>CM024182.1:0-1200000 GCA_013433145.1 Ascaris suum | reverse complement strand
CGGACGGCTTTATAAGATCACCTGGTAAAGCTCACAAGGCAAAAAAAAATGCTCGGAAACACTTGTAGTTTTCATTACCTTCCCATTTTTTCTAATCATCCAAAAAAGCGCATCCTTACACAATTGTTTCATTTCGTAACCAAGTCACTCTTTTGCAGCCAATTTGTGCGATGATTTCTCCGATAACAGCATCATTATAATACTCTTTTATTTGCGATAGCTTTTTATTTCTTTTTCATCCATTTTCAATCCCTTCAAAAATTCTTCCATTTTCCGGATTCCTAAACATCTCCTTTCCCACTTCCCCGGTTGTGGTTTCCTTTTTTTTCCTTCCGGACATGTTTTCTTCTTATGTTCTCCTATTGAAAAATGTTATTTATGATGTTCATGTAAAACAGTTGACGGAATGAAAGTGCTTTGTACTGAGTGTCATCGCGCAGTCGTCTCGCTGAGTCAAGAGGCCTGATAAATTTTAAAAAAAAGGCAACATTCTGCGCTTTTATCCTCGACGATCACCAATTTGGTATTCGGCGAGTGATTCCATCGCTGTTCCCCCATCGTGATAGATTCTCTTGAAAGGTTTCATAAGCCATATCGTTCATTAATTTAGACGTCGTTTTCTTAATAAAAACCCCATCAAGTTCGTGACATTATACATCCACCGAAGGTGGATTAACTGTCGTCCACTGTAACAACATTGTACTTCGCCTTATGACCCTGCACTATTCTATCCCTGTCCTCGCACCTTTTCGCCCTCTCCCTCTGCAACCTTTACTTAACGACTAAAGTGATACCTGGAAATGACGTGCACCATATCATATGTGGGCTTAATAACTTTCCAGTACGTTTTTTTAAACCAAATATTCGCGAAAATAATCAAAATTTTTGTTATTTTCGTTCAAAGCCTTCTGGCATTTTTCCTACTGATCCCCGATGACCATCAATCTCGATCCATTCAGTCAAAACTTCCAGTACTTTTCAACACTGTGGAAAAAAAACTTTGATGCTCGCTATTCTCACCGTTTAATGGTAGTCGATGTCAGTATTGCACTTTTTTTTTGAAATTTATGCTTCCTATGGCAGCTTGTTTTCCAGATTTCTTCCATGAAAAGTGATGAAGAAAAATCTATCAGAATAGAATATTCTAAGAACAATAGATAACTGAGGAAACGTTCATGCAAAATATGAGCATTTTTAAAGGAATTCGATTTCGATCGTATTTAAAAATTCACAATAAAACTTTCGTTAAACCTAAAAAGAAATAACCGCTTGTCTCAGTATAGCTGTTGAAAATACAAGTGAGGACCTAGCCTAACTTTTAGCGCCACCTAATCTAAACTCTCCATTCCCCTAATAGAAATATTCATTAATTTTTTCCAGTTTTATGTATAATCCTATTTCCATCGGCCCATGAGTGAAAACTTCTTTTTTTAAATTCAATTACGTAACAGTGGAAGCGATTTCATTGAGCTTAATAAAATTGTCATCAGCAAAATACTCCTGTACACAAATACCCTGTTACAAGCGGAGCATTCGAACAGTAAACAAAACAATATCGACAAAATCTAATAAAACAATTTGCGACACTTTTTTAACGAATAACATTCATAATGTTCATTAGCAACATGTGGAAATGAACTTTCGATCGTCGAATGACAGTTGAAAAGCTTGATCGATTCAGCTATTGCAAAAATCTTCCGCAAAAATCAAAACCGTTAGAAACTCAACGAACTTTTTACCTCTCTTATAGTGTTGTTTCAAAGATAAAAACGAAATTATTCTCATACGTTTTCGAAGCATTCATTTCCTCTTTCTCATCATATTTTTCATCATTTTTAATCATAACAACATTATTTTTCGTAAATTAATGTTTTAAAAAATTTTCAATATAACTCAGTGATTAATTAGAGTTGACTTTTTACTTAAATAAATAATCGTTAGAACTCTATTTGAAAAAAAATGAGAAAAATTTTGCAGGTTGAATTGCAAAAATTCAACTATATTTTTCTTAAATTTTCTATTGCTATATATGCTCCACGTATTTTGATCTGTTAAGGACTCGAAAATATCCTCTCATAAGCTTAGCGAATCGTTGTACGTTATTAAAATCTGCAAATATAAAAGTAATGGAAATTGGCTGAGGAAAACATTTCGTGAGTTTCGTTACGCAAGAGAAATTATAAGAGTAAAAATGAACTTTTACTAACATATGCAAATTTACTGCTGAAGAAAGTGCGAGGTTTAATTTTTAAAAAAAAAAAAAAACTTCAAATTTTCCTTCTCAAATCAGTTAGCTACTTAAGTTGATGACAAAGTTTAGATGAGAATTTCGTAATTCGAGCTCAAATCAACACTGTTGAAAAATTTTAGTCTAGGAATTAAGAAGAGATTATAGTGAATAAAAAAAAAATTTTTTTTTTTTTGCAGAAAATTGAAAAAAAAATCCTGCAGAAATTCATTGATTTATGTGGTTAAAAAAATTGCACAGTGAATAAAAATATATTCGACATGTGTTTTTATACACATCCAGAGCTGCATATATGAAAGTATTTGATGTGGTTAATAATTTTATTCTCTTTTGCATTTGGCTCTTTTGCCATAAAAAAATCTAGTATGAATTTTTTGCTTTCTTGACACTCATAAGAAAATAAAGCTTTGCTAGACGATTTTTATTAAGTATCACGTTTTCAATTCTATAAGAAAGCAATGAAAAAATCTCTGAATATATGACTCAATCAATACTACATATTTTCAAATTAATCACTTACCTTCATTATAACTTTGTCCTACTTACTCACACCTTTGCTGTACCTTTGCAATCTATTCACACTCACCCATGTTTCAATTTTAGCGATCTATCACCAATCTTTATTTTATCTCACCAAACAAATTTTGCATGCCATATCGCATGCTCTTTCTCTACAATAAAATATTGAATTCTATTAGATATTTCAGCCACTTTGTAAAATAAAGCTACTGATGCTAACGTCCTCATCTTTAACATATTTTCATTGTTTTCAGTGATGCCGAACAGGTGTGAAAACTATTTTTTAATTTATTTGTCACAAATACTTCCTATAGGAGTAACGAGATTTCCATCAAAATAAAAAAAAAATTCACCTTCAATGGTTTAGCTTTTTTTTCGTGATTTTTACATGCTTATATGCTTAGATTGTCGTTGCAGACTTTCAAAATCAAAAAAAAAAAACAATAGAAATACAATTCAAAATATTGACCTCCGCAGTAATATTTGAATACTTTCCATAGAAATTTTCACGGATACAAGTCATCTCTAATAGCTCCAAATATGTAACTCTGGAAGGAAATACATCAACAATTTGAATATTCACCACGTAATCTTTTCAAATGACAGGTGTTCGCTTCGATTTCTTCAATCGATAAACTATTTGAATCGTATTGCTCTCGTAATGATTCGATGATTCCGGATGCCTCTTCCGGATTACCGTACCAAAAGAGATCCTTTATGAATGCATTATAAAGAAGTCGTGCGGTTTGATTTTTCACATCTAAATAGAAGCCTCTTCAATTGGTCAAAAATGATATCGCATTTTTAGGTTATTAAAACTCATTACCTCAATTTTTAATTTTATGAAAGAAAATGAAAAAATATTTGATTTTCTACTGAGTTCTGGAACTAGTTTTAAGCTGGAGGCGATAGTATGAATATGAAACTGTTAGTTCGAGCTCAAGAAGCGGTAATAACAAAATGATGATCGAAAGATGTAGCATGCAGTTTAGCATTTCGTGCTCTTTGTTTTTGCATTTATCGCACCAAGAATACGGCTGTTTCCTCAAATACGCTTACTAATAAACTTGCTTTAATTAAGCTGTCTTTTTATTCTATTTATTTTATAGTTATCGATTCGAGTAAAATCGAAATTAAAGGTAAGATTAAAAGTCATCAAGATAACAGCTATGATTGAAGGTAGCAATTCTGCTGTATTAATAATTAAAGCTTCCAAAGTATAAAATGGAAAGAGCAATTTACCTAAAGAATCCTCATATAGAGAAACATCATCGAAATCGACATACGCAGGTTTTTCGTTGATCAGAACAAACTGAAATTTAAAAAAAAAAGAAGTGATGGGAATATCCATCAAATGAAATTGCACAATATGTGCTTCCCACTCTTTCTGATCACTAAACTAGTCGATAGCTTGCGTATTCAAAAACAAAAGTAAACATTCGAGCAATGCACTTTTCTAGGAAATAAACCAATAATAGCAATCATCAATGAAAGAAAAAGTGGATTTATTTGGACGTGCTCGATCCGATATCATAGAAATTGTTTATTGCACTATTAAGTGTAAATAATTCATAAATAATTGATAAAAATGATAATATGAGAAAGAATTGTGATAATTTAGAAGATATGAGTTTCTCGCCTAGTGCAAGTTTTTTCACTGAATTTTTTGCCAAAGGCATATCAAGGTAACCGACAGCTCAAGAAGGTACAGATCTTTTGAAAAAATAGCAGTAAAATAGAGGCTAAGGTCATTTAGGCGTGAGCATAGCACTATAAGGAACCTGCCCTCTATTTTCAATGAATTATGATGAATCAATTATCCAACAGTCCTTTTATTGTGGGAGAGCTTTAAACGCATTAAGGATTCTAGGTTGGTCCTAGAAAATTGGACATTAGAGTGGGCACATCTGCCAACCATCTCTTCTTGCCCATATTGATGCATCGAAAAAGGACATTTGAACTACGTGCAGGCATTCCCACACGTACGCATGCATATATACGAATATAGCATGCTTGTGTAAAGAAACGCACAGATATACGATAGGCAAACCGAACGATGGGCTTTGAGGATTCAAAAGCTCGCTTATCTCTGTCTATGACAAAATGAATGTGCCAAATTGCCTTAGCTGTGGTGATTCGTAAGTTCGGTGTGCCAAATTCAGAGGTAGGCATCTGTGTATGTGTTCTGAGGAAATGTGGTCATCATACGCTTTTGCAAGAATCAGTAAAGTGGTGTCAGCGAGACTAATATGTTGTAAAACCTCATAGAACAGAACAGTATTTCATATTTTGATAAGCGTTTCTGTTGGTGACTATAGTGGGATAAAACATTCAGCAAAGGAAAAATTAGCAAATTGCCTTTCTAGAAGGATTATGGCTTAGTGACCGTTGACCGCTTTCAACGATGAGTAATTTGAATGTCTAAGAAACGTCTCATTGTCATTCACGAACTTATTGTTTTGAATCTCATTAAAAAAAAGAATACGAATCGATGATATTTTACACAAATAACTCAATGCATTTCTATTATTTTTTTAATAGCAATATAAATATAATATATACATATATCAAAATACGTAAATATCAACAAATACTTAAATTAAATTAACGTTGGAGCAATATTAAAGAAAAAACTCATAAATATTAACAAACCTGTTGCCTTCTGAGATCGTTAAGCCTATATGGACGTATTCTCTGTACAAATTCGACAATTTCAATAAATAATTGAAGACGTTTAAACCAATCGAGTTGTACAAGCATTATCATATCAATTGGTTGACCAGCCTCAATTAACATCGCAACACGTTCCGCATCTTGATGTGCATCACGAGGAATACAATAAGCATACAACTAAATAAATATGCCATAAAAAACTTAGCTATTGCTGAATACGTCGATTTATTTATGATTCTATAGGGTCAATTCTTTAAGCGTCAGCTCGTACAGCTCGCTTGTCTTAATTGCCTGGCATGAGACCGTCCTACTGGAGCTTCCCGACAACAAGCACCATGAATTAAAATACAGTTCTATGTATTCGAACATTCTGACGACTTTCGTCTTTTCTAAAGGCAATAATAAATACAACTGGAAATCATAGAAAAAAAGTTGATAAGATATACGTTTTTCGCGTTACCTTCATCTAACATTGGTTGACATTCATATGACCTTCTCCGAACCCTCACCTGACAATGGACACTTTTAGAGTTATCAAAAATTTTAAATATTAAAAAAAATATGTTTATCCTTTAATTAACTCGACCACTCGCTCGAGTTTTCTAGCAAAAATCCCGTCCTTGTAATCTGGCAGGTATAAAATGAAGAATTAACCAGCATAAAATGCAAACAATTTTGCTTCTTCTTGAAATTTCTTAGCTCATGTTGACGCTGTTAGATCAACATGAAAGAAATTATTAAAGGTCATTCGATAGTTTACATTACCTTCATCAAACCTAACAATTGTAGCTGTAGTCCTTATCATGCTAAGGGCTATCATACTGAGAAATAAATATTTACATATACTCTATTCATACGTATAGTACAAGCAAATACGAACATTGCCATAATACTTATTTATTAGGCAATTTTGCAAGAATGCATAAAATTGTGGGCATAACAGGGTTCGAATTCCACGAATACTTCCATGTAGATAATTTAATAGTATATGAATCGACCTAATAGTTTAATAGTATATGACTTAATAGTATATGAATTCCATAAAGTGTCGAATAATGGCCAATTTCCGAAAATCTTTCTCAACTTTTAGAATCGAATCAGCGCAATTGTCACATCTGTTAAAGTTCGATCGTTTCGACTTGTTCATTTTTTTAATCGCCGATTAAAAAGTAGTAAAATCACCTAACGTTGAAAGTCCTTTTCACCGACATTTCAGCACTTCTTCTGAAGTCATTTAGTCAGTGAAAAATGTGGAGAATAACCTGATTGAGCAAATTCAAGTTCAAAAGATACTATAGAATTTATAGTAAACAAATAGTAACTATCAGTATATATCAATTTGCTTTACTTTCTTTTTTTTGCAACAATTATTGAATTTTATTATACCATTAATGATATTTTCCCTTCAGTCGTATAGAAATCTGGTAAATGTAAAAGTCTGATTATTTAAATAAAGCTTCAAAATAGCAACTATAATGCATATAAAAACAAAATAATACTGATTAAAGCGGTTGTTAAATAAACGAATAAACTAGCGTAATAATTACGATTATAATTAAGAGACTGCTGGAAATGATAGTATAGAAATTGGATACATGTAAAATGCGAAAGCCGATATGCACCCACGACTAACGGATGGATTTGCTTTTGAACAAAGAACCGCCCATAGAAATATCACTGTCTGTACGAAATCTTTTGAACACACCGATGTACAGATGAGCCTTATTCATTTCCCAGGAGAGTGTTTTTTTGTTCACAAAACTGCACTACGGCGGCTTCCTGTCTATGTGTACGTACATATGTGTATATCTGTCTATTGGGCAGTCTGATTTTAAGAAACATTGATGTTAGACCATTATAAGCTACAAGATGATCTCTTATGCTATACGTCATGCTTAGCCATCAGCATCGAAAAAACTGTTGACTTTCAAAGTTACTAAGAAATTTGCATATATTTTAATCCAGTCGAATTTGTATTTTGCGCGACGCGCATCGCAATGAAACGAATACTTTTTCAAAGATCTCTAAAAACGATCGGGTTCATTAAATTATAACTTCATTACCTTGAATATTTTAATTTTTATAGCAAGGTCTGATAAGCTAAGAAAGCTATAAAAAGCACATATCGTGCTAGCCTATTTCACACAATTTTTCATTATTTTTTCATCGCAATATACATGTGGCGCATTTAACTGAATGCTATTTTATTGATTTCAGCGATATTTTCTAAGCGAATCGCAGAAATTTTCAAAAACGTTAGTCGGCATTATTTGATGTTTATCTTCTAGATATGCAAATGTCTGATTTTCAGCTATTAAGCTTCCGATGAGTTGTTTCGATGTTCGCAACGTAGCTGCTCTTATGCATTAAACATCTTTTCTCCCCAAAAACAACTTTGAGACGTTTTATTCTTTCTTGCTATTCATGCTCGCATATTTTTGTTTGTTTTCTTTCTTCGACAGCTTCAAGTAAATAAGCAAGTAAATAAATAAATATATTATAAATAAATAAATGCATCCGACTCTAATGTCCTTTCAAACTGCTGCCGTTGCTTCTTTTTTTTTCGTCCGAGTTAATAGGATTCACCTTTTTATCGAAAATAACTGTCTACTTCGGTTTTGACTGCGTCTAGCAAAAGTCAAAGCAGAACAAATACATGTTTATAGCGTTCTGAGCATAGTATTGAGCAATGAATGCAGCATTATGAACATTGCACTACCTTGAATTATGCCCATTGGGTTAAGGATATCCCACAATCATGAAGAGGTGTTACCGAAGAGGGGTTTTATTATTAGGGAGGTTATCATATTAATAACAAAGTAGCAGTAGCAAGATTGCTGACCACAAATAGAAAAACTCGGTTAATCAAACGAAGCACATGCTCAAAAAAAAGAAACAAATCTCTGTTTATCGATACCTACAGAACAAAATTATTCATCCATATATTCCAATTTCATTGAAATTAATATCTTCTATGACGATGATATATAGCATAAATTTCCAATCGTTTTCTGCTCATTTTATTAAGAGCATCATTATATTTTGATTTTTTGAATTTTCCATGTTGCTGAATTTTTTCCTCAAAAAAATTTTAAAAAAATTGAAGCTGAAGGACCTGAAACGTTGCAATTTTTAAATCCGATTGACCGATTGACATCTATGAAAGTTCATTTTAAAAAAAGATGAAATATTTATAAAAAATTTTAGCGATATTCAACTTGTATTTTACTAATGAACGTTAAAGAAGATTCTAAGAAAATAGGAAGATTGCTAACGTAAGTTGACGAAAAGTCTAAATCTATGTTGCAGAAGAAGGCAATCGATTTACATCAAATAAAATGATGCAAGTTATATGAAGCTTTCGTATAATTGAATCACAGCATGCATTCTCTCAATGAAGATCCGTTTGAGCATCCCGACACAGCAATTTGCGAATTTTCGTCGATTTGTGGTCAATTCAGTCTTAGCCTGTTATCCATTTTCTCAACTTTGCAAAAAATTTTGGATATGTTAACTTCTTTAGCGAATTTATGCATGTGAATTTCCTTCGATGAGCAAAAGCAGATACTAGCTCGAGCATAGATTTCGTTTGCCCGAGATCATTATCTTAGATAAATAAAAGAATTTACAATTATTGAATTTCTGCGTGTTTTTATTATTAGGAAGAAAATTGCGTGTGAAACAACATAAAATATACTTTGATGCAAAAAATTGCAATGAAAGCACTGAAAATGCAATGCTCACATTGTAATTGCTTGCAATTCTTAAACTGATAATCTTTGCTAATAATGCGGAAAAATTCATGGGGAGAGTAGTAGCTCGCGAGCGAACTTAAAGGAAGCGTTGAAGAAGTAGCATTGAAGCAGTTGCAGAGAAAAAACGCATTTACTTGAGCATTAATGATTTTTTTTTTTCAATAAACAAAAATAATTTCAACCTTTGGAACATTGAAATCTCCTTGCAGATCGATTAGCACTCCGATTTCACGCACAAATCTTTTAATCGCCGAATCGAGGCAATCCTCATCCTTTAAAAAAAAATGATATTTGATAGCAAAATCGAATTTTTCTATTTTCATCAATTACATTTTTTTTAAAACTTGCATAGCTGACGCATTAAACTCAATTTAAGACTAAGTGCAAAATGCAAAGTGCAAAATGCAATCTTATTCAATCAAAAACCTACGAACGTTGAGATGAAATGGCGATCAATCAATAACATTTTTTTTAATCGAGTCAATTGATTGCATTGCAACAATAATATGTTCTATAAATTGAAATTTTTCTGCGGAAATTTTAACACTTTTTAAGTCAAACTATTTCAATATTAATGACCTTTATTAAATTCAATAATCTTATTGCATAAAATAAACTATAATGATAACATATTCAAAGAAGATATTTTTGACTCGAAATATAATTGATGAAATATTAGCAAAATTTTCGATTTTCTACGTTTGTAGACACAAAGAAGTTTACAAGTACGCACATACTCGTTGCCTACAACGCTAACCTTTCCAAACGATTGTTGGAATTTTGCAAATTTTAGTTTCCTCAAAGACTCTGGAAAGTGGTAATATGGATTTTGTTAGCATCAAAATGTCTTAAAACCTTCTATGAAACTCTTTATGCGAATCGATAATTGTGCCAGCGGCCATGGTTGTTGAGGTATGCAAGAGGAGCAATGTAGACCTGTCGTTTTAGAGTTATGAGTAAAAGTGGCATGAAATTTAGATTCCACACTTGTAATTTACAGTTTTAGTAATTTGTGACTCTGAAGTTTTGGGACGAATATGTATGAATTAACTTAATTCGTTGATCAAACGATATAATTCACTTGAAATTCGGTATCTTCCGGAAATTAGCGAAAATATATTCATAGTAATCTCAAGACGTAAATCGATCACCAAAAAAAAAAAACTCTTCGAGATGTATTTAATTGTTCTGTGAAAAATTCAGTGCAAGAGCATCTCTTTTCTTTCAAACTTGCTCATATTTATGACTTACTATGGCGCATTTCTGACGTCAATATGAATAATACAACCAGAATCGCCTATCTAAATTTCATATACCACTTGCTGAACTCACAATTGCTGATTACCGCAGAGTAAATTAAAACAAAAATAGTAGTAAAGCACCGCAATAATAATACAGCAAACTATTTTATCCATAATCTCTATTGTCATTTCATTTTATAACATCCAAAAACGTTTCATTATCTAACAGTCATCATCCGGTAAAATGTAACTTTGTGAAGTTTTCGAGAAATGCGAGAGTTGTAGCATATTTGAGCTATATAATTTAGAATGCCGTTGATCGTGTGATAATACACAAAGTAATCATAACCACATTAGGAGAACGAACATTGAATTGATTGCTTTCGTGTTGACATCGCCAAATTGCATTGCCCTTAAGATTCAGAGTTTTCAACGCTCGTCCGCCGATATTATAAACGTTTTTGTTCCATCCTTTTCCAATTTTTTCGCGGTGCATTAAAAATTCACGAGGTGATACAAATTCATTTCCCATCCATATTGCATTGCAATCGCCATAATCATCTAAATATACAATTTTGCCAAGTTGCAATCTTTGCAAATCTAAATATACAATCTCTGCAAAGTTTAGTACGATTATTGCATCCTTGGAGGAAAATTGTAACGATCGGTTAAATGGAGTGTTTCTTCAACTTTCCACTCGGTTTCATCTTTGCCGCAGATTGGGAATTAACGCTGGACGATAATTATTGTCTAAAGAGAAAATTGCCCTACTACAGAAAGCGATGAAGATTCCCACTTAGTAATTGCCGTCATCCGGTAATTATGCTAATTATTGCAGTTAGTGATTTCTACGGTAAATATTCCTGCGAACGTATTTAGCCGATGGGAGATTTCAAAGGTATTGCATATATTGCATATTTATCTCGGCTCTGCAAGTTGAAAAGAAAATAAAGTTGCTGGCGCGGTAATGAATTCTTCCACCAACAGCATTTTCGTTGCTATGCTTTCTCTCTTATCTTTTTATCTCCATAATAGAATCCATAAATCATTTCATTTAACTGTGGTCATTGTGTTCATCACTTACTAAAAGATCTTTCACTTATGCTATTATTTAGAGAATCTAATTACTCCTTACAATCTATAGAAGAGCTTCATTCAAATGATGCATTGTATATGAAGAAATAACTTCAACTGAAAGTGGGGAATTCTTAGCTAAGAAATAAAAAAAGTCTATATTGTTAATACAGATATCTATAAGTTCCCTGTTTGTTCTCTCGGTATTTCCGGTCATTTCCGATAATTATCCTTTTTTTTACAATCCCTCGCGTATTCAACCTCAGCATTGATTTTCGCCTCTTTCTTCATCCATCATTAACTCTATATTAAGGTACTTATGTAACAGCACCGATAGTGCAAAAAATAAAGTGTTCGTTTTCCTACTGAAAAGAAAGTGATCAAGGATGCCTGAATTAAATTATGATTTGATCAAGAACTGGTAGAATTAAATTATGATTATATTTACTGCGATTATAATTCGTGGCTGTTTTAAATCTAATAAAGAAATTCATTAAACTCATTTTTTATATTATCAATCAAGCAGAACGAGCTTCATTTCGCCAAAAATAAAACCTCATACAATGGCGGCTGTCTTTCTTATACTGAGAACTTCTGATGAACCCAGACAAGCCATTATTAAAATCTGAGATGCGAAGAAACGATAATACTTCAACAATGCTTGAAAAATTATCTTACTAATGAATTGAACATGACCTTGGCAAGTTTGATATGCTCGGTTTTATGGCGGGGGGAGTGGAAGAGGGGAGGGGGAGCGGAGAGGGGAGACGGGGTAGCAGCGGAGGAGAGAGGGAGAGGGGAGGGGAATAATTATTGCTATGTTGTGCGGCATTATTGGAAACGGAGCGGAAATCAGCAGAAGGTTCCTCTCATAGTCTATATATCAAACGAGAAAATTTTTGTCTGTCACAATGAATAGCAGCTCCATGCGGGAAATGATCGATGAGCATAGATCAAACGACGTGATAATGGCCTCGTATGGGACGCCTTCCGGACAACCTAAAACACCTCGGCGCCGATGATGCACATAAACGCATATGTGCGGGTGGCGATGCACTAATGATCGATGAGTTAGTTAATCGCCAACTTAGGCTACTGTAAAGCCTGAAGTACGCTCTACGATTATAAAAATGCGGAAGAAAATATCGCCTGAAAGGTCGGAAAAATTATTTGCAATTTGATCATTTAAATATTTGGATAACGAAATATATCTAATAATTTATTTTCGTATCGATTGACTTGATTATATTAGCGGGAAAATCATTTTTTGATCAATCGATTTTCTCACTAATATGGTTGGAGAATTCAACTGATACCAGAAAAGATTCGTTGTGTAAATTTTATGGCTTTCATAGGATTGATAATTAAGCTATATCGTGATAAACTACGAGGAGTGCAAAGATTTCATGTCGATGTATATTGCGCATAATATCGACTAAATTCTCTTGTCGTATATTCTGTGGCTGACATGATAGTATCGAATAGGCAGACAGACAAGCAAACATATTCATACATAGATTCGGAAATGCCTTGTCGTAATGTGACTTCCATATGTGTAATTTCTAACGTCCCCGAAAAGAACGATTAGCCATCGGTTAATTCTCGAAGATAAAGAAAGAGCAGCGAGGAAAATTAAACAGTAATTCAAGCAACTGCGATGTTGCATTCACGCATATACACGCGTACATATGCACATACATACTCACGCATGGACACAGATATACACACGGACAGACGCAGACACGCATACGGAAGTACGCGTATGTATGTATACATGCGCATATTTTCAGAAAAAACTCTTCGAACTGCCCATGACGAATATTGAGATCACATTTGACGAAGCGTTCTGCTGCCAGATTATTGCAAACGAAGCCTTGTTTAAATATCCCCAATAAATAACATACCTGGAAAGTTAGAAAATCTCCACTGTTGATTCTGTAGATGGAGAGAATGTTTTATGCTGACTGCGTCCTCTGAAAATAACAAATTTTTGATATTCCATAGGTGGAAGCGTACCACCATGACTAAGCTCTTTATTAAATTTTTATTCCGCAGTCTTTTCTCAAAAAAAAAACAACAAAACAGGTAAATGAGATAAATCAGGTAAACAACTGCTGGAGAGGAAGAACGAATCTCCTGTCTCTGCCTTCTTTCCTCTGAGAGCTGAGAAATTTTTTTAAAACATTATTGTCAGTGATCATTTTATCAAAATGCATGTGAAGAAAAATTTTCAACTTTGCGTCATTTCAGGCGGCGTTTTGGTCTGATAGAGTGGTGATGATTAATGGAAACGCTAGACTATACGACCTTCTTTTTCGTGTAGATTTGCCTTTCTTATAGGTATGGATTTTAGTGGCGTAGACGATAGGTTTGCCTAACATTCGACTCTGTGTTGTGCTTTTCGTTGATTAGTTTTTCACATGAATGGTTTTTTTGGTAGTTCTTTTTATAGCGCATCTTGAGTCTTATGGTATTGAGGGAATTGATTCATTTTTTTTCTCTTTTCTGCTAGTTTTTTTCCTTTTTTTTTCAATCTTACCTTCTATGGTTATTAGCAGCTGCTCAGTTGCTGCTTGGCGATATGTGTTTAGTTCTCCGCATACCTTTTTCCTCCAAATAATGTCACTGGTTTCAAATGTCATTAGTAGGAAACGTAGTTTACACATTTATGAGGAAAAAGCAGAGGTAAATGAAGTATTTTCCTGACGTTAATATTAGAAGCTAAGTAAAGTGAGGCTAATAAAGAAGTATCGTCTATCTGCCTTCCAACTGCGGCGACATAGACATGTCCAACTATGAAACGCCGACTTTGTCTTTGACGGAACCCACATAGCCAAGTGACAAAGTTGAACGTATGGAGAAGATAGCGAAGGGGACCTTGGTGTGTGTGGAAGGAAAGAGGGGAGGGAGAGAGGGTTCGTTTTGCGCGAAATTTTCTTCGATGAGGTGATCAGATGATTCACTCAAGAAGAACTCATTGCATGGAAATTCTTTTTAAAATGATTCTTGTTAAGTTATTGCAAACCGTAGTATTTAAAAGGTAATCGAATCCTGGAATTTTCCTAGGACATTCCCAGATAGCTTGATTGCCCCATCCTATCCGTTTTACTGCTGCCGGATGGTCGAGAAGAGACGAGGCGAACGGATGCGAACTTTACTGATCAGTTGAGTAACTGAACACACGGGTCTCGTAAAAACCACCAATATCACTGAGTCAACACGCACCATGACTGACGGGTTTGAAATACGCAATTGCAGAAACAGAGAAATAGCGAAATATGATGGGGCAGAGAAGAACAGATATCACTGAGGCCGTCCTATGCAAAATTGAGTTGCAGCACGGTCGTTCACCACAACATTATCAGATCAGTGTTATTAAATGAAAACTTGACTACCAAAATTTTAAGGAGCAGGAACATTTCAAATGGTTTTCGAATTGCTTCGCTCATCTTTACGTGTCAAGCATGGGCTGTTAATGAACTTCTTTAGCTAAGGCTATAGACCAAGGATTATGATGTCTCGAGAGTATTTCTCCTCTTCTCCTTCGTTTCGGATACTATTGTCAAGTTAGCCTTGACATTCAGAAACTTGGAAAAATAAAAATAAAAATTGTTAGCTAACACTTCGTCGAGGTTATTTATGATGCATTAGCTGACTGTCTGCCAAATTACTTTCACACTTTAAAACTCATTTTCGCATATTCTACACCATAAATTACAATATCAACAGAAATTTGGCATTATTCCAAATATTTTAACCTGAATCGAATTGTAGCCAAGGCACGTTATAAGCGTTGAATCGTGAAAGCAGATGTGGTGTACGATACACGATAAGCATCAGAACGACAGCAGCAAATATAGCAGAGATCAGGAACGGGTCCGGGCGGAAAACCATCTACTAGTCACCCGCTCGGGCCTTTTACTACAATTCTCTATCCTTTACTTCACAACAGATAGGTTAATGTTTCCTGAAAAGTTACTTTATTCAAGGCTTAATTTGTGCTCAATTGTTAAAGCATTTAATTCATAACGTACGCAATAATATACGTTTTTTTTTGTTGCTCAGAAAAATACTAGCAACTATCAAAACTTAACGAGTGGGTAATTTTCATGGAAAGCATTTTTTTTCTTTTTCTGGAAATATTTCCTTTAGCGTTTCAAACATCGGACGATTGAGTCACGAATCGTTAAGGCTATTGGAAAGTAATGAGGCAAATCGCCTATACGAATTGTTTAGTTTTCTAAGGAAGTCTTTCGTTAATGAAAAAAAAAAACCCCCTCAATGAAAGATTAACTTATCCTCTAAAATTATCTTAAAACAATCTTATGTAGGTGCATTGCTTATAGTGATTTCCCTCATGAAATTAAACGGCTACTAGGCACAAATAAAAACTTTCAAAATGAAATCTACTGTATAAAAATTTGAAATTCCTTATTCTATAATACAAGAGCAATATAGCAGCCGAATTCTCTATCGTTCATCTGACTTTTACGGTAGATTCCTCCAATTTATACGGTAGATTCATGCGATAGATCGTGGATGATGGATGACATGAATCGCATAATTTCGAGCCTATGCGAAAAGAATGGTCGATATTCAAAAATTGAACGATTGTATTTTATAAAAATAGTCTCGTTGTTTGATTTACGCAACTGGCGGGGATTCTCTAATACAAGAGAAAACTAAATGATAGTGTTGATCAAAAACTTGAATTTTTTTACGAATTTTCTTATTTATAGGCTCATATAAATGTTTTCGCTTCCTGGATTTTTAACAAAGGCATATACTTGAAGTGGTTTATTGAGAGCAACATCGGAAAAAACCTTTTTTTCTCAACCTTTCGTTTTTCAACTACACATAGAGTATCTTCCAATAGCAATAGAAATATATCTTGTTAGGTGGGTGGAGAAAATATCACCTAGAAATTGACGCTGTTCAGCGTCGAAGAGAGATTATCTCACAAATTCATAATTGCGGATTATCTGCTGACCTGATCGGATTTTCCAATGCCGAGGAGGTGTCTTTTGACCATCAGTTAGGCCTCTATCGTAACAGCCGTTAACTACTCTCTACAGTATTGCTTACTGCTTGTAGTCATTATCCTTGTTTGTGTAGTTTATTTGGTCTATTACTTAATTCGCTTCATGCATAAAAATTTATAACAACAGAGTAATGAATAAAAGAATCTCTCAAAATACTGCACAGTCGAAGTTAAGTTGTTAAAAAATGACGAAGACAATGACGTAAAAGGGTTCACATTAAAGAAGCAGGACATGGATGAAAAAGATTTCGCATCTACCCTCAATTATGCATCGCTATATTGAGAACGGTAAATGAGGATTGAACTTAAATAAACTTGCTCGCATAATGAATGATAGAGCGTGTCACACCTGTCAATTTAGCATGTTATAGGAAGAGTGTATTATTTTTATTCGCTCAATTAATGGCCACATTTGATATATTATCCTTTTCTGACACCTAAATTGCCTATGAAAAAATGAGCCTATAATTAACGAATAAATAACATCGCTAATAGATATAATAGAAGAGTTTTGCTCAATTAAAAAAAATACACAAAAATTGCTTTTGAAAAAACAGTCCTCTCATATATATTTTATATTTTTATCATGAGGCATTTTTGGATTTAGGTTAGAAAAAACTTCAAGACACTTTTGTAGATTGCATACTGAATACATATTTTAATTATGGATAAATATTTTATGAATTATATCAATGTATTATTGAAAGTATACTTTATAGTCGTTCTTCGTAGTTTTTTCCTCATATCAACAGTATCGTATAAAACTTTCGAATCATTTTCTTGTATTTGAAATGCTGTTGGAAAAGAGTAACGAATAGTGCACGATCTAAGATAAGTGATGGTGATGGAAGATTAACGATCTGTGATTATATATTAGTAATTGAGTGATGGATAAATTGATTAGGCTATACATTATTGATTGATAAGGCTCATTAGCATTTCCTATCGCTAAAGACTTATAAAAAAAACTAATAAATGACAACTAATATTTTATTTACGACAAAGGCAGTTAATTGTATAATATGATAGTGAAGGTAGATGAAGCATTATAAGTGATAACTGATGAAGGTCGATGGTTTCATACACCTTTTCATGAATTTAAAAAATTATGCATAAATGATGAGTGTTTTTGATGAACGATAAATCTCCTGCATTCAAATGCTAACAATCTAGGTTCTAAATAATATTTTCTGAACGAGACAAGAAAATTCAGAAACGGAAAGACTTTCCGGAGATTAGACATCGGAAAGAAGTAATTTCCAGCTCAATCCACTTGATAAAAACATTTTTTTTTCTCACATTCGTTTCTCTTAAATCTACTCAATCTAACTTCTCAAAAAAACAAACGATTTTTGCTTATGATATGCAGTCGATTACCATTACACCTTTTTTTGCAACATTCATAGTTGACCATTCTCTATAAGAATATCTAATAAATCATTTCGATGAAAAAATGTATCTTTTTTAAATCTATGTGAATAAGTTGGAAATAATTCGATCAAGTTGATCGACTCCATTTTAAAATTAGCACACCTTTCATCTATACGACTTAAATGTTTTTACAATTTCATTTCTTTTTGCAATAATGATCTACAAGAGATACTATTTGAAGGGGAAAAAAATTATTGCTCTCTGAGAGATCTTTTACATTTGGAACACGAAGGAAAACTAGCAGTCAAAAATTCCTTCAGCATTAAGTATAAATGTCTAGCTCAAGTTATCACTGAAAACGTTTTGAGCATTTTTTTTAGAAGGATCGGGTGGGAGGTGAGAAGTTGGAAGTGGAGGGAGAGGGTGAGGGGAGGGGAGAGGGGGTAGGGGAAATATTGATTATCACTTTATTGATTTCACTTCTTAGTCTTCGAAAGTTTGAGACTAACAGCTGCTGTATGGTAGAAGTTGCAGACTAGACCACTTTCATCATAGATCTGTCATTGGTGACTTCCTATCGCCTCATAGCACATTATTTCGTTGATTAACTGGGTGTGGTGAATATCTCATAAATAATTGAATAACGTGCAAATCATAAAATTTTAATTGACAATTTGTAAACGTATACTTTTGACAATAAAGAGCAATATGATAACATATTTTATAGTTATATTCATATTTCTAAAATATAATCGAAGAAACGAATTATTATAGTAGATATATAAAATCGTTAGGTTTCCGTTCATAATATTAGTATAAAATTTCAGGCATAAAAATAATAAATTTAAAGAATTTTTTTTCTGTATTTATTTTTGTCATAATTTTAATGAAACAATACAATATGAGACAATTATAATTCGATGGTGATAGAAAAAAAAAATTATAATTAATTATTAAATGAATAATTCAAAATGAAATTGAAGTTCGTCGATGAAGAAAAATTGAACAATATTGCCTGGAGGGGTTAGCAATGGTCAAATGGACAAAAGTCGAATGTCGCGATTTTTTTTTTTTTTTGACGACTAGTTGAAGAAAAATGAGTTTAGCGAAACGCTCAATAAATTGTGACGCTTAGTCGATTCACGACTATCGAGATTAACAGTGCATAAATAGCGAAATAGACTCGAAGAAGAAATTATCTTCTACAATATTTGTATATTAAAATTTATAATTCTATACATTTCTATGATGAGTATTTAAATTCTGTTGGAAAAAAATTTTGAATTTTTAGAAAAAGAAATTTTTTTTTTTTTTTCGATTTTTTATAAATTTATAAAAAATTGGCCATCCTATTATCGAAATAATAATTAACAATTGTATTCAAATATGAATGTAATTAAGGATGAATTCTATCATAATTACCGACACACTTATCATAATTCTCACAATTTTATCATGACTGTTTTCGTCCGCCATTTCAGCCTGTCTAAAAAGACGGCGCGATTGTATGGATTATACATATCATCGAGAACCGGTGGACAATTTCACGAGGCGAAATATCATCGAAATTTACTTTCTTGAATTTTACGAGAACAGTTGAAAATCCCCATTTAAGAGAAGAAGCTAAATTTTAGGCTAATTATCGCTGAATTGAATGTGTCAAATTTTTGAGACGATATGTACCTTGTACCTTTACGCCCTTTTCTTTCATCATTAACGAAAATCACTTTGTTGGTAGAAAGGAAATTGAAACAATAATAAAAATAGATAACTAAAACTTCCAAGTGTTAAAAATGACTCAAGAATTTCAAATTATTCTGTTTAACCTTTATTTAATTGATAATGTGAACCGAGAATTCTCCTTACTTGAGAAAATATTCACCTGGAAATAATGCTGTATACTTTATTCTCATAATTATGGAATTCAGAGTGGTAAATTTCTATAACAAAAGCATAAATTTTTTTCGCACTTAAAAATGATATTACGTTGTGCAACGATGCAATGTAGCTGATCGGAGTTGTATATTAGAGAGCTATTCGTCCACCCTTCCATCTCGGAAAAAAAACAATTTCTTTTCAACAATTTTGAAGTATTTCAATTAATTTATAAAATCAACGCATCAAGTTGAATTATTATAAAATCAAAGCGTTGAAAAAAATGAGATATCATAGCAATCGCTTCATCTAATTTTTTAAACTGCCTGAAAATTGCCCAATAATGTCTGAAAAGAAGTATGTTTCAATGAAATGTGTCGATTCATTGTGTCAAATTTATTGCCTCCAATAACGCTATACAAACGAAAAAAAAAATGGCACTACGACGTGTATAATGAGTCTTTCGTGGTAACGCTTAACGATGATGATTGAAAATGAATTAAAATGTTCATTATAAAGTAAAATTACAAGTTTGACAATTTTTCAACGGTTTTTTTTTCCAGTTGATATGATATAGTAAAATCTTCGAAAATTTTCTCTCATGTATTGCTAAGTTATTACGCTAATGATTAATAAGATCGGAAACAAATTTATGCATCATAAGATCACAATATAAGCGGCTTATAATAGTCACATAAAATCGTTTAATAAAATGAATTTTTCAATAAAAACTTTCAAGTTAGAAGAAAATTTCTATATTTCAACAAAATTTAACTATCGTATAAGTTTGAAGAATTTTCTCTAAGAGAGTTGAATAAAACTACTCTTTATTTTGAGTGTGTTCTTTAAATGTTGCAAATGAAGAAAGAAACACTGCAGCAATAGAGAGAAGAGGAAAGGAGCTAGCGATAGCGAGTGCAGCACGAATAGCTTTATTTAAAAAAGGCATTCGCCAAGCCCGGTTTGCGCGTGAGCTGACAGCCATATCGCAGCTCCTCACATCACTCCTCCCCATATAGCCGACACATTTTCAACGATACACAACGTCTATTATTTTGAAATTCTAACATTTACTTTCACTCTATTTGTTGCATATTTGATTATTCACGATCATTTATCAATGAGCAAATGGCAAATCCATCTAGCAGCTATCCACAGAGCATAGGTTCAATTCCTTCACTCGCCAATTCTTTCATTTCCCTTTTCATTGAGACTTTGCACTAATGGTCAATTTCGGCTGACAACGCAATATTAAACGTTTTGCTCCCGCGTTTAGGTAAACCATTAGAGACATTCTACAGCACCTTCACTTATAATTCGAAAAGCATCTTATTTTGGTAATCACAACGGTTGATCTGAAGAGCTAAATTGTAAAAGCGCATATTGTGCACATCCACACGATGCGCTTTCCCAACCATCAAATATTTTCCCTCATTTTCTCTTTTTCACACTGCAACAAGCAAATACGCAATTTCAATTTCTCCGTCATAAATTTACGCAACAGATGCGTTATTCGGACAAAAACAATGCAATATTTCATAGGAGTGACGGAATGGAACAAAACCACAAATACCTTGGATGACCGATAGGATACTATTGATACAGCAGAAGAAACATTTAACAACATTAGAAAAAAATATCAGTATAAATTCTACAACGATATATTCGCATAATTTTACACACAACGATACATTCGAATAATTTTGCATTTGAGATTAGCGTTTAAGAACTTCTTCTAATAAACGAAAAAATCTCAACTATAATGCAGCATTCTTATTAATGGTCCCTTTCTTCTCCTCTTCCCTCTTCCCTATCACAAAAATTTATACCTTTCCCTCTTTCTCAACAACCACAATTTTGCTCCGGTGGACTAAAGTCTTTGCGGAGGTAGGGTCGAGGTAAAGAATGTATAGCGGTGATAATAGAAGGCAGAAGTCTTTGCCTTCATAACTGAAAAATTTCCACTGTAAGGATAGTAAATTATAAAATGAGAAAGCAATGAAATAGAATAGAATAACAGCAGTAAATTTCTTTCACTTAATAACGTTCAAGTTGTCGATTTTCAACTATTCTACTGAGAAAGGAAGTAAGCACACTTTGAAGTAAATGCCTTGAAGCGTCAAAATATAACTAGGTAATGCGAGCATAGGTACACCATGAAAACGTCATACTTTCCCTCTAGAATTCTATAATTAAAACTGGGTTGTTTTCGTGTGCAATCAGGCAATGTCATAGCGTGCCCAAGAATATTTATACATCTTACTAGTACGGTGTTTCGAGTACCTCTTAGTGTCGTAGTGTAAACACGATGTTAAAGTCATGGAGGCAATTAGCTGAAGAGAATTGTAATTTCGGGAGAGGGGTAGGTTGGCGGGGGGAGGGATGACTAAAAGGGCATCCGATTGGCGCGATTCTAAGTCAAATGACACCTTAAATAAATTGAGGAAATTTGAGAAAAAAATGCCAACTCATTGGTGATGACAAAAATGAAATATGCTATTCATACATAATCTATTTGGCTTCTTACTTTAACTCAAACGGAATTGATCAGCAAAAGAGAGAAAAATAGAACAAATTTCACGTATCGATCGATGTGATCAGCATTCATTTTTGAGTCACTTGAAAATTCGATAACTGAAAAATTCGGCTTTACTTCTGCAACAAATGTATGAAACGTTAGGGTTGATCTAGAATCGGGAAAAATTTCCGTTCAAAAATTTTCGAAATTTGAGAGTCTACGGACGTCGGCTCACCTTAGTCACGCTTAGCGACAATTGAAAGTTAGAGCTATGAAAATCGCCCGAAGCCACTTAATTTTTGAAGACTTGAATTTTTCGGCCCAACTAATCCTATTCAAAAGCCTCCGAAAAATTGGAGAACTTTTGTTTCTCATGCTTTATAAGCCATGTACGATTAATGCGTAATAAGAGTACTTCTGCGTGAATCTATCGCAATAATAAATTTAAAAATTACAGATCGTGTAGGAGAACTTTTTAATACATGCTAACAAATTCAGCAAATTCAGATGATCAAAAATGTCATCCTGGAAAGGTACTTTACGTCAGTCAGCTTAATCACTCCAGCTCAACGAAATCTGAGGTGAAACTTTTATACGAATTGATCGGCGCATGCATTGCAAATATATGCAAATAAGTGACGTACTTCAATGTGTTATGCAAATACAAAATTCATGCAAACGGATAAAAACTCAGGTAAGACACCTGTAACATAAAGGTGAAAAAAATTTTTAATGCATTTCTTTGTCGAGAGAAATCACAACTTCCGTAGTATTGGCTCATTCAATTTATTTCAACGCAACGTTTCCATTTCAATAATAGCAGTCACTAAATAAGACATAAATTTTCGTAAACAATACTCAAAAATATCCAAACAGTTTATAAAATCATGTTGATCCTTGTTGATAATATATGCCCATATAAGTTCTATTCCGCAAAATAAAATAAAATATAAATTTAAATATTAAATAGAATATTGCCACGCATTGCAAATTGGAGTGACTGCTAGCGGATGGAATCATTGCAGTTGCATATGCGTTAAACTGAAGAGAAATGGAAATTTGCAAATGCATAGGCCATCGTGGAGGTTACTGTAGATTGTTGATGGATATACAAAGAGATTGTGTGATGGGGTGAGATTATGAATGGCCTTCGAGTGCTAGTAAAAATTCATTTCGCGCTCATTTTATCTATATATTTCATTGCACTAGCATAAGCACTCATCTATACTTCTATCATCGATACTGTAGTCATCTATACAATCTTACAGTATCTTCTATTAAATTTATAAGCAACTATCAAAAAACATTAAGAATTAGGAAAACACACCAAAGGGCCGATAGAAAATGTGTTTTCCTAATCGCACTCATTGTGCTAAAAATGCTACATATCTCTTTTCTCGACTCAATCGGTTCAACAAAAAATGATTTCTCTTACGAGAAAGTTTTCTCATTAATTTAAGTTAAGTGAAGAGTTTTTTCTTCGATATTGATGAAACAATTTGAAAATTGTCGAAGCGATTACTTTAGTGCAAATCATTACCAGTAAGTTTTACAATTAAATCATCAGCATTTCATTAATGATAAAAGTATCCAAAAATATCAGAAAAACAGATATATTTGCGTAAATATATGAAGCGATAATATTACGCATTATTGAAACGCTTGAGAAATATCATTGAATCTTCATCTAAGAGAATTTAAAAAATTTGAGAAGAAAATTCATTGAAAAGTATAGATTTACGAACATTTTATGTGAGTTGGATAAACTTAAGAACCAATTATATCTAAATGGCTAATAATGCTTGCGTTATAAAAACTTCTGAAGATGGAGTGATGAATAAAATCGAATGCAAAGAAAAATCTCTTTCTTTCTTTTTTTTTGCAAATCGCGCAATATTGCAAAATGCTTTGCTGGATTAATTAAACAGAGTGTCAATTTTTGCCGCCAGTAAAAGAAATTTTTGAGTATTTAAAAGCATCTTCATGGATAATATGAGAAATACAATAGCAACAAATGAAACACTAAGACTAAATTTGTTTACGTATAGTTCATTATTAATAACTAATATTCTAAGTCTCTATTACACCTTTTTCATAATATGCAAAATAATTACTTGGTGGTTGTTTTGTATGAACGATCACATCAGAAAAAAATATAAGTTTCGTCAAAATTTCAGAACATTTTTGTGCATTTTTAATTGCAATGTTGCTAAAATAAACTCCGACTAAAGCAATTGACGTAGCAGGAAAAACTATTAGAATATTTATGCATAAGTTAATTATTATATGGGCAAATATGCTCATTCTTGACGCAAAAAAACTCTCAATTACTTTACCCGGAAGGTAATTATGTACGATCCCATTGAGGCTAAAACATTGATGAAGCGTTCGAAATTCGATTTAGTCGTCCGTGTTTTTCAAGTTCTATTGATCGAAAATTTGCATATTTTCTAATATGAAGAAGGGAAATGTTCTTCCTCGTTTTGTTCCTTAGTTTTTCTAGTGAATGCAAAGAGAAAAGAGTGTAATAAATGAGAAAAGATAGATAGGAAATAAAGTATCATTGTTAAAGAATGAAAGTGTCATAATGCGGAAATAGTTGATGCTGACGACAGTATGCACACCACTCGAATGCGTTGTTTAACTGAACGCAATGCGTAAATGATTGATGGTCTTTGATGAAGGCAAAAACGGGGAAAGAAACGTAGACATTTAGAAGGGGGGCTATAACGCCCTTCAGAGGCCACTTCAATGGACCCGACCCACCATTGTTGGCTATCACCGACATCCGAATGGCGACCCCCCCTTCTTGTTGCAATACGCACTTACCACACTTGTTCAGCAACGCTTGCTTGCAGTGCCCGTCACCCTTACTTCACTCTCTTTTTGCAACACTATCAGCGTTACAACAATTAGTGAGGAAGGAGGGATGAGGAAAAGCAGCAACAATTTTTAAAAAATGGTAGACGAGCTATGAAGAGAGGAAAAAGTTGTGGGCACTCCATGCATCTTTCAGGTTGTCGAATTAAGAATTTATGAGAGAGAGAATATGATCATCGCTTCCTTAGCTTTTTTTATTTGGAAATTTCCTTTCAATCTTTTAAATCCTTTTGAATTTCGCTATAAAAATTATTATTTTTCAATAAATTTAGCACATTATATATATATATATATATATATATATATATATATATATATATATATATATATATATATATATATATATATATATATATATATATATATATATATATATATAGTCTGTAGAGCAACTGCTAGTATGTTTATGAAGTCAAAATTGCATTCTGATCAACACAGAGCTAATTTTATGATATAAATAGACACTTGCTGAAGAACGCGTAATAAAACGGTGCGCTGATGAAATGTTGAGCCAACATTTGCAGCTACGGGGTTTCTACATATCAGCATGCAATTATTTCATTTAGGGTTTTTTAAAGGATATTCCAAGTAGATCTTAACCGAGAAAGTTTTTTGGTTTATCCTGAACGAGAGCATTATATTACCCAGAAAACTTTTGCTAAGTGGGAAACAACTAACTGCATGAAGTACAGATTCTGAGACCGTATTCAATAGATATTAAAATATAATGCCTCAAAAAAGAGCATTTCTTGAGACATCATGAAAAATGGACTTTCAGTAAATGCTCTCATTTCGTTCTTGAGAATACCTCTGTTTGTAAAATTCTTTATTATCGGGTTCTAACTAGAACTGAATCTTATGCATAATTCAGTTGTCATGCTTCGCAAAAATAGATCCCCCGTTCAAACAAATCTTCCATTCGGATATCTCGGAAAACTTTATATTGCCAGGGGGTTTCAATCAAGGTAATGCGATACGCTGAGGACATACCAGCGATTATCATTCATGATAAAACCATTACTACAACTAACTAAAAATAATTTATTAATATTGAAAAAAATTCGTATTTCTACTTGAAATGATCAATGAGGGAAATATTGCTATAAACGAGCGAATTCGATCGGTAGTTTTGAAAGCTAATGTTTGCACGCAGCATCATAAAGAATCAGTGACATATATCGCACTTTCAAAAAAATGTATTGATGAAATAAATAATAAAAGAGAAACCCCAATGCTCAAGCGAATATATAAAGACATTATAGACACTAGTTCAAGACTGCTTAATATATAGGTGTGTGTGTTGCGAATGAATACAAATAAACTGTTACAATGGTGAGCAATCATCTCTTGTTTGATGAGGAAAGGGCAAATGCTTTTGCATAAAAAAGGAAATCGCTAGTCGTGTGGTTTTTCTAGGCGGCGTCACGGCATAGCCCAATGGTCAAATAATGACCAAGTGGTTTATTTGAACCGCAATAGCTCTCAAATAAATAGATGTGAACCTGCTGTTGTCAATGAAGACGAACAACTAAGAAGCAACAAGTTCGAGAATATGAATGGTGCAAGTTGAGGAATTATGGTTTGTTTTTAGGTGACAATTCATCATGAAAAATGAAACATGTTATGGTGGGAAGATTATTTCTTCGGTATATATAAAAATTTGAGAAGTAATTTATTAGAATTCCACACGAATTTATTAGAATTTTCAAAAAAAATTCCACACGAAAGAAAATAATGAAAATATAATATTGAAATTCTGTTTTTGCTATTTATAAATTACGAAATTTTTGCACTTAAAAGTGCGAGTAGTTGTTTGACGAGATATTTCTTCAACGAGATATTTCGATGTCTCATTTCTAATTTCACTGTTCTACTCGAATCATCGGTTTGGAAAAAAAAAAGAGGGAAAAAAGGCTGATAAGAATTTAGAGTGTAGACTGATGAAAAGAAAATTTTTATTTCATCGGACAAGAATCAAACAAGAATCGCATCTATGAAAAATTCAAAGAGCTTTTTTTGAGAATATATGAGCAAAAAAAAAAAAAAAAAAAAAAGAAAGAAAAAACGAGCACATCAACAAGTGCAGCAAATAGTTGTCCAAAAATATTGAAACAAACAAGAAAAAAAAAAGAATTTCAGAAAAACTGATGAATATTTAAAGCAGTAAATTCTAAATAAAAGAAACGAATAATAAATGAAATATGCAAATAATCTTCAAACTTATGAATCCTAACAATATTGGCATAAATCGAAAATTTTAAATAAGTACAACAAATTTTTTCTCTATATTAGGTGAAGAAAGCTTAAAAGTTTATTCTATTATTAATTCATCGAAAAATTGAAACAGTGAAGTAAACAATTGTAGAATTAAAATAATCAAAATACAATTGTTCTAATGTCGATTTCATTTAGACAGTAACTAATGATAAATTATAAAGAATTGATCGTAATAGAAAAATAAACGTAGAAATTGAAATTTTCACTACATTTTATTTCGTAGATATTTTTAAGTTTTTTTAGAGATTTCATTTTCAAGAGATATTTGAAAGAAAAAAATTCATTACTAAAATTTTTTCTGAATGAAGTAGATTATTAAGTGAACCGAAGAAACGAACAATTAAATAAAACGTATTGAGATGCATAAATAATCGCCGACAAAATAGACGAAACGAAGAAATGGCTGGCATTTGTTGCTTTCGTAACTCTCAACTCGTTCAACGCCTGTTCGTCCACATTGACACTAAATCATCAATTCATGGCATCAGCATAATTGATGGACATTTTGAGTGCATTCAATTCTTATATCCTTCTTATCGTATTCAAGAATTAGTAAGCCCCAACCCCCCTCCCCCCCCCCCCCCTCCGTCCCTTTCAAATATAACATTCCTCGAATTAGTAAATCCTCTCCAATTTAGAATAGCTCATACTCTTAAATATATTTAATCAATATAATATCTTTTAGGCGGGATATCTTTTAATGAAACTCGAAAGGAAGTATATTTCGATGCTTTTATGTCGCAGTTTTATATTGGAGGTGTTTTGCTTTGGAGATATCACACTTTCCACTCAATTTATATGCAGAGATCAACCTTTCGTTACTAAATACTTAAAATCTAAGCATAAAGTGGAACAGCAATATTAGGTTAATTACGTATTATAAAGATACTAAGTGTGTTATAAATGCCTATGTATAAATCGACCATTAGATTTTTAGGCAGAAATGTTTGAATTTCATCGTCAAATCTTAGTGGCTTTCCGCTGTTGCTTTTTTAGCGATTATTATCTTATCGCTCAGATTTTGTCAAAGAAACATCTTCCTCTTTTTTTTGGGGGGTTCGTTTTCACTTTTCTTTTCTAGATGTCTTAGCATTTCGGGATGTTGAAATAAATAAAAGTCTAATTGAGATGAATAAGTAAATTATTCTCGTGGTAGATTTTTTTTTAACATTCAAAAACCAATAAAACATCAATAAAAGTTTCACATTTAAGAGTACTACTGAATGCAACAATAGAAATAAATGCTGAATTGTCGCGAAAAAATTGCAACGCATTCGATTAAATTTTTTGCACATTTGCAAATGTTGAATATTGTGAACGTCGCTATGAAAGAAGAATATAAATTCGAAAAATGAAATAACGATTGAGGAGGAGGGAAAAAAAATGGGAATAAGAATGAGATGAGAATAGATGAGAATCAGACATTGCAAAACAAAACGTCACAACTTGAAATTGTCGTAATTAGTGTAGAAAAACGATCAATTTTCTAAAGAAACAACTGCGCCTACATTTAACTGCAATATTGCAACGTAACATTGCTAATTTTTTTTTTCTCTATAAACTCAGCTAAACGTTCGATAAGAATTTTTACATTAGCATCATTTCTTCAGGCTTTTAATTTCAATTTATAACGAAATTGCTTTTTTATTTTAACCTGAAATTGAAGAAAATTCACATAACTTTGATTTATTGACCAAAAAAATAGCAAAAATTCAGCAAAAGTCCTTCTCTTTTTTTGCAATTAGCCGATGTAGAATGCTTCACATTATTAAACGTACTGAAATCGCAAGTTTCTTTGAGGATGGAATATTTAGGGGACCAAATTTTTTCAACTTCTTCTCTTATTAAATTTGTCCTCTTTCTCTTAAGAATCGTCTTCCTGACATTTTAAGCTGCTACAAGCAATTACTCGATTAACGGCTTTATGGATTGATTGTATCGATTTTGCAATGCTAATTACTGTCATATAGAAATTTGCAATTATATTTGCAAAGTTTATGCAAATAGAATCGATGATTAACTTGATTAATCGTAACATATAATGACGATTGTTTTAATTGAAAAGTTCAATTCCATCAAAATTTTGTTTAATTTCAACGATTTATCTAAAAATTGACTAAAACAAGTGCAATAAGTATTTATTATTTATTAACGTTTAACTGTTTGCGTATGAAATTCTCTCGTTTTGCAATTTCATATTGTAATTCATCAATAATTTACATTTTGCAATTTTTCCACTCTATATAAGTTTGTTTTCCAGCCATCCATTTTTGTTTAGTTTTTTCTTCGTTTTGTAATTCCTTCTTCATCTTTGATATGTTTTATGAGTAAATTTCAAAAATCTTCTCGATTATCCTATTTTTGTATTAAGAAAAATCAACAAAATGGTATTAAAAAATTCCGATATTGTATTGGAATTTATTTTCGATTTATTGAAAAAATTTAAATCATCGCAAAGCTTATCAATCAAACAGTACAAATATGTCATCGCAACGTTTTTCGGCTTCTTTTTTTCTGCATCAAGCTAAACTCCTATCGATTTTTCGTGCAGGAAAAAAATAATGCATCTTCAAGTGAATTTTGATTTATCGAATGCTTTTTTTTATTGAATTTTTTAAAGCAATTATTTATTATGTGAAATCAAACCACTCAATGGAAGTAGCTTTCCTTAAATATATAAATCATTTCTGGATTATGGAAGTAATATGCAAATGTAATATGCAAATATAACATGCAAATAAGAAATATACAAATATTTCAGCAGTTGAAGTCCACTTCAATTGCTGAAAATATTTCTTTCATTTAGCCAGCTGAAGTAATCGTTGAGAAAGGTGGAAGATAAAAATGAAGGATAGTAGGGCAAGGAAAAAGTGTCCAGGTGAAATCTCTATGACATTGAAATCGTGGGACGGCGTAAACGTCAGATTTGTTCGCTGTAAGATACTGCAGCATTTAGATGCACATTAAGCAGATATTCAATGTTGAATTTGAGTGATTATGGAAAAGAAGCTCAAGTAGTTCGTATTATCGTTTTGCTGGATATCTCAGTTTGACGGCAAACTCATAAGCTACAATGACTTCTGAAGCATTCGAAGAACGAGTCGTTTCAAGGACGACCACGAAAGATGAGCAATGCCTAAGCCGCAGACGTTAAATGGATGCGTCTGGCGGCAATGATGCAACTCTATCAGAGGCGCGCATCTTACCATGCTGTCACAATAAATTCCTATCGACAACTGCTCTGACGCTTCGGATGTGTTTCCTACGATTTATGGCGCCTTCTGTTGCCTTATTATCAACACATAAACACAAATTCACTTCATTTTTGCAGCAAATATTTTTTTTTTCTGTAATAAATGAGGGCGGAAAATTATTGCTATGTTGACGAATAACCAATCTCAACAACATATATCACAGAAGTCAATCGGATGGCAATAACGTCGAATCAATTCTTTGACATCAATGCAGCTTTCAATTGAATACGCATTAAGATATAGCCCCATCAATCGCTCTCATAGAGATTAGTGGAATATTCTCCTCGAAAATAATTAATTCCGGAATCAAATGAATTTCACTTGCTTTTATATGATTTTTCAACAGAATAGACATGAGAGGGATTCGCATGAAAATTGATCAGAGACGAATATTCGATTGCATACCTCATCTTTTCGTAAGAATAGTAAAGAGGAAAGGATTAAATTGGATTGAACTTAATAAAATTCAATGTGCTCAAACCATATGCAAAAGCATTTCCGCTTGCATAAGCTGAACCATCAATAAAGGTAAACAGGAAGGAACAGAACTGAAGAATCCCGCTATGTGTAACATTCCATATTTCACTGGCTTATGCTCAACAGAAGGTATGCGAATAATCCCAACTGCCAAACATCGAGAGGCACTGGATCAATCTGATTAGTAATATCGTTAAAGTGCGACATATCATTGAAGGCTACTGAACACTACTGACCTAATGCCACTTTACGTCGTAACAAAGGGATGCCATCAATCACTTCCGTATTAAATTAACTCCAACATATGCCTTGTCTGAGCAAATCGATTGACTCAATCTATACTAAGATAGCAATAAATTAAATATAGAGATGAAACTTATAGCATTTCCGTATAAGAGAGGAAATTTTAAAGCTTGATAAATAAGAGATGCAACTCATAAATTATCATTTTTAAACAATAGACGGGAAATCATCGAATTCGATGATTCTCAATAAATCATCGGAGCTAATGCGTCCTCATATCTCAGATTCTCCAGAGCCATTTATTGTATATTGCCAGCCGTCACGATGTTTAGTTCATTTTGAGAACAAATGCAGATTATTGATGAGAAAAAAAAATATACATCCACTTTTTCATACCTTTATATCAGTAGGAAACAACACAATTATACCTTCAACATTCAAGTTTCACCACTGTGCATGATTAAATGCTGTCTACTGGAGCAACCTAACGGTGAGAAATCGTTCTCGTTAGTCGTAATTATTACCAGCCGTAGCAAATAAGTGTTGCAGTCATATACAGCTTTGATGGGTGCAATACTTATTACCTTTGCGAGATTGTCGTCCTTCAAAGTGCGCAGCCATGCATGTCGGTAGAAAAAAATAGATGCCCCGCTCAATTTATATAGGATATTCGAAAAATAATCTATTTTTAGATTCCATCAACCCATCTGGATTTTCCAAAGACTTATAAGCTAAAAAAAATCAGTGCTTTTCCTTGTATTTTAGCTTTTGTTAGGAATTTGTGACGAACGACTTGGTCATAATTTTAACGACCGAATTTGTCGTGTGAATCTTGCACAAACAAATTCGACTTGTGAGACTAAGTGATGCCTCTTCTGCGATTGAACAGTCGATCTGAAAGTCTGAGTCGATGGATCCATGCGATATAGTGCTTTGCAAGTAGGTAAGTAACATACCGTTGCACCAGATTGATGCATACAGTTGGATTGAACCGATGCATTAAAAAATGCTAAACAAGCTGCGTGCTAAATTATTCAGCACAAAGTAACCAAAAAGTTCTATTGCCTCTGTGCTTTATAGTGCGACTCAAATGCAACTTTACGTTTAACAAGAATAAAATACTTCGAGTGGACTTATCGCATGTCTGTGAAAGACGGCTCAGCATTTTCAAGATTATCACCTAAGTAGATAGGATATTCGAACACAAGGATTACTGGGACAATACAAGGATTACTGGCATACTGCAATGGGCATTCCACGGGCGTGCCAAATTTCGCACAAAAACAATTTAGCTTACCCGAGAAAGGCCGCCGACAGCAGCCGTATTGCATGAGCAGATAACATCAATACATTAAGGTTGACGTGATGGGATTCCTTCCCGCCGAACACCTTTCCCTTCCATCCACATCAGAACATATTCTAAGAATCAGTTCGCGCCCATAATGGAAGGTACACGATGCTTCGTTTGAGAACAACAACAATGCGTTCTGTGTGAGTGATTGTGACACGGAGTTGACTGATGGAAATCGGGCTAGATTTGACGTCAGCTACTACCACGAGACAGAAGTTGTTGCCCGGTGAGAAACATATCAGTCTCAACTAGACTCAACTTCTGTCACGTACCTAGCGAAATGATACTGATAATCAATAGCAGCAATTTTAGCTCATGCATGTAAACGATATACGTGGGACAACACGAACGTCTCGGCTGCGCTGGACGAAAACTGAAGACCTGTTGCTTGACACCTTTTTATGTGTTTCATGAAAACAATAAGTTTACCTTGAGGTGAATTCATAAATAACTATAGGATGAATAGTTCTCAGGTATTTGCTTATCTCAATGTTTTTTTCCTTCCTGATCGCCAACATTAACCCATTATGCGTTAGTCGTGACCATCCATATCCTTGAGGCTAATATTCTCTCATCTTCAACACTGAACAGTAATAGTTGAGGTTATTGCGCCGAAATTGTTCCATTGCTGAAGATACAGGAAATTGATGAAGTCAGTAATCGTCATAACGATTTGCGGTTCGGTTAATGAATAGTAAAAAATTTGATGATGACTAGGAATTGGCAGGGAAGATGAGGAGGGAAGGAGAAGAGGAGGTATAGCTCGATCTTACGAAACAAATACTGAAGTAGCTCCCAGAAACCACGAAACGTTCTTCCCGCTTTCGACCGACCGGTAGCATAAATAACGATCAATTAATAAAACAAACAAAATAATGCGCACAAAAATTTAGCCGTTCTCGCCATGTTTACAAACAAATCGCCTTAAAAAATTGACTATGTGCTAAATGATAGATGTATGACGATAACCGTAACGCCTGAAAAGTTTGCAAATTTTTAGACACCATCAATTTGAATGTTGGTGCATGAAGTTCTTGTTATACCTGGGTTATACCTGTCATACCATGATTCCTATTACACCTAATAAATTTCATAGTTGAAGCCGTCGCGATGACAGAACCACACATAGAGGCAGGACGTCGCATGATGCGCTTCTCTAATTTAACACTTTCCACGGTCAATAATAAAAAAAAAAAATTCAATATTGCAATTATATTTTCATCGACCACTTATGGAAGATTCCTTTCTATTTGCTTTTCAATTTTATAGTCACAGCTTCATAAATGTTTTCATACGATTTTTATTTATTTCAAAGCTGTAAAATTAGTTGCGTAAAATTTTTCAGAGCAAATCACTTTAATATTTCTAAAGAAAATTACTATAGTTAGAATAATATAGAGGAAATACAGAGAAAATATATAGCTAAGAAGAAGTGTAGACGATAAGAAAAACTAAAAATTGACATTAAAAAAAAAAACGATGAGAAACGAATCGATAAATAGCATAATTCAAGAATACGAAAAATACTAGATAAAAACACATCAGAAAACGGCACGAACAATGAAATAATAGTTAAATGTATAGATAAAAGGGAATAACGACAATAAAGTAATAGGTAAGAAACAATAAACGAGAATTAAGCAAATGAATTAGTTAGCGTAAAAGTCGTCTATCGTTAGTAGTAGAACGAAATTCCAAAACAAGTACGAACCATCCGGGGCAATCAAAAAATGAATATGTATCAAGAACGAACCATTCGGAGATCAATACTGATCAATCAATGAGCAAAAGTTAAAGTCATTTTAGGGGAATTTTTCTCAAACAGAAATGAGTTAGACGTATCATTTGCGTAGATAATTTGATAGAGGCGGGTTATGCGAAGTTGACATTAAACGAGCGGAAAGCTGATACATTCATCAAAACAAAGATCAATAACACTATAAAGATGGGAGGATGTTGCTAGGAAGGTATATTCCACATAGTAGTTTTTGGCATGAAAGGATAAAATTTGACTTCCTTGCACCATTTACCGAAACAGCATCGTGTCTTGTCCAGTTATGCTTCAATCACAAAAGTGCACTTCTGTATCTCTTGTACGCCTATCAGGGCTTGGGAAGAACTCGCGTCGCACATGGTAGGCATCAAGCCGTTAATTCTGATCTCGCCTTATAACTGCACAAAGAATAGTTGAATGGGTGGTTGTAATAGCAGTTTCATTGCACCATAAACGATTGCTGCATTGTTGTCAACGTCCTGCTCCAAGTTATTTTAATTATGCTGTGACCAGTGCCCTCCTTTCGCCGTCTTCCGCCACAATAGTGGTTCCATGTTTGAGCGACCTCCACCTGTCGGAGTTTCATCTATTGCGATTTGATACCCTGTGTTCCGTGAAATTTTTGTTGCTTTTGTTTATAAACCTTCTTTCCGTCGACTTTTGCAGTAATTATCATTCCCTTGTCGAACCATTTCCTGCTGTCGAGGGCTTGTCTGACGTGGTTTCAAGCCTTTCTTTAGCAAAGTTTTCATCTTTGTTTATGTTTTGTGGCGGCTAGTGCAACTGCGCCTTACACCGTCAACCGTGCAGCTCATGTCAATTGCATGTCTTATGAGAAATCGGTGATATAGAGAAGTCCTTGTTTTTATCTTAAATTGTGAACGATTCTGATAGAGCTTTCAATGCTCCTTAAAAACAGCTTAAACTCCTTTTTCAATTTCTACTTCCTTACCTTGTATTTTCAGATTTATTGCGAGGATTTTATAATTGAATGACCAAGACCGCATCGCTCGCTAAAAATGCGCGGGGTCTTTCTCATCCTTCTATCGCGCCCGCGCTTGTGACTAAACGCGCCGACCTCCAGTTGCGTAGCCCCTCCCCCCCCCCCCCGCCCCCACACACACATGGACGAGTGCACGCATACACATACCGAGAGGCGCAGCGCAAACCAACCTACTCGCAAAAACAAAGACATGCGCAAACTTGCACACGTTTCGGCAAGTTGCGATATGCATAAGACGTCCAAATCTCTTCACGAAATGGTTTCATAGATTTTCAGCAATGTATCCGCAGTGTGAGGCTGCAAATGGCGGTCCTATGACAGGCTTTGCACTCATTCATTAAAAATACAAACGCCATTGTATGATCGATCTCTATGTCCTTGTTTGGAAAGGTAAAAGATATCGCCCCTATTACTGCGAATTAACGAAAGGTTATTGGCGGAAAGCGGAAAAATCGAGCCTCTTTCTTTCGGTCGTTAGACTGGGACGGTCGAGAAGAGACACAACATGAAAGAGTAAATGTGTATTGGATGAAATGGAAGTTCTATTCAATAACGAGAAAATATCGACAATTGAAATGAATGGCCCTATATGAGCTTCGACTCCCATTTCACAGGTTTGGGAGTTTCGCCATCTGTTCTGCTGCCTTTAACTGCCGATGCTGTAATGAATCCACCTTCGTCGCCTATGCTCTGCAGGTTTGTTGTTGTTTGAGACACATTGTCGTTGCCTTTACCAGCTGCTGCCGTGACCAGTTCCCCTCCTTCTTCTTCTGAGCTACTGTCCTGTCCTGGATGCACAAGCTCTGAAAATAAAATCGTCCGTTACAACGCATGGCAACATCAAATACCATCATTAACGATTACATGATAGGTGATCGGGAAATAGATCGTATTCAAACAATCGAAATCAGAACAGTAGGATAGCAAGATACGCTTGCAATGTCACATTATGTTGGATGAATTTCGCGTGGAAGAATTCCAGAGCGTAACCTGCCATCCGAAAATCAATTCTATTTGTTGATGGTAGCCGTGTGCTATGTCAGCAAAGTTTTTGTTTCAAATGCAATTGCTTTTGAGCTCAGTTTTTATGCATTAATTCCTTCGCAGTTTTATCATTTTCTGCGTCAACACATCCCCACTGCTGGTTTAACTCATCTCCTCAGTTTCCGTCCACTAAGCTTTTGTGAAATAATGGAATCACACCTTGTCAACCTGCGATCAAGGAAAACATGCATGTTGAACATTTTTCTTCGATTTGGATCACGCTTGCTTTCCATCATGCTTCGTGTCGGGTGTGGCGCTAAAGAGCCAACCCAAGATATCTATTTGTGATGTAATACTGACCATTTTGCTTTTATAGCGTTAGTTTTCGCGCCATGTCATTGTTCGAATTATGTACTTTGATCTGCCTGAAGCCTATATAAGGCGGCCCTCAGCACTTCGAGTTCACTCTTCTCCCTCGACGGCTAGCAGGTCGGCTGCTCTGTGTTCTCGCGTCTACTTCCGTCTCCTCTCAGCGGCATCGCGGCTAGAGATACAACACTTCGTACCCCCATTTAGGTACCCCGTCGTCTCACTCAGTGCTACTGCTTTTGCATTTAAATGCATGGAGATAAAATGCATGGAATGGACGGACTACTTTGTAGCAGGGAGAGCACAAGAGGATGCATTGCAGCTTCGGCTGAATAACACTTCTACAGTTCGAATAAAAAAGCATGGAATTATGTGGTTGAACGGCAAAGACGTAGGTCGCAGTTACACGTTCAATAATCTTAGTACAGTTTCTCAAGCCGCAATAATCTAATAACAGAAGGAGGCAACAAAACAGATCCCGGACGAAAGACTTGATGTGGGGAGGAAAAACTGTGGCGAGCGAGGCAACCACTCACTTCAAGTATCATTAGCAACAAGGTTATAATGATAGCGCGAAAAATGCAGTAGGCATGGAATGCAGTATCAAATAATTTTCGCGGGGATCGACTAAATAATAAAACATAAAAAGTATGCACGAGTATCCTCTTCGGCTTCAGAAGAAATGAGTCATCATTAAAAAGCCGCGAACAACTGACTGAGAAAAAGTACTCCGCAGTTTTTTCAAAAAATTCCGCAATAAAAGCATCAGTTTCTTTTTCACATCACCTATGCGCTTTTCAAAGCGTACATATAGTTCTTATTTTTAAATGACGTCCTCTTCAATACATTTACGTTACACGAGCAATGAACGCCTTTGCTGTGGCGAAGTCTGGTGACCACTATTTAAGTGCTCTTGTCTATCGGCGCACGCTGGCTTTTGTGGCATTTCTAACAATATGTTGAACTCCGTGGTATAAATGATTATACCGATATCTTTCATAAAGGTGGTATTACGCAGACATCACCTTCTAAAAGATGAAGCATCTTGAGCTGTTCAGAGGCGGGACGGGCAATATCGATCGTCGGTTACTAGTTGGTTGTGAAAAAGCGGCCGAAAAAATTTAGGTGTTGCACTGCAACTATTTCCTCGAGGAAGTTCATTGGTATTTCATTTTCTTTTTGAAAAAAGCGGCCGAAAAATAAAGGTTTCAAGGGTATTTGATTAATAGGTGGTTGTCGCGCTGCTATTCTCAAGGCTTCACCATTTCTGACTTCCATTCGCAGTGTTCTATAATATGCTCGAGACGACGTCACGAAGGATACTCTAGAAACGCCGTACCTAATCGAAACATTGCAACTCGAATCCGATCTGTCGAACTGAAATGCGGACAGGGAACGACCCGGGTTTCATCAAACAGCACGGACCAGCACGAAAGTACCACGACGTAGTGCGAAGATTTATATGGGCAAGGCTTGGGAGCAAATCAAATGACATCTTTCTGTTAGCACTAGACTTGCAAAAGCGGCGCTTAAGAAAACCACCATGAAATCCTATAACTTTGAAAGGAGCTGCTGCAGAACAACACAGCGCAGTTAGAAACAAATCGCAAGAGGCGTTCGAAACGTCGTAGAAGGTGTGAAAGGGTCATAAACCTGGGGGAATGGTCGAAAAGAGTGAAACATGAGGTAGTGGGAACATATGCTTCGTGTCGCTTCTCAAAATCAATGGTAAGTCGATCATTCATTTACAATATAGCCCAGTGTCCAGCCTGTCGGGCTTGTCTTTATTTGTCATTTACGCACCATCTCAAAACAATAAAATCGCTGCTTTATCTACCTAATCAGTACCCCATGGTGCATAGCCGTTTTTTCGCTAGAATCATTAAACAATTAAAGTTAAAAATAGTTGAATATGACGAACTAGCAAGACGTTGCTTTGCTCGTTGTCCCAGCTTGCGTCTCCTTGCTGCTTTCGCGATACCTCGTCTAATCTTGAAGCGTCGACGCTCGGGGATAATGTACATACGATGAACAAGAATGACCACGAGGAGTACAATTGTTAGAAGGAGGTCAACGAGGAGCAATTTCAATACGAACGCCAAGCAGTACGGTCTGAACAGAGAGCTGCAGGATTCGAGAGTCTCATAAGGTAATACAAAGACTTCGGGATCGAATTGGCAAACTTTGATGCATTTGAGAATCGCAACATTAGCTACGTTTTCTTCATAGTGTCCGAGATAAAATTTAGCTAGACCCCAATTGATTCTTCCAGATGTTTTTCTTTCTTCCGACTATGCCTGGTCATTCATAAAAAAATGACAAAGTGATAATACTTGATAATAAAGTTTCATAATGTTTAATAAAAATTGATAATAAAGTTATAAAATGTTTGATAATAAAGCAAAAAATCTTATTACAGAAAGCAGATATCTTATGACTGGAAGGTGTTAATAGAAGTAACTGCGCAGCTCTAGAACAAGCATGCAGATCTGTTTATTTAGTGAGTTCTGCGCTTTGTGACTTTCGAAACTTGCGTATAGGAAAAATGGGTGAAACCAATGAGTACGTCCAATTTTGATTACTTCTAGCATCAATACAGAAAGTCTGGAACTAAAATTGATGAATGAAAAGTTTTTTGAGCAACCTTTTCCAGAATGTCGGGCATTCGTTCATCATCTCACTCACCCTCTTTAGTAGAGATTCTCTGTATACTGAAATTATGTTTTTTTTTTTTAATTCAGCAATTAACGCATTTTCTTCGTATATGCTCTTTAGTGATAAAAGTTCATGAGTAAGTCATTGCTGAATTTCTATCGTTCCAGCTGACATTGCTTAAAGCCATTGAAAACTTTAGAACTATCGCACTACTCGGATCGGGTTATCAAGGAGATAATGCCTATTAATTCAGTTTTACACCGTGCATGAAATATATAAAGCGCGGGATCAAACTATATTTGCGGTTTCGCGGTTGTTGAAACCACCGGGCAAAGCGATGCAATTTGCAGAATGTGCTCATGACATCTATAACTCAATAAGAATAGAGTCCCTCTTCACCAAATGCAACATATTATGCGGAAGTCGGACCGGGGAAGAAACCTGAACAGCGCCACTTTGTTGGTACTGACTCTAGGGGAGTCCAATGTCCTCCAATATAAAATTAAGATGGCGATATCTAGCAAGAACGATGCAAAAAATTTGCAAGAATTCGATCAAACTTTATCACCTTTATGCTATTTTCTCGAATCACTGCAAACACGTTGAGAGCTATTATAAAAGCAACTATTTGAGAGCCGAGTGGCTTCTCAAAGGTTTCTCATCACTGCATTCGTTTCCGAGCTCCATAGCCATTTGTCGTTACAGTACGCTTACCATAGTGTCCACACCAAATGAATCAACTACAAAAGCATGCGAAGTGTGCCTCTAAGCAACAAAATGCACACTCATTTCATATATTTTTTCAATTTGCAGACAATTTCCGATTAAGTCCGACAATTAAATTCATGCGGTATTGCAATCAAACAAAGTAACTGTTAAGCCCGAGATCAACACCGCACACTATGACACTCGTTAAAGGCTACTTAAAGTTGTTGTATTGGATTAGGTTCCGAAGAAGATTGCGACTTATGTGGTTCAGTGATTCACCGTCAAGTGGAGGAAGAGGCGTCGTCTGGTCGTCATCTTGAATTTCATCGAAAACAGGCTTATCATCCACTTCCATATCTGCAGCTGATTTTCTGAAACACGCTCTCTGCATGATTCTTCATTGAGTCTCCGCTTGCCTGCTCCATCAATGAGAAACGGTCTTCGTATAATACGACGTGGTAAGATGCGCATGAGAAACCGCGAAATTAAAATTTTCAATCGGTTTTTCCAACGAGAAATATTCTAGTGTGGAAACGATATTAAACTCCCAAGTTGACTATGATAGAATAGCAAGTGGGCCTGAATTACGAACGACCATGTCCTCACACTTTTCGCTAAACTATCGACTCGCAATTTTTTCAAACCTCTGGTGATATGTGTCTAGGAAGTTCATTAGTTCGAATTCCTAAATGTAATGCAGTCGCTTGTCTATTGAGTGGCCTTGTTGCGGAACCATTAGACACTTCTCCTAAGGTCTTAATTTGTTCTTCGACGTCAAGTAAAGCGAGATATACTTAAGCGTCCCAAAAAACATATGCTTTTTTCAACCGACCATCTTTCAAAAAACATATGCTTTAGAAGCGTATGCTTTCGAACTGCAAAAGCGATTCTCCTGCATCGAGTCTGACATATCATTACATTTCATTGCATTTTCAGCACACTTTTCATCCGTTGAGGCAACAGATCGTCGCTGTTTTGCAATAACTCGCTACTCAATAACTGATAACCGCTTCATTGCCCAGACTGATAGATGGAAGCTTGAGAGGTCAGAGAGATCGACAAAGTGTTGTTTCAGTGAACTCCAAATGAGCGGAGGATCTGGCCGGAAAAACTCCCTAGGCCTTAAGAAACCAATTATTTCCTGGCGGCTCAGGACTCGACGCCTACGTTGGCACACTCTATAACCACCGCGGTCTCGCTCTCTATGGCCAACGGTAGCGAAAGCAAGTGAAAGTTTCCCTCGAAATTTGGGTTCTTTTCGCCCGCGAAAGAGACGTTAGCCAGAGGCTGCTTTCTATGAGGTGGCAACTGGTCATGTTTTCGGTGGTCGTCATGTTTTAGGTGATCTCGGCTGTTTTTTCTCGTTGCTTCATTCAGAGACAGCGCTCTTCTCCATGCCCCTTACGTAATCATATCACACGGAACGAAGAGTAATCTAGGCGGGATGAAATTCATTAGTGTGTAATACTGCAAATGGGACTGATGAGGCAGCAGCAGAAAATTCTCCAAAACCTTTGAATGCACACATCGCTGCATTTCCCTTGAAAGAAAAAGAATTTGTCCGTTTGGAAAGGCGATCGGGTTGAGAAGGAGGAAGTTTTCGAGAATTATTTGAATAAACTCATCCAGAGCATTTAACGAACGTACTGGCCAATTCCAGGGCGTCTGAGAAATGGTCCGTTGTAAGGAGCGACAAAGCGAACTTTGCTATCTCCCAAAAGCATTCTGCAAAACTCAATTTAAACATCACAGACAGTAAAGCAGTTAGGAATAAAGGTTCAGCATGAGTCCTGCGCAGCAGCATATTGTTACGTCTCCAATTGCCGACAAGTTTTTCCGGCATCTGTTTGATTTAAATCCTCGAAAACTTTAAACAGTCGTAAACCTGGATCGTTGAATTCCACCAATGCGAATATATGCGACTGGTCAGGGCGTATGATTGGTATTATGCGGCGCCTCTTCCTCGCGGTTCCTGAGGTTTCACGCACACGGTGGAAGAAATGAATGAGACGACGCTGAGCTCATTTTCCACCTAATGGCAGGGACGCTGTGCACACAGCGTACACTTCGAAATGTTTTGCAACCCGTAAGCCCATACGGACTGTTCACAAAGAGTGGAAAAGTACCAGTCTCGAAGTTTCTTTTTTTTTCTCATTCCTGATCCCTATGATCATTTCGATGATGGTGGAGAAGCACATTTCGAAGGTGCATCGTCCGGGAGCTATGTGGATGCAATTAGTCACCTATGTTCCTTGAGTACCAAAGTGGTCCGAAGAATGTCTGTGCGTCAACAACTCCAGCTCTCTTTCATCATTGGCATTCATAATAGTTATAACTTTAGTTTCGTTAGGACATTAAGTACACAAAGCCACAAGGCGCCGAACGAAGATGTCTGGCTGCTGCTCAGGGACCCTCCTATATCATGTCCTTCTATCCCCCCCCCCCCTCTTCTGGCGATAACGACGGCATGTATTTCTTTACCTGGCGTCAAACAGCTTTCAAAGAGCTGCCTTCTCGCCACACATGACGATACGAGTGCACTCACCACGAACCTACACCCATTTATTGCTGCTGCTCAGTAGTACGGTATCAGAAACTTCCAGTGAAACACAGCTACGGTCAGGCATAATAAAACCTGTTAATATGGGTGAAAGTTGTTGTCAAACGAATCAGTGCGTCGAATGCTAGCAAACTGACTTGCTTTTGGCAATATGCATGCACGAAAAATATTGAATTGAATACCCTTAGACGCATTCATATCGGAACAAAGCAATATGTAGTGAGAAACTTGCCTCTCTTGAGTTACGATATTCTTCAGGTATCGTTTGCCATGTTCCCTGAAAATATCTCAGCTTACTATTTTTTATGCGCTGACACTTCTACACGTATGTTGTTTCGATGAGGCACACATCCACCATAAAGCACAAGCTGTCAGACCTTGAACTCGAAACAGCACCTCCCCCCCCCCCCCCTCCCAGTCTTCTCATTCTCTTTCGGAATGCTTGATGGCAACTCACAAAGCCTGATGGAAAATCTATCGAGAATAAGCTCTCACTTTGCATGGAGAAACTTTGAGACATCAAAAATCTCCACAGAATGATATTTTGCGCAACGACATTTTTCAAAAGCGTTAAATTGCTTTGAATAAAATGCGTCGCACGTGTATTTTTCATATCCGTGACAAGAATTAATCGTTTCTAAACATCGATCGTCTTATTCTAAAATGTTTCATGGCTAATACACATAGCGGAGATTTTTTAGAACTGTCGCACATTGACATATCCCAGCACGGTTGATAACCATTGGTCTCCTTACGAAGATTTTCCTCTCTACATTTGTGGTTCTGAATTAACCGAACCTGCCGCTGAACCACACATAATTTCAAGAAGTTTGATGAAGTTATTTCGGTTCAATGCCACAGCTGCTTTTACCGCCACATGCAGTGTCACAACTTTATCACGTTACATTATGAATGCCTAGGTGATAAGCGAGTGAGCCAAACCATACCGAAACCCAGAAGCTCAAGATACCCGGAAAGCATGGAGTCCGACGGCAGAAGCGCCACGTTTGAATGTTTTATGCTTCCTCGGTTCTGACACCCTGCTGCATCAACGGTCCCATTCTTATGATTTCCAAAAATTTCGGGGAGCAAAATTTCAGGAGTCGTGAACGAGCCGAGAGTGCCAAATAGCAAAGCATAATGGCAGACAAAAAAATCCGGGCATTTCACTTCGACCCCATTTACCGCCCAATGACATCATTTGAAACTCGACATACATTTCTGCGGAACTTCCAGAAATGGAGTCGTTCACTACGTGCGTAATTGGAGGCCAATCCTTATAACTGGACTTGTCCCAGGAATTTCCTTCGTACAAGGCGTAAATTTTTCATGCGAATGCCACCTGCATTCATATGGTGCGCATTCTCGTAAAAGGATCACGACGAAGAACATGCGTTAAGTTCCGCGGAGCTACTCAATTTGTTAACTATGTCGAATGTATGTCGACATAGGGCTACTTACGAACCAATCGAAAGCTTTTTTTGCCAATCATAGTTTAATTTCAACATTCGGTGTGAAGCTCGAACGCAGTCTATGAAAAAGAACTTCGATGTAATCGAAAAGTTCAACGAAGCTTGGCAAGAGATCCAAAAATGACAAGTTTTGAGGATCGTTCAACTTAGCTATGATGAGCGGCTCCATTTTTCTTATTCAGAACTTATCGCGCTTCGTAGAGCACAGTTTTGTTCATGTCCATGCTATGAACCGAACCGGAATTCTACTCGAAATTCCCTTTTCTCCCCAAATTTCCGCCGCACTCGAATAATTATGCTAGAAATTTGTTATTATGTCGCACAGCTACGGTTCGAAGCGTATTGTTTTAATCATCGCATGCAGAAGCGCGATCTGTTTAATGTACGGACAACACGATCCTCCAAAATCACTTGCATTCTGCAAAACTTTTCTATTTTTCTCAATATGGACTTTTCACCTCATACTTTGATTTGCTTGAGATTTTTAGTCCCTCATTGTAGCAAAAGGAGTTTTGCTATTTTTGTTTTTGTTGCTGAGGTGGCTGATATAATCTGATCAGCATTTATACCAAAACAAAATCAGAGAAAATCAGTTACCTATATGTGAACAGACGACCATTGATAGCCATTGTTTCATGGATGCGGACTTTTTCCTCTTTTTCGAACGGATATTTCGTATCGTGAGATGCAACCTTCCCCACAACATTCTCTCCTTGCCATTTTTTGAAAACAAGATAGGTTACACGGCGACCCTTCACTTCGTCATCAGCGTTGTTCTCCACAGCCGCACGCAGATCATATTTCCAGCAATCATCTTCCTATCAAAAAAGTTGTACGCACAGAGTCGTCAAAATCGTTGACTGAATGGGATTATATTCAGGCACTACGCTTTAGCGACACCAAAATGCAGAATTATAATGATAGGTTTGTATTGGGCCATCGACCAATTCAAAGAGGCAAAAGAACATAAAAAGGTAGAAACTGCACATGAGCAAAATCAGCTGCGCACAGACAAGGAAATGACTGCTATGTCTACAGCACAGCTGAACGTTAGTTCAGTCGAGAGTGGCAGCACAAATGAGCCGAGATGAAAGCGCGTACCTCACTCACTTGCTCTACTAACAGAGAAATATGAACATGACGAAATCCATATGGAAGCAGTACATCTACTGCGGAACGCTCTAAGAGATCTCATTAAGCCAAAAACTGAAATCCACAAAAGCCTATGCCAGTAGCACTACGCCGGGTTATGTATTTCATACTCGGACATTGTAAAAAGTGGACGGTCCTTCGCTTGGGGCTATGCGTTCCACGACATACCCCAGGATGAGAAGTACGACAACCATGCTAACCAGATTTAATGGAAAGAAATCCAGATGGTAAGATAACACCTGAGTGAAAAGATGAATCCCGCTGGCCTAATTTTAAACCCACACATAACAACAGAATAGAGTGCTTCAGCAAGCATTTTAGAACTATTTCTGTTTGACGTCGATGAACTAGCTGTCTCAAGCTTTTCGTTCTTCAGATGCGCTTGACAATTTCGATAAGCGAAGATAATTGGGAGAAATTAGTTTGGCTTTTAATAACTCAAAATGACCTGAAGCTGCTCTGAGATGCCCCCAATCTCGACGATCATGCACATTCTACACTTCTTGCACGTAATGATGTCCTCTAAGGCTGTGCCGGTTGTGCCTGCTGGTCCAGTGGAATTTTCGAAACCAATTTTCTCGAGCTCAAAACTTGTGGAATTTTGCTGGGGTTGATCCCAATGGATATGATGAATTCATTGTAAGTGCTGCTTAATAATTCTCACCCAGAGATTTAGGCGATAGTCTTTGCCTGACCCAGTTCGGGATATTTTTTGATGTGAAATGAGAAATATTGCTTGATTCTCCTTCGTAAGCACTTTCTAATTTAGTGGTGCTCGTATTTGTAGAGCTCTTTTCAAAGATCTTTTATGCGGGAATACTTCCGTCATTCATGCTATGATAAAGCAGCTTTGAATTGTACTTAGCTGCAAAGAGATCTACTAAATATTTCATAGTATGCCACTATAAGTTTTACTTATGTGATGTCGAATAAACGCTCGTTGTTGTTTTTGAATCGGTACACCTTCCAAAAGCTCATTTTGGAATAATCGCCGTTTAAAAAGCCAATGCTGGAATAGGCGCATTCCTTTCCACATTTAGAATGCTTTGTAGAAAAGGATTTCTCGAGTTAAGGTGTCGCAGTAAGATGCCACGACGAGAAGCCCACGAATCTGGAAGGCAGACAGATGCCGCTTAGATTTCATTTCAACACGATGGAAATTCGCAGCGATTATGACAAGAATGCTAAATTTTAGAAACACCTAATGGAGTGGACAATATCCTCAACGTAAATCACTGACTAGCATGGTATACTGCAATAGATTTAACGTGGCAACTCAATGTAGCAATCGTGAAAATTATAGAAGATCATCACATAAAAGAAAACGAAATCATCGATTTCTAGCGTGATTCAAAAATTATAAAAGAACTTACATCCAAGTTTTTCAGAGCCTGAAATTTTCAAATATTTCAACTATACAATCCAGGTGTTAAGAATGTGCCGTATCTGAAAATATCTTTAAAAGTGAAATGAATCTTGCCGTGCTCATGAGATTCAATATATCCAGTCAACGAGCATCTACTACCAGGATACTTAAAAACTGTTAACTTAGAGGGACCCAAGCCAGGAATAAGGATGTAAACGCGAGTAGGCAAAAACAGATTGGTACGCTAATACAATGCGCGAATAAACTCGGTAGTAGGAAATCACGACGACAGTAATTGAACAAACGGCTGAAATTTTCATTTCTCTGATCTTACAGCATCTTCTGTATCCCATGGTGAAATATCCTTCATTTTTTCACTGCGGCAAGAGCCTTTCATCCCTATTTTCCCACCAACTATGAGAGCGAATAAAGCTTCAAGCATCGAAGACCCATACGGGCACAACCCGACTGCCCATTAAAGCGGCTCTTGTATGAGTGTTCAGGCCCTTGACAATCAGTACTACCAGCGATCACTGTTCAACGGACTGCTGTTTTCATTCCCGAGCAACATTATCCCAGTGCTGCCGCGAGGAACTCCCACTCTGCACTTTAAACGGATAACACTCGAAATCCTTTCACACGACCACTTTAACCAAAATCTATGCACTCGAAATAGTGACGGTAAGGGCTAAGTAAGGGACACTTTGCTCCATCAGCTATTAATTGAAGGTTTCAGCTTGCAACAGATGTTCGCTTGAAGACGACTGCAATTCAAGAACATCAATGAGTTCCCGAAGGCGTTCGGTGAAAAATGAATTTCTATAAAAACCGATAAAAAAAATACAAGCTAACATTCGGCATTTAAAACGATTAGCTATGTAAGCTTCAAAAATTGCAGAGTTTCAAACGTTCGGAACAGCATTCAGCGGAGGACAATAGAAGAGAAACATTATGACATTCGATAACAATTAAGTATCTTATGACAAGGATAAAATAAGAATAAATTATCGCCGCACTTCCTAACCGCTGTTGTGCGCTGTCTCTGATTGTGATATACTGTACACTCGTTATTGTACGCATTCAAGTATTTCCTTTTCATTGCCTATTTGGAATATTCGTAAAAAGTGCGAAGCATCGTCTGTGCTATCAGTAAAACTGCACGCCATACAAACTCCTCTACGAATATTCATTTGTCACTTATAAAGGAATAGTCGGCATCGTCGAAATGAAACAATGCATCCATTCGTATCAATGACTTTAGGTTGCAAAGCAAAAGCACTCAAGTTTGAACGTATGGCTCAAGCTCTCATATGCGCATATTTCGGCTACAAAACAAGGTCAGCATGGCAATGTTATGAAATTTCTATATGCACTCATGTCGTTATCGAAAACATTTTCTACTTACAGGAAAGACCTCGTAATAGTCAATACGATAACGAAATGTCGAGATGGTTTCGACATGGAACGATGGGGAGGTTGACAAGTAAAGCGAACGTTGTAAAGAGAAGACAACCATTCCCACTGCAATTTCAGCTAGGCTAACAGCGCGTGTGTTCATGGTTTCATGGTTGTCAAATGCACTGCTTTCAAGGAGCAATTACTTGAACATTGCCCTGTTGAAATTTGTTGCCAGACGTAAAGGAGATGGACAAGTTTTGACTTTTTGCGTTGTTGATCTCATTATGACACACAGTGGAGTTTTTGGAACGACAGTATTGCGGCAAGGATCCTATGAACAGCAGCACTTTTAGAAACATCATTGGCATAGATGTGAGGTGAAGGAAAATGTTTCAAGGAGAAGGAATGTTCGGAGTAAAAGTTCGACGATAGAGAATTTGAAGTAAGAAAATCGTCCAGAAGTAGAAAATCGTGAACAGCACCAAAGTAGGCATTAATAGCACTTAGGCACTTGATTATTCGTTCGATTAGGCTCACCTTTGCCGTCGCGTTTTCTTTGAGGCCGGTGGATACTCAATGTCACAACTTTTTCCGACACCTCAGGTCACAATTCTTCGTGCAATTGTTATATGTAACGGCAACATTTGTCCTAACAATGTTAAATCCTCCTATAGCCGTTTAAAAACTACTGAAGTCCCTTCGTTAGAACGTTATTAGAGCGCCTTTCATTTGTTGTGCGACGTAAAGGCCTTTTCATTTGTAATACTACAAACAGAAAAGTACTGAGTGAGCTTACTCTTTGTTTCATGGCATTCATTACGGGATACTCCTGTCGATACCCGGTAAGTTCTATGTTGCCGTAGTTAATAAGACATGCACGCTGATCAATTCCATGCTCGGTCAGAAAGTAGTAACGGTCGCCTCTAGCAAACGATGAACTGAACGTGTTCTGAGCAGTAGCGATTGGGTCCGCGAACCAGCTCTCAGTGAAGTTCACGAGCAAAGGCTCAGAGATCCTGCAAGATGTGTCTGCTTTTCACTACATTAAACCGTACTGACCTACCAGCGTGCGTGTTCCGACAAAAGAAATCTTAAGTGTTTGCGCGGTGTTTACACATAGCTGAGATATTACCGGCCTCATCGTCTCATTTTTTTAACAGGAGTTCGCGGAAAGCGAGGAAAATTCGAGGAGAGTAGATAAAGGCTTCAGTACCTCACCGCACAATGGGTTTGCTGCGCTTAACAGCGTTGAGTGCAAATAAAGATCAAATGGGAACAGGATCATTCTCACTTCCTAGACGCCCACCTACAGATTCCATATCATGACCATAGAATTGCTGAATCATACTCTCGAATATCAGCAAATGCTCTCCTTACGACTATATCAAGGCTGCTTTCCTTGCTCTAATGTCTGAAGATATAAATTAAAGACTACGACTTCTGAACCTCGCAGGTGAAATCCATGAAAGGCGCGAAGTTGATGATTGCGAACAAATCGAAACCAATGATTCGTAGCTATCAGTGATGGCTCAGAAAATAAAGTAACGGAATAATAAATTGCTGCGCAAAGAGGCTGCTAAATGGGCTATCAGCAAAGACAAAAGAACATTTCTTCTAGGATATCGCGACAGTCACTTCACTCATCAAAGAAAACACAAGGTTAATCTGATTTTGGACCAAACATTTAACCCCTAAAGGATCAATATATTATTGCACTACACTCGACATGGGAGTTCAGTGCGATCATTGAGCAACAAACCGTTTTTCTCAACGCAATTCACTTAGTCTCCCTCAACACTATGTTAGTTCCATAACAGCTGAACTGGTCACAGGATTTCTTCAATCTTCCTCGAAATCAGGGCAAACGATTTAAGCGGCTCTATTTTGTTCTATGCTTTCAGATCCTGTCCATTTTCTCTCTCAAGACCTTTATGTGATGCGACTTCTTTTCAAGAAATTTCTCCTACCAAACTGCCCACTCCGTCGATTCTTTCTTAAGGCATCAGTCAGATGCACTCATTGAAGATAACATCCTGGGCAGCTCCAGTTAGTATGTAAGGAACTACGCTATCGTTGCCACACAAGCTGGAGCCATTGAGGAGTTAGTAACAAGGAGAAATTTGAAGAAGCTCGCTAAAAATAAGAAAAACCTTTCCAGCGAAAACAACACGCGCAAGCGGAACGTGGTAAGCTGGGAGCTGCTATCCTGCTGTACAACCGTAAGGATGCTGTCGTCCATGAATGCTTTAATTGATTTCCTTTGATTACATCCTGCAGCAAACAATTATTCGGCTAGGTTTATTGACTGAGTTCGTTTCAATTCATGTACCCCCACATCAAACGTAGGTGTTGCATCGAAAATCACTGATCGACAAGACTAACCATTGTTGGCTGTGCGGACTAGTCGGAGTAACACATTTTGTACGATGAAACATGAAACTAGGTACAAATTCTTGCGGGTTACTCCGCCACTTAACCTGGTGTCATGGCAGACGTGCTTATATAGTGCACTGCAAAAAGTGTACAGGTATTACCGGCACGGAGTAAGTAGACGCGTTGTGGGATATTTTTTGTGCTAGGTGGGATGGCCTGCAACGACCCAAAAACATTGCTTAAGTTCCAGAACCCAGTAACGGCATCGCTTCACACGTATTTGCAACGAAGCAAATGTGAACTCCCTTGGACGAAGTTTTTGGACAGGACAATGGAGAAAAGAGGCTCAAAAGGTCACAGGCGTGGTTTTGAAATGAATGAAAGCATCTTTTTCGTCGACTAGCGTGTGCGATGGGGGGGAGGGGGGGGGGGGTCAGCGATCAGCGCTTCTCCATTAGGTTGAAGTTTGTGCATAGAGTACGACTGCAGTTATTCCCAATGTAAATACATAAAATGCAACTGTTAGCAGTTAGCCATATATATATATATATATATATATATATATATATATATATATATATATATATATATATATATATATATATATATATATATATATATATATATATATATATATATAAGTCAGCTATATAATGCTTTTTACGTCTATATTGCGCCTTTAGAGCAACGATGATGCAGAAGTCATGTATTTCGAGAACAGCTTTTACCTAACAGAAATATTTATGCAAGGGAATCGATAATGGTGCACCTGAATAAGATGCTTCGATGCTGGACACGTTCTCTGGATGCTGCACAACGAACACCGTGCATCCTTTGACTCCGTAGAACGAGTACTTCTTCATATAGCGATATTCCTCGAGCTTTCTATAACAATAAATAGCCCAAAGATGGATGCTATAGTATGTGGCTCTAGGTGTGAAGAGAGATAGTCCCCACAAGAAGCAAAAGCCCTAGTACAATGGCACAGGACAAAGCAAATTATCTGCCGCATGATCGACTTCAATATTTCGTGCCTCAAGATTTCCGAATGACCTTTTGTACACAGAAAACTTCAAGTTGAAGCATTTTCTTGCTCGAGTTCCCGAGAATAAGAAAAATCAAATGAAGCTCGGGGCGATTCTATCTTTGAATGAGTCGAGGACTTCAGGAAATTGTAATGGTGTAAATCTGATAGTCCTAAAGCTAATTTTCTGACTAAAATAGTAAAAATTTCATGTACAATCAAGCTTCATGGTGATTCTAGTAACCATATCCTCCTTCATGAATGCTGAGATTTGTCAATCGCATCTTTTGTTAATTCCGTTAAGGCAACCAAATGTCCGACATGAATGTCAGCAGGTTGCAGCCACGCGTTGCCAGGGTCGCACGTCCCCTTGCATCTCGAGACAACTACCAGGGACATGGTCAGCATCAGCTTTATGCCATTGCAGCCACGCGATTTCATTAAATAATCGCTTGCAGTCCAAGGATGTGTGCCTTCGTCCACATATCGCATTTTTTTATTTTTTTGTTTAGTCCATTTTCTTAGTGAACATTCTTTTTTGCGTGTTGTGGCCATTTGATATTGATCAGTCCTATGGTCCTGCCCATGCATTCTTTTTCTCAAGTACATCAGTGAAATTTTTCAGTACCAACTTCATTTTTCCCTTCAAATTTGCCCTTATATATTCACATCGTCAGTCTATCTGGATACTGATGTACTTGTTGCTTCTTTATATCATTAGAAGTTATTTTGTTCTAGCAGCGTTCAATTTTGAGCTGTTAGGTGATCCCAGAGCTAAAAAAGGCTTCCCGAGGCTGGATGACAAATCTCGTATGACTTAACAGACCTGATGGTGAAGGCAAATATTGCTCGATCAGTATGTAACAGAAAATTACATTTCACTGATGAACTCTGGTGGAAAATAAAGCATATAATCGATTTGATCTCCTCGCTTGATCTTTACTTTCACTGTTGCATCCTCACTGCAAAACATAGTACCAGACTTTGTCTTAAGCTTCTATCGAAAGTTTTGACATAGCGCATTTCTGAATTGTTTGCTGAAAGAGACATACCTAATATTAAACAAATACACCACTATTGTGACCGCTCCAGCCTCAGGAGTTAATGAAACGAACACGACTGTTATGACCACTCGGCTTTTCCCGAAAAGCTTCGTCCACGTTTATTCTCAATTCTAAGTGCAACCACGAGGATAACTGTTTGTCCAAACCGTCTGCTGGGCTTATGCTATCGTGTGCTTATGTATTTCTTCTTGTCATCATCAAACACCCCAAGTAAAACTCTTTTATGCAATCGTGTAAGGGCTTTCCGGAAATCTACCCGTCCCACTTCGTAGCCTTAGCCATTGTTATATCTGAGATACGAGACATTCTGCACCCATTATGCGACCTGCGACGCTTGGAATGGAACACCAACAGATGCTTTCTATTGCCCACTGCTAACATTTTCGATTTCATATAAATTAACCACATCTGAAATGTTGTTATTGAGTATGGTCTGAAATACTGCGTTTCAGTAAGCACTTGACATGGTTCACTTGCATCTGTGAGTAGCTGACTTCGCAAAATAAATCCATTGATGGTTGATTCATGTTCAAACATGAGCGAAATTTCTATTCTCATATAAGGTATTTTTCGTCGATGCGCTTCTTCTTTGGCCAAGGCCTAGCCTCCTTTATCGCCGAAACATAGCTAACTCGTAGCATGCGATGTCCAGTCGGCGAAATGAGGAGCCACTGCCAAAATCGGACGAGCTTTTTGATCTTTCCTCGAAGCCGATTGCCGCATTTCTATGCTAGAATTCCGGCTAACCGACCTATGTCAACAATGTATCCAGCGGCGCACCATACGATGACGTAGTTTTTAAACTGTTCGGATGATCAACATTTCTATGGTTTTGCCGAAGCTTGCAACTTTTCCCCTGAATGTACCTACCGAGTCTCCTCCTTTTTGGGACAAAGGAGTGTCAGATGGCTACTTCGACCGGGTCTTTGGACTAAGCAACGGGATCGTTTTAAGTCAAGGACTGAAAGCATACATATAATCCGTGGTCCGATCTTCGACGTAACCATACCAGCACTCACAGGCACTTTGTTAACCGGTGATTATTCCTATCAACACGCTTGTGAATGAACCGTGCACAATTTCACAGTTCGATCGTTGGTTTGCTGTCGTGTCATAATACCCACATGGTCCTGAACTTTCATTTGAAGGACCATTTTATATGTAACTCACTTCTTTTCGATTCAGGCATCTCTTCAGTATAAGATATCGATCACTTTCTTCGGGATGAATAAACCCATCACGAGTTTTATATTGCGGTAGTCAGACAGGTGCGATACGCCATTAGTGTACTATTCATACGAACTCTGCTGGAACAAATTCGACTCTTCTATATATTTCGCCCTCCACGGCGTCGTTTCTTCGCATGTTCAGCACTCACATAAATCTTACTTTGCGAGAATATTTGGGTTATTCTTAGCTCCGCGTGCCCTGTGACCGATTCAGTAGAAAGCATCGAAAAGTCCCAACACTTCGGTCTCAAAACTTCGGTCGACAAGCGCCTGTCCCAAAATTCGAAAAGAAGGTCATTTCATTATCATTTGTGTGGAAAACTCAAAACTGGCAGCTGTATAGGGCCGTTCCACTAGCAGTTCTCTAGAAATTGTGCAGATGATCAGCGCTTGCGCCCTCTTTTTCGATGTCGCACATGTCCATTCACACAGAGGATACCAAGGGCGCTCATATGAGTGCCGTATAATTGTGTCCAGCTTCCTCTTTTTGGACTGCGTTGAATTCCGTTTTTAAGACGTCTTACAGCCCTTCTTCCAAGACAAGCGCCATTAACTCAATTTCCTTGCCTTCTTTAAAGAGCAGTTCGCCCCACTGAATTCCACAAGCTTTTCGCTCGATCGCATTATGGCGCCCACTTTATCGACCGCTCGTCACAAAAGCTTTGAAAAATGCAATTGCTTCACGCATTCCTAAGCAACCGAATAGTAGCTCGACGAGTAGAAATCCACACTAATCACTTGCTATGTCTATGTGGATTATGGCAGTGGGACTAAAGACTACCTTGGCGACAACAGCTCGCCTTCGCCGTACCAATGTGCATTTACGGCATTAGCGAAGCATCTGATATGTTGTCACTGCACATAACTATTCTTTGTGCTTTAGCATCAACTATTCTTTTCATGTTCCAACATCTCCTTGCTTTATTCAGAGCTCCCTCCTTGAGTGCCTCTCAGCTTTCTACCTGACCGTTAGGACGCTCCAAGGGTGGATACCTCATCATGTGACCTTGAACGGATTAGAGGTAGGATTCCGCATTATTTGATCTGGTTTCCCTTCTATTCTTAATATTCGTGTTTGCCATGCCTGAATCCTTTCCCTCCAGTTCAGACTTCGTTTCTAGGGAGCTTTTTGAAGTGCCAATGTCATTGATGAGTGGTGCGTTGTTTTTGCCCCTTTTCTCCAGCAAATATTTCTTTTTATAAATAGTTCTTATTTGTTTCAGCTACAACCATGAAGATCGTTCACATCTTCTAAACTGTGTACTGCTTCTAATGTTGTCATCAACTTCACAAAAGCACTTGATTTGGTTGACCACAGATTTTACCGATCGTGCTGTAGTTTGCTGCATGAAGATCGAAACAAGTTTCGAAGTCACAGATGCAAGTGAATTTACCTAAAATGGGTCTTTCCAATGAAGTTAAATTGTGCGAACAAACAACCTCAAGTAGGTACCGTCTCAAATGCACCAGCATATGTTGGAAGCTTTAAAAGAATCCTTGTTTGCAAGCTAACGGCATCTCACTATCTCTACCGCTCCACTCTCATCCCACTCCTGATTCTTATAGCGTAGCACAACAAAACGTACAACACAATCTTCCTGTGAGAAACTTTTACTGAGGAAAGTTTTGTTGACGTTCTGTAACGCGCATTTTCCGGGAAAGGAAGCATTGAAAACTTAGAGCTTCGCAAGAAAACACTTCCAGAAGTAAGAACAATGAAGTCCATACTTGGTGGGGAGTGGAGTCTTGTGCTCGAGTGTGACCCATTTCCTGAAATAAGAATGTATAAGAGCTCTTGCAAACTCCTTGTTCAAAGATAGAGAGTGCATAAGCCTACGAGCTTGGAGTACGTATGTTAGAAGCAGAGACATGAATTTAGAGCATTTAATGCAGAAAAACGAGTATTCGGGAGAACCTATTGCGACGATTTGCACGCACCCATGAATACTGTTGGTACACTTTTCGCTTCGAAGTTCCTACAATCAGCTGGTTTAAGCAATTTTCTCCAAGGAGCTTTTCTATGAGATTTTTGTGTTTCCTCGATTATATTATACATTTGGCTTCGTCTATCGATTTACACTGGGATCAGTTCGTTTATTCTTATGCAGCACCTGCAGTTTCTCAAAGAAAGAAATCGTGCACGACTTCAAATTTTCTGGAAATGAAGTTTGCTTGATGCTTTCTTCAGCAACAGTCAGTGAGTGGTTTTACACATAGTGGCTTCTTTTGTTACGTTCTTGATCTGTTCGTTGATGTAATTTCCGTCTGTTGATCTGTTGAAGAAAGCTGACCGAACCCAAAGCACTGCATGACAGCCATTTAGGCGCCACCATTCTTGTATAGTTGGCTTTAATAAATCACGCCGCCCAAGCATGCGCACTACTAAGCCCCAAAATTTTCTAGGTACCAAATTCATTTCTGCAGCGCTAGAGAGTGTCCCGCACAATTTAAGGGGTACTCGAACTATCCAGTACGATCTATCATCCTTCCATCCATGACAATTTTAAATATACACGGACGTACCTTTGAGGCGCAGGTGATAATTCAACAGTGTGCTGCATTTTTGAAAATTGATGCGTGTATGTTTGAATTGATAAGGCAAAGCAAATTTGCCCATCATCTTTTCACTTCCTCCATCTTTCGCATCCTAACCATTTAGTACAGTTCTTAGCCCTTCTGTACGTGTTTGCTCCCTCCAGAGAATAGGTGAGATGGTGACCTGTCCTTCAACGCGTCACTTCCAGGAGGAGAAGGCGCGATCAGCCATCCCCCTCCCATTGACCCTATGCCACAAGAAATTTCAAAAGCACCAAGCATAAAGAACGGATACGTCGGCTTATTGCTTGGACTCCCTCTGGTTTTTCTCTTCCTCGCTGTTCACTTATCATTTCATAGCACCTGGAAATCAAAAGCATGCTCGCACGTGTTGCATTCAACAGGGAAGATGTACTAACCCATTACGGGACGGGACTATGACACGCTTGTTGCGTATTTGCCACGGAAGTGCTCCTCTAGTCCTCGTGTGTTCTTCGGACGTTTGCAAGAACGAATCAGTGAGCCACTGGAAGAGAATCTGCGATTGGGAATGTTCTCCTTTCAAATGGAATCCTTTACCGTATTAGTGCTCTCAAAAATTATGAGACATCAATCTATTTTAGCAGAGCGAAATCGGAAAATTTGTAAATTTTGATAGGGAAAGGGGGTGAAGCGTTTATATTTAACCCATATTAAGCCAAACGAATTTTCAGCTGTAAATCATGAGACGCATCTCAACGTCCTGTGTCCTAACGAAATCAGTCAACTGAAACGAAATTCGATCTCTCCAAATCACCAAAATTATTGTCACAAATATCAGCTGTATGGAACAGGTGAATAGCCACCGACCCCATCACGTTATCCAAAAGAACGGAGAATCCGAAGGTATTCTGGAAAACGCTCGGTAGGGAACGACTGTACCTCTCAGAAAGTGCCTGAGTTTATAGATTGCACGTATCCACATACTAAGAATTGGTCTTACAGGTGCCAGCAATATCCGAGTTGCATGTTAGTTTCAACTGCAATGAAAACATAAACAAGACCAAATCGACCCACAATGCCACGGTATCTTTGTTTTTCCAGATCTCCTGCATTGGTTGACACGTTGTGAAGACGATAGGTTCCATCGTCGGTGTATATGTATAGGCTATCCTCGGCAGCTCGATAATCGGCTGCTTCGATATTTGAAGTAATATTAATCTTGATCATAGGTGGCGTGCCTTTGTTCGACGTGTCCAGATGAACGAAGTTCAACGGAGTACATATGAAGCCCTTTCTAACAAAGCTTTTCGTTACTATGCCTATCAGATGAGCACTATTATGCATTATGACGAGGCTTTATAATGTCCAAAGCAATCTACAACTCTCTCTGCCTAAGTTCACATCACCATTGTATCGTTCGGCAATATCGCCGACCGGCAGGATGGTGATGGATATAGAGCGCAATGACACATTTGGTGGAACGGAACGACGCATAAGGAGTATCGGCTTTTATCGAAGTAGTGTTCGATGTGCATCCACTATGAACAGCTAGTGTCGGCGATACAACTTTTTTTTACAACACGGATAACCTTCTCCTCAGGTTTCACCTCCGCTGATAGGACCACGTATGCTTGCCTGTTTTCCTGCCTTGGAATAGTCGATTGAATAGGAACAAACACAAACAGCTCGCTATGTTGGTGATTCGCAGCTTTTTGGGCTGCGAACATGCGATGAGGCTCTGAAGTTTTCGAGCATACATGTCCAGCACTTTTTACTAATTTTGAAAGTCCGGCGCCATCTGTCGCGAGGGGTTGCCGAATCAAAAAATTGTGAGAGAGAAAAAACAGATTGCGTGAGGTGGAGATGGCAAGAATCACAGGTGCAAAATAGCATAAACGACGAAAAATTCGTGCAGCAGGATAAACAGTAAAGGGACCCATGGCGTGAATAAGAAGGTTGCTGAACGGCCACTCGGAGATTACCTTCATGGTCAAACTCGAGACATGTGGAATATCTGCTGCTTCAGCAAAATGCAGTCGAGCAAAGGGAGAAAAATTTCATGTGTACACAAGCGGCGAACCAGATCATGTGATCGCCATGTTGCATAAGTAGAACTATCATACGCCCGAGAATAAAAGACAAAGTGTGCTACTTGCAGAACCTGCGACAAGAGTGCTGGCCGCACAGATGAAGGTTCAGCTCTGTTCGTTCAACGGACACATCCCACAGCTTCTGTCTAAAACGCGGTGGTATTACTATCGCCAGTGGGGAAGATTCGTTTTTTTTCGTTAGCGCAACTTTTTCTTTTGCTGATGGCCTTTGGAGATACAGCAACCTGCTGGTATTCCGAGCCAGTGGACAACACTATCTGTATTAAATAATGAATGCTTCCGCAAACATCGTTTTCTGCGAACGCTGAAGTAATGTGCAAAAAGGCATTCTCTTTTCTCTTATATGGGCTATGCTATTTCCCAGGCTCTTCAACGTATTGAAGGAGCATGTGTGACACCAATGAGATCGCAATGTCTGTTCTCTTCACTTGCCATCAGCGTTCCGCAGCTAAGCATTTGAGGACATATGTTCGTCACCAGTTCGACAGAATGATACAACGCTCACGGTTTTCTATTTTATTGGTGTTAGTAACCGCTGTTTTCTTCTTCTTTAGTACACATCAGGTGCACTTCGCCGCTTTCGTATGCCGAACTTCTGGGATGTGCTTATCACAGAAGCGTTTCACTACGCATGTTTTTCTCATAATGCCTATGGTAGAAGTAATAAAGTGGAAAACACTTGCCGTAGATAGGTTGGCCTGGTCGAATACGTTCTGTAGAACACTCCCAACTTTGTGATAGCAAGAACCACCGTTTCAATTCCATTGGCAGAAAATGCAAATACCTCCTGCATATGCTCAGGCATTGTTGCTGAAACCACATAAGTGTAAAATGGCTCAGAACGCAACTACTAGAGTAGCGGCAATGATTTATCGTTTATTTTAGCTTCAAGAGAGAATATTTTATTCGTGGATGGCTCAAATAATTCCCATTATCTGCGATCCTGGCTGATGAGCGATTATGATTGTAAGTTATATGCTTGTCTAATCTTCCTTGACTGCTGCTGCGTATTGTCTTGCGTGTTTTTATATACCGTCTCCTCCCCTGTACACATCTGTGCGCCATCCATATCGTTCGCCCTTGCGTATTCAGGGTGTGTTTGGGTATGCGTACCCGGTTGGCAGGTCGCTCTGCCGCCTCAGTCATCCACTGGCACGGACGTAACTCAAATTCCCGTATCAGGTATCGCAACAGCGGCAGCAAACTGAGTTGCACTACTAAGCAGTGGCATGCTTTGTGTCGAACGTCATACGATTATTGTATAAGCATGTCCGTATGTTACATCCTTAGCTTTTATTCCCTTCTGGTATGGCACCTTATCCTAGATAAGTTTATGGCGAGATGCGCAAGAGATAATATTTCCGTCGCTGTGCCTCTTACGACCTAGGTCTACCAGTGCATTGACGAGCACGGCATGGACAAAGCAACGCGGGAAGCCGCATCATTCACCCAGTTTTCAGAATTATCACGGGCAAGATTTCAAAGGTTAAGAATCGGATCCTAGTCCGCAATAAGGCTTGCTTTTTCAGTGGCCGACAATACGAGCAATTCAATTCGTAGACGATGAAAGTGACTAATTAGTCCTAGCCCTCCTTAATTTTGATTTCTATTTCTGTGCGCAGATAACTTGAACATAGAAGGTTTGTCGCTCAGAATCTCGAGCAAAGCGGTCCCAAATGAACAGTTGTTAAAACTCCACAGTGATCAACGCCAGTTTACGTTCACCAAGAAAATGTGCTCATTCGCTGAAAAAAGTGGTTTTCTGAGTAGAACGATTTTTTTGTGGCAAATGGATTTTGAAATTCTTGAGCGCTTTTGCATCGAAAATAGCATTACTGTGCCGAGTCGTCATCCATTGTCAAATATTGCGACTTGTTGCCGACATCGCAAAAGAGAATGAAACTTACAGAGGAGCTATCTGAGATCATTGTGAGTAATCACTGTGGGTACGGTTCGCGGGGTCCAAGAACCGAAGTCGCCTCCATGTCCACTTCAGGCAACGCAATGAAGTTTACTATGTAGATTCTACGATCATGGTGGGTTTAGGCGAGCTGTCTTGGCGGAACAGGAACGCAGAACGGTCAAGAACGAAAATAGTTGAGAATTTTCTCTCCTGAGGGGTGATCTTAGAGTGATGAGGAGCTTATAGCAAGCTGCACCTAGAAAAATGGTGGGCACTGAATAAAAGCAAGAACGCTAACAGACCCTCGTCGAAACGTGAATGAGTATATTCGAGCATGTGGAGTATTCGCCTTACTGTCTCTCCAGCATCCGTGACCACGTAGCCGCAGACGTATCCCTTTCTCACAACGACCACGCGTGAACGCATGGGCAGTGCAGTTGCGTCGCCCTCACCAGCATCTCCTGAAATCTGATTTGATAGATGACAGTTGATTCTATAAGGTTGTCAGCCAGTAAGTTTATTTAACTTTTGAACCGCATGGTCATTTTCTGGTTAACTCGACGTACATTTCCGTGTTGGTTTTACAATGGCTTGTATCGCTGCACTCGTATTCTGCGATTTCGATAAATGCAACAGACCTTTTTGCTTTTAGCGTAAAGTAATCTTAATCCCATTCACTACAGAAGCAAGCTGTTGTTGTTATTGTGCGAGGGAACTGTTACTCCAGCAGGCATTGGAAGCGATCCCACCCGACAGATGTCCAAGACCGATTAATCTAGCGCAGCTGACTCTCCCATTTCTATTGGAGTTTGCGAAGAGTACAATGGCAAATAAAACTCACGAATGCCGGCGGGATCCTTCGAGTATGACGCCATAGCATCAAGAAGATGTGCTCTTTTCTTATACGCCGCTAGCATCGAATACGAGTAACGTGACATAGCAATACACCGCCAGTGGTTCTTCCGTCCGTGATCCATCACAAAACTCAAAGAAAATATTTCCATCAAGCTGATGTATGGCTTATCGAGACTAAACAAGAAAAGGACGAGTGGGTTCGTAGAGGTCAGCAATGGCAAATCATTGATGTCACATCGAGAATGCATCTAACTCTTCAGACACTCTGGGGTAATGATACCATGCTATGTCACCGCAAATGCAATTTGGTGGCAACGGTGCATACACGAGGCTAGAGGCGACTGTCGTCTGCCCCACTGCACACTTCGTGCTAGAGAGCGTGTACATTGAGCAGTCATGTTTGGCTATCGATAGGGAAATGTGATGTACGTCACACACATGATCTTATCGTCTTTCAAGTGTTTCCCGCTTGTGATTTTGACAGCTCTTGTAATGAGCAGCCTTATGGCGTCAGTGTTAGCTTCTAAGCAGTGCTATATTGTTGTGCGGTTTTGCCATCACTGTCGCCTGACCTGGCCACAACGGCGGTCACTTAAAGCCACTAATCAAAAGTTGTGACAGCTATGCGGTACCACAGCGTAATTAAGCACACTGCGGGCATGGGGCTCGATGCAGTGACTACTGCACAAAGCAGAAACTAGAAAGCTCAGTCCATTGGTCTTTGCTATGGACTCGAATCAGTAGAGAACTCCAGTAAAAAATTTTCGAAAGCCATGCATAAATTTTCCTCTAGCAGTTAGCGTTTTGTTACATTTCGTCTCATTGAGGCATCCGAAGCCGTATGTTAAGAAATGGAAGTGACACCAAATGTTGCGCACTGGTAGCAGCATAATCTGCTTTATTTTCACCTTACTGAAACTGGCACAGAGAATGTGACCCCACCATCTCCAGTTCCCGTGTTCAGTTTTCATTGCACTGTCCTCCCCTTTATCACCTAGGGGTTGTATCTAGCATTTCAAAAGGTGGACTCCTAATATTTGGTACTTCTTCCATACAATACTGTGCAAAATTTTGGCGTCGAAAGCCCATGAGGCTAAAACAAGCCCAGGTAAACATTTGATTTCTTAGTCCAGTTGTCCGTTCTTGGAGTTCACATCTTTTCTTCTTTTCAGTGTTATAATTTCTCACCACTCCACTACATACAACTTTTACGTCGTTTATTTCATGTTGGTTGTTATTTGTTCACGGATCACAGTCTTGTCTTCCTCATAAAGACGGCTAGAACTGGTGGAGGAAAAGATTGTCAAAGAATTTTTCGTGGGAATAATTATAGCGACAAAGAAATCCACTTACAAACCATACAAATCACCAGCCGACGTTAATGGCGCTATACCTGTAATCGATTTATTATTGTTTCCTGATTGGGCGGAAGGGTCGTATCCAGCGTATTTTGAATAAGCCAACACCAGATCAGTATGATTCCTCTGCAAGTGCGTGTTTGTTTATTCGGAAGACATTTTAACCTCTGCGGGATTTTTCGATCCACCTGGTAACAACCACTCTGATTCGAATTAGAACTTTCTTCGACTCAGATTAGTTGTTAATGCTATAGATAAGCAACATCCTGCTCGAGCAAAACGAAATTTTCGATTATTTAGCGGCCTTCAGCATAAGCTTGACGATGCGAATCTCCACTTTTCTCTCACGCTCACATATGGCGGAAGGAAATCTTGGTCTCATCCCCCATTCAGCTACTTTGTTCACCCCTCTACAAGTTGGTTGCCACTCAGATACCACGAACGCTGCGTCGTCGATATTCTGTTATTACGATTTCCGCCACGTAGCTTAATAAAGAATGATCAGATGAGCCTCAGTGGTATTCTTCATTGGGATTAGAGTAAGTGGGGCTGTTGCAACAGTCATGCTGCATTCCTCGTTATGCCATTCGATCGGTGACTTAAGCACTTCAGGATGCTGACACGTGCGCTTCAGCCTTTTTTTGCCTTAAAGTCAAGACATTCGTCCTAAAATGATCTCTCAGCAGTCTCTCAGCGCTTTCTTGGCACCTGTCAAATGAATTCTGAGTTGGAATTACCGAAGAACTGACAGCCGACAAACAAGCACATGTGGTCTTGCCGTGCCACCTTTTTAAGCGGAAAACTGCAGACTCATTAGCATTAGCTTGACGGCCGTGCGCAGTGTAGTCGCACCTATGGGGTGGAGTTGGGCTGGGGAAGAAAGTAACTGAGATTCATCGCTCCTTGTGAAACGAATTCCACATGGGAAATTTGGAACGATGTTGTTCGGCCGCGTAGTGGACTCTCGTAGTTCGACACCTATGTCGATTTGTTTGGGTCACGAGAGTAGCCTGCATCCCGCAAACTCACTTTTCCGAAACCGGTGTCAGAGTTTTTTGATACTGAGGTTTCTTGAGTCCACAAGAAGAATAGAGGTGAGCAGTATGTTCGTGATGGCAGTAGCGGCTTTACAAAGTAAAATATCCCTTGCTAAGGATTTGATATAGTTCTCTTCGTTTCAGGTCTCTTCACCCCATCCTTCCCTAGGCGAAGAGCTTGGAGGAATTCACGCTTCCATACTTGCGAACAGCACTACTCTTCTACGGATACTCCCACTGAATGGACTGAAGCGTGTTCAGAGAACGTTCACTGAGCTGTATGAAGGAGGAATAAATAATCTGAGAATAACAGTTACTTCTCATAATAGCCGAGTTTGAAATTGTTTTGGAACTTGGTGAAACAAAACCGAAACTAAGATGGAGGTGGTTGTTGAGGAGGCGTTATTGGAGGGTATTTCAATCGAAAGAAATATGATGGCAAAATTTAGGGGGATGATGAAGTGCGAACGCTGGCATGTGGCTTCAGTGGAGAAGATTTCTCTTGAGACGATTTCGTGAATAACGCATAGCTGTAAAGAAACATCACCGCTGAAAAGTGAAGAAGCAATATTAGTGAATGCAACAACGAGTTCTTGAAGTTTCCTCACATTAATTTACCAAAATAACATCCGTCAACGCGTATAATTTTAGACAAAGCGCTTCTTGCATAGTTGCTTTCCTGAAGAAGCGCAATCCACGCACAGCTTTTTGTTTGTGCATGAGTGAGGTTGTTTTATTTGACGATAGACAAGGATGAGCATAGGAAACACTTTGAGGCAACCAAAATACACTTGCGTAAAAGTCGCTGATCTCCATTAGACTGGAATAGATGATTAAAGCAATTCCCAAATGCGAATTTGGGAATTGCTTTAATCATGTATTCTAGTCTACGCTTGAGAAATCTTCGTACACCAGCTGAAGATGCTCGGTTCAATCTCGGCTTCGGCTTAAGTCGAAACCTCTGGTTTTGGATAGTAAGGAAAGAAAAGTTTCGACCGAACTCCGTTGTCTGATATTACCCACTGTTTTCCGGTGCATGAACTGTTTGTTCAACTTTCGTGATAACGTTTGCATGGGCTTTACATTTCAAGAACTGATGAGTTTCTTTTTTTGGGGTCCCTCTTATTTTATTGGTCTTTTCGGTTTAGATCTTCCAGTTTCGATTTTACTTCCCAGGACTCTGAAGTACATTTGTGGTTTTAAAGACCTCAGTTTCTAGTTTTACAACCGTTTTAATCTCTTCCGATCCTATTACTCTATCTGGGAGCACTGCAGCTGAAACTACCACTTTCAGTATCTTTAAACGCATGGCGCACTTGAAAATTCCTGTTTTTTAATATGTGTCCTTTATTCAAACAACCACGCTTCAAATATGTGAGTTTCAGTTCTGAGGGGAGAAGCAAAACAAGTTCATCGCAAGGTAAATGTGCTTGCTTTAACTATGACGGAGGAAGTTCTGTACAAATTTTTTTCTCGCAGCTAAATATGGCACTTACCATCAGCCTGTATGCAGTCACCTTCCCCGTCATCTTCTCGACGCTATAAACGTGAATATCTGGCTCATTTGGAGGAGAAGAATCGCTGACTGCATAAAATGTGCGTAGAAGCATTGTCTCGTCAACGTATTGTGTGAGCATGACGAGTGACGATTTATACTGTTCATAAGGAAATGAAAGATGGTCCGGATCCGCGTGAATTATTCGACGGAACTCCTTGACGTGATATAACGTAATTATTTGAACTTGCGTGATATTTTCTACAGCCACAACCAAGTGAGTGAGACCTTGGGCGTAGATGAGGATCGGCTAAACGTAATGAATTGTTAAGCGCTTAGAACATTAACGTTGAATGCAAGCAAACGCTATTCTTCAAGCGCAGAACAGCATCCTTTGGAATAATTCCGTTCTTTCTGTTTCATCTCCTAATAGGCAAATGATGTCATATTTATTGCTGGGAGATGTTAACTCTTCGTTGTCGCAGATTCAAAACTTGTTTTATCACGCTTCGCTGTTTCTCCCTGATTTTCGAAAGCGCAGCGTTTGGGTCAACTATGTTTCAGTAGGATATTTTCAACAAATTTTGCGCAGAAATCACACAAATAAATTACCTAGGACGAAAGGATTACAGATATTAGTAAAATCCAAAAGCGAACATGAGTATTTACCTATCGTGAAAATACGCCCTTGAAGGCTCATAATAATCATCTTCTGAGAAGGGCGGTCAGGTGGGGAATTGAAAAACAACAATTCACCTACTATGCATGCAATAGCTGCTTATGCTCATTCATCTGACTGTCTAATATGAGTATTTCTAAGTGGTGTTCACATGGACGGTCACTTGCTTAATTGCCACCCTAGTTAAGCTTGCACATTACAGGATCACTCAAATCATTCCGTGCTACATTTTGCTAAAGTCAAATACCGCATGTTCATCAAATCAACATCCGCTGCAATTATATGATTTTAGGTGCACTATTTTGGCGGTCACTACCAACGAACACTATTGCACAGTCACCAGCTGCGCCGAAAGGAACACATAATTACGTCAATTCCATTAAGGAGAGAAGCCAGGAACTACAGTTCTGCAATGAGGTTTAAAATCTTTTGGTTAGAACCTCTTATCGTTCAAACTTCCTTTTTCTTCGCCGTAAACTGTTCTAAGGTGCTCATTTGCTCTTCGAGTTAACCGTGGGTACGTCGAAGTAGGCGAAAGCATGCAGCTTCTGAGTTTTTCGAAGCTGCCGTACGGTCTTCAATTGCGTTCTCATAGCACTTCGTTGTGCATGCATTTTTTTCATAAACGTCGTTGCAACTTCGTCATCGCAACGATAGACGTTATTCTACGTGCGTCTGTATTCAATCGTAATCTTAGACCGATCTGTGAAACGCATCTTGATCCCAGGCGGTTGTTTTTTGTGGCAACAAATGAAGGAATCCATCGAAGAAATTGATGCCATGAACGTTTTCACAGCCCGTTCATAAGACGAACCAAATTCATTCATTTACAGGAAATGATATACCGCGGACATGAACATTCCAGCAACACTCATCTGTTGCATTTCTTCTGCTCACATTCGGGTATGCGCAAAACGTATGCAAATCCTGACTCGCCCGAATGTTGTTCAAAACTGTTTTCTCGTAGCTCAACGTATCGGAGAAGTTAAAGTCACCTTTCCGGTCCCTTTATACTTAATAAAGAAACATGCACAATCAGGAAGCATTGACTTCCAATTTTTGCTCCAAGTGGACGTCCAGTGCGTTGCGTTGCCAAACGAATACTATTCAACCTTTATGACTCTGTGGGCACGTTTCTCCAAATATTCCTATTTGAAACGGGTTCTTTCTTTATGTGTCCTGCCTTTCCCAGCACGAACCCGAATGTGGACTCTCGGACTTTGGAATTTTCCATTTTTCATCTACAACTGCTAGGTTGCTAAGTGAGGAGGAATATTTGTATCCAGAAGACCAACCTCAACGTAGGTAAATATCCTGCCGGCCAATGGCGTGTTCATAGCATTTTCCACTATATCCCTTCAAAATCAATTCTGTATTATGCTGGCGTTCGTCGTTTAAATGAATAAAATACAAGTGGAAAAGTAGCAGAAGAAGCTGACACGATGATAGTTTTAGCATTCTGGTCGGTTGATCAACCGGCATGGTAAATTAGTAGATAAATAGGCTGAGTTCATTGCCCGATTTTGATAAACTAGTTTTAGATAGGTCGACGAAATTTATATTTTCGTACCACTTCTTTAACGAACTGATTTTCGGCCTTTCATGTCTGCTCATGTCTAACATACAAATTTGCATGAGATAAAATATTCCCAACATTAGCAGGATTCTAAACCCGTTCATATACTGGCCATAGCTGCGAGCTGTCTCTGATAGACCTCACAACAGAAAAACTAACTTGTCGTGGATTTGGTTCATAACTTGCTGCTCGAAAAAAAATATTTGTCCGTCGTCATATCTTCCACCGTAAACGATTGTATCATTCCTTTCCGGGTAGCTCTGAAAGTTCTGCTCTTTTGCACGCGACATGTCGAATCTTCACTGTCAGCGAATCTGGCCATTGTAAAAGCTGGAGATTTAGCCGTGAAGAAGGGCAGGTGCATTGGAAAGCAGGCGTAGTTTTTCGCACTAATACAGTCAGCTCCATTAAAAGCGCCTCCTTCTAAATAACTTTGTCAAGACTGTTCACAGCAGCATGCAAAAGTACCTAGTACAAAATTGCTGTGTTCTCAAAAACGGGCAATCCTTCGCGTTTGATTTCAACATGCCGGAAATTGGGAGTATGTTTTTCACTCTTTTCAGAACAGATCGTGGCATATATGTTTAACTTTTGCAAGTACAGTTGTGCTGGTCCTCTTATTGTTGGGTTTCTCTGTTGAAACTGACACATATCACAGAACCGAGTCATAAAGCGCGATGGATTCGAAACACCGATGCGCCTTTCTTCTGTGTTTGGTCAAAGGCTTATTCCTCGAACCTCCGCTGGCGTTCAGAAAGGGATTAGCATCTTGAAGGACTTTGCCATCATCGCTTCCTTTATCTTGAAAGCGGATGTTTAATTGATGGAAGCCAAAACTTCTATGAGTTAGCTGTTTCAACTTTTCGAGTTCCCTACCACTTCATAAAGATCCTTGTCAAAAATCGCGCCCAAGACTGTTGCGCCGTCAGTTCTCTCTCAAAATCAAAAGCGTCATTTGCTCTTCCCTTCCACAGAGATGCGAAACTATGAACTATTCGACTTCAGGGTTATGTATTGTCAGGATGTAGAAATTTCTCCGCAGTAGGTCAACCGTTCCAGTTCGTCTCGTGTTAGATGTTCAGTGGGATGCTGATAGATGTTCAAGTGATTCCCTTTTACCGTCAATGATCACTCTTCTGATTTCAAACGCCTCACGACTTTCCTTCATGGATGCCTCGGTTCCCATGTCGGTGCTGTTATTAAACTTTTCGAAATGAGCATTTCTGCTCGCACATTAAGTGTGATAAGTTTTGAATACGAACATTTCCGCATACCAATCAACGCCCATAATTTCATTCGTTTAGGAGGAAAACTACAATGGTTATTATCATTATGATCAGTGATCGTATTACCTTATTTATCTTCGGTGTTTCTGAGACGTTGCTTAACAGTGGGAGTTCGATTACGGCAAAAGACTGAACCACTAACTACGTCGCGGATTCACCTTTGAAAAAGAGATGGCATTTACTGGTAATGACGAACCTTGCCAAATTCGTCCGGATGGCAAAAAGGCAATTTTCGCTGACAACTTACATCCACCGCCATGAAGGCTAGCACTAGCATGGCTCGAAATGGAACAGGCATCTGCAACTTGTTTTCACTGATTTTCACAAACAGCAGTATGATTGCTTACCTGTTGCTATGTCCTCAGATTGCCTGGCATGAGATTTTTTCGCCAATTTCGGCTTTCCAGCAATATTTCCTTAATATCATTCCCATGGCGCAAAAAAAGATAACAATATTGAATGCTCAAAAGTTTGGCTGCCAATATCCAGTGATCGAATACTACGACGATGGATGGAATCTTTCGTTTCTTGTAAAGAAGGCGAACTGTTTGGTCCCAGTCTGCGAATAAGGCTTGTATGATATTTTTCCCATCCCCGCGTTTGGCACCAGTGACTAGAACTGCTGCTCGTGCATAACGTGCAGCAAGCATTGCAAAGTTTGCATGTTTGATTGCAGTGGCCTCCGTCTTTGTTAACGAGTGATCTACTTAAAAGTGATCTGTTGTGATCTAATCAGTTTTATGGTCGCTGTTATCGTCGTGACCTTCATTATGTAACGAGCTGTAGGCTCATAGTTGTTGATCTTGATGTGTTATCTCCCCCGTGTGTATTTGACCCCCCATGCCTTCAGGGCCGTAGCCGAAGGTATAAATGGGCCACGGTCTTGCTTGACAGTCAGTTCGATTGTGTTCAACAGACCCCATGGTGTAGCTCCCCACCCGGTCACAGTTATGTTAAGGATTGGGAAAATTCGAGCAAATTGTAAAGCCTCGCTTGCTGAGATCATCCTTCACAGATTCTTCGAGTTTTCTCAAGTAAGGCTCTAAAAAGGTGAGTCGTTTGGTGAGGGACTAGAGATGTTCGATGATCAGAGGCAGGTAATCAACTGGCATCACAATGCGCAATTACGAAAAAGCATTTCGTTTTTGGACTACTTCTACGAATTTGCGATGGAAGGCCCTGATCCAAGTCTACGATATGAATTGGTGCTACAAGAATTTGGATACGAACAAATTTTCCAAAAGTTTCGTGCAAGGTAAGGATTAAATTCTCCTGGTTCTAATGCCTTCTATATTCAAATGATGCAAAGAAGTGAAGAAAAGCGAGATTATTAGCCAGGATTCTTAGCGGCGGATCTTGATGTTATAATCTATGGTTATGAGCAGATGAAACAGTAAGTGAGATGAACTAATTTTGACTAATCTCTCTGCGTCTTTTCTGCAAAGGTTCATGGGGAATTCATGTCCACTATTTCAAGCTAGACTTTGCAGTTTATCATTTGTTGACTTCTTACGCATCATCTTCAACATTATGTTAAAGAATTTTGGGGATTAGCATTGCCAAGACCGATGTTATTTAAGTAGAGAAAATATACGGATGGGATGACCTGATGTAAAGCGCTTACCATATTACGGCATCTCCACTTAGCGGAGATGTTAAATTCCCTTTGTATGCAGCGGGAGGACGTAAGGGAAAAGCGAACCGCAACAGCAAGACCTGAGGTCAAGCAGCCGATTGGCCCTCGATCACAATCCAGAGTGCTTTTAGATAAAACCTATGCTAATATTAACGGAAGCTGCTAAGTTCCAATATCTCCACCAATCGCTGAGCAGTTGCTAGCGATTATACTGCTACGTTGACACTAAGAATCACCGAAGCCCTTAGTAGCAGTCGATAACGAAACTTCTCATTGGATCACAAAAAGTGGAAAGAAGAGTAGCATGTCTGAGGATGCGGCCCCTTGCTTCCTATTTGGTGCTTATTTGCATGGAGTTTAGTAGTGACGAATCGGATCTACTCTGACCCATTCTACCGACTGCACCTACAGCTGTTGAGCTGTGTTATCCGATGCTACCAATTGAAAAATGCTAGTCAAATATTCTATACCGAAGGCATCTGAAATGCAGTCCAACCCTGCAGTAACAAATAATGTAGTATGGAAGCATGCAGCATGAAACTTCGACGGCCTCCGAATCTTCAAACTCCGCACGCCCCAAGTCGACACCGATGAAAAGTCCTTGGGAGTGGAACGCCTCACGCCACTCTATTCCCCCTCAGGAAGGCCATACCAGCACACCACTGATCAGACAACAACGCGAAAACTCTGCATTTAACTCCCTCTCAAATGGTCCAGTGCATAGCGGACCGCAACATAAATTCGTAAAGGCACTTGGAAATCCGACAACAGAGGAAAGGTTGGAATCTAGACAATTTGCCAGGACACTCCCCAGTGCAATGCCGATAACAATAGAAGATATCGAGAATGCCGCATCGTCGCAGCATACATTAAAGTCGCACACGGACACCTCCACCTCACTCAGACGTATACTCATACATACTGAACCCAATTACGCACACATACCAAGACGCACACACATAGAAGCGCACCCATTCGAACACGCAGACACATGTGTACACGCGTAGACGCACGTACACCCACACGAACACATAATTGCGTGAGCACGCTTGCAGGCATAGAAACGAACATGCACGCGTGTGTGCTCATCCACGTAAACAGATTAACACAAATGCGCATATGCACACGTAAAGACTTAATAGATGTGCGCATACACAAAGATGTATGCCTCTGTCTACAATTGCACATACATGCCCGATGCAGGGGGTCGACGCACCTAGCCACAAGCGCAGGCGCATGAGAGAGATGGAGCAAGACCGCAGCGATCGATGCGGTCCTGGTTATTCAGTAATGAAAACGTCTCAGTAAATGTGAAAATGTACCGTAAGGAATCGAGATTCGAAAAACAAGTCTTAACACATTTCAAAGAGCATTGAATGCTCTATAAGAATCATTAATAACCTGGAATAAAAACAAGAACTTTTCTGTAAGATCAATTTGTTATATGACGCGCAATTGACATATATTGCAAGGTTACCGACATATCGCGACCTACAAGCGTGTGATGGAAGAGGATTTGGGAACAGTGACTAGGTACTTTTAAAGTTCATGAACAACTCCATCAGAATCATAATAATCTGAGACAAAAACAACAACTTTTCTGTAAGATCAATTTCTTATGTGACGCGCAATTGACATAAATAGCAGGGTCAGAGGTACACCTAGAGATGTATAACAGAACAAGATTGGGAACAGCAAATGGGCACATTTTAAAGAGATTAAAAACACCACTGTAATCATTAATAATCTGAGGCAAAAATGAGAACTTTTCTATGGCATAAATTGCAGATTCGCCTTCTACATTATCTTATGCGTTATTATTGTGCATTTATGACACTGTTCTTAATGGAGAACTGGATTCATGAAAAAGACCCTCGATGGTTTAATTTAATGAAATGACCAAAAATGACCAAATCGTTCATAAATTGCACTGAATTCGCTGTGGTCCTTCGTGAATGGATTCTTTCATGCGATTGATGTATGCACCGGTTAAGAATTCTTCAATTCGACAGTTCTATTTCTATCACTTCATTTCTTTCCCGTATAGGCATACCGATAATCGGTATTGTAAGTTCGCTTGATGGTAAAAAAGCCAACCGACGGGTGTAGCTTATGTTTAATTGCATTGACATAACTTGATTCGATGCAGCACTTGCTTTCGGACAAGGACTCCTAGGATTGAGCGGGGAAGAACAACTCGTAGGCGACATGTTCCAAATAGGGAGAATTGCGACCTACATGGCAGGTGAGCACGAGTGGCTGCAAAGCAGGAAACCTTCAATGTAAGCAGTCACATGAAGTGCCCAACTCTATTCAGAGAAGCCAATTCATAAGATGTGGAAGAGATCGTAAAGAAGATGGGGCTGTCAAGATCACTCGTTTCGAGCCACTAATCTAGAACGGCCGGATACCGTTTAAAAGAAGTACTTGCCTCCCGTACAAGTTACGTGTCCACCGACTCGTGTTCATTCTAATTCGATCAGAAACCAGGCGGACTATCGACGGTTGCTGTCAGAGGTGATGGCAACCGCTTTTACGTCCAACATCGTGGTAAGCAGTTTCTTGCATCCGAAGCGATCCAACAGCATGGATTGCCGAAAGGAAATTTGCGCACTTGAAAATGCAACCTATTAATTCAGTCGACTAAAACGGATCGGAGATTGTTAACGGTATAAGCCGCCTGCAGCCCGCGGCCTTCAGAAATCAATGGGCAGCTATTTTTGCAGTGCGCCGATAAGATGTTAAGGACTCCTCCAAGCATGGTTATTTCGTTAAGGACTGGTTATTTCGCACAGGAAAGGCTCTTGGCGATGGAAGGTGGCATTAGCATTAGATAGCGGCCGATTCATTCCGGTCTTTCAGAGAACTCGCTTTTCGCATCAAGAGAGCGGAACGTTATCACCCAGAAATCCGATTCTCATCACCTTCACCATCCTCAGAAGACTACGCTTTGGACAGTTATCGTTTTGCATGTTATAAAACAAGTGTTACAAAACAATTCACTGCTTCAAAGGAATCCCTAAACGGTGCATTAAAATGACAGTCGAGATCATAAATGAGTGTGCATGGATTTAAGAGATGTTCATACACACAGCCACGTGCAACAGTGTGAGCGAAATGCTGTGGTGGAAACGGGACATAGCGCTGAATGCTGTGGATGCTCTACGTTGGGGAGAAGAAATTGACTCAACGGCTGCAGCGCTCTGCTTCGGCTTAGACATCTACATGTGCACTGCGACGGATGGAGTCTGACAAGGATGCTTTACTTTGAATGCTTCAAACAGCCGCTATTTCGTCGACTTCATTGTTCTCTCCATCGGTGCAGTTGGCAGCTCCTCCATTTGTCACGATCCTGAGCCTTCCCCATCCAAGTAACTCCATGTAGATGCCGCAGTGGGCCTTCCCATTTTGTTGCGGTCTGCCGCGTGACCGCTTTATGTCTCTTGATTACAGCTCAGGGATTTACTCGATCCATCTGCAGTCATTCAACCTGGCTACGTGACAAGCCCACCGTAGTTTTCTTTTGTACATTCCTCCAACGATATCCTTCAAAGCGGATCCAGAACGCAACTCTTCGTTTGTGGTGTGTTTCAGTTTGTTGATACTTTCCATTCTCCATTCCACTGCTTGCTGGGTGGTTGCTGGTTTGTTTTCTTCAACGAGTGTGGTGTTCCACGTTCCGGACTTTCTGGGAAGAACAGGGATGGCCGTGGAATTGAAGAGTCCTGCTCTTACGGACAATGTTATCTTTGTGTCATAATACACAGCGTTGAGCCTGGTGAAGGTTAGCCATCACTCAGTTCCACAATCTGTCCTAAATATACATACTTTTCCACATGTTCGATGTTCTCACTATCGAGTGCATCCTTCATCCACTTTGTTTTGCCGTTGTCAATGCTAAGACCAGTTTTCTTGGCATTCTTGTTGAGCTCGTTCAGTGAACACTGCAGGTTTTTTGTGTCATCGGCAACGGGTAACACGTCGTCTGCAAAAAGAAGCATCTGGAGTTCTTCGTCGTTTACACTGAAACCATCTGTAGTCTCCACCTTTCTCAAGATTTCTTCGAGAGCTGATGAGAAGGGCGTCGGGGAGCAAATGTCTTCTTGTTTTGCACCTTTCCGACTGACGAGGATACTTCGAAGAAATGCCACATCTGGCTCGATAGGCTACGCTCTTTACATCCTTTTCCTCGCCATCTCGCCAAACATAGATAGCGCTTCTCTGATTGCTCCCACAATAACCGATCAATTGAAGTTGCACCAAACACGCGAAGACTTAAAAAGGAGAGAGGATCACTTGTTAAGTATTCTTAATTGAAGCAACGGAAAATTGCGCTGCTTATATAAAGTCTTTTCGCGATGATCACTATGGTATCTGAAATTTCGGGTGTTTGCTTCACCTTTCTAGAAGAGACCGACGGTCTTTTTGAGAAACGACACCTGTTGCAAGTTCGGACCAGTGGTAGGGTTTTGGTAATTGGTCGAGCGATTGCTTTATTACATCGCTCGCATACATCAACAATATCAATATATGTCAACCTCTGTAACGCATGTACTTCGAGTCTGCAAAATGTCAATTGCGCGTCATATAAGAAATCGATCTTACACAAAAGTTCTTGTTTTTGCTCCAGGTTATTAATGATTCTTATAGAGCATTCAGTGCTCTTTGAAATGTGTTAAGACTTGTTTTTCGAATCTCGATTCCTTACGGTATATTTTCACATTTACTGAGATGTTTTCATTACTGAGTTAACAGGATCGCATCGCTCGCTCGCGTGCTGTCTTTCTCCATCTCTCTCATGCGCCTGCGCTTGTAGCTACGTATACCCACATCCCTGACGCACGCAAATCCGGTACTGTGAGATGGAGCGAATATTCCTTTTTCATACAGTCACTGCATGAGTTCTTTTCCTTTGAATGCTCTAATCCCACTCAATCTCTATGCTTTTTTGTTAACCAGAGATCAATCGTAAAGACGGTCGAATGAGAGGATAAGACAAAAAGGAAGAGGAGACCGGGCACGAAATGGGTGTCCTAATTCCTCAGTCTCGAACATGAAAGCACTTCCACAGATCTTCTGTACAGGGAAGGATAAGCGTCTGCCAGAACGTACTAGATCAACCTCATCATGAGGCTTATCATATTCAAAAGTTTGCGACAGGTGAAAGAACAGCCGGCACATTTGCATCCAATATAGAGCAGAGGGAAAGAAAACATACTTTGCTAGAAAGATATACTGTGGGAGCCATGTTACGCCCGATTTCCGGAGATATTTTGCAATTCTGCCCTCGCTTTCTCGAATACCTGGACCAGCGAAGTTACCAACGTTCCTTGTTATTGCCGACCGAGCTGCAAATAGTGCAGCAAACAGAATCCAGCCGCGGTCTCGCTGCAAGACGATAGGCGAGCTCTTCGCAAAAGCGAAAGCAGCTCACTGATGCATGAGCTAATTGTTCAGTTTTTATAAAGACGGAAGTCAGCACAAGATTTGCATCCACATAAATAATGCAATATTTGGGGAACTCAAAGCACTTTTGAGCGACACCATATGCAAAGTGCTGTACTAATTTATATGCGCGGAGCAAGTTGAGTTTTGCAGGTTCTTTCTACTTTGAAAGTAGTGGACGATCTTCCGCTTTGATTTCATCTCAGCCTACAAATTATTTTGTAAAGGGCAAAATCTCATACGGTGGATCCAAATTTGTGGAGTTGTTTGTCACTGGTTCTAAGGCAGCTAGAGAGCGCATACGCAGAAAACCCGTGTAGAATACAAAAGTTATGGAAAAAGCGCATGAATAGCTGCAATTACGCAATTTTACTTGCTCTTCAAATTTTATTGCAAATGTTCACTTTGGCGACTTCATATTCCCATGTGTGCGCATGTTTGTACGACAGCTTGAACTCGCAACACGTCGAAAGTAAAAGATCGCCACTTGGTGGAGATAAATTACTCCAGGAATGAAATAGCATTCCGAATCCTGCTTAGTTCGGCTTCGCCCCTGCTCGGTCCACGATGTTGCAGCTTACTTCATACTCAATGAACTGGTTGTTTCTATCGTATATGACAATTCGGACTGAAGTTGTGTGTATGAATTAAGCTAAAACCTTTGATATGTTCTGTCACGAAAATTTTCTCATAAAAGTGAAAAATATGAAGTTGTCAGCTCATTCCTAAACTAGATCAGAGCATTCTTATGTGAAGAATTTTTCAAACAACAACTGGAGGTGGTTACTCGGCTCCATGTCTAATTCATAGTGGTGTAAAACATAAAATTATCTTAGGTCTCGTTGTCTTCCTCATCTCAATTAATGAGTTTCCGTTAACAATATCAGCAGTACTAACATCGTATCTGCAGATCTCAAAATTCCTCACTCCTCGCGTGATGCTGCTGAAATTTACTATACTGCGCAAAGTGACACTGATGCATTCACCAAGTGGCCGAAATTATGGCATAGAAATACACCTCATGAAAAATGTCATGCACTTCATATGAGTTATCGGCATAAAGGTATTATCAGGCTTGCACATGATCTTTTTCCAAAACACGGAATTGATATCGAGGTATTTTAGAAGCGAACAAGGTTTGAATGCTGCCTTGACGCATTAAAAGCGAATGGACATTCTGATGTGCGCAGGCAGAAGGCATCGTTGTTGGTCATGGAGTCCACCGGAGTGCATGAATTCTGCAGATAATTGACAAATGTTTCATTCCTGCCGAGGAGGTCGGGCGCGAAAGTGATTGATCTACCTTGGAGTTGGCGACATGTGGATTGCTTGAATCTTTGCTGGATCGAGTTATATTCCTTGGACATTTTCTATGAAATCGAGGAACCTAATATCTGTCCATGAGAAAGCATCTTTTTCATGACGACCATGGAATCTTTAGCCGTTGAAATGGATTCAAGAGGTGTGTCGTGTTATCCGCTCGTTTCGCGGGTGACAATGAGTGCATCGATGTGTGCAGCAGTGCTGTACGCAGCAGAAATAGAATCCATCGGTTGCTGACGATGATAAAGGCGAGCAAGTGTTCAATGGGTAGGCGGTTATGCCGGTGAACTCCTCGGTGAGTTTTGGTGATTCGCCTTGAAGAGCTCAATCAAGGAGTCGAAAGTCTCCGTTGAGCTTGACGCAGATGTCATCACGTGTTCGAAATGAGTGCTGTGGTGTTTCAGGGCGTCGTTCAGTCTAGTGGAAAAGGATTTGCCGAGGTGGATCGATGCAGTTTTATTTTGTACAATGACTGCAGATGCTGCCCGGGTAGATTGTGGGTGGGGGACATTTGGTAGTCAGCAGACTGTCTATTTCCGGTAAGGTGCGACATGGAACGTATCAGAATAGGTGGGCCATTCGAAAAACCGCTCATCTGTCCAGCTTTGCACCTCAGACTTGACATGCGTTACCAATGAAGACATTGAAGACATTGAAAAGCGTTTTGACAGGTTCGATTGAAAGGCTGCGATCGGGACCCTATGCATTTCATGTGGCTGAAAAACCGAAAAGACCTGCTTTTCGATTTTCTTTCAAAAAAACCAATAGATGAATGGTCGTCACGATATGATGACTGATCATCGCATATTTAACAGTCGTCATCAAGCTATGATGAATTATAACTATCTGCCTGATATCTCCACTTTTAGAAGGACGATAAGGAGATTAGCCGTTGGCATCGTCGTATGTGCGTTGCAACCGGATGCGAAGGCGTCGTATCGTCACGGACGTCTGTCCACTCGTTCCGCATGATTGGATTCTACTAGCAATGCGAAATCTCGATTGCGCGGCATGACATCAGGCTGCCGTGAAAGACGGTCAGGATTCAACACCTGAAAGAACGACAGAGGACTGCCGGGCTGATTATGGCTTTTATGGAGGAAAATTCTTGTGAGCTGGATCTGCAGGCGGATCCACATATGAGTTCCGAAGAGCAACTCGCCTAGCACGCGTCCTGTAAGTTAAAGACCATCCTTTTTGCGCCCAGCCAAATCCTGGCCCTTGTACGAACGTTGGCGTCGAGTGAAGTGCCGTCGGTTGAACGGCTATTCCATCCGATCGTTTTTGACGGTTTGTGATAAAGACCGTCGGGATAAGTAGGAAGTGTTTTTCGAAGTTTGTGGCCTATGAAAGGCTTTGTTGTCCATTCCCATCCGTCGAGCAGAGGAATAAGCATTAATCATTCGCGGCGGGGTCGTTTTTGGTAGTTGAACGAGGAAGAAGCAATCTGGAACTGCCAATGCTTGCCGCTCATGCTAGAATCTCTTACAAGCGAAAGGGGTTCCCGGCAGAGCCTCCTAACACCGAATTGAGCACCTGCAAGACGAAAGCAAAAGGCTGCTCTGGCGAGGCGAAGGGGAAACTGGCGGAGTCCAAGAGAGGAGGAAATGCTGGAGGGCATCAGTGTGCCCTAGTATCAAAATTTTAATAGCATTTGCCATCGTCGTTTTTTCTGTGGCCTGCGCAATGCTGGCCATTGAGTGCCGAGCGATGCAAGAATCACATGAATATTTACTTCCAAAAACTATATGTAATCTTTTCATCTTAAAATGGTTTGCTCTGTATAAATCTTCCTCGTTGATTCGGAAGTTAAACTGATCATTCGCTTTTAAGACAGGTATTTCATTAAGCGTGATACTTCGTTGATAAGAAGCGCTGTTTTCAGTAACGGTTCGCCAATATGAATTTCTTTCTATGGAATGGTTCATAAAATGACCAGAATAGCGCGTAGATACGTTTTGTCGCTCAGTCGCCATATTCAAGAATTTTCGTCTTCGGCTGAGTGAAAACTCAGCGATCGATGCGCAGTGCCCACCTGAATTTATGAATTCGACTTGAGAAGCAGTCGAGATGAAAGCAGATTAATGAGCGCACGTTACTGGCTGCAACCTGGTTTTCGATTAAACACAAACATCAGACAGCAGTCTCAGGCTGTGAATTTGATGGACTTCTGGAACAGATTATGAATTCTTGAGGCAGATTGTGATAAATTTACTACAAAATCTGCACCATCAGAATGTTGCATATGAACCCAGGGGCAGACCATGAATTGCAGAATTACGTCAGCATTGTGCCGCGCAGCATAGGGCGGAAGATGTAGTTTCTAGCAAAGAGGTTATGTCCTTTCTGAATTGCTGTCAAAGTGCTGCGTGAAAAAGGTCTCGTTGTTGCTAGCGAATGCTAGTACCTTAAAGTTTGTGCTGAATTCAATCCATCATATTCCGAAGAAGATGTTGTACAATACGCATTGGAATTTCACAACAAAGATACATTAAATATACGCTTATTTAACAAATTCAACTGCGTTGATTTGGATGGCATATTGCGTGCCAATTTTGGCCAAATACAACTCCATATAATTCGAAGAACACACTCGAAAACACGGCAGCCTATGTGCTGGATTTGTTTCAAAACTTGCAAATATACTGCACTGAACACAAATAGAAGTGCACGCGCATTAATGACAGGAATGTGCATCTGAGTATTCGAGGACAATGCGGAAAACAAATCAAGTACAACAGGCGGTGAATCTCGGTGAGGCAGCTGGCATGATTGGCATGATATGCTTCTTTCCATTCAACTCTCCTAACCAATCACTTCACAGGTCCTGAATGAATGAATGAATGTGCAAGAATGTATTTTAGTATCAATGAAGCCGATCGCTAGCAGAAGCTTTGCACAAAGATTCGCTTTAGCTGTAGTCCAGCTGATGTGAGATGGAAAACTGACCTGTGTAAAATGTACGCAGTCTCTTCCATATTTAAATTCTCATAACTCTTATCAAATTTTCTGAATCGATATTGTCGAATTTGATGACAATGCTGCGACAACAAGCAAATACTGACGGATTCATGTAGCGATTCAGGTAGCGATTGGAAAAAGGGCGGTGGCACACGCTTATATAGGCTACCAAAGCACAGGCAGGTGCCAGATGTTCACATTTGAGACGCCCATTCAATAGAGATAAACAGGAAGCTTCTCACATAGTACATGCAGGTGTCAGATTTTCACATTTGAATATATCTTCAATAAAAATACAAAGTGCAAGATTTTCGCGATTCGCCATCTCTTTGTTTCCACCACGTCCATTCATCGGCGGAAATCAGATGCCCTTTAGCCGTTCGCTGCCCGTTCTCTTATTTAGCTGAATAGCTTCCATTATCATTTTCGCGGCACTTCCTCAGGCCTTTGTTGATACCATATGGCCACACGATGCCGTAACAACACAAAGAGCCTTGTTTCTTAGCTGCAACAAATATGAATGATCACGTTCGCTTCGCGTTAACGCGACAATATAGAAGGTGACACTGAAGGTCCACTTATGGGCTACATAGAGTATACTAAGCTGCGACTTGGGATTTTCGTTAGTTCTCAAGTTGAAACTAACGAATTGACAGCATGCGCACACATGCGGATAGGTCGTTGCCATAGCAGGCGTTTGAAAGGGAATTTGAACTGCAAATAAACGGGCGGAACTGCAGCTCTTTCCATGCTTTCTGCAAGGTTGTTATATGTTTTTACTCCATATGCATATTCCAGCTACCGCAAAACGACCGACAGATAACTCCACGAATTTGCATACACAGTTCACGATTTACAGCTCTGTGAATAAGTTAATGCAACGCTTTGCATACGGAGTGCCACTAACTGCGTGGAACCTTGCAAATGTCCCAGTATTCGTTCGATGCAAATTTCATTCTGATGCAAAACCATATAAAAGGCAAGCAAAGAGCTTCGAACTTAGTGTAAGGCGTCCTCACGGCCACGAAGAGGTCGTTGCTCGTGTTGCCTGGAACCTTGGTTGAATTCTGTTGCTGGGTTGCTCACGAGTCCATCGAGCTTTAAGTGGACCACTGCCAGCTTCTCGAGCCCAGATATCCCTGATAACGAGCAAATATTAGCGACGTATCTCTGCCAGCCGAGCGCGACATGCCCCATAAGGTATATCGTACAGCATGAACTATTTGCAGCTTTGCATCCTGCTGGGTTTAATTGCATAAACATATTCTTCTGGTCGACTCCCAGCTTTCAAAAGAGATGCGGCCCTTGGTGAGGTTGCACCAGTACGTTCTGACTTACGCTTTTTAGCATGCATGTGTGGTTGTCAGAAGTTTCAACCGTGTTCACGCTTTCCTTCACTTGTAATTCGACGCCTTTTGAAGACACAAAGTTGTGGCAAACGTCCGCAGCCAGGGGGGTGTTTAGGGATGGGGGGGGGACGAGGGGTGCGAGGGTTGAAACATTTATGGGGACCTTTGTTAGGCAATGGTAGGCCAGGGCAACACGCTAACATTCATATTGTTACTTACTGAAAGTGGGTGAAAGACAAGTTGCAGATTGATATTCCATTTGAAGTCGTGCTGCTGTTAACCTTGAATGTGGTGAACTGCGATGATGAGGACAATTATAGCAAGACGTGTCATCCGGATTTCTACATGAAGGTTTGTTAGCGCCATTCATCTTATCCTTTTTCAAAGTTTATTCTGGAATGTGGTATTCTGCCCTGCCGAAGTTAAACAGTCACTGTATAATAAGACTTCCTAGCAAACGAGGTCAAATAAACGAACTCAGTCGCTGATCACAATATTGCTGGCCAATGTGATTTTCTTCAAGAGACGAGAGGATGGTTGCACTTTGAGGAACATGCGAAAGAAAATCATGTTTTAAAAATCCTCTATGGACCACGCAAGCATAAGCCGTGCATTCTCATAAACTCGATTTCTAAACTCCAACGTGGATATTGATATGGGACTACTTGTTGGAGTTCCTGGTTGCAGTGTCATCCATATCTGTCGCGATCTGTCGTCCATATGTGTTCTTCATATACGCAAATCGATCTGCGGTTGTTGCGGTGATTGCTGCGGGCTATCTCCGACAACAGAATGCTGCTCGATTCCAGTAGAACTGGTTGTTGCTGCGGCTGTTATTGTAAAAAGGTTCTTGTTGCAATTAGCAGAAAGACTGTTCAACGTTGCACGTTGTAACAGGAACGGTGCAGATGGTGCCTTCTATGGGCCATCGGAAGAGAGCTTCGTTTTGGACCACGCAGCCTATGAACGATGGGCTTTCTATGACGTCGCAGTTCCCTCTTCCTTTTTCTTCATCCATGTCAAAATAGCTCTGGAAATCCAGATGTAGTCTGATAAAGTTGTTGTTGGCGAACATCAACGTAGTAATTGCTGGCACCCTGTTTGGATCACTGTTCATGATCAAACCTTCAGCGCTCAGGAGACTGGTATCGACCCCGTGTGAACGATGGCACCATTGACCTGGAGTCGCGATAAATGCGACCGACTGGAGCAACATCCATGACAACGGACATGGCGAACAAATCATTGTTCGAATCTTAGCAGTTCTTTTTCGGATTCTGCGCTTTGTTTTTGAGAAAGTTTCCGCATAAACTCTCCTTGTGATCGAAAAGTTTACAGACATAGCGGGAAGTCGCATTCTTTGATCCAGTAATATTCTCCACAGCAGAAGCAAACTGAATTCATATGGTTCCTCTTGGTGGAACAGCACTGATTTCTTGCTGAGGCAGTGATAACCGCATTCCTTATCTGACGTCTTGTATATTACTCAAGAACGCTGAACATGGAGACCGACTCCTTTAGTGTTGTCAGCTGTCCCCCCCTCTCCCCTCCCCCCACCCCCACCAACTAATGCAGTATGGAGGTCGCAGACTCACGCTGGACCATTCATCTACTCGAGGACTACGGCTCTAAATTCGGCCATTTCTTGACGTCGATTTACGATTCTGATTTAACCGCTCATAGATCCTCAGTTGCGCTGAGTTCTCAGATAGGTGCACCGACTAGCACCGCCGATACATTATGCCCGAACAGTTTCAGTGTCTCCGCAGTATCGTCCAGAGAAAGCTTGGAAGTATTCCTCGACAAAAAATTTGTTACTAAGTCGAACGTGAGATATGGAGTCAAGCTTCGAAAAGATGAGGCCGGCCTTTGAGGTATCATCTAGCGTCCAACCAACCATCTTCCGAAATCACGTCCTTAATTCGATTGAGTCATACTCGACAGCGATTTTTTGAGGAACTCAACAGGCAATGCCGAATAGCAGCAAGTTTAATAGGACTAACGTCCGCTGTGCACGCTCTATTAGGGCGTGCTGCTGTGGAATCGTCGACTCTAGCAACAATTCTGACACCCGATGCTATCGTCCCCCTCGGGGTTTCGAAAAGGGACTGGACCTCGCCGTTGACTAACGTCGACGGGCCACCTTAAATATCCACTGCTCACAAATGTCGCAGAATTCTTCGCAAACCTTGAGTACCACCTGTGATAGCGCTGTCGAATTCCTCACCGTCGAGTGAATAAAAGGCGAAATAAAGGCAGAAAACCCCATCAAAATCCGTACATATATTAAAAAGCGACGACAAAAGCCTCAAGGCTAGTTGGCTTATGCTGCGATGGGGAAGTTTTGAGGGAACTGCAACAAACACTAACAAAGATGGCTAGAGAAAACATCGATCACATGGCACCATTAACCACAAACTAATCAATAAAACAATTCGGTATCACTTACTTAAGAGTACTGCTTAGCGATAAACGCGTTAATATTGACAATAACACTATGTTTATCCTATTAGCTATAAGGGATCGCAAAGTAAAATTGATTCCCGGTTGATATAATTTGAGAGGGCGCATAGATCACCGCAGTGACCCAAAAATTTTGCGTACGTCGAACAGCGAAATCATATAATTTCAAACATGTACATTACGACTATGGCATTCAGAGAAACTGAGAAGTTGGAAAATAGCACATCCGGCTCTCCGTGAAATTATGACACGGAGGGATTTGTTATGAAGAGAAGGCAAAAACATAGCCCTAGCTTAGAGCAAATTATGAGCAACTAAATGAGAATATTCTTTGTTGGAAATACTTCTGATTTCGGAAAAAGTGCCTCTGAAGAAGCTCGGAAAATACTGGACGATGCTATTCTCGAGCGATAGCCGTTTTTAATAAACCTCATTGTGCGCTTGAAGAATTGCACATGCTAACCAGTGTGGACGTGGACACCACCTAAGCTAAAGTCATATCAGATGCAAAAGGATGCAAATTTCAGTGTGTACCTGGGAGGAACGACTCGGTAGCATACGGCACAAGATCGGAAGATGGAATGGTCGTTATTCTCAATAAGGAAGTGTTCGACGAAATCCATGATAGGTTGGTTTTCTTGTCGCCAGATCTCTCGACGGTCTCGAGTATGATAGACAAAACATATTGAGAGTCTTGCTAATTTAAAACACTTTTCTCATAAATACGTCAGAAAATGAGTAAGGGGACGTAAGAAGTCTGATATGAAGTTACTGTAAAAAAATCAGCAATAGGAATGATCGCCCACCTCGGAGTGCGCGATAAGAGCCCACTTTCATAACATTCATGACATAATGCTAAACGTTCAGCACAAGCGAAAGAACACATCGGCATGTTGCAAGGAAATTGCTCTCCTGCTCTGCTGTCCCAGGAATACTGGGTCGATGCTGCAAACCTATTCGTTGATCCTTCAAAAATCTGACTGCATTGTATACCCATGCTGATTGCGGCTTCAGATCAGTTGCAATACGTTGTTGCACTTGGTTCCGTGCGACATCACTGTTCCTATGCAAAATCCACTAATTGGGCACGAGACATTGCCCGTGACATGAGAAAACCCATGTTGCGGCGAGCGCACGAAGAACCTAAGGATCTGCGGAGAAAGAAGGGGACAGTACAGAGATCACTCCGAATTAATGAAAATAGAATAAACAAAAGAAACTTCTTTTGTTTAAAAGAAGCGTTTAGAAGCTAACGGTGGGCTAAATGCAAGGTTTTGTCTGTCCAAAAGAAAGCACGGGTGGATGCATGAGAACGCGACAGATGGACGGGAACGCGTTGACACCTCATTCAGTTTACAACGACGAATACAGGCGACGAATCCCATTATCTCTTCATTCAATACTCTCTCTTGTGGACTGGAACTGCATTTAACAGACGACTGAGAAGGTACTGGGGAATCGGTTTCAAAATGCTTTGCTCCACGGCGCTCTGTTCTAGAGCGCCTCACACTATTAGCTTCCTTCCGCAAAACCTGGCTCTATATGCTCTATATGCTCCCATCTACAGCGCTTCACTATGGAGGCTTCGTTTCACTGCCCTCCGTTCTATAGGGCTTCGCAATGCTCGGCTTTTTTTACATGGTGCCGTATGTAGCGGGATGGAGCGAACCAATTTCAACGTCACTGAACATCCTGACTGACTCTGATTTAAAACTGGGAGTAATCCTCAAAAAGGCAGTAAGTGGCAGCGCCTAAGCCACCCTCAAATCAAAGACCACACACGCCGCTAAACCTGTTTTGAAAGCCTGCTCCCTCTTATAACAGGTGCAGATACCCTTTTGGCATTTCGGCCAGATGGGCTCTGTACAAGTGACTTGCATAAGCAGGTTAGCGGCTAGGCATGTTGCGGCCAGTTTTAAAGAGGGCTCTTCTCTGCATCAGTAGGCCCACTGGGAAGGCTTCTCGAGAGACTCTCAGCAGACAGTGGTATTCGCCTCGGAAAAGTGATTATTTGCCCAAATAGTCGATCATCAGAATGCTCTCGTTGGAACTTCGAAGAAATCGGAACTCACCTTTCTGGAACAGAACAACAAAACGCAACTTGCAAAATCAGCCGAATTCAACTCAGACGTTAACGGCGCCATCACTCCGATAGGCGTGTCAAGCGCTCTGTTCTTGAAGGCGTGGTTGGATCTCTATTGCCAATCGAATCAAATAACATCTGAGATCACAGGGAAAACTCCTCTTCAAACCCACATCCACTCACCGAAACTTCGACTTCTTTCATTTGCTGGCGACTCGTCTGAATACGTTCGAATTATGAGGCTTATTTAAGCAGTTATAGGCAATCAGACACCTATCTGATGTGGAGAATCTTCTCTACTTATTCGAATGCCTCAAAGGAAGCACGGAGACAGCTGCCGCTGTTCAATGTGTCAGCGCAGCTACAGGAGGGTGTCATCAGCGACCTGAAGGCTGGATAAGGAGGTCCAAAAGACGTGGCCCATAGGTAAAAAAGAGCTTCTAGCAGGCCCTTGAACATTGTCAACGAATCCAGTTAGCTTCTACTCTATAATTATTAACTTGTCCGCATCTCGCATCAAATGCAAACCATAAGAAGAGATCTTGACAAGGAACGCGTTCTTTTCGACAATGAGGACCATCTTCTAGAAGAGCTGAAGGTTACCATTTACAAGGCGAAAAAGCGTAAAGACAAGCGGACAACGGAGCAGCTCAAGATGTTACTTTGGACGAAACTCGAATGCTCCAGGGGATTGACAGACGCGCAGGATTAATCGCCATAGTGAGTCAAATTTCCAAGCGTAAGTGACAACAAGGACTTCTGAGATGATTCAAATTCCCGCTCCACGCTTCGCGGTGATGATATGTTGCCGGGAAAGCAACTGAAGAAAGGATGAAACTTCAGCACGAAATGTATGTCAATGAACGCACGATTCAATGGGCGACCGAACAAAACACAATACACATAGGACTAGATCATCAGTAACCATGGTCGCTGACCTCATGAAGGTCTGCTGACTTCCTCGCTTCGAAAAGAAGTGGGGGCATTCATTTCATACTTCAGCGAACCTACAATGAGACAACTTCGAAACAGTATTTAGGTAGCCGGTTTTCCTGGGAAGTTGTGACCGGAACTTGTCAGCTGAGAAAGCTTATTCGTTATTTTTATAGCAGAGTACTAGGACAAAGAATTACCTATCAACAGATGTTTTTTGGCACATTGTATGCCAGTAATTTATGACAAAAAACGATCACTTGAACAGCGTGAAAAACCGATTATCCTGCCAGCTCCTCTAGAAGGTCCCTCCACTTGTGTCTTGTTGATGTAAATAACGATCTGCTCTGTCCTAAAATATTCATTTTTCAGCGAAAAACTAAGGTCCGTTTTGGATGGGCAATCGATGGGGTGGAAATTCACATACTCTCAGGTCTGCCTTCTGAACGCAATATTTCTCGACGTCTGGAGACTAGACTATACATATAAATGAAGACAAAATTATAAAAGTTGCGATGAGTTGCATTAAATTCTATGGCCGAAAAGAGTGCGCGTTTTATTCGTGCACTGGTAGCGTAATCACCTTAAAAACAATACATTTCGACAAATGTACGAAAAGGTCAAAGAGACTGAGAAGTTAATGTTTTGCTACTCGACGCGGTAGATGCTCGCTTGCAGGAAAAATTAGGAATGCGTTACTGCTACTCATTTTGTTTGTTAACCAATAGAAGAGGAACCGAGAAGTCTTCTCAAAATGCACCACTTATTCTAAATTTCATCGTCAGAGGCACATTCTTGCTGAGACGATAGTAACAAAAATATAGACACGAAAACCCGTCCGCCTAGCGTCCCCACGATGAACTTCTATCAACGTTTGTAGAAAATGCAGAGCTCAAGAAGTACTACGAAAAGGGATGAAGATCGTCTAACAGCTTTCAAACAACTCAGCACCTGCATATTTCGCGCATATTTAGATGTACTTGCGATTAATTGCATAAAACATATTGCAGATTTCTATTTCCTGGCGTTCTCTCCTTAATGGATTGACATAATTATGTGTTCTTTTCGGCGCAGCTGGTGACTGTGCAATAGTGTTCGTTGGTAGTGACCGCCAAAATAATGCACCTAAAATCATATAATTGCAGCGGATGTTGATTTGATGAACATGCGGTATTTGACTTTAGCAAAATGTAGCACGGAATGATTTGAGTGATCCTGTAATGTGCAAGCTTAACTAGGGTGGCAATTAAGCAAGTGACCGTCCATGTGAACACCACTTAGAAATACTCATATTAGACAGTCAGATGAATGAGCATAAGCAGCTACTGCATGCACAGTAGGTGAATTGTTGCTTTTCAATTCCCCACCTCACCGCCCTTCTCAGAAGATGATTATTATGAGCCTTCAAGGGCGTATTTTCACGATAGGTAAATCTCATGTTCGCTTTTGGATTTTACTAATATCTGTAATCCTTTCGTCCTAGGTAATTTATTTGTGTGATTTCTGGGGAAAATTTGTTGAAAACGCCCATTGACTCATAGCTCAATTAGTCCTTGCGCTTGTGCTCTCGAAAACGTGAGGAAAACAGCAAAGTGGGACAAAACCACAAGAAAATTTGATTCTCTGAAAATGTCGTGCTGATATCTCGAAGTAATAAATTTTGCAACCCACGTCTATTGATAGATAAAACTGAGAGCAGCCAAAACACCGCTGAAGAATATTCTGCTTGAACACTAGTAAATTGTTCAACGTTATTGTTGTCCGTACTCCCCGATTTATTATGCTCAGGCATTGATCGTTTATGTCCAAGGCGTCGTTCACATGATTATTGCAATCCACGATTTTCCAAGCACTACAGTGATGGTGACGCTTCATCACCTCAAGGAGTTCCATCGAATAATCCACCCAGATCCGAAGAACTTTGCATTCCCTTATGTGACGTACAATTCGTCGCTTATCGCTCTGGATGCATGGAAAATAGAACGATACGGGGAGTATTATAGATTTTATCTGGCCAGCGATTCTTACCCTCCAAACGAGCCGGACTCTATTATATATTCCACTGAAATGAGCCGGCATGAGGTGACCGAATTCAGACTAGCGGTAGGTTCCAAATTTGGTACAGCAAAGCTATATCAAGTACATAGTTCTACCTAATGCGACGAAAACAAAACCGCCCTCTCCTCATGAGCTTCTTCGGACACGGAAATGTGGGGACATGTGCTGAAAAATGCTGTAGTGGGCGGTATATTGAGTTGAGATGTTGAATTCGAAATTCCAGTGATAAGCAATTGAATCATGCCGATCTAATCGCCTCACTGAGATTTATCCTTTCGTCTCAGAAGTGAAAAAAAGACCGATTTTTGAAAAGGCATAAACATATGCAGAAAACACTTTTGAGTGAGCCATGCGCTCAAACTTGATGATGCCGGTTTCGGATGCACTGTTCATAAGCGCGGATAAGGGATTGGAAGCGATCGACAAGGTATTAAGACTGGAAATTGAGGTCCTTACAGTCATATGTAATTATCAAAAAAAAATTGGAGATCGGCATCGTGAAGTTTTTACTCAAAATGATTAAATAGTCGGAAATGTTCGTTTCACTTCGCTCATCGTGGCCAATTAAAATACAATTATCGAAGTGTAAATTTAGCATCAACAAGTACTATGAATCTGGGGTAGTTATTAATCGATTCATCTAAACGTTTTGTGGTGATTCGATGAGATCGGATGGGGACGAAAATATCGTTCGAATAAATAAACACATATTTGCAGAGGAATTTCACGGATGTAAGGATCATTTACAAGAAGTTTTTGGGAAATACAACAAAAGTGAAGAGAATATTGCTTAGCGTATATAGACTTTATCCCAACTCAAAGAGCCCATATACATGGTGAGCGAATTTCTACGCCTTCTTTGTTTCAATGAATATTTGATGATAAGAATCTTTTACGATTCACAGAAATTTTTCTCATGTTGTAATATTGTGCAGTTACAGAAGAGCTTTGCGCTATTTTCTATGAAACGGTCCTGGCCGTCCTCTACAGGGGGGCGAATTGCGCACAGTGAACAAACTACGACCAACGTGAAAATAGTGACGTTGAAACGTGTAAAAGGCGGTAGGAATTCGTCGAAAAGGCTGCCTCAGTAGGAGATGAAAACAGTCCTTTTCGACAGGGTTTTATTAGACTCTTTGGTTTCGCGAGCGAAAACTAGCGCAGGAATATGTGAGGGAAATTATGAACGTTGGGCGTCCACGCTTTGAACTGGGAAGGATGCGCATACTTAACGAAAGAGGAAGGATTACGGTGAGCGTCATGCCAGTCACAGTAAGGTAGGCCAGTCCGCAAAGGGAAGTTGTTGGCGATTGCATCATTTGATATCGCTCCCTTTGGATTCCCGTACCGTTACCGTTAATTCACTTTTACTGCCAAACAACCCCTCCCTTCACTTCGTCGTCTGCTTAGCCACTTTCATTGCTTTTCTTGTCACATTTCCGCATCTTCGGTGATCGAGGTTAGGTGGAGACTGCATAATGCGATGAATAAATGAATACACAAGTGCTGCTATCTACGCGACATGCATACGGCATTGTGACGTATGGATGAGTGTGCGGAGGCGCAATTATGGCAAGCGTAAACGTGGATGGCGCCAGTGTTGTCGCAGACGATCAGAAAGCGACCAACAAAAATCTCCAAACGCAGCACAATGGCACAGTAGATACTTGAACATAAAAAGAGAAGAGTGCTAATTTACAGCATACACATCATGTGGGATAGATAAAACGTATTCATAAGAAGCAATGCGACTCAGTTTTTTTGATTTATTTCGCTTAAGACGGAGCAGGTTGCTTGGACGTTTTCAAAAGATTCGTTGAATCTTACATTAAACGATGCAATCGCTCCGTATTCCTTGAATACAGGCCAAGTGTTCCACACAGTCGTCTTGAAATTCGGTTGCAGAGGATAATCCCCTCGTTACAGGACAATCAGTTTTTTTGCGCCTTGGAAATGAGTGCATTACTTCCCGAGCAATTTGCCTGATTAGAACAGGCTGCAGCACTGTAAGGGTCCAGTGAGCCGTTATTTCGGCTGAAATATCACATAGCTAGCTAAGTTGAGGCGGTCTTAATCACGGCAAGAGCGAGAGGGAGCACAAGCGCGTGATCATTGAGATGGGAAATCGGCTGACAACTGAAGCCATAAGATTCGGAGATGGAAGTAAACACAGCTGCGGTATGTTACATATGGCTGCGATGATAGGTGCTATTGTTGCACGAGCCGTTAAGCAAATGGGCAGGTAATGCAAGTAACCTAGTAGACTCGAGCAGACCAAAATGGCTCAGTGCGGGAGCAAAAACAACAGAACGTTTAAAAAAGAGAAGCTTTAAAGAAATACAGGAGTTTTATTGCCTTTCAGCTTTTTCGGGTAGAGAAGGTTAAGCTGGAGAAAAAAAAACTTTTACTGAAATGGTGAAGCCAGCTGGCAGAATGAAGGTCTGGGCACTTTGCAAGGGATGAAGAGAGCGAATGGCGCATGGATTAACTTCGCATCTCCGAGATATTTCAGACAAAATCAGAGCGCTGCTTAGTACTTCTCAGTGGGATGGAGGGGATGGGGCTTATATATCCGACCTTAGTTGAAGCTTCCGAAAACATTTTAAAGCCTCCCGATGTGGACGTGGATTGATCGATTAACCCTTGTAATCGATGCTCTGTGCGGAAATCCTTGAATTTTCGGTCTCCTAACCACGTTGTGCTCAACAATGTTGTGTAATGTGATTTTAAAATAAAGAATCAAGTGGCTGCTCTCGCAATCAGGTCAGGTGACAGCGACGGCAAGGCAGCATAACGTGGCACCGTTGAGAAGAAAAAACATTAAAGATATCTGATTGCTGATCAAATGGTTGCAACAGTCATAAGCGCGAAGCACATGAAAAACGATGAGATCATGTGTGTGCAACGTCCATCATCACACTTCCGTATCAGTTGCGAAACACGACTGCCTAATGTGCATGCTATCCAGTAAAAACGTGTGCATGTGGATAGGGGTGGTCGCCTTGAGTGTGTGCAAGCCGCCACTGCCACCAAATCGCGTTGTGGTGGCATGGCATGGCGTAATTAATCTAAAATGGCTTAAGAGGTAGGTGCACTTTCAGTATTTTATCAAATACCTATCGTTACTCTACCCGAACAATTGAATCCTCTGTCCTTCCAAATTTCGGTAGGCTAAAAGTACACGTTTGATGGTAATATATATTTCGAGGGACGTCTGGAATCATCAAGAAAACCCGGAGTACACCTGGTGTTGTATAGCCACAACGAAAGATATGTACAAGATGGACGTGCTCTATCAGGAAAGAGCACACATCATTGAGGCTCTCTCATCCTATTCAAAGGATCCTGCCGGCATTCGTGAGTTTCCTTTGCCATCACACACTTCGTAACATGTGTTACGAATGGTAACCTCAGCTCGGTTGGCTCGGTCGGTTTTGCTCATCTCTCCCTTAATTGCACGAGGAAGAGGAGAATCTTCCGTAAATACCTTCCAAATAAACACTTCAGCGCCTATTGAAACAACAATAGCTTGCCTCTGCATTCGATGGGATTTCCATTTATTTATGCTACAATAGAGAGTTACGCTGCAATCACAGAAATTCCTGAATGTGATCACTTCGATGCAAGCCTTCGCAAGACATGCACGAAAATCAGAAAATAATTGTTAGTAGTAAATAATGAAACTACTGGAAAATTGAGTAAGCTTGCCGGTTGATAACCTGATAGGCACTACGGAGGCCATGCCAGGCTTAAGCACTTATCGTTTGCTTTTTCAACCAGCAGACGAAGACGATAGGGTATTTCTTCATTATATCAGGAAAATATGAAGACTGGCATTGGCCGAGCCGAAATCACACCGATGATCAAAGTCGTAGCATTACTTTTCGCTCTAACAAACCCTTGTCATTCTCACACGAAACGTTTTCTGCGCGCTTAAGAAATGTTTATCAAGTATCGAAACAAGTTGTCCTTGATTTTATTGTCAAAATCAGTTGTCATCTATTAAATCATATTTTAGGAGATGCTGGTGAGGGTGATGCAACGGTGTTGCCGGTGCGTTCACGCGTGGTCGTTGTGAGAAAGGGATACGTCTGCTGCTACATAGTCATGAGAACTGGAGAGACGATAAGACGAATACTCCATATACTCGAATATACTCACTCACGCTTCGATGAAGGTCTGCATGGCGTTCTTCTCTGCGTTCACTGCCCAACATTTTTCTCGGTGGAGCTTTCTCTTCGCTGCTCATTAATCCTAGGTTGCCGATCAGCAGTGGTAATATTTAAGAAATGCCCAACTGTTTCATTTTCGAGCCTTCCAGGCTCCAGGTGAACGGCATTAGGTTGCTTTGACGCCTTTACAGCCAAGTCGCCCTGTTACGGTTCTAGAAACTTACGTAGCAAACTTATTTGCGTTACTTTAAGCAGGCGCAGGTAACCTTGATTCTTTGATTCCGTTGATCTGAACTGACAGTGATCCAGATAGCTCCTCTGTAAGTTTCATTCTGTTTTGCGACGACGGCCACAAGTCGCAATATTTGACAATGGACGACGACTCGGCACAGTAATGCTATTTTCGATGCAAAAGCGCTCAAGAATTTCCAAATCCATTTGCCACAAAAAAAATCGTTCTACTCAGAAAACCACTTTTTTCAGCGAATGAGCACATTTTCTTGGTGAACGTAAACTGGCGTTGATCACTGTGGAGTTTTAACAACTGTTCATTTGGGACCGCTTTGCTCGAGATTCTGAGCGACAAACCTTCTATGTTCAAGTTATCTGCGCACAGAATTAGAAATCAAAATTAAGGAGGGCTAGGACTAATTAGTCACTTTCATCGTCTACGAATTGAACTGCTCGTATTGTCGGCCACTGAAAAAGCAAGCCTTATTGCGGACTAGGATCCGATTCTTAATCTTTGAAATCTTGCCCGTGATAATTCTGAAAACTGGGTGAATGATGCGGCTTCCCGCGTTGCTTTGTCCATGCCGTGCTCGTCAATGCACTGGTAGACTTAGGTCGTAAGAGGCACAGCGACGGAAATATTATCTCTTGCGCATTTCGCCATAAACTTATCGAGGATAAGGTGCCATACCAGAAGGGAATAAAAGCTAAGGATGTAACATACTGCTTATATAGTACTTATGTGACGCTGGACACAAAGCATGCCACTGCTTAGTAGTGCAGCTCAGTTTGCGGCCGCTGTTGCGACATCTGATGCGCGAATTTGCGTGACATCGGTATGAACAGGACGACGGGCGTAGAGTGACCTGCCAAAGGGTACACGCTCCCACGAACACACTAAAATGCACGTGGGATTGATACGCGCGACAAAGATGCATACAGGTGAAAAAGATGGTACGTAAAAACACGCCAGACTGTTGGGGGAGATTAGACATGCGTGCAAGTTACTAGTGTAATCGCTCGTCTGCCAAGGCCGCAGACAATGGGAATTATTTGAGACATTTTTGACTAAAATATTTCACCTTCGTGCCAAACTAAATGACGAAAACATTGGCACTACGCTGCTAGTTGCGTTCTGAGCCATCTTGCACTTATGTGGTTTCAGCAACAATGCCTGAGCACATGCAGAAGGTGTTTGCATTTTCTGACGATGGACTTGAAACAGTCGTTCTTGCCATCACAAAGTTGGGAGTGTTCTACAGAACGTATTCGACCAGGCCAACCTATCTACGGCAAGTGTTTTCCACTTTATTACTTCTACCATAGGCATTATGAGAAAAACATGCGTAGTGAAACGCTTCGGTGATAAGCACATCCCAGAAGTTCGGCATACGAAAGCGGCGAAGTGTACCTGATGTGTACTAAAGAAGAAGAAAACAGCGGTTACTAACACCAATAAAATAGAAAACCGTGAGCGTTGTATCATTCTGTCGAACTGGTGACGAACATATGTCCTCAAATGCTTAGCTGCGGAACGCTGATGGCAAGTGAAGAGAACAGACATTGCGATCTCACTGGTGTCACACATGCTCCTTCAGTACGTTGAAGAGCCTGGGAAATAGCATAGCCCATATAAGAGAAAAGAGAATGCCTTTTGCACAATACTTCAGCGTTCGCAGAAAACGATGTTCGCCTAAGCATTCATTATTTAATACAGATAGTGTTGTCCACTGGCTCGGAATACCAGCAGGTTGCTGTATCTCTAAAGGTCATCAGCAAAAGAAAAAGTTGCGCTAACGAAAAAAAAACGAATCTTCCCCACTGGCGATAATAATACCACCGCGTTTTAGACATAAGCTGTGGGATGTGTCCGTTGAGCGAACAGAGCTGAACCTTCATCTGTGCGGCCAGCACTCTTGTCGCAGGTTCTGCAAGTAGCACACTTTGTCTTTTATCCTCGGGCGTATGATAGTTCTACTTATGCAACATGGCGATCACATGATCTGGTTCGCCGCTTGTGTACACATGAAATTTTTCTCGCTTTGCTCGACTGCATTTTGCTGAAGCAGCAGATATTCCACATGTCTCGAGTCTGAGCATGAAGGGAATCTCCGAATCTTTTCTGCGTACTCTGTGGGTTGCTTTACTGTTCATCATATTTCGCCAATTTGGTCACCGTGTATGCTTTGTTACAGTTTTTCATATTTTGTTATAATTTTTGATATTCCCCACTCCAGCAATTCCATTTTGAGAGTTTTTTGCTTCGGCGATCCTTCGCGATGGATGGCGCCAGATTTTCAAAATTTGTAAAAAGCACTGGAGACATTACGCTTGAAAGCTTCACAGCCTCCTCACATGTTTGCGATTGAAAGATGCTGCGAATCACCAATGCATTGATTTGTTTCAACTAGTTCCTATTCAGTCCATTGATACATAATAAGAAAAGAGCAGTGGGGGGCACATACATGGACCTATCAGCAGAAGTGAAACCTGAGGAAAAGGATAGTTGTGTTGCGCACTGAACAGCATTGCGGTAAAAGCCGAAGTTGGTTACGCCTCGTTCCCTTGCACTAAAAGGTATACACTGCACGAAGCATCATGGTTTGGAGCTTTCACCTCAGTGTCATTGCCTCCTATATCCACCACCATTCTGCCGATCGGCGATACTGCAAAAGGATATAGTGGTCATATGTCCTTATGTCGAGAGAGTTGCGAATGGCTTTCGACAGTATAAAGCCTCGTCACAATGCACACCCAGCACTCATGGAGACATAGTAAAGAAAAGCTTTCTTAGAAGGGGCTTCATATGTACTCCGTTGAACTTCGTTCATCTGGACACGTCGAACAAACGCACGCCACCTATGATCAAGATTAATATTACTTCAAATATCGAAGCAGCCGATTATCGAGCTGCCGAGGATAGCCTATACATATACACCGACGATGGAACCTATCGTCTTCACAACGTGTCAACCAATGCAGGAGATCTGGAAAAACAAAGATACCGTGGCATTGTAGGTCGATTTGGTCTTGTTTATGTTTTCATTGCAGTTGAAACTAACATGCAACTCGGATATTGCTGGCACCTGTAAGACCAATTCTTAGTATGTGGATACGTGCAATCTATAAACTCAGGCACTTTCTGAGAGGTACAGTCGTTCCCTACCGAGCGTTTTCCAGAATACCTTCGGATTCTCCGTTCTTTTGGATAACGTGATGGGGTCGGTGGCTATTCACCTGTTCCAGACAGCTGATATTTGTGACAATAATTTTGGTGATTTGGAGAGATCGAATTTCGTTTCAGTTGACTGATTTCGTTAGGACACAGGACGTTGAGATGCGTCTCATAATTTACAGCTGAAAATTCGTTTGGCTTAATATGAGTTAAATATAAACGCTTCACCCCCTTTCCCTGTCAAAATTTACAAATTTTCCGATTTCGCTCTGCTAAAATAGCTTGATGTCTCATAATTTTTGAGAGCACTAATACGGTAAAGGATTCCATTTGAAAGGAGAACATTCCCAATCGCAGATTCTCTTCCAGTGGCTCACTGATTCGTTCTTGCAAACGTCCGAAGAATACACGAGGACTAGAGGAGCACTTCCGTGGCAAATACGCAACAAGCGTGTCATAGTCCCGTCCCGTAATGGGTTAGTACATCTTCCCTGTTGAATGCAACACGTGCGAGCATGCTTTTGATTTCCAGGTGCATGAAATGATAAGTGAACAGCGAGGAAGAGAAAAACCAGAGGGAGTCCAGGCAATAAGCCGACGTATCCGTTCTTTATGCTTGGTGCTTTTGAAATTTCTTGTGGCATAGGATCAATGGGAGGGGGATGGCTGATCGCGCCTTCTTCTACTGGAAGTGACGCGTTGAAGTACAGGTCACCATCTCACCTATTCTCTGGAGGGAGCAAACACGTACAGAAGGGCTAAGAACTGCACTAAATGGTTAGGATGCGAAAGATGGAGGAAGTGAAAAGATGATGGGCAAATTTGCTTTGCCTTATCAATTCAAACATACACGCATCAATTTTCAAAAATGCAGCACACTGTTGAATCATCACCTGCGCCTCAAAGGTACGTCCGTGTATATTTAAAATTGTCATGGATGGAAGGATGATAGATCGTACTGGATAGTTCGAGTACCCCTTAAATTGTGCGGGACACTCTCTAGCGCTGCAGAAATGAATTTGGTACCTAGAAAATTTTGGGGCTTAGTAGTGCGCATGCATGGGCGGCGTGATTTATTAAACTCAACTGTACAAGAATGGTGGCGCCTAAATGGCTGTCATGCAGTGCTTTGGGTTCGGTCAGCTTTCTTCAACAGACGGAAATTACATCAACGAACAGATCAAGAACGTAACAAAAGAAGCCACTATGTGTAAAACCACTCACTGACTGTTGCTGAAGAAAGCATCTAGCAAACTTCATTTCCAGAAAATTTGAAGTCGTGCACGATTTCTTTCTTTGAGAAACTGCAGGTGCTGCATAAGAATAAACGAACTGATCCCAGTGTAAATCGATAGAAGAAGCCAAATGTATAATATAATCGAGGAAACACAAAAACCTCATAGAAAAGCTCCTTGGAGAAAATTGCTTAAACCAGCTGATTGTAGGAACTTCGAAGCGAAAAGTGTACCAACAGTATTCATGGGTGCGTGCAAATCACCGCAATAGGTTCTCCCGAATACTCGTTTTTCTGCATTAAATGCTCTAAATTCATGACTCTGCTTCTAACATGCGTACTTCAAGCTCGGTAGGAGTATGCACTCTCTATCTTTGAACAAAGCGCTTGCGAGAGTTCTTATTTTGAGTGATGGCATTCACGTTTCAGGATGTGGGTTACGCTCGAGCACAGGACTCCACTCCCCACCAAGTATGGACTTCAGTGTTCTTACTTCTGGGAATTTTTTCTTGCCAACGTCTAAGTTTTCTGTTAGAACTCTGGCAGTGACAGCGTTGAGAGGGAGACCGGGTGGCAGCGAAGAAGCACGGGAGAATCGAAGTAGTCTACTGGGGTACATCACAGCACATACGGGCAACTAGAAATGGCTAACGCTCCCGCATAGCTGCTGATCGGAGAACTGTCGATGCCGAAGATTGACTCCGACGGGCTAAAGCCGGACTTGTATAGGCCTCAGGCAGGTCAAAAGCACATAAGTTGATCAATAACCCTGCGCGAGGAACAATGAACGAGAACCGCCATAAGAGCAAAATGATCACTGTTAGTTCACAAATAGATTTTCATCACAAGCAGAATCTTCACTTGGCTCTTTAGCGCCATACCCAACGGAGACTAAACGTGGACGAAGCTTTTTGGGGAAAAGTCGAGTGGACAAAGCGACCGTGTTCGGTACTTTAGTACTGCTAAGGCTGGAACGGTCACAATAGTGGTGTATTTGTTTAATATTAGGTATGCCTCTTTCAGCAAACAATTCAGAAATGCGCTATGTCAAAACTTTCGATAGAAGCTTAAGACAAAGTCTGGTACTATGTTTTGCAGTGAGGATGCAACAGTGAAAGTAAAGATCAAGCGAGGAGATCAAATCGATTATATGCTTTATTTTCCACCAGAAACCATCAGCGAAGCGTAAGTTTCTTTTACATACTGGTCGAGTAATAATTGCGTCCACCAACAGGTCTTTTAAGCCATACGAGATTTGTCATCCAGCCTCGGGAAGCCTTTTTAGCTCTGCGATCACCCAACAGCTCAAAATTGAACGCTGCTAGAACAAAACAACTTCTAATGATATAAAGAAGCAACAAGTACATCAGTATCCAGATAGACTGACGATGTGAATATATAAGGGCAAATTTGAAGGGAAAAATGAAGTTGGTACTGAAAAATTTCACTGATGTACTTGAGAAAAAGAATGCATGGGCAGGACCATAGGACTGATCAATATCAAATGGCCACAACACGCAAAAAAGAATATTCACCAAGAAAACGGACTAAAAAAAAAAATAAAAAAATGCGATATGTGGACGAAGGCACGCATCCTTGGACTGCTGATGCTGACCATGTCCCTGGTAGTTGTCTCGAGATGCAAGGAGACGTGCGACCCTGGCAACGCGTGGCTGCAACCTGCTGACATTCATGTCGGACATTTGGTTGCCTTAACGGAATTAACAAAAGATGCGATTGACAAATCTCAGCATTCATGAGGGAGGATATCGTTACTAGAATCCACATAAAGGCTGATTGTACATGAAATTTTTACTATTTTTAGTCAGAAAATTGTATTTTACGAAGGAGGGTACCGCCTATGAGTAACATTTCACCAGGAAAAATATTCAGCGAGGTGAAGCTACATTCTTAAGTGAAGTATGAAAGCGAAGCAGTATTTGCTGTGGCAAACTAGTGGCAGCAGATCGTCTCTCGTACGAGCAGTAACGACGCACGCTCTTCTCATGATGTATGTGGCGAGGAGATCAGGTCTAGAATTGTTATATCGCTTGGATGGACATACAACGTTATGTTGCAACTATGTAAGCGAAACCCTACACCGGGAGCTGGGTCTACTGGGAACTCAAGCGAAACATGCACACGAAAAAACCATCAAATAAGTGGTCACAGCGAACATAATATCAAACGATTTCGACAACACTCACCCATACAAGCAGACAAAATAAGCATTATAATGAAGCAGACAGGAAAACGTATCACTGAGCTCGAAAAAAAACGGTCATTGCGTCGTCCTTCCCACAATATGGAATACTTCACGGAGCGTTCTAGAAGGAACTTCATCCACAGTCGACAGGAAAATATTGTACACTATTTCGATGTAGGCGCGCATCGGCCAAATCTCATATTTCGGTCTTAGCAATTGTGTTGGCACACTGCTAATTGGAAATTTATTTATACTTTTCAACCACAAGATGAAATCACCAGCAGTAGAAGATGGCATGTCAACAGCACGTCACTCACTTGAGTGGGAACTTTACAAGAAATCCCGCTGCGCTTTACCTACTTGGCACAGGAATTGAGTGGTCGGGGGCTGCACGTGAGCGCGAACGGTCTGTTCGACAGCCAAGCTCAATCTCTTCGCAAAGCAGGAGTAGAAGAGGCGAAGAATTCACGATGACTTCCGCGGCTGTCAGGGCTGAATTAGGGAGGATTCTGGAGGAATCACGTCGATCTCTTTTGACGGATATACAGTTCGACTACAAATATGATACCTACAAATGTGGCCACGGACTAGGAGGAAAGCTTGATAAATAGCAAGTATATTAGAATGCCATGTAGAATAATGAGCGGCGTTTCAGCAACGCATCCACTCGTTTAGAACAAGTTTCGATGCGGATGAAGCTTCACATCGGGACGCAAGGACCCTTCAAGCTCTGCAAATGTCACGGCAGCAGAACATCAGAATTTTCTGAAAGTCTCCGATTCACCTCAACGATAAAATCGCCTTGATCTTCACTTCATTTTTTGTGTCCTCAGGCGCCCCGAGCCAAAAAGCACTCCGATTTCAAGTGTTCCTAAATGTGAAAGGCCATTTGAAAACATTGATACATCGTTTGCTAGAGAAAAGCGTGTAGCAAATAGCTTAGCTAGACCTGAGTAATTTTAATAGAAGCTTCTAATGCACTATTGAACTGTAGTGCTTCGAGCATAGAGCCACATACTGCACCTGTCTCTGATCGATATCTTATTACAGGACGCTCGAGCAATACCGCTATATGAAGAAATACTCGTTCTACGGAGTCAAAGGATGCACTCTGTTCATTGTGCAACATCCAGAGGACGTGTCTAACTTCACCGCTTCTGATTCAGGTGCGTCATTATCGTAATTCCTTGCATAAAATATTGCTGCTACTCAGAAAACCCATTTGGAAATACATATCTTTTACACCATGGTTTCTGTAAAAATACCATGCCTTAGCGCGCGAGAGAGTCCATTTACTTGAAGCCAAAATGACATCGTGATGGTCATGCCTGCCGAGTAGCAACCCTGAAGCAGTAATGCAAAAAGTGAGCGCGGTGGAATTCGTATGCAGTTGTCTGGTTGCGCTAATTGTGATAAATTTTAGCAAGCTACGCTGACCGGTGCGGCTGATTGCAATCATACCTGATGAATTCATACTGGCACTTTGTGTAATGTCATCTCATGCGCAAGCTTAACCCGCGTCAAGAAGATGCGACCACTAACTTCACTCATGCGGCTTCAATGTTGATCAACAGCTAGAAATTGCAAGCGAACACGTAAATCCATAAGAGGAATAGTTCTTTGACCGAAACCTCGTTATGACCATAGCCATGACGTCAGTTCTCCATTGCTCTGGTCCAGAACAGTTGTGAAGGCCGTTGACGTTCCCTTCCTTGCGTGCAGCTGTGATGGGCGCTACTACTAAGATCTGATTCTCGCACCGCTGTTTTCAGCATGGACTTAATCACCGTATGCAACAACAGAAACTTCACGCAACATCCTCACATTTTTACTGCCAAGGAAGCTTCCGCGGTTTCCTGCGTTCAATTCATGTTAGTGGGCAGGTTTTAGTACCGGTGACGTGGAAGCGCAACTCCACGAATTCCAGCTTAATTTTGTGTAACACTGCACAAGTGATGCTGACCATACTAGTCTTGCAGCAGCCGACAGTTAGCGCTGTCGACAATTCGCTCTCGCTCCCCTAGCCATGTTGGATGCAATAGGTGCATAAAGTAAAGCCGACTTTAAAGTTGAATTCAGCTGAATACTTGTTTGCTGCAGGATGTAATCTAAGGAAGTCAATTAAAACTTTCATGGAACAGAGCATTCTTACGATTGTACAGCAGGACAACAGCACCAGACTCTCTACCTTCCGTACTGGCGCGATGTTTTCGCTCGAAAGGTCAATTTTTCTTTCTCTATTCTCATTGCATAGTGGACAAGGTTTCGCCGAATCTGTACGACTTTGAACCTCTGTCTACTGTTTACTATCATCTGCCAAGTTTATGCAAGAACAGGCTGAAGCGTGCCACCTGATCACGGGACTTCTATGTAAACTGAAATCCAATCGCCCAGTGGCTTCGAGTCTGAAGGTAGAAGATGGGATGAGAGAAGGGGAGAGAAAAAACTTTGAACCGTTCAAGATGCCTCTAAAAAATTGAGTCATGCGGAAGAGTTACCTGCAGTAGAATGAGTTTTGCATTCAGAAAGAGTAGAACAGTGTGGAGTGAAGGGTTGAAACTCTCATTTTTCATTCTCGAACGTAATCGATTCTCGTAAAAACGCGAATATTTACTCTAGGCAGATGGATTACGGAGTAAAATTATCCGAAATAGAGGAACGGCAGATGCTGATTCGGTCGTACCACGTTTGTGATTAAGCAGCGAATAAAGGTGCATGCATTGGAACGTGCATGTTGCAGTTTCAGTTCTGAACTGCTCTAGCAAAAAGAAACATTTGAAGCGATTGAACCATTCAGGAATATGATGGTTGCACTTTGCAGGATTTCCGAGCCTTTGCTGATGAACTTTGAAGACAGTTGGTTCTCCGACCCAATAATCACTGCACCAAATACGTTTAGTTCATCCTTTGCAAGAGCCAACAACTACTACTTCCTGACCGATCCAGGTGCTAATCCGGACAAATGCAATCTCAACTATAGGAGGAGACAGCTTACCAGGTACCGACAGGAGTTTCCAGTCGCAGGCAGCACCAAACAAAGAGTTAGCTGGTTCAATCTTTCCAAGTTTGTAGCGCTATAGATAAATTTCCAACTTTATAGATAAAAACGTCGTACTATGAAAGTACTAACCACGATTTCACGACAGGATTTAGCCATTGCTCAATGATTGTAGGATGATTCCGTGCTGTTGGGGTGGCGTTGTACTAGATTCATGGAATAATTCGGCTCGAAAATCGAGCAGTACTATCGAGCTTCGTCATCCATCTGGGAAAGCGCAACCAAACAGCAAATATTAACAAGGGACAGAATCAAAAGCCGAATTCTCATCCACATTTGCTATTCCTTAAGGTTTTCTACTTCTGGACGTTTTTCTTACTTCATTTTCTTAATTTTCCCAGTTGCAATCGGTGTTGTGCTTCACTTTGAAACATATTCCTTTGCGTTTCGTTTTTAAAGCGGTGGTGCTCACAGCATTGTCCAAGGCGGCTCCCACCTCCCAGATATCTCTTGCACACGTGAGCAGAGCCATCAATAAAAACGAGCCACTCTGGAAGATTCAATCCACTGTCCTGAACTATTTATACAATTTCCTGGCATTCATTAATTTTTCTCTCGCAGCAAATTTTAAGAGAGCGATGTTCGGGTATTCGCTCGTTGAAAACAGTGTCTTTGGCAAACTTGAAGACACACGCTGTTATCATGGCTGGAATTCGAGTGAAACTGGTTATCCTCTCTTTACCAGTTCTCTCATTATCAAATGTACAAACTATTTCAATCTGTGGCAATCCTAATGATAATTATGAGGTCTTGTTCGGCGATGAAAATGGCAAAGTTCGCTGAATGATGATCGCTGGTGATGCTGGATGTCACAGGCTTGAACACTGACATAGCTATCTATTTAATGCGCAATCGGGGTTGTGCTCATGTGGATGCTCGATGCTTGATGCTTTGTTCGCTATAATAAACGCGAGAAAGTGGGACAGCAGGCTGTTGCTTTGACACTGCGACGGGGAAGATGCTGTGAGATGAGGGAAAAAAAACATGTGAGACGAACTTATAGCCAACTGCTCAGTTACTGTCGTCGTGATTTTTTACTGCTTAGTTCATTCGCGCATTGTGCTTGCAGATCAATCTTTCTGGCCTATTCACGATTCCTCGCTTGAATCGCTCCCTGTTGAGAATTTTAATACACTGGCAATAGATGCTAACCGGTTGGATAGTGCAGATAAGTGCATTATATCTCATGAGCAAGGCTGGATTAACTTCTTTTTTAACGTTATTTTAACAAAAGACGTATTTATAAGCCCTGGATCATAATGGTTGAAATATGTGAAAATTTCAGGTGCTGAAAGACTTGGATGTAAGTCCTTTTGCAATTTTTGGATCACGTTAGAGATCGAGGATTCTGTTTTCTCGCACTCTCGTCGAAAATATTCACGACTACCGTCTTATGATAAGCTTGTTGTACAATTCAAGATGAGTCCCTCGTTCGCGTTGAGGACAGTTATTGTCCACTTCATTAGGTCTTTCGAAAATTTAGCGTTCTCTTCACTACCGGTGGGAACTTGCATCGTGTTCAAATGAAATCTAGGCGGCATTTCTTTACCTCCTGGAGTCATGGGCTTATCGTCGCGGTGAATTACTCCGGCACATTAACTCAAAAAGTCTTTCCCAACTAAGCGTTTTAAATGATCAAAGCAATGCGCGTACCACAGTTTTGGTTTTTGAATCGGGTATTACAGAAGAAACTTTAGTGAGGCCGAACGGCTCAAAAGCAACAGCTGACGAAGCAGAACCCGACAACAGTTCAAATGTCACAGTTCAAAACAACGTGGACCTGGTCGCATAGCGATTGTGCGCTTAAATCCATAGCCTGCAATTTCTAAACAACGGTCATAATCAGGGCATTAGATATTAGGTCAGCTCCAACAAAGGTTCACAGGTTTTGAGCTCCAGAAAATTGGTTCCGACAATTCGACCGGATAAACATGCAAAACGGGCGTCCTTTAGAAGATAGCATTGGGTGCAAAAGATGTGCAGTGTTGTGGTGAACGATCGTGCTGCAACTCAGTTTTGCATAGATCGACTTCGGTGATATCTATTCTTCTCCGCCCCATAATATTTCGCTGTTCCTTTATTTCTGTAGTTGCGTAATTCAAACCCGTTAGTCAGGTGGGTGTTCACTCAGTGATATTGCTGGTTTTTACCCAACATGTGTTCAGTTACCCAATTGTTGAGTAAACTTCGTTTCGACTCGCGTCGTCTCTTTTCTACAATCCGGCAGCAGTGCAACATGCAGTATTCACGGGACTGAGGCGTCACACAACGTCTGGACTTCAGGACCTGCGCGGGTTATTACAACGCCGCAAAAGTTTTTCGCTACTGTCTTTGCTTTTCAAAATCGCCAAGCGCACCCGAAGAATAAAAAGTGTGAGGCAGCTAGTTCAATGATATCAAGCCGAAACGTGGCTTTGACTGCTCGCTGAAGCATTCTATTCTGTTTCTTGTGTATGAGTTTAAAATTATGAACAGGAATCATCTTTTCACTCACGTGTTATCTTATCATCTGGATTTCTCTTCATTAATTCTGGTTATCATATTTTTCGTCCGCGCATGCTATGTGTTTCTAGCGCAGCGTATAGGCGGAAGACTCGACGCCTTCACATGTGGCACTTAATCACCTCTGTTTTTGCTAGGCCTTCTTTGGTAGGATACTTTTTTTCATAGGCTCACTTTCACGAAGGAAGCAAAGCAATGATGTGGTGGAAAGAAACTGGCCTTTACAGTTTGCATTCTGGTGGAAGTGCCTCGAGAACGATGTACATTGTGAATTGCAGCTCATGAGAAGCCATGCATTTCCTAAGCGCTTAGAGGCCCAAATAGCGCTGATTGAACGGTCCATCATAAAACGCTGTGTATGCACTGGGGTCAAGTCAAACGCGGCATACGTATCCCATCGGGTATATCGTGAAACGCATAGCACCAAGCGAAGGATTGTCCACTTTTTACAATGCCCCATATGAAATACATAACCCGGCGTAGTGTTACTGGCATAGGCTTTTGTGGATTTCAGTTGTTGGCTCAATGAGATCTCTTAGAGCGTTCCGCAGTAGATGTACTGCTTCCATATGGATTTCGTCATGTTCATATTTCTCTGTTAGTAGAACAAGTGAGTGAGGTACGCGCTTTCATCTCGGCTCATTTGTGCTGCCACTCTCGACTGAACTAACGTTCAGCTGTGCTGTAGACATAGCAGCCATTTCCTTGTCTGTGCGCAGCTGATTTTGCTCATGTGCAGTTTCTACCTTTTTATCTTCTTTTGCCTCTTGGAATTGGTCGATGGCCCAATACAAACCTGCCATTATAATTCTGCATTTTGGTGTCGCTAAAGCGTAGTGCCTGAATATAATCCCATTTAGTCAACTATTTTGACGACTGTGTACGTACAACTTTTTTGATAGAAACGGGATTGCGGAAATTATAAGCTACGTGCGGCTGTGGAGAACAACGCTGATGACGAAATGAAAGGTCGCCGAGTGGTCTATTATGCTTTCGACAACGGAAAGGGAGAGAATGTGGTGGGGAAGTTTTCCTCTCACCGTGCGAAATATGCGTTCGAAAACGAGGAAAAAGTACGCGCCGGAGAGGCAATGGCTATTAATGGTCGTCTGTTCACATATAAGTAAGTGATTTTCTCTGATTTTATTTTAGTGTAAATGCTGATCAGATTATATCAGCCACCTCAGCAACAAAAACAAAAATAGCAAAACTCCTTTTGCTACAATGAGGGACTAAAAATCTCAAGCAAATCAAAGTATGAGGTGAAAAGTCCATATTGAGAAAAATAGAAAAATTTTGCAGGATGCAAGTGATTTTGGAGGATGGTGTTGTAAGTACGTTAAACAGATCACACTTCTGCATGCGATGATTAAGACAATACGCTTCGAACCGTAAATGTGCGACATAATAACAAATTTCTAGTATAATTTTTCGAGTGCGGCGAAAATTTGGGCAGAAAAGGGAATTTTGAGTAGGATTCCGGTTCGGTTCATAGCACAGACATGAGCAAAACTGTTCTCTACGAAGCGCGATAAGTTCTGAATGAGAAAAATGGAGCCGCTCATCATAGCAAAGCTGAACAATCCTCAAAACTTGTCATGTTTGGATCTCTTGTCAAGCTTCGTTGAACTTTTCGATTACATCGAAGTTCTTTTTCATAGACTGCGTTCGAGCTTCACAAAGAATGTTGAAATTAAACTATGATTGGCAAAAAAAGCTTTCGATTGGTTCGTAAGTAGCCCTATGTCGACATACATTCGACATAGTTTACAAATTCAGTAGCTCCGCGGAACTTAACGCATGTTCTTCGTCGTGATCCTTTTACGAGAATGTGCACCATATGAATGCAGGTGGCATTCGCGTGAAAAATTTACGCCTTCTACGAAGGAAATTCCTGGGACAAGTCCAGTTATAAGGATTGGCCTCCAATTACGCACGTAGTGGACGACTCCATTTCTGGAAGTTCCGCAGAAATGTTTGTCGAGTTTCAAATGATGTCATTGGGCGGTAAATGTGGTCGAAGTGAAATGCCCGGATTTTTTTGTCTGCCATTATGTTTTGCTATTTGGCACTCTCGGCTCGTTCACGACTCCTGAAATTTTGCTCCCCGAAATTTTTGGAAATCATAAGAATGGGACCGTTGATGCAGCAGGGTGTCAGAACCGAGGAAGCATAAAACATTCAAACGTGGTGCTTCTGCCGTCGGACTCCATGCTTTCCGGGTATCTTGAGGTTCTGGGTTCCGGTATGGTTTGGCTCACTCGCTTATCACCTAGGCATTCATAGTGTAACGTGATAAAGTTGTGACACTGCATGTGACGGTAAAAGCAGTTGTGGCATTGAACCGAAATAACTTCATCAAACTTCTTGAAATTATGTGTGGTTCAGCGGCAGGTTCGGTTAATTCAGAACCACAAATGTAGAGAGGAAAATCTTCGAAAGGAGACCAATGGTTATCAACCGTGCTGGGATATCTCAATGTGCGATAGTTCTAAAAAATCTCCGCTATGTGTATTAGCCATGAAACATTTTGGAATAAGACGATCGATGTTTAGAAACGATTAATTCTTGTCATCGGATATGTCATCGTGCGACGCATTTTATTCAAAGCAATTTAACGCTTTTGAAAAATGTCGTTGCGCAAAATATCATTCTGTGGAGATTTTTGATGTCTTAAAGTTTCTCCATGCAAAGTGAGAGCTTATTCTCGATAGATTTTCCATCAGGCTTTGTGAGTTGCCATCAAGCATTCCTAAAGAGAATGAGAAGACTGGGAGGGGGGGGGGGGGTGGGGTGCTCTTTAGGCTTCCAGCTCGGAGTGATCGCGCTTTGTGATGGTAGTGTGCATCATCGAAACCATACATTTGCAGGAGTATCAGCGCATCAAAGCTAATCAACTATGATATTTTTAGGGACAAGGGCAAATCATACGTGAAGAATATCGTAACTCAAGAGAGGCAAGTTTCTCACTACATATTGCTTTGTTCCGATATGAATGCGCCTAAGGGTATTCAATTCAATATTTTTCGTGCATGCATATTGCCAAAAGCAAGTCAGTTTGCAAGTACTCGACGCACTGATTCGTTTGACAACAGCTTTCGCCCATAATAATACGTTTTGTTATGCCTGACCGTAGCTGCGTTTCACTGGAAGATTCTGACACCTTGCTGTTGTATCTCTCGCAGCGATAACGCTAAGATGAGGCCGAGTGGGACGCGACGAGACACGGAGATAGTCGAAGTCGTTTATCGAGGGGCGCCACAGCTCATAAAGAGGAAACTGGGGAAGGCGAGGCGTCCCAAGAGAGCTGCCGGTCTGAGAGCCGTCGATGGACAATACTGACTCCAACGGGCTGAAACCTGCCTTATATAGGCTTCAGGCAGGTCAAAAGCACACAAGTCGATCAGTGACATGGCGCCAATACGAACGATGACATGGCGCGAAAAATAATGATATAAAAGCAAAATGGTCACTGTTACATCACAAAAAGATCTTGGGTTGGCTCTTTAACGCCACACCCAACACCTGCTACCGAGCAGCAGCAATAAATGGGTACAGATTCGTGGTGAGTTCACTCGTATCGTCATGTGTGGCGAGAAGGCAGCTCTTTGACAGCTGTTTGACGCCAGGTAAAGAAATACATGCCGTCGTTATCGCCAGAAGAGGGGGTGGGGGGGATAGAAGGACATGATATAGGAGGGTCTCTGAGCAGCAGCCAGACATCTTCGTTCCGCGCCTTGTGGCCTTTCTGTATATAATGTCCTAACGAAACTAAAGATTACAACTATTATGAATGCCAATGATGAAAGAGAGTTGGAGTTGTTGACGCACAGACATTCTTCGGACCACTTTGGTACTCAAGGAACATAGGTGACTAATTGCATCCACATAGCTCCCGGACGATGCACCTTCGAAATGTGCTTCTCCACCATCATCGAAATGATCATAGGGATCAGGAATGAGAAAAAAAAAGAAACTTCGAGACTGGTACTTTTCCACTCTTTGTGAACAGTCCGTATGGGCTTACGGGTTGCAAAACATTTCGAAGTGTACGCTGTGTGCACAGCGTCCCTGCCATTAGGTGGAAAATGAGCTCAGCGTCGTCTCATTCATTTCTTCCATCGTGTGCGTGAAACCTCAGGAACCGCGAGGAAGAGGCGCCTCATTATACCATTCGTAAGCCCTGACCAGTCGCATATATTCGCATTGATGAAATTGAACGTCGAGAATTACAACTATTTAAAATATCCGAAGGTTTTAAACCTAACTGGTGTCTGGGGAAAATTCTCGGCAATAAGAGACGTGGCAATGTGTTGCTGCGCAAGGGTCATGCTGAAGCTTTCATTCTAGATTGGGATTTGCAGCATTTTTCTGGGAGATGAGGACGTTCGCTTTGTTGCACCCTACAACGGACTATTTAGCAGACGCCCTGGAATTGGCCAGTAAGTTCGTTAAATATTCTGAATGACTTTATTCAGTTACCTGTCATAAAATTCCTCCTTTGCCTATACAATCGCTTTTCACCGTTATACAGACAAGTCCTTTTCCTTTCAAGTTAAGTGTAGCGATACTTGTATTCGTACTGCGCATTCACAAAAGAGTTTGCACAAATTTTTCATGAATTTCCAGCCGCTGCCTCATCAATCCCCATTCGTAATATCATGCATCCATGAATTTCACCTCGCCTAAAATACTTTTCGTCCCGTATGATATGGTTGGGCACGAGTAACTGCGCTTCCGCTAATGCTGCAACAGGAAAAGACAACCCAGCTCATAGGAACGCGTCCTACCGTCAGTGATCAGCGCATGGAAAACAGCCTCTGGCCTAACGTCTCTTTCGCGGGCGAAACGAACCCAGTGTTCCCGGAAAATTTTCAGTCGCTCTGGCTACTCGTCATCATAGCGGGCGAGGCGTCGATGGCGACGGAGTTCGCCAATGTTTTATCTTGATCTCTAAGCGAAAACGTGCTCCGGTTTTTAGGGCGTGCTTGTGGGTACAAATTCACTTCACTGATTAGTATTCTTCAATGCTGAATCGTGCTCTCAGTTAGCAACGACCACATTTATTCTTCAACCGACATAAAATGCAGCCTACGAGCGTCATTCCTCACTGAAAGAGGTGTGTTCCAGTTGCTGATTCTCTGCCATGGAAAAGCCTTGAAAATCTCGGAAACTGAAAGGAAGCTACATCCAAAAACACAAGTTTTCTTGTGGCCTAGGCAGTGTTTTTCCTGCCGGATCCACCAATTATTTGGGATTCACTCAAGCAACACTTCTCTGAACGATGAAAACGAAGAGCTTATTAATTATTGCGCATCAGAGTTATTGCAAAAAAGCAATGATCTGTTGCCTTAAAGAATAAAAAAGTGTGCTGAAGAAGCGGTAAAACGAAAAGATGTGTGTGAATTGATGCGGTCATTATTAGAAGCTTTCTGGAAAAATCGTTTCTTTCGTGCTATTTACGCTGCAAAATGAAAGTCGATCGGTTGAAGAAAGCATAGGTTTTTACTTGACGTCATTTACTTGACGAAAGCATAGCTTAAGTATATTTCGCTTTAACTGACGTCGATGAACAAATTAAGAGCTTAGCAGAAGTGTCTGATGGCTCCGCAACAAGGCCACTCAATAGACAAGCGACTGCATTACATTTAGGAATTCGAATTAATGAACTTCCTAGACACATATCACCAGAGGTTTGAAAAAATTGCGAGTCGATAGTTTAGCAAAAAGTGTGAGGACATGGTCGTTCGTAATTCACGCCCACTTGCTATTCTATCATAGTCAACTTGGGAGTTTAATATCGTTTCCACACTAGAATATTTCTCGTAGGAAAAACCGATTGAAAATTTTAATTTCGTGGTTTCTCATGCGCATCTTACCATGTCGCATTAGATGAAAACCGTTTCTCATTAATGGAGCAGACAAGCGGAAACTCAAAGAAGACCATGCAGAGAGTGTGTTTTAGAAAATCAGCTGCAGATATGGATGTGGATGAAAAGCCTTTTTTCGATGAAAATCAAACTATGCTCAAGGTGGCGCCTTATGTTCCAATTGAAGGTGAATCGTTCAGCGACATATTTTGCAATCGTCCTTGAAATACATTCCTGAACAACAACTTTGAGTAGGCTTTACGGATTGTCGTAATGTACGATATTGGCCATCCGCCTAATAAGTGTCTTGTTTTAGTGCAAAACCGCACTTAGTTATTGGAAGTGATTGCGGATTTTCTGCAAATTGCAAACTATATAAAATCAATATGCATTTGACTATTAAGAGGAACGTTACTGGGCACGTTTTGGAAACATCATTTTTCGTAACTACATCCTTATTGCAGTTCTACGATAGATTCCTTGAGACTCAGAAATCAATGCAGTAATGAGAGATCGTCTGCATAAGGCTATCCAGCAGTTGAATGTTTCCTTTCGTAACAATTGGTAAGGTGCTTGAAGTAAGGGTACAAAAGGTGTATGATGTGACCAGTAAGCGCCCGTAATCGAGTTTTGCACTTCCATCCTCACAACATTCGTTGCATCATCCATGCAATGTGTAGCTCTCTAGCCTTTGTACTGGGGATAACCTCGGGTCTTTTCGAGTCACCATCACCACAGTTGCACTTTTCCGCTTGCAACCCTCATCAGGCTTTTGGATTGCTCGTTACAGTGGGTGGCAACAGCTCCTAACATTTATTGAGGTATAAAAGCCCGGGACACGCTCTGTGACGAACATCCCTACGCGGGATACAGCAACAATAAAATCTGATATCAACCTAAATTTACCGAAAATTCCCATTATTTTTTCTCCCTCCCTGGAAAATGACTGATGTAGTAATGCTATAAGTCTCTGGAACCAGCAAAAATTTTCCGCACAATAGCTCATTTTTGGTCGGATTCCCCATCACCTGTATTCTATGCTACTAGTTACAGTGATATCGTAGCATGAACACAAAAAGGCTGCAATTTATAGGACTTTATCTTATAGAAATCTGCAAGGTGCAATTTTCTTAACCTCAAATAGTAGGATCGGATTGCCAGCGAACGAATTACCCACACTTCTGAATAGCCAAAGCAATTTTGAGAATCCGGTGGAAATTCAAAGTTGCTAAAGACTTTATGCAGTCGTGGGTGGATGGCCAACAAAAATACAACACAGTTCTCAATGATCAAATTACATCGGTAAAACTTGTGCTAATTGATGCATTAAAAAGTAATTTCAGCATATGGAGAAGCTGACTTAATCAGAATAACTGAGGTAATAAACGAGTGCCCGATATTCTGGAAAAGGTTGTCGCTGATCAATTTTATTGGCAAACTTTTTGATTCTATGATAAAAGCAATCAAAAAATTTTTTTTTCTTTTAGGCCGATTTGGAAAACGCATGAGAATGATTAACTCAATAAGTGACCGATCTAGAAGGGCTTTTCTGAAAACCTTCGTGATTATAGTCTCATAACGAGTTACAGTTACACTGTATTTACACTTGCATTTACACTCTTACAGCTGCAGTTACAGTTGCGTTTCCGTAATAAGGTTCTTTGCTTTCTTGTTAAACAAATATTCGGCAATTTGTGAAAACAACCGTTCAACTTGGAATAAGGAAAAGTATCTGAGAGAATTCAGATAAGCTATAGCCGAATTCTTCGACACGCATAACGTGCAAAATGTTTCTTAATGCTGAGATTCTGAAACGTATCAATGTTCACTGAATGAAGTTCTCCGACAAGAACGCTTTTTCCCTGTTCACATTTTTATAAGGAACCTCTTTACACAAATCGTAATAACTTGTTGAAAGTGTTCTGCATTGCTTAATACTGTAATAATCCATAATGTTCTCGCAGTGAAATACGCCTAAACCACTATCTTGTGATACCCTCGAAATCATTAGCATGCATTTCAGACGGTACGGTTTGGCATTAATATTGAAACTGCTCCTCGTCGATCTCCTCCTAACCATTCTTCTGCTTATTCTCGTTCTTGTTCATCGTATGTATATTATCCCAAAGCGTCGACGCTCCAAGATTAGACGGGGTATCGCAAAAGCAGTAAGGAGGCGCAAGTTGAGACAACGAGCAAAGGAACGCCTCGCTAGTTCGTCGTATTCAAATATCTTTTCGCATAATTATTTAGTGATCATAGCGATAAAATGGCTGCGCGCTGAAGATTGCTGATCAACCAACTCAGAGTACTAAATGGAGCGGGTGTATCGAAAGGTGCGGGAATGGCAAATGAAGGCTATTCCAACTGGTATTCCAACTGATGCGACGCCTAGGTTGTATGATTTACGAATGAAAGGCGAGTCATAGAATTTACGTGAAACGAGGAAGTTGTTATCACAGATTCTTTTAATCTATCATTTCAGACATTTTCCCTGCTTTCCTCATTCGTCTACACTTTTTCCAACGTTTCGATGGCTTTCTGCGATTGATTTCCAATTAGTTCCATCGCACCATACAGGTTCCGATGAAATAACTCTCCACAAGGAACGAAAAAAGCAATGGCAGCTTTAAAAAAAAATTGCCTTCTTTCATCATAAGCGATGGGGGAAAGCTGATGGGAATGCTTCCAAATTCTCCTAGAGGACAACTGTGCAGCCTTATCGTGGCGTTATGATTGCAGTTTCCCATTTTGTTTTTCTACTTTTATTTGCTTGAACATCCCGTGTTGCAAATTCTTATCCATTGACGATTTTGTTGGCCGTTGTTATGGAATATAACGGAAATTATTGTTTTCAGAGCTTGCACATCCAACTGAGGAAAGTAGCTCAGAGGAGGCGGAGGAGCTCGTTACAGCAGCCGCTGGTAAAGGCGACGTAGCGGAATCTGCCGCAGGAGGCGGGGGCGAACCCATGGAAGCAGCAGATGATAGAAGACCGGCAGTTGATAACGACGCTCACGGTCATAGGAAAAATGCCTGATAAAGTATTCCCGGCATAACAAGCCCGTAAATCTGAGCTCACTTGGGGATCGTTCATTTCAATACTACTTACCTCATCGATGTTCAAAAAAATGTTCCATTTGATTCACTACAGATGCAGTTTTTTCCTTGCATTTTCTCTTACGCGTATCGTTTTTGTGCCGAGCAGTTCATTATCCCATGGCGGACAGTTTTTTGATGGGAACAGTCATAATTACACTTGGCCAACCAGTGTGAGAAGATCCTGTGCTGCTGGTATTTCTTCGTCTTTGCAGAAATTATGGCAAACAAATTAGCTGCTCAGAACTGTAGTAATGATACCGTCTCACTGACATCCTCCTCGTGATTTAATTCACATGAATTGAATGTTTCGAGATGTGCCACTCGTTCTGTTCTTTTTTTGCATTCGTCTTTTGTTCAAATAAAAGCAATGTTCTGGATGCATTGTGCCATTCTCGAATTCGTACATCATTCAGTGCAATAATTTACATAAAGTAGTGGGAGGATAATGGAATTTATGAGGTTTGATCGGCTACGACTCACAAAATGTGCTTATAGTCATGGCCATCGCTTATAGTCATGGCCATAGAGTACATGGCCATAGAGTACTGTTGCTTCAATACTTATGCGATCAAGGCCATTGCTTTGGTTCCGTCATCGCTTATAGTCATGGCCATAGAGTACTGTCGCAGTTTGGGCTCTGTAAAGCACAATGCTGAGCATACCAAGCATACACGTTCATGTCGTAGAACATCTTAGTCTCACGAAAGGAAGTGGACTTCTAGTTTTTATTGACAGAGCTCCATGCATGGTAATAGAGATAGGTTGTTCTACGCTTCTAAGTTGAAGCACAGACATTGACCATACACAGCGTTTGCGCTCTTAAAGGTATGCGTGTAAAGCTTGTCAGTCACTGGCGCATCATTTTCATGCGTGCTATGCTCGAGTCGTCTTAAAAATCTACTCTCCAATCACATGAGGTGATATCGGTTTTTCATTCTATTTAAACTTGCTCCATCGTAACTTACGCAAACATGTACATATACTTTCTAAGAATGATTTTCGATAACAAACAGTTTATATTTTGCGGACTAGAAGACGTTTTGTATAGTTGCTAGCAATAGATGAATTTCATCATTTCTTCGATCATTTACAGCAAGAATCAGCCCCAACCTTATGCAAAAAGAGCAGAAGTTTGAGAAACAGATTGACATCTTAAGTATGAGCGAAGAGTTGCCGTCGCAGAAAATTGAATGGCTGCTTATCAGAACGGCAGCAGAACAGTTGCTTTGTTGCAAAAGGCAGAGGACGTTAAATTCGGAAAGTTTTTTGATGTCAAAACATCACGAGACATTTGAAGCAACTTGCCGCATTCTCAGACATGCATACAACCAACGATGGGTTTTAGGCGTATGATACAACAAATTATAACAGATTTCGCCTTGAGCAATCCGAGCAACATTTTGCGTATTTCTTTAATTGGTATTTGCTGTTTGGAAAATTCATATCCATTTAAAAGCAACTGTGAACAACCTGTTTCTTAGTGCATGTAATGATGCATGTTACGTTGCTTTAAAAGACCATCGAATTTTTTAAACAGAACTTCGGCGATCGGCCAAAATTGTTTCTTTCTTCTCTATCCATACTCGTCATTTCACGCTGTTCCACGAAATTCAAAAGAATCTAAAACATTTTACGAGCGTAAACGCTTGCGTGTATTATATATTGGCAGAATATTGATTTTACATCTGCTGACTCCAATTTTGCGCTCATTGATTCTTAGGAAGGTGAATTTTATGAGGGAATTTTCTGTGGTCATCTTCCCATTCCAAAAATGAAAGCCTCGCTCTGCATATTTGCGTTTTCTCGCTTGCATTCTATGTTTAATTTCTTCCATCTTCTTTGTTGTTTCGCTTCACATTGATATTTGTTGTCGATTTGTGAAGTTGGTTCGATAGACAAGCTTCCAGAGATAAAAAAGCAACAAGTTCAATTTTTTTTTTCAATTTCAACAATTCGGATCATCATGATCAAACTAGAGAAACAGTATTTAATCAGTTCAGAGAAATCGAAGGCAGCAGAAGCTTTGTGAACACTGCTCCCAAATCGTTCTGCGAATTATTGTAATTGACGTTTCTGTTTACGAAATTCGGAACAATTTCTTACGCTCTGAGGAATTTTTCGGCATATGTAACTATACTGTGCCAAAATTTCATGACTCATCAACAATACTTTATCCAGTCTAAGCTTATGCAGCTTATACTGTCATAAAAATTTATTAGAGCTTCCTGGGTCGTGTCTTGATATCGCGAAAAATTCATAAGTTGTAGTGTCTTTCTTTCACCGCGACTTAGTGCCGGTGAAATTATGCACCTTGTCGTGCTCTCACTCTACGTTCTCCCGGTGCCTTGAGTTCGTTGTTGTTCGCACTTTCTATCCTTTTGATAGGAGAAAAATTAACCCCCGCGAGTACCGTGTGTCCTACACACCTTCATGTGAAAACGCCTAAGCTTCTTCAGCAGGTATCATTTCAGTGGCCTGTGCAATTGTGTTAGCAATATCCTTGATAGCTTTTTTTTCTCTTTTTAAAAATTTCCTGTCTTTATTACTTGACATGTTGCCTTAAGCACCTTATTCACTTGTCTTAAAAAATAGAGTAGATGGAGTGAGCCGCGTGAAGCATATCAATTTATGGTTGGGCGACCTCTAATGACTATGATGAAAGCAAGCGCTACTAGTCGTCAGAAGAGCCAGAAATCATTACGCATAATATTATCAACAAGTTTCCTATGAAGTGTGAGGGTTAAACATCCGAATAAACTGTTATTTTTCTGCAAGTGGGAAAGCTTCTTGGGAATTGCTGATCAAATCATGTTAACAGCACGGTGGGAATATACGAAGAAATCTTGAACTATGAACATTGAAGGAAGCCATTCCACTACTTTATCTAAGCGAAAATCGCGTTAATATAGCTAATGAGAATAACACCAACTTAATGCTAATGATTCAAGCTGCCATGATGAAAACATTATTAAGTACGCTCCCTTAAGCATTACACTGATTAAAGAGTACTATAAAAGACAATTTGCTCGGAATGTTTGTTTCTTTCTTCACAATGAAAGCGAATTACACATCGCGTATTTATGCTCTTTGAACAGTATGAGAAGCGTCGTACTGTGAATTTTTCGTCAGTTTTCAGTTGAATTTTTATTTAAGTCCGATGCTTCCGTTCAACGGCTATGCGTATCATCGCATCGACAGTGCATACAACAGCAGTCCAAAAAGCACTTAAATTTTCCATGCTTCATGGCATGTGTAAAATTTAAAGCTAGGGCAGTCATGGTACTTTGTTTCTGTTTCAATCTTCTATTCGTTCATGTTTTCTAATTCTTCTTTTCAGTTCCCTATCAACATTGTTCATTCAGTGTAACTGAAGATAATTCGGCAAATGCGTTGGGAAATGAGCAAGCACGAGCCGCTTGCACTTTAAAGATAGTAGTTGCTGGACCTGTTGAAACAGCCGAATGCTAACATAGTGGAGGCTACACCGGTTTTATATCAACCTAATGACCGCTAAATCCCTTCTCTTCCATACCTTGAACGAAAGGCTTCCAGTGTTCGCTTATTGCGATTCTTCAGCTTTTCAGGGAGCAGTCACTTGGAAAATATATTGAAGACGGCTCCTTGAACGAAAGGCTCCCAGTGTTCGCTTACCTTTCTCTCCACTTAGTATTTATCGCCAGGGTGCTTGAATTAGATTCCGCAATCTCACTTTTTTTCTCCATATGTATCTCTTAGCTTCATTAAAAAACCTTTTTGTATATCATTTGCATTACTTATGCCATTTGATAATTATCGACCATTTTCTATAATTGCAGCAATAAGTTGCAGTAATTGGAGCGTCATTGATGTGCGTATGAAGGGTTCACTTCCTAAGTGTCATAGAATGCATGACTGGAAGCAGTAACTAGGAAAGACGAAAGTTTCAAATTGCTATGCACCCATACTGAGGTTACCTGTTGATAATTTGGATATATATATATATATATATATATATATATATATATATATATATATATATATATATATATATATATATATATATATATATATATATATACTATAAAGACTACTATTAAGAGAAAGATGACTTGATAATGGGAGGCGAATGAGGTGGAATTGCAGTAAATACTATTCGTATTTCTGTGCGATTAATTTGGCCACATCGGCACCGACTCGATTCAGCCAAGTAGCCTTAGAAATGCGCCATGGTTTCGTGAACAAACCTGCTACAACAAAATTAAGCTCACATTTTAAAACTTGTAATACTTATAGTTTTGAAGTTCACATTCTGCTGTATAACCCACACACGGAAGAAAATGTGAACGTTCAAATTTTTTCCCCACCTTAGGAAAACCTAAAAGCTCCTTTATTATGTCTTCTTCCACCATGACTGGCTGGGTCGACTGAGATATCATATATATATATATATATATATATATATATATATATATATATATATATATATATATATATATATATATATATATATATATATATATATATATATATATATATGATTTCTTAGTCCACCTCAGCCAATCATGGTGGAAGAAGATACAATAAAGGAGCTTTTAGGTTTTCCTAAGGTGGAAAAATTTGAAGGCGTTGAAGGTGTTCTCTCACATGCAGTTGTTGAGTTTGTTTGTGAACCACTTGATTTGATTTATCGGTTAAAACAACACAGAAATAAGTGAAATTATGGGTAGTTCTTCGCTTTTCGATGGATGTTGGCTTCAGCGCATCCTATTTATAGTTGCGTGGTTAGTTAGTCCACATTTGCAAGAAACAATGCCCATCTGCAATGAATTTTATAGTGATTACAGAATTAAACGTAACTTGATAATTGCGAGGATATTTTTCGACTGTTTCTCTGATTGTTAGCGTTTTTTTCGTGTATAAAACCTTCAAAGTGATTTTGCGCTAATCCCTTCTTCAATAAAAATCAACCCACTATTTCCGTTGAAGGGAATTATCCCATTCGCCCTAAGCGTGAAATATATTCGATATGGGAAAGCTAACTTCTAATGTACATGAATCAACAGTTATAAGTAAAAGGCAATTTCCAAAACCTTAGAAGTTAGAGGATCTTGAAAGCAATGCTTTACATAAAGATCGGATCAAAACGGCTTGTTTAGCTGTATGAGGTCTGAAGTTATGTGCCATTGACGTCGTTGAATAAAATTGCTCGGCATTTTGATATTCTCCCAAATGAAATCACATTTCGTTCCGATTTCTCGTTCCTATCTAAACAATTTCGTAATTTCTAAAATTCTAACGTTCATAACAAATTTTTATGTATGTATATCATTATCAAATGCAATACAAAATTTCTCAATGCATAATATATAAACAAAACAAATCTTTCAATTGAAATTTACTTGCTTGTATTGATATAAAGAAGAGACTCTTTATGCGTTCAATGTGGAAAGATAAAAATAAACTTGATAACTGAATTAAGAAATAGATTTCGATGCGAAATTAAATATTAATAATGGGCATCTTTTAGTAAGGGGAATAATTGTTAACATTTTTGAGAAAATGCTACGAAAGAAATTACACTTTAGAATAATCGCTTATTCGTCGCTTATTCAATAAGAATAAAACCACTTTAAAAAGTGACGTTATTCTTATTCAATAGGTGAAATCATTTTTAACTCATCGAGAAGATTAACCCGAACAACCCACAGGAAGTGAGGGAATAAAGTAAACGATTTTATGAACTCGAACATATTCATTCTTCATAAAAGCGCATGTGTTTCTCGATAAAAATTATTAAGAGTTTTCTACTTGATTCCCTCGATTCTCGTTAACGTAGTCGATGGGTTGAAAGCAGCCGAAGTTTCTAAAAGGTGTGATATGCTGAATTGAAAGAAAAATACTCCTATACGTGCGCCTTTTCGTTAATCGAGTTTTAACATAGCCTCGTTTCCGCTTGATTTTATTTCGAAATACAGTTGAAATGAAAATTTTTTTAATCGTCTTCAATTTTTTCTTTCCTCTTAATGAAATCTTACTGCTTGCGTGAATATTTCCAATTCTAAATTAATTCCACTTAAAAAAAAAGAGAGAACGTTTTCCTCCCATGGGATTCCTTTCATTATTACGTGATATTTCTTGAGCATTCGCTGATATCTGTGTTTCATGTATTCATTACATGCATACAACAATTTTTCCATCTTATTAGAAGATATTGAGAATCTATATTTCTATACGTTTGCTTTGATTATATAGATGTAAACATCATAGTGCCTATTTGATGACGAGAGGATAAACACCTAAAGGCGATGAATTTGTGCGTTAATAGAGAAGGCATTCATTGCGCGACATGACAATAGCCTCATTTGCGATCACAATTTATTTTCGATAACACAAAAATGATACTACTAGTAATTGATTCATTTGTTCTTTTTTCACTAACAAATAGTATCTAATGAGAGTAAGAATTATTTGAGAAAAAATAACGAGTAAATATTTTTAAGAATATGAAGTTATTCATAATGAAATCTATATGAATAACAGTTAATCGTATATCATAGCTAATGCGAAGCGTGCGCTCATCATTACGACTTTTCAATTTTTTACGTTCCCCTTAATGAGTAAACCGACTAAATGGTGAACAACTCTCACTCACTTGGACTAGACTGGTGCATATTATATATTTGAATTGCTGTACGCTGGACTTAGGTGGAGAAAAAAAGGGGATTCGAAGTTCCCGTTTGGTAACAAACGGCGAATAATTTTCTTGCACACATGATGGCGTGTCAAAAATTCTATTGAAATCTTTCTCGGTTTTTCTGCCACTATTCTTTTGAAAATTTTCACTAAATGGCTTTGAAATCTTTGCTACAAATGTCTTGCCATCACGCCTTCCTCTTCGTGTAGCGATTTTCTAGTAGGCTATTCATATTTAAACACAAACTTATCGTATTTCTCAATCATTAGTATTGTCTGATCACTTAGCACTTGTTGAAGGTCTCGAAGTTCAAAGATGACATCCTCATCATATACGCTCAATCGGGACACTAAATTGAGGATTTTGCTGATATATAATTAAAACTGGAAAAATCTTATATTTTTACCTACCTTCATCATACCGAATTTTTGCATACTTCTTTCATAACCCGTTGTTTGGAGGAGTTAATTGTTTTTTTTTGTAATTTTTGAATGTTTTTCCTCGATCAAAGGATTACCGATTTGAGTGACCCATTCTCTTATATAAAGATATCAGTGAGAAATTTATTTCAAACGAGTCAGTCTTTTTATCACCAGAAGTTTTTTTTTTTTTTGATTTTGCCGTCTTTATTTCCGCCTTTCGTTCGCAGTGGAGTATCTCGTCTACTTAATTCGATAAGCCCGTCTGAGTGAAATTCATTTCATTTAGCGATGCTTTAAATTTTTCCTCGGGCATATTATACGCGCATGACAATTCTATCCATTTATATGTGAACTTTTTTTTGGCTTTTAGCTCAAGCTCACTAACGTCATGGCTGAGGCTACTGTAATTGAGTTGTGTTGAAGAATAAGAAAGTCAATTACGCTCTTGGATTGGTAATGTCCAGTAGAAAAATGAATTTCTGAGTATAAGTTTTAGCAGTCGTTCATTTAATGTGACGATTTATCCTGAGAAGAGGTTTTTTTTTGCGCCAACTTTATATTGCAATATGGGTGCAATACATTGCGAGTTTATGCAACTCCTTACAACCAGCCGACTCCAACCTTATTCAGTTCTTCTCTCCAGTCTTTCGCAATCGCGTGCAACATTGCAGGACCTTGTGCAACTTGATGGGACCACCTTTTTGACTTTACTAGCGATAAATGAGAAGCTAGGAAATGAAGGACATAGCACCAGCTTCGTACGTTTTGTCGATTTTAAGTGAGACCTGCTTGTAGACATCATGCACGTTAAAAACACTGTATATCAACAAGGAACGCTTGAGATACCATAGCCTCAAAGTCTACGAGTGATGAAGCATTAGCGTCGTCAAGAAGAAAAAGCAAATTTCGAATTTTGATGCACTAGAACATTTCATAAAATTAAAAATATGATTGTTTCTTCGATCTCATGAGAGTGGAAAATTAAAACTGCCGAAAATGTCAAAAAAACTTCACAAAATCTCATTTTGTTATCTTCGATATTTCTCGTTCTTCGTTGGTTCAACCCACCGAGAAATTATTTCGCATTTATTTTGTTTCACTTATCCTCTACGCAACATCTGAATTTGTTATTGCCACAGACGATATCTACCGACTATGCATCCTATCACCTTTATTTTCGTCAATAGCAAGAAGTGGTGCACTTACTTGTTCTCATTATTCACAGCTCAGTTTGCACCCAAACACTAGCCTCTCGAATGTCTTCTCCAATGTCAGCAAGTGATGCTGTAGTTCAAAGGCGATTTAAGCATACTAGATATGAGCTGTGAGGTCTTAATCCAGCATGTCGTTGGGAAGAACGGCGAAATAGCATAACGTTCTATTCACACTTGAGTAATTGCGCCATGATAATGTGGGAGGAAAATGAGCTGAATTAAAAAGGGACAGCCGTTAGCACACTAAAAGTAACTGATATGTCGAGCGAAATGAGGAAAATGAGGAGCAAGGTGCGCAGGATTCTTTTGACCACATTGACAAAATTTTTCTTTTTCTAACACCAGAAGTTTTTTTTTTCGAATTCATGAGACATGTGCAAGAAGTTATGTTATTATGCATTCCACATAATTATAAAATGAAGCCAGATTTACTTTCAGAGCTGCAGAGTTTCTTAAGTTCCTCTAGTGAGGTGTATCTCCTTGAAATTGCCACTGATGATCTCGAAACTTACCGCTCCGTCAACTCTCTTCAACTATTGCAAACACTTAGGTTTCACTGATAAAACGAACTCGAAACGACAACTACGATATAAGCCTAAAAGTGGTGAGACATGGAAATGTGTTAAGCTTATGTTAGAATAGAAGATTTACGGAAGTTTGCAGGGGATTGCGCTGAGCATAATGGCATCATTCGATGATGCGCATATTTATTTGCAAAGCGAACTTGTGACCATAAGTGAGGATGAAGCTATTCTGAGGTTTTTTCACCAGTTGCACATTTGAGTTCATTCTAAAAATTATTGTTAAGGTGCTCCAATTTATCACTCATAATTTCGGCTGTACACACAGAAGAACATCTGCGGCAATTATTTCAGCCTTTTTTTAAACAGTTTTGTGAGGGAGTAAAAGACCGACGGGTTCAAGCCAAGCGAATGGTATCATTGGATCACTAGGTGCTCGTAGATATGCAAACGAGAGAGGTAATTGTCTAAATTGATGCAATCCTGGAGTGGCATTTCAAAGGCTCAAGCTGATGAAACGTGAATGCTGGAAGAGTTGACAGTTGAATCGTACGAACTAAGCCACATCAATGTTTCTAGTTCAGCGTTCAGCCTTCCCAAGGCGAATCTAACGATTAATTCCACTTGAAAGAAGAGAACACCTCTTTCAAAAATTACGACTGATAATATAGGCGTGAGTTGTCATAGTTGCTTCCGTTGCTTCGCCCGGACTGCACATATCTTTCGTCTGTTTGTCAGGATATAGCTGGCTTAAGAAGCTTGGACTTTTTTATCTAGACAGGTGGAATTCCTATGTTCTTATGCGATTATTTAAGGTACATATTTCAATGAATTGATGACGTTCTGAGTTAAATTATGTACACCTCATATAGAATTATTTACTCCTCATATAGCAGTATAATCAAATTATTTTTCGATAGTACACTTTACGCATGACGAAGATGCTTACTATTTCATTTAAATTCTTTGTTTTCTATATAAGGAATTAATCAATTGTATATTATTCTCCCAATCATAATGCTCTCACAACATGAATTATTTTTCTTACGTCACGAAGCACTCATTGTTGCCTAAATTAGAAATGTTTTCTTTGTTAACAATATATCGGCATAAGACAAAAAGCAATTCTATTTCCCACTCCTTGAGCCGCATAGCGTGTTAGAAGATATGCCCTCTGATAGAAATATTAAAATGTCGTTAAGACTAATCAATAAATCACTTGTTATTGCTTCATTACTGAGTATATTTCACGCTTAAGATATGAGCGCATCCGGTTAGCATTATTACTATTCTTTTACTTTCAATATAAACACTTATATGCTTTCATAAGACCATTACTTGTGAAGAAAACTTCACACTTATATGCCATTGAAGTAACGAATACGCAGTGATCTCTTAAAATATGCATTTGTATTTCCTGGTACTCCATATAGTAATTTAATGAAATTAATCTACGATGGCGCTCACTATAAGCTTTATCTGAAATATTCTGCCCAAAATATTTTACGACAGAGAAAAATTCCTTCAAATGGAATCAGCTGCGGGCTGAGAGGGAATTAGGCTGATGATCGATATTATCTATAGATTTTGAAATTTGTTTTAAGTGGCGAAATCACCTTATCAAGTGGAATTTCATTTGTCGATGGGGCAACTTCTGACGCCTTAGATTTAGTTTGTAATAGGTGATTATATTCGTCCAAACTCATCAGTCGTTTTTTTTGCAATCACTTGCGACGAATCGTTGCTTCACTCTTTGGTCAATGACCATTTCGCGATTGAAATTCAACGAATTCTAAACATATTTTGCTGCATCGGTATCAGGAAATTGCCATGCATATTCAACATTCAGCCGGAGCTGAATGAGCATTTTGTGCGAATTGCTTTCGAGTTTTCCTTATTCGTTTTTCCGAAATACATCGGCTGAGATAAGGAAGGCTTTATACTATTTTGCTAAATAGTAATCTTGAGTGGTAAATAAACAGCACTCTCAACCACTCACGAATAGATTTATGGACTATAAATTTATTGGTCATCAAATTGGTGTGCAAAAAAGTACAGGTTGAGTTCAAAGCTTATAGTTTGCACATTGCCAAGAACCAACCTTTCCCATATTCTTTCACCAATTTTCTGCTGAGCGAAACTGAAATTTGAATGGTTTAACTGCGACAATATCATCGCATATTTTTAGATTTATGCGCAAGTATTAAAAATTTCCATCCGTTTTTGCTACTTATTTTACGGCTAGCATGAAATGTTAGCAAATATCAATTTTCATGGGAAATAGAAACAATGAGGAATGAAGTGTTCTGCGAAAACTGAGCGTTTCATTTAGATATATGTCGAAAAAAAAAAGAGAAGTTAATTATGTACATAAGTTGGATGGTTTATTCTATGATGAGAGAAAAGTTTACTAGTTCGGCGAAAGATAAAAACGAAATTTCCAAAGCTACAATTACTCTCAATCTTCGCCAATGCGTTAATTACTTTTTCCATTGCTATTCTTTGATGATCCCATTACCGGGATACTTGCAAGAAATCTGTTTCTTTCTCGCATTTTCCACTCATTTTTCGATATCGAAAAGGAAAACAACCTTCATATCTATCTGCTAAAATTTTCACGTAGTCTAAGAGTTTTGTGGCGGAAAATCATTCCTCAATACCTTCTTATTAGTGCTAAATATTCAAGCAGCTATTGTGAGCGTCAGCCAATTAGTCAGTAATTGAAGTGTACGCATCACAACGAATAATCTATGATCATAGAGTTAATTCATGCATACCGATCAAAAGCGATTAAGCAATAATCAACAAACTATTACATTCAAGACCACTTAATGTGAGTGCATATTGTTGTGTCATGTGTCACAGCAATTCATAATATTCAACATATTTCGTGCATAACGAATTTTCGATTTCATTTACTTATTTATAAACGATGCCTTACTTATTTATAAACGTAATTTTAAATTTTACATCATAGACATTAGAAGTCACAATTTTTTGATGATATCTTTTTGTAACGATTCAAGGCAACTCTGATTATCAGGAAATTCAGCCTTAGATGTTTTATCACTGATAAGTTCACAATGTTATGCAGAACTAAATTTCCACGCTAATATTTCTTTATTTTGAATGATTTGCACTGAGTTTTATTAAATATAATATTTTCTCAACGACCTCAAATAGAATTCTATACAGTTCATTCCATTTCATTTTTTTTGATCTTTTTCAATCATAGGTATGGAATTTTTTGCACTTCCGCTTTTTTTTTCTAATTTCAAATATCTTCCTTTCGATATAAAGACATCGGAAATGCTTGGCAATTTTAGCGAAGTAACGAAGCAGAATATTAAAATATGAACGAAAATACAATTGCACTTACATTAGAATTTATTATCAATGTTCGAGTATAATCGATGCCCTAGTCGTGTACTTTCACGCAGTGTTGTGGGCATGAACCACTTAAGCTTCAGCTAAACTTTATATGCCCTTAATTTTCTCTTCCTTATAAACCGTATCCACCAGACCGCTTCGATGCTTTAAATGTAAAAGTTTCGGTCAGAGAGAACTAAAAGTCGTTTCATTTATTTGCCAGAAGTTTTGAAAAGCGCTGTAGCTTCTATCCACTAATTCTGGCGAACGCTTACGAAATGATGCTACTCTCGACAACTTCACAAATCGTTAATTGTTTTCATCGAAGGCATTCGATAGAGATTACATAAATGAAATTTTTAAAAATCATTTCAGCCTTCTATATAAAAGCTTCAAGTCCAAATGCCCCATATTGTCAGAAGAAGGCGAGCGTACATATTGAACTTTCATTACGGATGCGATTCTAGAAAGAATGGAACCACAAATTAGGTTATTGTTTACACCAGTTGCTTTTTAGATCTTGGGATCCTAGAAATATGTAAAATGGAAATAAAAGATATGAAAATTCTAGCGGTTGCTAGTGATGATCGTAGATTGAACAAAATCCGACGAGGTAGCGCAACTTTTTCTGATGCAATACTTCAGGTAATAAAAATGACCTTCAAGGTTGTGATTATCGCGGAGAAGAGCAAGATGACTCAAAAACTGAAACGACTCAAAACTTGACGTGAAATGTAGACTTTTCAAGTTTGCGAATTAAATCATTTATGGAACTCTAGTGAAGCTCAACCTTGATGGTTGAATCACTTCGCCTCCAAATTAATTCTGATCTGAATAATCGCAGTACTGCTGCATTACTTTACCTCTGCGAGTGTTAGTAAAATTGCTGCTCCAGTCAATGTGAACACCCCGAAAACGATTAGATCTGATGTGAACATGCGACATATCGGTTGTCAGAGCTGTTATCATACACCTACAAGATGCAGACGTATGATTCTACCTACATCACCGCATCGATAAGAAAGCAAATAAACCACTGATCAATCAATAAATAGTATATGAGCCATTAAAAACAAAAGAAAATAACAGGGCAATAACATGGGGCAAAAGAATGCAGTACCATCGATAATAGGACTGTTTAAACCATAAAAGATATAAAAGAACAGTCAATATATTCGCATTTATTTTTGCATAAAAATATTAGCATTTCATTGGTTTAGCCATAACTGATATTACGCAGTTCGTCCTTTTCGCTGCGGTTATTTGTATTGGGACTCTTCTAATCGACCATTTGTTGCAATAAATTTTATACCGATGCGCTATTTTGTGTATAATCCTAATCTTCTTTGGTATACACCAGTTTCAAAAAAATGTCCTTTACGTTCTATTTTTCTGTCCGAATATGGTCAACTTTAGGTGACTTCAAACACTTTTTGTATGTTTCTTAGGAAGTCGTAATTCTTCGTCATCTCTTAGGAATTCTTGCATTTACCCCTGGGCGTTCCATCATTCGCAACGTACGTTCATCGCGATGATATCATGCTGTGGAAAAATTTAATTCATTCTGTCTTCGCCAATAAGTTGATGAGTAATAAGGATAAAGTTTCTTGCGCAAATTCATTGGCGCCTTATTTAATATAAAAGCTAACAAGGAACATTCTTCTCAGAAAGCAGTAAGCGGACGAAATGCAATACGGTTATTCGATAAAGGTGCTATTAACGACAACCTTGATAGCGCTTGTTATTTCGTTGCCAATTCATGATGCGGATTATAGCAGCAAGGACCAATACAGGGCACTTGAAGAAACGCCTATTCTTTATCCTGCAAACATTTTGGTAAGTTTTTATTGCTTCTACAGTCACAAGTGCTAACGGCTTAGGTGTCTTCCTAAACTTTTATGGATTTTAGAGAAAGAAACGCATGATGCGTCGATTTCTTAACGCAGATTTCTTGTGCATATATATATATATATATATATATATATATATATATATATATATATATATATATATATATATATATATATATATATATATATATATATATATATATATATATATATATATATATATATATATATATATATATATATATATAATTTCCTTGTCGCGCATCGTTGACGCAGCTCAGTAAGTTTTGCAAGTCGATGATGAAATGCCTTCTGATTGATTCACGAGAAATTTTTCCCGTTTCCGAGACTATTTGATTAATGCATATGTAGTTCTCGGCGTTATGGCTGGAAAAGGTTTGTATGATGGCCGCTTTTATGACAAAAATGCAGTAATGTGAGTCAGTGACCTCTGGGTTCGTAGAGACGCAAGCGGATCCGACTCTCCGAAGATCACAAGTACACACTGATGAATCCCCGAACAGCCACAAATCACGACGATTATTAACCAGGAGAAATATCTAGGAAGGCCGAGTACACAACACGACTAGTGGTGTTGAAATTTCCAAGTGGTAGTTCTACTGGTGAAATCTGTAGAGATTTGAAACTTCTTTGGCAAAATGCTTACTCACGTCTCATCAACAGTATTATCAATCTAAAATATTTACGATCATTGTATCCGGAAATTTACTGGTGAGATATGTGAATGGTACGTCAGGTATATGCAAAAACGACCTAATCCTCGACATTGGTGTCAAAAATTTGGCGGCCATGAACCCTCGATAACCGCTAATTCTTTGAAATCCCACTGGTTTTTACCGATGCGCATTTTCACAACAGCCGACGAAATTTTTTGAATTCTTCCCTTCTAAATTGCTACGTTTTGCAAGAACCAAATAGAGTGGAGATTTTTGAAGAGGGCAATGGGTATGAATGCACTTAGCAACTTTTCTATTAGATTACAAGGCAGTCTTTTACGTCTTTCTGCGAATATACTGCTACATGGGTCTGTTTTTTGCTTGTGTGTTGCTGCATTTTTTTGTATGTAGGTATATATGGATACGTGTATGCATACTTTTGTTTGTTTCTGCCATTGGCACTCTCTCCTCATTAACCGCTGAAATTAAAATGTTGAGCTTTTGAAAGTGAAATTTATACTATGCGTGAATCCTTTATGAGCGGGTTTTAGGAACTTATAATTTCATCGATCAATAATTATTAAACATCCTTTCGATGCTTGCATGTAAAAAAAAATTTATTTAAGGAATTTTAGAAAATTGGCGTGCATTTTGAACTCATCCAGATCATCCGTTGCAAAATGCACCATGCTAAAGGAAGGATGTCATTGTTTGCAATTGGTCCGTTCGAATGAGAAACTCTTCATATCAAAGATTTTGTTATTTGCGGGTAAAACGCGAAAGTTGATAGTCTGATCAACTAGATTTGAAAAATACATTTCGGCCGATATCCGTTGGCACATTCTTCTGTTTATTTTTGCAGTCGTATTTCTTGTTTTTCAAGTATCGTTTCCCATAACTTCAACACCTTTTTCGTGTTTCATACATTACACTAGTCTTTTTCACATTCCATCACTGTTAACTACTAATTCATCGTAGGCCGACTGCAAATGTTCGATCACAATGATTCCGCTTTAAAGATTTTTTTTTGGTCAAGTGATCTGATTTGGATGATACGGACTATATAAACTTTACGAAGGTAAAGATGGTTTTTTTTTAAAACATCGTCTAAAAATCTGCTATCAGAAACTAAAGAAGATGGAGATCGCATAGTTTTAACAGCGATTTACTAGAGGTTAGCAATAGGATAAAAACCTCCCGAGAATACTCTAAAAGCAAAACGCGATGAACACATTTTTCAATTTTATTATTAGATTTTCTTCATGCTAACTATACTTCAATAAACAATTCATTGATAGGATTTGTTTCAGTCGAATCGATTTACTTATTTTATGAACAATTTTATTGGTTTTCGTTTGTTTATCAATGAGATGAAAGTGGTATTTGCTGGCTGATTTCGATTTCCGCATTCAGCGATCAACTTGCGCGTTCTCGCAACTTTTGAGTACATCCTATTGATTTCCCTATCTTTTGAACTAAAAAAAAAACTTCTATGCATTTAAATAGGCGCAGTGATATAGAAAAATTCATCGGTCATGATGGGTGATTTAAAAATAAAAATGTTAAAGAGTATGTGAAATATATAGAAAAAATATAGAAAAATTCAATCTCATAGGAATATAACTTCTAACATTAGTAAATATTGAAAACAGCCAATATATCCTATCAATACTTCATGTCGCATAAATATTATAATAGTAATTGAGATCATAAATTTTAGGCACTAAAAATTTATTCTCGTTTATGCATTGAAAAGCTACCGAATGCGTTCCACTGTAAAAAAAAAAAAGATTGAAAATAATCAAGAAAACTATTCTATATCGTTTCACATACTCTACTCTTTAACATTTTTAATTCTTCTTTTATTTTTAAATCACCCATCATGACCGATGAATTTTATTTCTGTCGACTGTAAACAAATGAATATTTTTTCTTTGACTAGCTGCTTCATGAACGCCAATGAAATATGGGTAATGCAATACACTGACTATAGTATTACTCTTTATGCTTCGTTGTTTAGTCAGTCATTCTATTTGATCGTTGCCTTTAAATGAGAAAAAACTACAACTTTCAGTCAGTATTGAATATAGTTCACACAGGCAAATACTCCTTCATATTTCTAATAGCCCATAAATGTTTACAATAGACGTCGACAGAAAAAAACGACAAGCGCCTCGTTCAAATATCATATCCAAAACACTCATCCTTTTCTACTATTTGATCTATGATCAAGTTCGCCAGGCTTGAAAATCATATCAACGAAATTCAACAATACAGATGCGATCCAGAAACAAGACATGGATTATGCTACGGTTTTTGGCTTCTAAAATTATATTGAACATTTTACACGGCTTGTTTTCTATGGTCGCTTCTTCGAGCGACAGGTCGAAATGTAAAATGGCGAAGAAAATGAAAAAGTCATCTTCATCAGAAGGAACGAATCCTGGCTATGCGCTCGATCCAAAACGTTCGATTTGGGTGGTCTTTTGATCTACGAATTTGAATTGAATTAGGCACATACCTCAAAAAGGTTTAACTGAAAACGTGGAAGAACATCAGAAAATGAATGAGCCTACGCATGCGTATTTCAAGCATCCAAGAAATTGAACTTTGCAAGCTCCTTGTAACTTCAAGGAGGACTAAGACTGCAATTGGTCAACCTAGTTGTTAACTTAGTTCTCACTGAAGCCAGCAAAACCTAATATCAAAGATTCATTTCTTCATTCATTTCGATTCGATATTCATTTCTTCATTTCAACTCATTGCACTTTAAACGAGGTATGGCTATTGATGCCGCAACCGTCCTCCACTTCCGCCGTCCCGCCCGAGATTACTCAAGAATGCCAATTTTTTTCGGCTCCTTCAGCTCATCTCTCTAAAAATTTTCACTCCTGACGCTTAACATACTGCTAATTTCTCCAGCCTGTTTCCTCCCTCTAGCTTGTGAACTGCCTATAGACCTAACTATTTTATTCTTTTTTTTTTTAACTCGGCTCCGTTCATCACCGTTTACCTGAAAATTCAGGTTCGGATTGCTCGCCTTTTGTTCCGAAGCGAACGGTTCAGCAATCATAATGAAAATCTCTATAGTCTGATCCGAATATTGAGGTAAACTTCACAGGAAACTTGTATCGGTAATCACAACGGATATCCAGTTTTCTCTCAGCATTCTCCGACCATACCGGCGATAGTCTCCTCCATGAATAGAAACTAAACGGCAATTCTCATTATTCCCAACACTGTCTGGAACCACCTTCCAGACGTATTTTACCTGTAAATTTCTTTCCTAACTTGAGATTGAGTAGAGGACTTTGTTATGTCAGCGTGATCCTGACGATCAATGAAAGGTGATCGAGTGTAGATGAGTGGGCAACGGATAACAGCTAGTAATAAAAATCACTCTATTCAGACGTGGGCGAATTGATCCAAAGAAGTTTCCTTCCAAGACTTGCGCTTTTGAAGGCCACTCAGTGAATTTCTGCCCTAGGCAATCTTTGACAGCAGCCATGCATATTCTGTGAATATATTTCCCTGTAACTGAAGAGCAAATGGTTATTCAATTTGTTGCCGGAGATCCACGGATAGATAGAACCTAAGGGACAATTTTTTTCTGCTATTGAGCCAAGTAGAGACTGTGTGAAGCATTAAAACAACTATGAAAATTTTTGGCGCTCCTGACTTATTCATGCACTTGTATGAGACAACTAGCCGAAGTACGAAAACTTTTGAGGAACTAGCGAATCAAGCCAAAATATATTCAAGTCCATTAGCGATATTAGTTTCTTTTCAATGCTTCCTGCGTTCCCCGCAGACGATCTTTAATCGGTGGGCTCTTGTTACACGACTCGTAAAGTGGATCTTGAGGTCAAAACATGTCGTCAAGCAACCCCTCGGAATGAATTTTTTTTTTGCAAAGTAAGACGTGTAACAAATCATGCGAGAGATCTTTTCACATGTCAGTGCCTTCATCCTTGAAACAGCCTTCATCCTTGAAACATCATCAATTTCACAGAATTGGATTAAATTTCTTCTTTCAGTTTCTAAGGGGCGATGAATATGCGGACTTTATTTCGCCACGAGCCGGAAAGCGTAACATTGCAATTGGACGTGGTGATGGTTTCAGGCCCGGTAAATAAAACGTACACGAAATGTGGCAAGAACGGAAGTCGGGTGGCACTGGAAAAGAGGAAACATCCTTGCAAAAGCAATAAAGAAAATAACACGGCAGTATTTCATATATTTGCATCCGCTCTATTATCTAAAGGAAAAGTCATGAAATTTACATACATATAATGAGCAGAACTCGATTTGAATGCAGAAATGTTCGATTAATGAAACTATTCTCATGTGTTTACGTTCCTCTTTGAATTAAAATCGATTTCGTTGTTTATGATTTGACAATATTGCCTAGATTATTTCCGCTGCAATGATTTGTTGAGTTTGATCGTTTCAACGGTTGATTAGAAATGATTCAATAGTTGATTGCTACTGCAATGGTAGTTACGAATTATTCTTTGCATAACGGAGCTATACGAAATCACTGCAAAATGCCCTATTGCAATTATATCGAATTTGAAATTATGTTGAAAAGCTTAAATTCATTAAGTGAAAAGGAGAGCTAAAAATAAGTAAAATATTGATTAGGATTTTATGGTGTACGGAAAAAAAAAAGATAGAAAAGAAGCATAAAAATACTATCGGATACTGTGAAATAAGGATTTGATGAATATATGAAACGATCGTATAATTGCACGGCAATATAATAAGACTACTCTGGCATCAATATAATCGAATTATCGCTTCAAAATCTCTACAAAACTATCATTCCACTTTTCCATTTATTTGATAGCTTTCAGAATTTAAACCAATTGCATCCATATTAACACAATCTCGAGATATATTCTTTAAATGAAGCCTATAAACATCAACCTCAGCCTCATCGATCGTCCGTATTCTGTATGCATATCAGTATGATAAGGGAAGAATATGTGGACTTGTTGTGCAATTTCATAATCTCATGAAATAAATTGTTGAAGAAATTCTTATAGAAATATTTCTCAACATTGCGTGCATCGATACTAAAGTACTTATATTCAATAAAGCATTAATAATAAAAGTACAGATATCTGCTTATGTAAAGATTAATTCTTTAATCATTTAATTCAGTTAAAAAAAATCAATGCATTTTTACCTTTCGAAAATATAAGCACTATAAACGAAACGCATTTCTAAGATCAGTGCAATTATATTACAATCACAATTAAGAGGGCATGCGTTCTTTAATGTTTAATATAATCGGAAACAAAGATAACGTCAGAAGCGCAAAAAAAAGAACAGTACACACTTCGATCTAACTGTGAGATGTTTGAAAAATCTATGATTTACGTGGATAAAGAAATTGGAGTCGCAAAAATGTGAAGCTGACAATAGCCCTTATATAATTCGCCCCAAATTGTTATTTCCTATGCATGAAAAAAAGGGAGTAAAAACAAGCCGATTGCAAAATTAAGAATCCCTTTTTTTTTGAAAGCGCTGATAAGAATTACTTTTCATCTCGTTTATCTTGTTTAGCGAGGCGCCTTACGGTTTCAAAACAAATATTTCGCATATCAGTGGGATTTTTCGCACATTGAAGAAGGAAAAGGACAAGAAGAGTACACGTAATTATGCTAATTTAAGCGAAGTTTTAGCTGACAAGGATGGTGAGACGCGTCGGAAAATTAGGCGAGGAAGGAATGACCTATTGTTAGCAAGAAAACCCACCCCTATGCAAGTCCTCATTAATATGTGCTTGAGTATTGCACCCCAACATAGCGCTATGTTTATTATTAGCAGTTACGTGCCGTCTAGCTTCCTTCTGCTATCATATCGTCTCTGATTTGGTGAATTAGTGATGCATAATCAGGCAAGATCAATAGCTATGACAGCTGATACCATTTCTCTTAGTGTTCCTCCAATACATAAGAGAGTTTCGAAAAAATGAAATGCCCATCTTTATACGACGCCAAGGAACGGTACTTTCTAAAGCGGCCGAACATGCTCCTAAAGTTTGCTCCTGCGAACAGGTCATATTGGAATTTCAATTTCCCCCACAGAGACTGCTTCTTACCATCCGCACTGTCATATTTGTTTGCAAGTTCCGGTTTCCCGCTTCCGTCGTCTGACAGAAGGTGTCATGTTGGTAGACCGACGTGTTCCATTGGTGGCATCCAAATGCATAGCGACAATGACTAATAACCACACGTCTGCCATGAGGACATCTGTTGTACTCTTGAAGAACGAGCAAAAAGCAAGTGCTCACCCGGCAGATCGCGAGAGTAATTTCCCTATCTGCACAATGCCCGGAGGCAATCGACTCTATGTTTCGCTCGGCTGCAAACAATAATTTTTTCTGCCAAAAGCATTTCAGAAGTGCTTGCATGGTGAATGGAAAGGAACGCAGCGCAATATATGCTGTGCAAATATATAGAAGCAAATCAGGTCCCAATCTATTGCATTGCGGTGATTCTAATATGGAAGTAACCCTGTCTCGTTATCCCTCAGCCTCTACCGTTTAAAAAAAATCTACCGACATGCAAGACTGTAGATAATATTTAGTTGCACTTCTTTGCACTACTGTGATGAATCTATCCTTCTGAAATGTTTCTTTCTTATCCTATGAATGGAAGAAATGCGATAAGAATATGAAAGTCTCTTCCAAAGCAAGTGGGTTTATCGCAACGCATTCAATAATCTGAACGGTTTTCGAATTAAACACCTCTTTCCAGCATATTAGCTACCATTATTTTGATTACGTCAATTGATTACTGCCGTTACATTAATTTTCATCGAAATATGTTTTCATGAAAAAGCAAATTCTTAAGAATTAAGAATTATATTGCTGTTTCTCAATACTTCGATAATATTTCGGTTTGTTGAGCGGAAATGAAAAATTTGCGAAACATCGCAACAATTCTAAGAAGTTTTCTTTTTCTACCTTAGATTTGATTGCTAATAGAAGATTCCTTCAAAACGAATGCAATATCGAATCAGACGATGAAATTTTATCGTCAAGAAAAAAAAAGTGCAAATTAAATCGAATTGAAACATTTTATTCTGTACAATAAACACTGAAATAATATTCTCAGAAAATGAAATTTGCGTTGAATGACCACGGTAAAGGATTGCACAACATTCATTGATGAGAACATCTCTGTAATAAATAAATTAATTAACTACACTCGATCGAATTTACCAATATGTTATTCCCATAAATTGTCGCATTCCTCTAACATCCATCGAATAGAGGCCACGATGTTTTCCAGCTTTATCATTGCAGAAAAGCGTATTGCAACAGCATATTATCGCACGCGTGCCGAAAAAGCCGGGTTCACCTTCAAACAGTTCACGGCATCCGATTTGCTGAAAGCCACGAAATGACTTTAGGAATAAATTTATTGAATGATATTTTTGTAACGTCCATTTTAATCGAGGGAAAAATTGAGTGGAAAAATTGCTTCGATGAAAGTGAAAATAAATACCGCAGGAATACTGGCAACTACTGATAACTGTAGGTTGGTTTTTTGGTTAGACCAACTCGACTTTTCGAGTATGCTGGTTTATCCCGAAGAAATGGATTCCTCGAAAAAGACATAGGGGAATGTGCAACATCGTAGTGTTGTGGGAAGTGACCAAACAGCTACTCCTCATTTGCACATGCTTTTTCTCTACTCCATTATATTGCTCACTTTTCCATGTTTCTCATCATTCCCGATGAAAAACGCATTTCATTTCGTTTCCGCTGTGGATGGTTCCCCGGCATTTGGTAATTCAACAAGGATGTACTCGCTGACCATTTCTAGCACCAAACCCTCACGCTGATGCAAAAGTTTTTCATATTCACTCGAATATCCTCTAATTCTTTCAATGTTTCAGCTTATACCACATCTAACGTCCGTCATTTTTTAAAATCAGATTTCACATCTTTTCAATTTATACCAATGTAGCTGCTAATATTGCTTGCTACGAACCGCAACATAAGTACATTGTGATTTTCGACCTGTGCCATCGTGAATAAGTGAATGACATTTTCGAGGTGCACAATATGCTTGTTTAGCTGAAAAGCACATCATCGGGAGTTGCTTAATGCAAGCTCCACCTTATTTGCAAATACATTGTAGGAGATCAAGCACAGTATTTTTCTTGACTTCTTATTGAAAAGAAAAAAATGCTACCTCGCATAGGGGGCCTTCAGTTATTCCCACCTTAATTGCCGGACTTTCTCCACAGTCTTGACTAAATGAGTAGTCCTCCGCATAATCCCCTGCAAAAAAGAAATCATGACACAACATAAATTCTCCATTTGAAGACTGAGAGCTGCATTGCTCACGAAAAGCATTGGCAGCGAATGGTGATAAGCAAACGGTAAAGACAATGGGCTGGCAAGTGATCGCACTATGTGGGCGACGAAATGGGGAATGGAACCCGAAATTCTGTCCCCTGTAATTTTCGGTAGATCAGGTAAAACGCGCGTCAATGGGTGTTTGTCTTTCATAACATTTTGACAGCACAGATCTGTACCATCAATTCCGGTTTAGCGCTATGGAATTACAGGAGGATGTTTTAACTCGCACACTCATCAAAAAATTTCATTCAAAGGTTCCATATGGAAGCATCTCTTTCAGTTTCCTTTGCATGCTCCTCCATAATACATGACGTGCAGCTACAAAGCCAAAAATATAATTAGCACATGAACATGAACAAATTTCGATGGTCAGTTGTGAGGATAAAGTGCAGCGTCAATTTCATTACACTCGAGACTGTTAAAATTAAAGAGGAGATAGTCATTGGAAGCTGCATAGACGCTATTAATAGCAACATATGGGCTGATGCATTTTTGCAGGAACTCGTAATTTGATTTGGCGAATTGTTTTATATTATATTTTTCAACCTTTATTAAACTGTAACTTTAACTCATATTATTTATTTAACCTGTTTTATAACAACTTGAAGTGTCTAATTGCGCAGCTGTTGATCATATTAAACTGGTATGGGTAGAAGATTGTAAAAGATAGCGCTTCAATAATGGCTCCCGAAATATTAGCGCATAAATCGACGTTCATAATAAACAAATTTCATCCGGTTAAAAATTGAGTCATCATGACCGCCTGTGATGAATGTAGATGAGGTAATGTTTAGTGTGTTATGCACTTTTATGTGTTATCCCTTTATCGTGTTATATCGTACTTTGCTGCCGTTCATCATAGCAAACTGCATTGGGTAACATATGTGTATATCATGAGTGACTGCTTTCCACAGCGCAGAAATGTGATAAAAATCATATATATATATATATATATATATATATATATATATATATATATATATATATATATATATATATATATATATATATATATATATATATATATATTTGTGACAGAAAAGAAGAATTTAGGAACATATATTTTTAGTGGAATTAACATCTAAATAATCGCTATTACTAAATTACCGTAGTTTCGTTGAGTAACACGAGCGATATCCATGCTTTGTTAAATGTGATAGAAAATATCAATCAACAAACCTTGCCATAATGTAACATTTGCACAAAATCTGCCGTTTCTGCATGAAACATTTGCTTTCCTTTTACCGATGAAAAAATGTTCCACACCAATCACACAGTCAATTATCGCGTCTCCCATTGCGATGTATATCGCAAAAATAACTCCAAAATAGAGTGCTGCAATTTTTCACGCTTCAAAAGTAATAACGGATTTGGTAATTGCTTCTTAGATTATGTTGTTAGACAAGCTGATGTGTAAGAGGATGTAAGAGCTGACTCAGTTCTGAAGGCGATTCGTGGACTTTGTAATAAGGTTTCACTCAAACCAGACGGTATTGTGCTGCTATTTCTAAAATGCACCACAAAAATCATATCGCGGCAATTGCTGGGGTTACACGCAAAAACATTTATGTACCCTGAGAGTTACATGCACTTGCTACTGTAAGCCTTACTGCATTTTAAGTACCACTCTCATTCCGTTCACTGAGGTTGGACTTTAATGTTGGAGAGGATTTTCTTGGCTAGATGGTTGTTGCATAAGACGACTCGAAAGAGAGTGTTTGAAGGTAGTTTATTTGCTATTGCTTTGTTAGCGTTATGAATGATGAATTCGTAAGGCATTTTGGCGAACTTAACGCATATGCATTTCAAAGCGAAAATAAACTTGAATAGCTGACTAAGAGGCTAATAAATTGAACGCATTACTTCATCAATATATTCATTTTACTCAACAAAGTAATTAATTACCATCGGTTTTTGAAGAAAGTACATTGAAATGGTTTACAAACGATATAAAATACTAATTTACCAAAAAAACGAAATTTATCCTATTTTCAACGCGGATGATATGAATTGGTGAATAACGCATAATACGCTCTTTTAAACGAAATACTTTTAGAGTAATTTTAGTTTTCGTTTGATTAGAAATTCAAAAATTTCATTGCCGCCTATTTTCAATCAAATTTTAGATATATGCGTAGTTAATGGTGAAGTTTGTGAAACATTTGCGATGTTCCGCTTAATAAATTTCTGTCGGAACTTTTTATATAATAGATATTTCAATTCCGACTACATTTCATCTTCTTGGCTTTTGTTGGTTACGATTTGAACGTGCCAGAGGCAAAAGCATTTTGGGCGCATAAAGTGAGTGCTGCGGCAATAATTTTAACAAGAAACCTCAGTGGACATCTCTCAAAAATTCACGTATGCCCTGTGCTTCCATAGAAACTACTTTATATCCTCTCTGAAACGTCATGTAGCGAAACGTTTTATGTCCCATTTAAGCCTTTGAAATGGAGAAATTTCTTGAAAATTATGAGAATATGAGAGAAAATAAAATAGCATTTGCAATACTCTTGCAACGATTACCATTCATTTTGCCGATATTCTATGAATATGCGTAATCGTTTAGATGAACAGCGAAAATATCTACAAAAACAGAATCAATTTATTTATATCTCGAGGACATCGTAAGAATTTTGTTGTTTGGTTTGATTCACTTTTCTTTTTAAAAAATATTACATTTTGCTTGATGTTTTTTGCTGCACAATGCAATTTTATTTTTTGAATAAGCTTTGATTTGAATCGCGACACAAGCAGCGAATGACTAAATACATGGACCATTCAATTACTGATAATATACCTCAATGATAAGTGATGATCACAGTACAGAAGTGGTTGAAGATGTCAACGTACAGTAGTGTTTTTTTTTAATTGAAGAAACTGTCAATAGAGAGAAATCAGAGAGAAAATAGTTTTCTTCTTTATCTCTTATATTCGTGTTCATATAATAAAAGTAGATTTAAAGCAATTAAATCTATCCTTGCTTGCACTCTATCGCTGTGCAATAATCACCGGCAGAATACGTCCATACCTGCGCAGAAATCCTAGACACCTAGTTAGTACCTATCAATTCAAAAATCGGGAAACACTATGGAAAACACCACTTACGACGTTAAAGCAGAATGACAATGCTGCATTTGAAAATGCCTTTTTAAAGGTCTATCATACGTTTAAGTGAACCTTTAACTATTCAAATGCTCCCTACAGTTAAATATTCAAATGATTCGTACATTCTTAGGATTCTTTGATAAATGAAAATTTTTGTTATGGAATTTAGCGTCGTCATTTTATCTTGTTCAGAAAAATTCATGAGAACCGATGAAATTCTGAATTTTTCTCTCTTTTCTGTTCCCCATACCGCCACCCCTTCCCTCCTCCTCCTTCAATTCTCGATTCCATTTAAAGTTCTCAAAAAAATATTTGCGAGAGCGCATAAAAACATATGCTTTTGAGCTAGAACACACAAGTAGATTTATTTCATTAATTCCAAAATAGCGATATTACAAGTCAAAGGTAATATACCGTTACCTAGTTCAATTTTTTAATCACAAGACTGCACGAATGTAACAATTCCCTCATTACTGATACATTTTGTTTCCCGAAAAATTAACATTAAGTAGTTTTGCAAAACGATGTAGTGTAACGATACGAAGCTGCTGCAATGAATAACCCTAAAGAGGATCGAAATTTTCAAATGAATAATAACTGTCACATTTTGAACCAAACTTGATCGAATATACCTTCGTACGATATGAAAAATTAGAGTCATGCTTTTACTATGGACTTTATACTTTTACTATGGACTTTACTTTCAATATACCTTTTACTATTACTCTAGTTGCGTTTCAAATTTGCATCGAATTTCGTTTTTGCAATAGTCGTAATATCTGAATAGCCAATGATTCAACGTTATTAAGTGCGCGCGTCGACGTTATTGAAAGTACGCTACGCACCTTTGCAATTATTATTAGCGATGGAAAAATTTCTCTACCATTGTTTTATTGAGACAATTTTCCTCGTATTACTTCGTTTTCATCGTCACTTTTCCTATAGTGACCGCTTTCGTATGTCTTACATAGGTATGTTGTCAATCATCTATAAGCGCATCATTTGCTATTCGAATATGATTTCACTTATGCCTTTTCAAATTTATTTTCATGGAATTCTTTGAGCTAACTTGATACTCTTTTAAGAACGGCAAAAAACGTCTTTATAGAATCATTGACATCTCGCTGAATAAAGTTGATGAAAAACACACACAACGAATCTAAAGGAACGATTTCATTCCGAACATATCCACCATAAGCAACTAGTGGCCAAATCATTTAAGCTCATCGTACTAAATTAAGTGATTATTGCAAAAGTCATGTGCATAAGCGCGCATATTACTGCAAATAAAATAGATCGCTTCATCGACACATAACAACGATAAGAGCTAACGAGGTAAACACATTAAAAAATATTTATTATAGCTTTACTTGATGATCTCATGGCATTTTAAATATCCTCCTTTGTCTCCGACGATTTTATCAATATCGTACGTCCACAGCGTCTTTTGTGGCCTCGATTAACGTTTTCTTTCACTTTGCCATGCTCATCGTTGCAGTAATCTTCATTACAACAGCAAACCTTTGCATCAGGTGGCATATAGGGATGAGCATCAGCGGTCAGTTTACGGCAACCACTTTGCTGAAATATAATCCTGAAAGTTTGCTGAAACAGTATGTGCCTATGACATTGGGGTTTCTCACCACTCGCATCTATAAACTATTCACTACCTCTCTTTTTCTGTGCTTTCCACCTTAAAAGTCCTTGCTTTTAAATACGACACTCTTCCGGAGTAGAATATTATTCAAATCTTTCGCAAAAGTACAAAAGTAGAAGAAACTCTTCCGTGCTGTTAAGTGGCATGCCATCTTACCTCCGGGCCCTCTCGACGAAATAAAGGACATAATTGTGGATAGATAAGCTAAAGTTTTAGTAAACGCTCGAAATGAATATCACGGACATATTACAAATAAGTACATGAATGACACGCATCCGGACAAATGAAACAGCTGTTTTCTGTGTATGAGATTTGCTGGACTAAAGCAACTGGGAAGCAGGTAAAATACTCCTTTTACCATGCAAAATATTCCTTCTGTAAATCCTCTTACCATAGCAAGTCAATCATGCAACCATGTCAAAAATAATAAGAACCTTGAATAATCACTACCCAAAACAAATAGGCTATCTGTGCAAACTCACAATGCAAGTCTTCAAAATCTCGCAGAAGACAGTTCGTATAAAGGTTTGTCGAAATGTTTGTCATAATATATGACTTTTCATTCCGTTCAAGTGGCCAATCAAATGTATCACTTACAAACAAGTGCAAACTGATGTCGCAAATTTTGGCTGATATGACCAATTGTGCAATTTTCCGCAGAAGTTCTCCAGTTCTGTGATTCCAGGAGTATTGAGGAGAAAGGCATTGCTGCGACTGCTTGCTAATTTTATGGCACTTTTCATCGTCTATAATTCCTTCCGAAATAGATCAATTAATGTGAATTTCAGGGTCGGAGGGCATCTCATGGTGGTACTTGGCACAGTAAATCTTGTCAATAGAGGTTCTGTGGCTGCAGAAGTGGAATTGCTGGAGAGACAGACAGTCACCGGCAAACAAATGCAATCCTGCTGCAACATGTTTTGCTATGAAATCAATGTATTTTGCAGAGGGCAGTTTGGGAGACGCTTCTTCAGAGAATTCACATGGATATCATAATTCTTCCCAGAAACCACAGCGAAAGATAGAAGGTCGTGAAATGAAGGTGAAGGGTGATATAGAAACTGCTGTGAACAGTGATCAACGTAACTTGCTGTGTGGCACCGTTTGAATCAGCAGTATGATTTCCACCTCCCATTTCCTGTGAACAGCTTCGGTACTTTTCTTTCTGGTTTAAAGGCAGTTTGAAGTATTAACGTTGTTTCAGTCAAAAAACTGCAAACACCGTTGCGTTTGGCAGTAGATTCTATCGAAAGGAGCGCTTTTTAGTTACGACTGACTTCCGACTTTCCAGTGAAAATGAAACAGAATTACACATTTTAAGAAGCCTGGGTTGGGGAGGGGAAGGGAGGTGTGGTAGGAATGGAAACTAAAAAACACTTTCCATCCTAAATTTGCGTGAGGAGCAGATGTTATATCTGCTTTACGCGACGCGGACATGAGATGGCCATGAGGCAGTGCAGGGGGAAATCTCAGTCGTGAATTTGTGATGTCAAATTTCTTCAGGTGAATTCTAATTGGCACAAATTCGAAAAGCGCATTGTCCCAAACAGTTGTTGAGTTTCCGCTGTATATTGATATCTCGATGCAGTCTACATCCGTATTAAAAACTACGACAAAACAGGTGATCTTATATTGACGACGTTGGACTCGAGTTTACGGTGTAGCGCCTTATTTGTGGCGCGCATACAACGAGTGGTGCCTCTTCATGCTCGACACATTCCGTAGTTTTCTTTACTGCACCATCGAAATCCGCTACCTGACAAGATATATGTCTTACCGCCTAACCTGCCAAAATCCAACAGCTTCTGCTGCATGAAAATAGGAATTAAACTGGAAAAACCCATATGCGTTAAAATAGACACTTTCACGATGCAGTGCGCCATAGAGTACAATCTGTCGAAAGTGGAAAGAAATCTGATAGGAAGCCTAGCAACGTAGTCGTAATTACTACCACGAGAAGAAAATAAATTTATGCAAATTTTTTGAAAATAACTTTCCCTGAAACAACAAATGGTCTTCTAGAAGTCAAACGAATAACCATACGCACTTTCATAGCCTGGAATATCTTTTTTTATGAGCTCGTAACATTGCTCTACTTTATTGAAATTTCGAATGTTATGTGCATGCAGTTAGTAATCTTTGGCTGACAAGCAACACGCATCTGTGAAAAGTAACCGACTCAAACAATAGAAGCGAGCGATTAAAGGTTTTGGATTAATGCTAAAGTTATGCCGGTAGACAATTGCTTTTATTTCAGCTTCTCTCGAATTCAGTTTCTGCAAAGCACTCTCTTCTGCACCCCACTTTGTGTGCAGAAATGTTTGCTGCAATTTCAGTCGAAAAGTGACAGCATAAGCTTGTTTTCAAGAAGTTCCATGGATCGGTATTTCAGTCGTTTGTAATTCCATTGGGAGCTCTCAGTTTTGGCACGAACAGTGAGGCGGCCTACATAGTTTGAGAGATGATCACTTTTGGAGAGGTCTCATGGAGGAAAATTTTACGGTCTTGCGTGTCGCTTGTTTTGGTTGTACCCATTAAGGCATTGTGAGAAAATTGGAACGATTTAATGCCATAATCATGCTCTGGTCTGTCATTCAAAGAAGGCATGAACTGAGCAGGAGCTAGAAAAACAGAAAAAAAAACTACGTGGCATCTTGAACAGTGCTTTCATTCGTTCTTTCTTAAACATAGATGCTGATTTTTCAGGTCCCTGTAATGCAAAGGTTACCGTAATCACAAGACATAGTCTAGGTTTGTTTGCCTTATTTCTGTTGAAGCGAAACATTACCTGTAGTTCTTAAGTGCTCATGAACCTTACCCCATAGACATCAAAGTCACTCCCATAGAAAAAAAAAAGAAATAAGCAGCAGTATGTTTTAGGATAGATGTTCGTTTTTATGGGCTATTCCCCGTAAAATATAGAGGAAGCCCACCTTGCAAAGAGTTCCACGAACAAGTCCCGTCGTGATATTATCATCGTTTCTTGAACAGCCATAACGCGTGAAAGGTGTTGTACCAAATCGTGCTATAACATGTAAAGATATTACTTACATATGGATGATAAAGCAAAAGTTTTTGCCGCTATATGATTGGCCCAAATTTTGCTTATAGAAGCAGTATATGGGAGATGTGTAAACCTCATACTGACTTAAGATGCAAATTTAAAACAACATAAACGCTCAGTTCACAACAATCCTATCAACGATCTCCTAAGCACAATACATGGCTTGAGACTAATGGCAACGCCTTAAGCAGTACACGCTGTTGGATTGAGTTAGAGATTCCGTGGGGCTTCTCAAATTTCCTGGACAAGGCGGATTCTACCGAAACTTATTGGCATCAATTGTTAAACAACGCCTACTGTTCGGGACCCATCGATTCTCGCTCTTCGTTGAATAAATCAGCCTTTAGGTTATGGACCTCTGACATAGCTTTGGCTCAAGAAGTCCTCATCATTTCTCCATCAAAATGACGTCAGTTGAATCTGGAATTATAGATTATCGCTCTGATCTTATACGCACAAAATGTAGTAGGAATATCCGATCACCATCATAATCATAATTTCATGTCATATTGGGCAACCATGCGCTCACTGCTTCAAAACTGCGGAAAAAAAGCTTCAAATCATGGTGTTATAAGTGGAGCAGTGATAGCTTGGTTTCATGTTGATGGGTAATCGGAGATACTCTACTGCTTACGCATCTCCCATTCATAAGTGAGGCAGTAAGCGAGAGCATTGCTTTTACGGTAAATATGTTAGACATTTGTTGCGAGTTCTAGTTGGACGGCGTCACACAGTGTTTCGACTATTGAAAGAAACTAGTTGTTCTGAGCTTTGAAAGAGAAGCAGGTATTGAGCTCGACTTAAATCGAAGAGAAGCTAATTTCTCATCAAGGATGTTGGAAATAAAATGTTGGAGAATAAGAACCTCGTTGAAGTTTTATAGTGAATGAAGGGAGTGCACTTACAAGATTAGCCAGTGAAAGCAACAATCTTTAATGAACATATACGCGTCTAAGGTTTCCTTATAAGCGATAAAAATAGGCTTTGGCCTAGGTAGACATTCGCATAACCGCCGACTTATAAACATGTTCTAGTTGCATTCTCTGATCTATGTTGTTTTCTTACGCATTAAACAGAAAGTGAAAAGTCTCGAACGACCAGCTTTAAATGAGATATCCTGTAATGGTCATAACTGTTGTTGACCATTAGCTAAAAATTATATCATCGAATATTCGTCAGACGGATCTTTTTAACTCGAAATGTTAAAGAATGGACACAATTCGAGAAAATACCTCTGTAAGTGAAGTTCGCGCAGAATTTTACATCGTCACATTGAACGTTCGTTTTCTTTGATTCACCTGACTTATATTCACCGCCGTCAACACATTTTAACGCCGAAACTAACGAGAAGCACAACGTAAACATCATTCCAAAATATAGCCCTGCATTTTGATATTTATTTAACTTGCGAAATATACAACAAGAAGCATTTTTAATACTTTATAGAAGGAACTTATTGGGAATTTTTCTTCGACAAAAGTTCTTATAATGGGACACAAGTTGCACTCTCATACGTGCCTATATGTATCCATTTTTTAAGGAGGACCAATTTCACGATGACTATGGCTGAAGTCGATGTGAATCTCGGTAGATAGCATCTTGTACTGATCTATACAAGGGAAATGTCAGCATTTCCCAGTTGTCAAAATTCGCGGGATATTCTAAGTGAAACATAATTGAACAAGGAAAGTGAATACATTTTCTGATTTATAGAAATGCTTTAATAGGCAATTTTTATTAAGATTGCGATTAAGATCGATATGAATAATTGAGCAATCATTACCGCGCAAATTGAGTTTCTTTTATATCAATCAGTAACACATTTACTAAGAATAAATGCATTTTCGTATCGCTTTCACTAACGCCTAGAAGGAGAGGTTTTAAGTCTCATTGACATTCCCAATATTAACGGTATATAAAGAAACAAACTGATAGTATCTTATTTCGATACCATCATTTCTACCCACATAAAACAACATAAGAGCTAAGACTCTCAAAAGACAAAACGAAATCAGAGAGCTCACCTTTCATTTCGATTCAGAAATACGATGAGGTTTCTTTTGAAAAGAGGCAAGGAGAAGTGATAATAAGCCCGGTCACAAATATTCGCGTCATTTATGTAGCAATGAGAAGGAACCATATTGTTTGCATTCACCGCATAAACATTCGCAATTTCAGTTGGATATTCACGAGAAGGCCATAAGAGCGCAATCATAAAATCAAATATTATACCCCTCTAAATAAAAGAAAAAATAGCGCTCCATGAATTATTGGTTTTGTTTATGCGGGAATGCGAATTGAATCAGAAACCGATGCAAGCAGGCGCATCCTTTTAACAAGCTGCCAATTGCTAACGTCGTGTTTATTAGCGGGAGTGAATATCTATATTCAGTACACCTGCTGAACCAAAACAGCCAATGAGATGAAACGATTTTATGTACTAATTGTTCAAATACAGCTGACATTGCCCTCATCCATCGATATATTCGATCGGCAGTTTTTCTTCTCGGCAATTTTGTGCTGACTGAAAGTCTATTGTACATCGAAAAAATATGGAGAACATCAGAAGAACTAGACAAAATCATCTATTATATCATTTCGGCTATTCTCCTTATCACGCTAAAAAGTTGCACAAGAACGAACAATCTGCAGATTCTGCTGCTGAAAAAAAAAACCCTTTTTTCCAGCAATCTTAAGCAGAATAAAATGTGATATTAAATTTGAAGCTCCTCGAAATGTAAATGTATAATCTTAAAGTGCTGAGGTAACCAATGCTAATGGATTCATAATTTCCATTAATGAATCTGGTGATGTCGAAATTGAAAGGATGAAAGAAAGGAAAACTTCGACCCTGACTCACATCCCCTCCCAGCTTTCCCTCTCGTCTAAAGCCAGGGAATTTCTTCAGTGAAAATGCATCACATGAACTTCGGCCGAGATGTCACAACGCATAATGATTGGCACTGAAGGTCTCAGCTCTCAAAGAGTCAGCATGAGGCCTGATCAAACTCCTGACTTTGAGAAGATTTTTTACTCATAAACCTCGAAATATGCCTTTTAAACCAAGAAGACGCGATATGGAAAATGACTTGTTGCTGTTCAGGGAAGATGAAGCTTGCCTTAACGAGTTTCGCAAATTATTCGTAATCCAGAGAGACAATAGCAACGAGTTGTGAAAATTTCTGTGGATGCTGCGTTCAGATGGGTTGATTAGAGAAATTATCGATGCATTCGGTATAAGATGACTGCACGTCTTTGAAGTACACAATACTTTCTACTGAAAAGAAGGAGAGTGTTGTGGTGAAGTGAACGACCGTGTTGCAGCTCAATTTTGCATATATCGACTTCAGTGATATCTATTCTTCTCTGCCTCATAATATTTTGTTGTTCCTCTATTTCTGTAGTTGCGTATTCCAAACCCGTCAGCCATGGTGCGCGTTCACTTAGTGATATTGGTCGTTTTTCCCGCCCACGTGTTCAATTACCGGATTTTTGAGTAAACTTTGCTTCGACTCGCGTCGTTCCTTCTCTACAGTCCGGCAGCAGTACAGCAAAGATTAATGAAGAAATCCAAGGAGTGGTAAAAAATATAATTGGACCGTCAATTATTCATAGCAGATTCCTGCAAATGTTCATGCACAGAAATCCTCATTCAAGCAATATGAGAAAAAGAGTGGTAAATATTCAAGCATGACGACTATCAATTGTTAGGTCACCTTTCTTATTTACTTATGACCATCTAAGAGTACATAATAAAAGATGCCTTTTGATTAAATTAACGGATTTGGTGACAATTGAAAATGTAATTGTTATAAAGAGGTTGCGTTGAGAAAATTCGCGCCTAGCTTAGCACATGATTGAATATTCCTATGACCGATTCTTCTCGTACAAAATGAACCAATAAATTGCTATAGATAATGTTTTGATGAGCTGCAGATTTCTCTATTTCTTCGTTTGCATCAAAAATTAAAGTACACGGATGGAAGAATTTCACATTGTCGCAATTCCAATTCATACAAGAGAAACGTAACGAGTATCGCTCAGCGGTTCGGGTGAAATGTAAAGCATGAAGATTGCAGTGATTTTATGACAGATTGCAATGATTTTCTCGGTGAAGATTGCAGTGATTTTCTCGTTGCTGGTTCTCACATGAATCGTGGTCATTCAAATTCCCATCTACGTTTACACCAATGAACACGGCTAAACAGCACTAAAAGCATTTCAGACAATCTAGAATGATGTGCGCTTTTGCAGTTTTGTTCTTGAGGCTAACCACTTATCTAAATTGCCAAGAAATGATGTTGATTGATATTCAACCAAAACGGCCGTTGTTTCATACAATTCCTCCATAAAAATTTATTTTCCGGATACATTTGGCTGTAAATGCTTTCAAGCCGTCCGCAAGATGTAAAAATTTTTTCGCCACATTAAAATATCCCTGATCTGTTCCGGAGTCGAAAACTGGCATGCGCTATCACCTTTTTCATTACAGCATGGCTGCAGGTTGTACACACACACACACACACACACACACACACACACACACACACACACACACACACACACACACACACACACACACACACACACACACACACACACACACACACACACACACACACACACACACACACACACACACACACACACACACACACACACACACACACACACACATTTACACATACGCACATGCAGGCAGAGACGAGACCTCCCCATAATGTACTTTGCATGTGTAATTCTAAAAATGCGTGCAATACGAGAAGAGCTTCTCAAAAGCAATGCAATGTGCGGAATATGTGACAAATAACATTAAAATGAGGTGCTGATTGCATTTCACAGCTTTGATGCATTTTATTTAATCTTCATGATTGCATTTTGCATGCATTGTTATTGTAAAACATTTTATCTCATACAATATGCTGTTGCTTTCTATACCATTTTTTCCACTTCAAGTATGAAAACCGACACAACCGTGGTGAATTTTTTGCTGTCGGTTTCAGCACAACGATGAATGGAATTCTCATGGAAAAAACGACGAACAAATGGGAGGATGGGGCATATTATGGCTTAAAGAAGGATTGATTAGTGTTAAACATTTCATTTCTACTCGTTTGTACTTGTGCCCACTGTTTTATCTGTGAAAACATTTTTCTCTTGATGACTCATCAACAATCAAAACGTGAAATTTCGCGTCGCATGGTGCAATAGCGATGCACGCATTGCGCAATGAGACGTAATTGTGCGAAAGGTTTAAATATGTGCAGCATACTGCAATGTGCCAAGTTGCTATTTATTTTAGTCGTTTACATCCGTTACGTTATTAGTTGCTTGCTTCTGTTTTGTTCTCTAGTTGTAGCTTGTGGAGCACGTAGCAACTCATAGAGCTGCGTCTAATATAGGTATAAGTTTGATTTTTATGCGGTGGGGGAGGGGTTTGATCGTTGGTAGTTGTGGATTGAAAATTTTAGGGGATAAGCGAATTCCTAGGCAGTGAAAGCTTTTAAGCCCACAAAGGCCCACTCTTCCAATGAAATTTGATGCAGCATATCGAGCCTGCTGTGATGGTATCAGTTGTTCTGTATGGCAAGCATTTATGAGCTACCAGACTTCTGAATAGAGGCACCTCATCTCCGCTTTTGCCTATAACAAAACTTTCGTGCCGACCGATTTTTCAGCCTTGCATTTCTTGCCCTCTTTTTTGCATTTATCAGTTCGTATTCACTGCTGCAACTTTCGCTTGCAGAAGCGTGTTATGGAAGCGTCGTGCTTATGCATTTGCTTGTATACGTAGGTGTCTGTCCCTCTATCTGGTAATCAGCGCCTAATCTATAACTGTCGGATTTCATGAGCTGTAATCCATACTGTGCACATTACAGGTCACCGTACTCTACAGGGCTTTAGATGCTTCAAAAGCAATTACAATGATATAAATATAATACGATATCATGTATGGAAGATTCATGCAGATGGTCGGCTTGTAGTCGGCCTATAGGTGCATAACTTAGCATATGATCATTTGTTGGAACCTGTGATTTGTTGCCAACCTGTAAAATGGTTAGTCATGTGAATCCAATGCACGTCTCATATCGGCGACTTTGCGATGATTCAATGCTTTCTTCGGAATAAATGATCTCTTGGTATACGACAGAAAAATTTTCTTTACTTGTTAGCGCAAGCATTCCTCCCAGGAATGAACGTGCAAAAATATTCAAAAAAAAAAAAAAATTCATCAGCACTGCGTTCATCTATATGTTGCTTAGACGAGCGTTGGTAAGGTTTTGAATGAGTCAAGCACTAAAGCGCTAGAGCGGAAAGAATAGAAAGAGAAATGAGAAATATCATAAGCAATAGATGCAAAGAAAAAAAAAATAAAAACGCAATAAAAATTTGAGCGCTATAGCTGACAGCTGATTGCATTCAACGTATGCAGCATTTATTTGCTTTAGTTGTGTAGAATTGTATTCTTCGATATTATTATATATTCGATCTAGGTAATAATGAGCAATCGTTTTTCTTTTTTTTTTGCCTAATATTTTTCATCGTTAAAAGGAAAATAATTTAATTGTAGAATTTTTTATTATCATCCTATATATTAGTGATTAATTTCCACTGAGAAAAAAAAATTTTTTTCATTCACAATGTATTGATTTTGTGTAGAAATGTGAAAATCATTGAAGAGTTAGTTGAAACAAGATGCCGAGAAATTTTCTTCAATATTCAATACTGCCTAATATTTTTTTTTCATTAAAATTGAGAATGAGTGATAAACTATTCTTATCGATCGATTGATTGAAGCCTTTTTTTTCGAAATAGAAAATTGCAATTAAGGATGGAAATATATAGGGAATTTACGGAGCAAATACACAATAGGTAAATAACACATATATGCGTAATGTACGTATGTATGAATGTTTACGGAAAAAATTCCATTGAAATGAACGAACAAATGAAATGAGGCGAGTTAGATCATCGAAGAACATGTAGTAATAGGTAGGAGAGGAGGAAGCCACCCTTAGAGATTTGTCGATCCATGGGTGCTCCGATCGCGAGACAGTGACTCCATACTTTAGTCGCAGATGATGGAGTGAATGAAGGCAAATTTATCACAACTTCTAAAAGATATCTTACATTAGATGAAAATGACAACCAATCTCGAATTTTTTTCTCTTTTGTCTAGTCATATTAATTGCGCATGACCGAGGGAGGTACCATTTTATTTAATCAACCTCATCATTAACGCCTATCGTTTAATTCAATATCAAATGGAAATAGTCGAATTATTTGCGCCGAAATGTTGAATTATATTCGATCGTATTCGTTGCCATGCGTCCTTTGCGTTTCTTTTTATTCTTTTAATGTCATTTTCTTAGGTTTTCTATTGCTGAAGGTAAATTACGTTTACTGAATTTATGAATTCAGAGATATTTCAGCTTATTTATTATGTGAATATCATTTCAGCAGCTTAAATCGTTTCACAAATGCCTGCCAACGCATTGCCTCCTCCAATGCCACGTGCAGTCTTTGAAGACTGCACTCTTGATAATCGGTGCCATTTTCATGTGGACGAGTCAATTGCGGAAGCATCTACCTCCGTATTTAATGACCAGCTTTCTTTTATTAACGATGAATTCTTCGCGGTGAGCTTTATTAACGATGAATTTTTTTAACGTATTTAATTTAACGTATATAATGACCTAAAGCTTTATTAGCGGAAGCATCTACCTCTTTATTAACGATGAATTCATTTTTAGCCCCATGTTTTTTATGAATCTATCACTTTATCATTCGGTTGCCAGGCTACACACAAATTTGAACGTAAGAAAAATTAGGAATTATGTTATGCTTCTGCCATGTGGCCGAGAAGCGAAGAGTTGAATGGATGATAATTTTACTCAAGCAACCCAACTGGTTAACTGAACACGAAACATCGCTAGAAAATCCCAAATATCACTGAGTGTACGTGCACAACGGCTGACGGGTTTGAAGTACGCAGCTGCAGTAGTGGAGAAACAGCGAAATATGATGCAGCAAAGAAGAATAGATATCACTGAGGTCGACCTATGCAAAATTGAGGTGCAGCACGATCCTTCATCACAACAAGTTATATGGACAATAATGTGATGGGAAATCGTTATTGTCCATCGATTGTTAAAACTTATAATTATTATTCATTTCTAGATTATTCGCAGTAGTTATCGTGGAAAACTTTCTGGGATGGATCCGAACTCAAACTGAGTTCGGTTTGAGTTCAATTTCGCATAAGCCATAAAAAAACGAAAATCTAACAATATTCGATGCTCAGCATCCTCCCTTAGAATAAACGGCTTACCTAAATGCTTGCCATGGCAAATCGTGCATGCGCCATTGGCGAACCCTATGGCGGTGCCAGAATTTTCTATTCGAATCACGCTTCAAGCATCGTTTTTTCCAGTAACAAGCATAGCGTTATGTTACCTTCTTGGGTTATGTAAATGATTCCAATATTAAAGGCATGCAGGTTCCAGACTCTTTGATATTGCAGGAACAACACAAAGATTTCACATACGAATTTTTCATCGACCACTTCCCGAACTGCACTGAGACCTATCTGGAGAGTGAACCTTTCGATGGAGGATCAGGTGGTGAACTGAAATGGCGATTGAGAGTCTATCCACGTTGTACGTTTTATTTTTCCCTTATTTCCCGAAACACGTTGAAAAAGAGTTTTCAAAAGTTGAAATTCCATATCAACTTTGCAGTTAAAACGCATTTCTTCGCCGCTTACGTTGCGTTCATTTTACCTATGTCGTATAGAGGTTTTCGTTATGCCTTTTATCTATACTCTTCAGTTTGCTTAGTATTCCCGCATCGCCTTTCATCTCCCACTTTTTTTTTAGCTTTTCCCTTAGCCGCTACTAACACTGAAATTATTCAAATGGAATAGACCGTTTTAGCACGCGAAAATGCTAATGTTAGTTCATGATAATGCTGCTTATTTTGAAATGAAAATATCCACCGAGCTTATGCTTTCTTGAATATTCTTACACGTTTCGAATTTTAATCATTTTATTTTCCTCTAATTCGTGGATTTTCTATGCGCTAGAGGGAAATTGTTGAATATGAATGACCGATGTTCTGCGTCATCCTTCTATTCACCACTGGCATCATTCTATTCACCTGAGTAAAACTCTCCCATTTTGTAGGCATCGGAAGTGTAGAACTCTATTCTGGTTGGTCTACTGATATAGCATTACGTACCAGTAGTCTTAGTTATGGTACCATTAGTAGTGATGAAACGAGTCGATGCTGTCTAATTACGGCCGATGAAGCTAACTGATACAGTCTTACAACTATGAATGAAGCTAATTGATGTAATTTTATAATGCAAACGATTTTGTATTTTGTTACATGATTGTGATTGAAAAGGTTACATGTAGATTACCATAAGAATAATTTTCAGTGCTTTGTGATGACCTTAATGAATATGTGGGCATTTTTCTACGTCTTGACGAAAATCATCACAAGAATATTCTTGCTTCGTTCAGCTTCTCTTGGATCAATGACGATAACGATGTGATTGAGTTCGTCCGTAAGTTTTTAGAAGATTTCCAAAAAAAAAAATTTGCGGCTAATTATCTGTAGAAGAATTGTATTGGTCACTTGAATCGTCATTGTTTTTTTTCTTGTTTTTTTTCTTTTTTGTCAAATTTGTTTGATCATCCAATGTTGCTGCCAACACACCAGGCCATTTTGTGCAGATATTACTGTAGGCGTTATATCCTTCGATATGGATAGTTAAGGCTAGTGTATTGCTTTCTGTTAGGTAGAAATGGAATCAGTTTTTTCTTTGTTTGATGCAACATTTTTCAGTACGACCGCGGTCTTAAAGTATTTCTATAGCAGCAGATTGCTTTTAAGAAATCTATATATATATATATATATATATATATATATATATATATATATATATATATATATATATATATATATATATATATATATATATATATATATATATATATATATATATATATATATTTGGAAAACTGCAAATGCAGTTTTTATGAAAATCGTTAGGAGCTAAAAAGCAAAGCTTGATTATGATTATGCATTGGTAATTTAGAAACGCCTCATGCATATCTCTTCTACAAAGGCAAAGATTTGGGTTACGAGAAATTTGTGAAACGCGACGATGTGATTGCAACTATGTTGCAATTTAGAGAACAAGAGGAAGACGTATATTTTACCGAATACGATGGTTCTTTGCGCATTCTTTGCGAGGTTAGTTTTTCCAAAATTAAACGATAATATTATCAAAAAAAAAGCCTATAAAATGACCGAATTTCTGCATAAACAAATTTTACAATTTATAGAGATTTGCAACTGACGACTTCAAAGTTTATCAACTTCGCTTTATATGCACGACCTCTTCATGAATTTCATCACTATTTAATAATTAAGGTTTACTAGTTCAACTACTAGTTGGTTCGTTCCTACGTAATTGGTTTTTAATTCGATAGTTGGTTTTTTTTAGTTATTAACTAAAAAGGGACACCTTGTTACATAGTGATCCAAAATAATCTCTTATTCGTTTTTAAACATTCTATACATTACTGAATGTTGGATAGAAAGAACGTGCAATTGAACGTCGCATTTCTCTAAGCCAGGAATATTGAAACGGTATTTATATCAGTAGTCACAATGAATGATATACTCTAAGCAGAATATTCTAACGCTTTGAAGTTTTCACCTTCGAAAATTTACATCATATATTACGGTCGAGTACTTAATCATAACATCAATTTGATACCATTTGAAGGCGATACCATTCAATTTGATACCATTCGCTTGTTCATTCTGTTCGTATCAAATTTGTGCATGGGAACGTTATTTCAGGTGAAGATCAAGTCGTCCTCAGATTCAATGGATTTGGAAACTATGGGAAGACATGTGTATAAAAAAAACGACAGGCTTTTCCCACAGAAGAAACTTTCATTGTATATTGTATGAATGATGAATTCATGTTGTTTTCGATTCGAATTGCTGCTAAGCGTAAGCACGGGATCTGAACGATTCGTGGTCACACGAAGTGAACCGATGATGCAATCCGATCACTTCAGAATCGAATCTGATGGAAATCGCCGATCGACTGTGCTTCAGTGATAGAAGCCGAACAAGAGTTTTCATCAAAGCTGCCCAAATAAGGGCTCGACGAAAGAATTTGCGTACTGTTATTTCTCTGGTTTTTTTTGGTTCCAATGAAATATCGGTTCCAATTTCACGATAGCTATTATCTCTCAGCCAAAGATTTCGGGAGGCTTTTTTAAAGCGCATTTTCCGAGAAACTGTCGTAGTGGTGCACAACAGCGATGCCGTCTTGCAACGTAGAAGCCAAGAATTTTCACTTTCTGCATTTCTACATGAAGTAGAACAATTGCTGGAGCGATCTTTATCACCAGAATAAGATTACTCTTACGCATGGCGACAAATTAATTAATTTTTTAATGTGTATATACCACTAACAATGATGTTTTTGTTGGAAGAGCATTGGTATTGGTACAAACATTGCTACACCAGATGATCCAATGTTGCCTAGGATATCATATTATTGCTTTGTTAATTCTGTAGGACTGTTGATCCCGTTATCACTTTCTTTCTCTTTCGACTCTTTCTGTTGAATTTACAGTTTTATGTTTTAAAAAGTTTTTTTTATTGTTAATAATAGCGCTGATGGGAAGCTGTCGACGAAGTTGTTCTAGACATGTCAGTTAGGTTTGAGGATGACCATGGAATGCTTCTGGAAAGCTCTTGTTTTCTAGGATTTTAGGATTTCCTTTTGTTATCGTTTTATTTATGTATGCGGGTTTTCGAATTGTACTTGTTCACATATTCGTACATTCATATCTGAAGGTGGCAGTTAAATGTTCATATGCTCGATTGATGATGTAGAAAATTTCTGTAACATATTACAAGTAAAAACGATTCCTAACAATCTGTTTTTTTTTTTGCTATTTCCTTGCCGTAAAAACAAACTGTTTTTTACCGTTCCTGCTTTCTCTCATTAGATTCTTTCCTCTATATTGTTTCATCAGTCGTGTCAGTCGGTTACTCGTTGTTATTTCTTGCCAATATTTTTTGTCTATATATTCACTAACTTTTTTCTTTCTTCGGTTAGCAATGTTTAAATTACACAAATTTGAGCTCATAAAAAATATCTTTGAATATCCTATGCGATTTTCAATCCGTTATACATTGTTGATTTCGTTTGAAATAACCATTAAAAGCGTAAACGATGTTTATCATCAAACGTCTTGTAAATGAGTTTTCTTCCAACTTACTATTTTACTCGCATTTCTGAAGAAGAAATAATAAATGAAAAGAGATAAAAAGTCATTACATAGCCCTAGTCATGGGAAAATATTATTGTAAATAAACGGAGGAATGAACGGAGCAACATTTAAGCTAACATATGAACGCAATGTGATTAGCCAAATTTAGGCTAGAGGTCTTCTACTATTTTTGCATACGGCATACACTGTTGCAGTATTTTTTCGATTTTTATTATCCATCAATAAATAGATATTTGTCAATTGGAAACGCATTCTTAGCAATTTCTCATTATTGTATTATTGTTCATAAGTTATAGCTGTAAGTTGTAAAAAAGTTCATTATGTCGTTTAGATCTCACACAACGACCGTTGACATGGAAAATTCCATAAATGAGTTGCAATATGATTCTATAGTCGAAAAGCATTTGCGAATGAAACTAAGCACTTCAAGGACTATAGATTTATGATTCCCATATGTGCAGTGAAAATTAAATAGCAACGGCCTTAAATTCGCTTTTCGTCAGTTTGCATGCACAAAGTCAGTGCACTTGTTATGTCTGTTTATGTACCTACATGCGTAAACAATTCTTTGTTTGTGTGTGTTTTTCGACGCATGTGTATTTAAAATCCTGTTCTCGCACATGTATGAAGGAGTCAATGTGTGTGTCTGTTTGTGTGTCTCTACCCACCTGTCTCTGTGTTCCCATCCGCGCATATGGTATCCGTATACGAGTTTGTGTTTGTATGTGTGTATATGTGTACGCGTGTATGTGAGTGTGTACGTGTACATGTGTATGTGTATGTGTATGTGTGTATACATGCGTCCGCACCCGATGTTTTGTGGTTGTGCTTATACTATCTTCCACGCTTTCCTATCTGCTTCCGAAAAATCGGCACTTTACCTCTAGTAGCTCGGTTTCCGTTATGCACATGTGAGCTTTTTTTTCGGAAGTTTTACAAGCGATCATATAGCTCGAGGAATTTATTTAGATATTTTTCAACTTCAAGAAACATTAAGAACATTATTTTCTTCCAAATTCTTCCAATCGTATGTGCGCCCATAGAAATTTTTTTTTCTGCTTTTCACCGTTCCTATCGCTCTCTTTCGTAAATCAGCTTCACCTTCGCGGCTGTCGGGAAGGGTTTTTTGCAAACCCTAAACAGGTCGGTCTTCGCGGCAACCTGGCTGAAGATTTGTAACTAAGCAATCATTACACTCTAAGGAGCGCTTAGTTTCCAGCTCCTCGCTATCCTGGAGATAAGAAAAGGAACCCAGGAAATTTGCAAGAAATATCGGGAATCCTCTTGTTGGGCACGTCGATGCGTGTACTCCTCTTTGCGCTTACGATCGCTAAATAACCAATCCTATTATTATCGGTAGAGGAATTTTTGATCGTAGCACATATAGTGGGCCTTTTCTCTGAATATGAAGCAAGATGCGTTTTCCTGACTTTGCATGGCTTACTTTGCTGATGGCTAGCGATCGGAGATGTCGAGAAACGCTGCTGCTCGCTACCTATGCCTTCGCTCACATTTAGACGGCATGAACCGAAGTCCCCATTTATACGAATGACGAAATCTGCGTCTCAATTTCAATTCCATCTTCGTTCAGTCGTACGTATCCACGCTGTCTTATTTCAATTGTGAAGACATCTTAAATCCCATTTGTGGGATGGAACAAAAGCACAATCCCCAGTTGCCGCGGAGTGACTATTCGGCTGATATTTTCGGCGGTTTTTCGGATGTCGATTTCAGCATTTTATCACTAATCTAGCTGCAAAACTAGATTTATGGTAATTTTTTCACCAATTTTATCAACTATATAGAAATAATTATTTATTTGCAATAGCACTGCATAAATGAATCGAGCGATGCTTCTCGTAATTTTTCGTATTCGATCGTGTTCTCATTAATCTACTTTTTTTTTACCAGCTGGTCAAACTTTTGTGCCTATGCATCATTTCGTCAGCAAAATGGTAAAAAAGTGACCAGCTGCAATAAAACATGTGCACATCAAAAAAACATTGCGCTACTGGTAAGCAGGCTGTGCTGACTCGAAAAACATCACTACGAGTAAATCGACGTTGATAGAAAGCATTACAATTATTATTGCATAAACCGGCAGGAAACAATGAGAACAGTGATTGAAATTCTAAATGAGGCGATATGACTAGAAAAGATAAAATGCTCCTGAGAGCAAAAAAATCGACGAAATCATTTGCCTCGGCTGCTTAACATTTATAATATTAATTGAAGTACTCATCGAAAATGCATTCATAAAGTCGTCGTTTTGCATGAGAGTCGATGCCATTCGAGCTATTCAATCAACAGCCGGCCGATTAAACAGCATCATCGATGCGATCGGTCATAATCACTACAAAAATCTTGGATTGTCAACTTCCACACTGACCTTGAGTAATCTTTCAACTTTTATGTCATATATTTTATTGCATAGTGAATATATAATAATCTGTTTTCTTCAATAATTAGTGTTAGTAGTTAAATGAAGAGAATAATGGTCTTCGTTCTGTTCCTTAGTTTCTTAGTAGGTGCTACATAAACGTTGGCGAGTTAAACTACATTTCATACCAAATATTTTTTTTGCACGACTGTTAAAACGATACTGCGTTCATGTACCTATAGCCGTATAAATTCCACCTCAAGCATTTGGGAGAATAACCTCATACATCGAAACTCTTGCAATGAGCAATTCCTGAAGCTTTCGAGCGGAAAATTTATGAGGATTATTTAATGAACGATCACCAATGTTTTATGCATTCGTTTCAAACCAGCGAATTCCATGCGGATTTCTTAATCTCAATTACTGCCATCATGATCTTGCTATACTCGATATGGCATTAGCTGAATATGATAAACTTTATTCGAAAGAAGTTTTAGAATGCAGCCATAAAAAGTCATATGGCGATTGGCCATATGATCAGAGGTAAAACATATTTCACACTCATGAGACATATTTTAGGTTATTTAGATTATTGAATTGATTTTTACATGCTGCTTTTTTTAAATTTTACAATTTTTTAAATGGTTGGATACTGCTTCAAACTTGGCGCAATCAAATGAGAGTTATTAGTATGGTAATCCAGAAAGTTCGATAGGTATTGATATGTGGAATACCCAACAACGGATCGACATTGTGGATACAATTGTTCGCGAGAAATTCGAAAAACAAAACAACCCACCGAATTTTTTTTTTGCTGTCGCTAAAGAAACATTTACTAAGCATATGCAATAAACGAAAATAAATGTTAAGTGCGATAATAGTAATTTAGATTAGAATACCCGATATGTCTAGATAATTCATCGTCAGACATAAAATTTAGTACAGTCGATTTATTTTTTTAAAATTGTCATTGAGACAAGGATTGATATTTATAGCAATAAGCGCTCTTGGAGAGAGGGGGGGGGGGGATATTTTACAATTCATTTCGCTTTTAGCTGACATTTCAAATTGATTAGATCATATACGTGTTGAATGCATTGATTTACTTCAGCGTAATTTATCTTTCTCAATTGTTTTACATCATCTCACAATGTATTTCATGCAAAAAAAAAAGAAAAACAAAGAAAAGAAAAAATATGTGAAAATTAGAAATGCGCTGATAAAAATTTCGCAATTATCAAGCAGCTTATCACTTATCAACGCCTACAGCTCTTATCATATAAGAGCTATAGGCGTTGATTGCTATATATTGCATCAGTGAATGCCGTTATTGAGATGATATCGGCAATAATGGAAGAAAATTATGATTTCTATTGATATCGTGGATTTAGGCATTTAGTACTGATAGCTTCTCAAGTATAGCTCATATTAGATATTCACTTCCAGTAATTGTTAGCAATAGTAGCTTCACACTCCAGTTCATAAAATTTACAGGTCACTATCGATAACAGAATGTGATATAAATGGCACTACTCTAACAGAATACAATAATCAAAGATGAATCGCTCCTAGATGGGCAGTAATCAACAATCAAAGATGATCCTATATGGGTAGTAATAAGGGTATGGGTAGTATTTGGATTTATGGGTAGTAATAGATGGGTCAGTAAGTATTTAGATTTAGAGTATATGGGATACGGGTAGTATATGGGCAGTAATATGGGTACTAATAAATGGGCAGTAATCAAAGACGAATTTCTTCTAAATCGCAAAAAAAAAATTCACATATAGGTGAGATAGATGATAAAGATCATTGGAGTGAACAAGTGAATTTGAATTACATTATAGTCGATAGCTGCTGTAATTTATTGAAAATGCTTGCAAATCTTTCTTCTAATGAATGCTACGCGATATTGATTAGCAAAATTTATATGATATATTATTACTCGTACAAACATGATATATTACAATTACAAATGTGTGTTGAACATAACGAATATGCTTGAAGATTTTAGCGTATCCATGTATAGATGCCTCACTGTCCAACTAGTTATTTCGGTTCGGGAAAAAACTGAAACTCGAATTGAGAAGTTTGTTGCATATGACAACATATCTCAATTAATCCATCAAATTCGAGGCGAGTTATTTGAATTGAAAAAAAAAGAGTTAAGAAATCAGCGTATATTCTCGAAGAATCAATTGCCCTTTTTTTTTCGACGAGAATGAGTCATATAAGAGAAAATATTTTGAGGAGAATTTTTATCCATCAACCGGATGATTTAAAGATCGTAGAATTACCGTACTTGTTTTTATTCTCGCTTCTGAATTATTAGGCTATTTGAAAAGATATGAAATTAGTGGAAAAAAGAAACGTTAGATGGCCGCTACACAAAACCGCAATATCGATCTATCATATCGGCTATTTATCGAATTTTATATTGACAATCCATCGATCATGTAGATACAGAAAATATTGATTTGGGTGAATTCTGTCTACTACTTTTACTACTTGCCATTGATCATACCTGGATCAGTTTGTTGCAATTCGCCTGATATCATCCGTCATTTGCCACACATGATTGAGATGATGACTGCATATGTGAGCTAAAAAATAAACATAGCATTTTCGTCTGGCATAATCCGTACACATGCTCAGATAGACCACTCGATGTGTCTAGAGACCAGCCGATGTGTCTAGACAACTTCTAGCATTTCTTTATATCGACGAATTTTCGAGACGTGGTCACGACTATCACTGTTTAAAAAAAAATTTCCGTTGCAAACCACTACAATATTTTGTTGCCAAACATTCGGATCTTTGTTGATCAATTAATCAAAGCAGTTTTGTGCGGCCATTATAGCAGTTTCGATATTTGGGATTGCAACTTTTTTATCGTTTTCCACAATTATGGCCGTGTAAAAAAAAGAATCAAAATCAACAAAAACTATGTCGAAATGTAATCACAAATTTTGTCGCATTCGAATCCAGGAGAAAAAATAAATAAACGGATACGTCCTGCAAGAACACATTATTCCACGTGTGCAAACTTGATGACCGATAAAGGCGGCGAACATTATCCCTCAAGCCAATCTTCGTTATTCTTCATCAGGCCTCCTTCACACAGATGAAAAAATAATAGCAAGAATCTTTAGTGTAAAAATCGAAAATTGCTCTTGCTTGAATATTTCGGATTAGGACAAGAGTGAATTCCACTTTGTGATTGTCCATTCTAATAGTTTTTTTTTTAAAAGAAAAGCGCCAATCAGTCGTCGATCTCACCGTGCCAGCTGCATTGTCATCACTCTTTCACTAGTCTCTCCCCGTTTTCACTAGCTACCAGCTCGGCTGAACCTAACGATGTTAGCATTTCTGGCCTCGTTCGTCGTTCTACTCTTCGATGCACACATTGCCGTTGTTTGCTTCATCCGTTTCCTATATAATGGATTTTCTCATATAACTTTTTTCGCTTAACGAATGAAAGCAACTAATTTATTGTGCAATTTTTTTGCGATTGTGCTGGTGATTATCTGCTATCTTTCACCTATTATCAAAACTGACCGCTCCCTTCTTGACCAAAAACTAACCGCTTCCTAAGTTCGCCATCGAAACGAACGGCAATATTTATTAAATCTCTAATTTTGTATAAAGCTACCGAAAGCATCGACTTCTTTTGCGTCAAAAGTAAGAATTCGCCAAAAGGACAGATCCGTTCTAACAGAAAAAGTTATAGTTATTCTAATTTTAAAAAATTCTTCCAACAATGAAGAATTCAAACATCGTCCTATAATTTTTACTCCCATTGGTCACATATTATAGTTAAAAATTATTTCTGTGAAAATTTTGCAGTTTTACCCGCAACGGTTGACCATCACCCAACAGCTGTACTGTTGAAATGAGTAAACCACAGAGATTGGTCGTTTAGACGGATAATTTATGTTGATTCCCTGAAAGTCGTTGATAGTAGTTTAAGGCGTATATTAATGTTGCTTGTAGAAAAGAAAAGCGTTAGAAGAGAACTACGAATTGAATTCTAAAAGTTTTCAACTTTACATTATCAGCGAGTATTCATGAACTCAATCATTTCCTCTGGCTCAGCGCTGACTTTAGTATCCGTTGAGGCTCCGCGCTCACATATTCAGCGAGTCACCAGACTGGCTTTAAATTTTATATTTTATTTATGTATCGATTATTGTGTATTGCATCTTTCGGCTCTCAAAATCGAACCACTTTGTTAAAGCAAATCGGATGCTATGATAAACGTTTTTTCTTGTGTATAAAGATCTTTGCAACGATTAGGGTAAAACAGCTGCATAACCATTCAATGATGAAAAGTTCAGAGATGAAACAGTGAAAAAAAATGCATATGAGTTGACACAAATGGACAATATGCAGGGATCATTTTGAAACTAGCCATCAGTTCAGCCGAAATATCTCCGTTTGATCCAAGTTATCCAAGTAAAAGTGGACATTGACCAACTTAGCATTGTTTGACCAGTGTCATGATCCCATTATGCGCTAGCCTATGACGGAAATTTCGGCATTTAAATATATCAACGCTTGCAATGCTCATACGATGCACACTACGCAATGCCGCTATTTGGTTAGCATAGGTGCTCGAAACGCCACAATGCACAATCGTTCGATTTTAGCACGATGAAATTCTTAGGTCATATCTCCCGCAGCAGCTTTGTGGTTGTTTTATCGGCATTACATTGAACTGATTATTTGCTGCAGTTCTGACGGAAGGGGGGGGGGGGTGGGAGGCGAGGGAAGGGAAGAACAGGAATACATTTGCAATACTCTGGTATATATTTACAAAAGGATAAAATAGGTTTTAATTTTCTCTGTTTAGGAGAATAATAGACGGCTATTTAATTCGTCATATCGTTTTTCATGAAGCAATTCACTTTTCTGCCATTTCTGAAAGCCAGAATATGCACGGAAGTTTGCTGTGAAAATTGATTTTTGATCATTGTCTTTTTAGAATTAATTAAGATATGCAGAGATATTTTTTCGATAATAAAATGTTGAAATTTTGCGACCAAATGAAAAACAGCTGTAAAATTTTCTATACAATAGTTTGAAGGCATCGATATTTTATTAGACGAACGGAAATTTGCATAAATTTCAGTATCAAACATATTTCAATGCGTTGTATAAAATTTCTAAATTCGATCCTCCTTCGTTCCTGTCAACAATTTTATACAGTAATCGCATCATATATTCATAAAGGGTGAAAATTTCATTTGAATAAGTCATAAAATATGCATTATATCGGCAAACATGAGGAAGAATCTAGAAAATTGCAACAACAATTCAGGCGACGAGAATAGTAAGTAATCCCTAATGCAATTTTCTCCAAGTGCACAATGATAATGACATGTTTTTCGCATATGTTTATGCTCACATCTATATCTTTTCCGGAAATTTGTAAGCGATTTAAGTCAGCTCTGATTGTGCAACGCGAATTGCAAACGGCTAATTTAAGCCGATTTTGAAATTGAATCAAATTTTACAAAACTACTTCCACTGATCTAAATATGCGAAAATATGCTCAGATTTTGCGGCGAATTTGGTTGCATATCACAGCCGCTTGAAGTGGAAAAATTGACTGCCTATGTGGAAGATTTGTGTGAATGATCGATCGATTTGATTAAAATGTTTTCTGTCTTACAACTCCGATCGATTCATCGGGATTTTTTTGCAAATGGAATGAATCATGTTAGTACCATAACACGTTTCTCTATTTTTAACTTGATGAAATGCAATGACGAATTAGAATATGCAAACTCTCAAATTTTATGTATCGGTGAGAATTTGTAGCATTCCTGGCTATCGAATTAAGTATGCGATCGGTTTTGACGTTCCTGGACACATTGCGCACATTTATTATTACTTATTAATATTTTTGCCAAATATTTATTGATTAATTTGCATAATTCGACGCATAATTATTTACATATGGAAATGTTTTTAGTGCACGCATTACGCTTTATTAATCGCTATGCCCTTATTAGCCATGCAATGATTAGTGGAAATATAAGAACCTCATGATGAATCATTCTCATCGATACGGCTATGCGGTACTTGTTTTCAGTGTTTTCCGGTTTTTGCCACATATCGACAGCATTATTTATTATTATTTGTTGCTTATTTATTATGCTTATAATAATAAATTGTGTTCAATTTCGTATGCTAAATTTGCCTTTTTCAACATATCGAATAAATTTGCTTGCATCATTTGTGAATATTTTGGCGAATTTAGATGTTATATTCCATTAGGTACAATTATGTCCACTATACCCACGTATTATATATTAAGTATTCAAATGTGTTCAATAATAAATTAAATTCAGATGCCTACATCATTTCTCGAGTTCATTAGTGGAAGTGTTGAGAAATTGCATGGGAAGAGCATCATGCATTCATCGCTTTCTATATTGAAGAAAAGGAGTGCTACTAAGAAACGTATATATTTACCAAATCAGCTTTGGTTAGTGACATTTATTCTTATTATTTTCATTGTGAATATGGCTCTAATTTTTTTTTTTTGGAAATTTATACGGGTGATTCAGCGTTTTATGTCTATCTCTTCGTTGAATACTCTTTTTTTTTGGTTCAGAGTTTTTGTCATTGAGGTATGTGCAGCATTTTTTCTTTCTGCGAAATATCTTTTAATATATAACTCGATTGATGACACTAATATATCATTTAAAAAGTATTCATTGAAGATGCAAGCGCTATTTTAAGCAAAATGGTTATCCAATTGATAAATTCATTATGAGTCATGAAAACGGATATTCAATGACCTTTATTAGGAATCAAAAGTTTTAAATCTTTTTTTCGAATGATTAATCTTCTATTGTAGACAAGCATGTATAACGCAATAGAGAAGATGATTTTTTTTGTAGAGAAGATGAAAAATGAGGTTAAAAGATGCCACTTTGAATTTGAGGAATACCTAACAAGACTAAAATCATGTATTATATGATCATAAACAGTGAACATTGCATTCGTTCAAAAATCTTTTGTTCTCCGATCTATTATTGGTGAATTCAATGGTTTCGAGATACGTTCGAAAATAAAAATAAAGTAGTTGAAGTAAAATTCCGAACTATTCCATGTAACAACATAAATAGTCACTCTCTTTCTGTATTTTCTTTCTGGATTCTATTTTTTCCCAGTTTCCGAAATACTTTCATACGCTTTCTTTCTGCAAGGAAAAAATTTCCCTTTCTTTTGCTTCCTACATTTTGTCGAAGTCTTCGAGTGAAATATCTTCGTCGACAGAAACATTTTGCACTTTCGATTTTTTTTATTGGATCTGTTCAGCATAAAATAGTACATTTGCTATAATTTACCTACGCTACCTGTGATTGCTACCATTCAGAACGCCCGTAGGATGCATGTCTTAATATTCGCGCATGTTGAAGTGTATGTGCATGTGCGTGTGTCTATGTGCATGTAAGCTTGTTAATGAACACGCATGCACATAGGTATATATATGTGTTGTTGGTGTGTTTTTTGTATATACAAGTTCGTGAGCACCTGTAATTCCAAGTACCAAGTTTGTGAGATGTTCATGATTCAACTTATGTTAATAGTTTTTGTTCGTGATAGATTCCTTTTTATTGGTGTTCAACCTCACAAAAAATTTATTCCACCGTAATTTTCTAAATAAACGAACTGACGCCTAAGGTGTGCAATATTATTTTAGAACATGGAATGCTACAAAACTACCGTATTAGTGAATTTGTTTAATTTTTTCTATGTTTAACTATTGATAAACAAGTCTATTGTTGTACTTAATGCAGGTGGTAAGTTTAATAGGAAAGATATTACGATATTATAAATTACGATATGATATCGATTTTATGCTTAGCAAAGATATTCTGAATGAACGTATTAAATGCTGCATTTTGATTGATTACATTTATAGGACAAAAATCTTCAATGAATGTTCTCCGTTCGATTTACTTATATGGAGAAGGGTATGCAGGCAATTTAATGATGTTATCTGTGATCGCCTTTCTGGCATACTCTACCTTGAAGTTTATAGATTTAATAGCCACATGCTGAAGAAATCCCAATTACATAACGAAGGTAGGTCTTTCAAATTAGTTTTCCCCATTGATACACTTTGCTGGACGCAATAGCCTTTTTTTTCTCAAACCTTAAATATAACTTAAAGCATTATTTGAATTTCGACAAACTATGATTGCTACACTTTTTTTCGTTGTAGTATTTCTTCTAGGTTCCGTTCAGCGAAATTTATTACTGCCATTCATGTCCAATCTTTTTCCAAATCACCGAGCAAAATAAGTTCAGGGGAAAACTTTTCTTTACGCGAGCATGACTTATGTCTGTGAGAATCGAAATTAAAATGCTCTGAATACCTGGATTTGAGAAAGAAAACTCATGCAGATTGCATGCAGCCGTGATTACCGATGAACATGAAATGGTTGTTAATCCATTGGATTGGCATAAACTTTCATTTGCTGAAGAAAAACATTGAGAGCGTGGATCGTCAAGCCGATAAGGTTCTTGATTAACGTATCACTTGATCACAATTATTGCGTCTCTTACTTCCAATGTTTGGTAAAGAAGATACTTACCCAGACTTCGATCTGCTCGCGCAATTCCAAGTTGATCTCAATATAGGAATCAGGCGGAGTTTTGATATCCTTTGAGCAAGCATTTTCGATCATTCTCAAGTGGGCTATTGCGCCACGATCGGCTTCAGCTACTTTCATATCAACCAACTAAAGGCTCTGAAGTAAAGTGACATGAATAACAAGCAGTGAAGGTGACAAGAAACTAAAGATTTTAAAAACTGAAAAAAATTAAGCCTAATTAAAAAGGAAACGATGGCTTTGGAGAAGCGATGAAATCTGGAATCATAGGGAACGAAACTAAAAAAAATTTTCAGCGTATAGACATGAAAAAAATATTGAAAAGATCGAGAAACGAGCGATTTGAAATGAAACTGGAAAAAACGCGTAGAAAAACATTCAATTATGCATCAAAATAGAAAATATGAGGCAGAGGTTTGAATAAATTTGTACATATTAGAAGTGATAACGTTCTGCTCTCTGTCCACATTAATGTGAACACTTGAGTTATACAAGCGCCACTGTCATTACGAAATGCCTAAGGCGTTTACCACAGAAATAGATTTCAAAGGACAACAATGGAGACTATTGAATAATCTGAATGTTGATAGGTAAAAATGAGAAGATATTCGTTCGGATATTAGCAAAAAAAAAAGACCTAAGGGAAGGGAGAGGAAATTCCGTCATTTAATGTGACTGTTGCACTTTAATTTAAACTATGGAAATCTATCGCTGTTTATCTCCATCAATAAATGATTTCCCACTTCCGAGCAGAAAAAAAAAGAAAAGACAAGAGTAGAAAACATTTAATTATTTCAATATTCTATGAGTGGAAAAGTTAGCGAGTCATTTCAACACAAGAAGGGTATTTCAATAAAATTAAATATTCGATACAAAACCATTTTGAATTTGATATTATTTGAAATGTTCATAGGGCCATAACGGAAACCTATAAGGAATTTCAAATACCGTATTATATTGGTTAGCTATCTTTTATATTGAATTAACTGTTCTTTTTTTTTTAGTTCTATCGAGATAGTTTAGTTGTGAAGTAATTCAATTGGCTAAGAGCAGTATTGATTTATCATTTCAATTTCCTTCACAAAGACTTATTTTATGGCTTCAAGAACAGCTTTTTCCACTTTCTTGTATCCGTTTCTTTCAACAAATGAATGACTATGTAGAGGTGGTTTTCGAAACTATAAAAAAAAAAAGCACCCAAAGTGGCTGCAAAATATCTAAGTTTATTCCTTGATGTGATCTCCAAGTGGAGCTTTCAAAAAAAGCCAAAACTGTCATGCCCATGACATTGTTACTAATTCCTTAAATTCAACACCATTTCAGGTCCCTTCGTGCGACGAAGAAACTCACAAATTTTGCTATGCATGAATGAGCGTAGCGTACTGTTAGTTGCACCCGAGCTATGGACTCCAGCTGATATTATACGCCTATTTAGGGCGATTGCTACTTTCGGCGCGTTCGCATTCACCGTTAGTGTAAGCGACCTATCAACATAATCGTAGATTTTTGCGTATATGCTCACAAACGATGAAGAATGAAATCCCATGAAACTGTACGACTCAAACAATCCACTAGCGCTTTCATCTTAATAATGCACCATGAAATAATGGGCAAGGGATTCGGCATTTGAGAAGATTTCATCACGAAGAAATTTTTCGTTCTGTCAAACTTTTTTCTAAACAGACAAATTGAGGCTAAACCTAATCGTTTCTGCAAAGTCTTTGGATAAATTCACGACGGACAAGTGAAGCAATTAAAAGATTTTATTTGCATCTGCAGTATAGCTTCTATTCTCGGTATTACCATTGATTGGTAAACTTGCATTTTCGGGTGATGAGTAAAGTGATGTTGATTCCCAGATAATATGAATTCAATTGTCTGAAAGAGTGAAAGTGAATCCTGAAATCTTGATGCCTCAAAAATGAAAAATATCAGTAATTTTGACTCGAACAGTTTGTTAGTTACACTAACCGGAAAAAGTTAACCGAATAAGCTAACTGAAAAAAAAATCTAATATTGACCACGTATGGCCTTCGTTGCTGAACAAAAAGCTTCTCTCATTTGAACGAAATACTAAGGAAAGAATGTGGTAATTTTGAATGAATAACCTCAAAAATATGGATCGTGATGTTCGGCAAAAACATCCTGATGAAATATGATATATTTGTAGATGGATGCATCAATTTTTGAGATGATAACGGCTGGGATTGCGACGATCTATACTCGTGAACGAATTTCTCATCATGAACAGAATATAAATCATCCAACATTTCTACCAAACCTCAAAGAGGTATCACTCAAAACGATATGAAATTTTTAACCCAAAAAAAAATTCTTTTCTATTAAAGAAAAAAAATTTTTCTATCTTCTCGTAAAGTGACGGTTGACTGATTACCGAGTAGAAATCAACTGAATATCTCTATCAAAACGGTTTAGCAACTTTGCCTCAGTTTCTTTGCATGCCAACATCTTATTCAAGAAATTATGTTTATAATTATAGTGACGCTAAATCCGCCATCTCAACGAGATTTCGTGCAATTGAAGATAGTGTGCGTAATTAAAATTCCACTTTTTTGTTGTATTGGAATCTTGCCATGTATAACTGCCGAAAAGAACCTGTCTCATTTCTTATTTATGAACTCATTTGCCTATAGGCCCTACCCCGGCAATAAATGGAACTTTTTACTTGGTGAATAGAGCAGAAATTTTTTTTTCACTCTATCTTGAAAACACATTAGTACAAGTAGTACAAGCGTATTCCTCCAGGAGCATTATCATCGGCGATGCATTGATTATGAATTTCTGCGAAAACCATAAATCTCATTCATCAACAACTATAGAAACATGATGTTGATTGTTTCACTAAAATAATGCAAAAGAACGTTGAAGAGTTTAGAAGCACCACTTTATATTTTTATCTATGTATCTGTATCAAATCTTAATATCACAGTTTGTTTATTCCGCAATCAGCGGTCTTTCTTTTCGAATATTTTTTTTTCCTATTTCAGTCAGTAGTTGATACTGCACTGAATTTATTCATATTTTATTCTAATTTATGCAAAAATTTTCCTAACAGTAAGAAGTTTGGTTGCGTTCGTCAATATGGAGAGTATGTCTGTGCTAAGGTATGCTCTTTGAATTAGCGTTCTTATAGTTCTTCACCAACATACTTACGTGACAATCTCGCAAATATCAGATGCAATAAATGAACTGTTGAATATAAATGATGCTGAACTGATTCATTTGTTCCTACGACTATTTCTTCATCTGATTTACCGAGTTAAGTATTATAGGGTATTAGTATTACTAAGTATTACTGAGCATTATTCTTCTTGTTAAGTACTAAGTATTATACTGTTTATAGTATCCTCAAGTTAGTGACTTCGTTGAGAGGCTGTCCTGGCTAAGGTTGAATTTCTTTCCTTTTTATTCTCGGCATGGCATAAAAATCCTTTTTCAATGTAAACCGATTCATTACTGCCGGCGGTAATTATCCTCTCTATTTCACTTTTATGGAGACATAAAAACAAAAAAAAGGACCTGAGCTGTCACTAAAAGCAATAAATGATGATGAATATAGCGAGCAATGACGCTTGAGTTCGGTTTCGTTCAGAAAACAAGGTACCGTGTGAGCTTTTTTGTCGAGGTATCCATAGCAGTGGAATTAATATATCCATATTTTACCATAGTAGTGTTAATGTTGTTGATTGAGCCCACTATACCCTCGATAAAGCGAATTCATTGGTTATCAATTGAGCTTTTACTATTCCAAAGAGAAAGCTTATTCTAGAAAAAAAAACATTGCTGTGCAGCGATCTGCCGAAAATTTTTTCTCAAATGCAATTGAAAGCACCCAAATCCCCGAGTAGCAAAAAGCGAAAATTGCGGTAAATGGACATTGCGAAACGCCCTTTTCTGCATGCATGTATGTATGTCTATGCATCCGGGTGGCTGCGTTTACTGATGCGAAGATTTGTGTTATAAAGGAATCGAGTAATGTGGATATCCACATAGATGAGTGGGGTAGTCCATAATGAATATAACGGGTGAACTGCTTGGATTATGAAGTTTCCTTTTGTGATGAAATGATGCTTCTTGTATATTGACGCTCCTAAATTATCCATACACGCATATGAGTACACTTTTACAGTAACTCATACTTATGCTTATGTATCCCAGCAAATAGCAGTGATACTATTAGTATGATAAGTTCAAGAAATTCAAAACGTCTAATTTAAAATAACATTCTATTTTATTTGATACGTCTTCTTAAGCAATGCGCATAAAATATGCATCGTAGAAATAAAGCAGCCTGAGCTGTATTAAAAAGCAACTTTCTAGCGCATGTTTTACTGCCTTTACGAGCACCCATATAGTATGAAAAGCATGAAAATTTTGCAAATCTCTCTTATATGGTTCAATAATTTCTTTTTCAAAGGTCTATTGAAATCATATATTTTATTTCAGCTGACTATTCACGTACCACTAAGGGAATTATCATATTTATCTCGAACGCCTGACTATGGTTTAAGCCCTGAAAGTATATTCGAGAGGAGAGCACTTTACTTATGTCGTATATGTTTATCATCAAGTAAACGTCGTCATTTCGCATCGCAAAAATTGGCGATTCCATCGAGACGTATCAATCGACATTTAGAAATTTTCAAAAAGTGGATCGATGCTCAATCACTTAAAGAACGATATTGCCAACATTATTTATAGCTTAATTTATTGGATGCAATATGTTGATGCTCTATTCACTATCGTTGTTATAGCAATTTTTATTAGATTTTTTTTTTGATGAAGCATATTTTTTTCCTATTGTCTTTCTGAGCATGCAGCATGTTCTTTTTGATAGTGTTATTGCACATCGAAATGTCCTAAAAATTCAACGTAGACCTTAAAGAAAACGATGTTGTCAACATTATTTATAGCTTAATTTATCGGATGCAATGCTCCTTCCTTCCCCCCCCCCCCCCCAAACCTGACTCTCTCCCTCGGTTATGCAGCTCTAGATGAGCGAGCCGAAAAACATCACTATAATTGAAACGATAAATATCCTTTACATTGCTGAGACCTATCAAGTCTAGAAAAACTTTTCCATAGGAAAAAAACAAAGCAAAAAAAAGTGTAGAATCGTCGATAAACCTCCGTAAAAGCAATTTTCGCAAACAAAATTCTTCTTCTGCTTTCAAAAGATGTAATGTTTGGGTGTAGCTGTAAACACTCAATGATCGGATTCCCGTTCTGTTTTATATTATCAGAGGAACGAAAAAAATATCAATATTATAATGTTTGATATCATAGTAAAATGTATAAAAAATCTTTACTTGATTAAGTCACAGTTTTCTAGCTTAATTTCTCATGATCATATAGATGCCACTATCGAAATTCATATAGTTTTGCTGATAGTCTTTAGAACTGTTTGGCCAATCGACTTTACAGTTCAGTGCTTCCGGATGATGGCCACAATTTAGCGCACTTTTGTGTTTCTTTCTAAAATACCTATTATTGATTGTGATGTTTAGTTTTGTTTCCTATCGCAAGTTCTGCTTTTAAGTGGCGGACTTCTCTGGGTTTATTATACGCTACGTCGAAACGATGATCTCTCCTTCCAGTTGCAAAGTGAAAATAACACAGATGTAGTATATAAATAAGAGGTGGATTGAGGTTACTTCACTTTCCGCAATCCGAGTTATAGCACAATATTCACATATCTGCAACAGATTTTGCTCCCATCTGTTAAGTATAGCACAAGTAGTCTAGAGTTTTCTGCAGCAATAGTTAGTGTGCTTTCACTAAAATCTGATTCTGCCTATTTGCCTTATTTTATGTTCATAGCAAGCGACATTAAGCACTCTTGCACTATCCTGCTTTGGACGGTGGCGCTTTCAATTTTGAGGCAATGGTGAATCTATCCAGCAGATTTCTAGAGTGATGCTGGAAAGGGTCCTTAAAGGCGCTTTCAAAATATTCGACTGGTTAGGCAAGACAACAGAGACCAAATGTTCGTTTATTTGAAAGGGCTCGACATTTTTATGATGTCATTCTGTTAAAAAAAAAAAGAAAAGAAAAGAAAAAAAACTTCGCCCGAAGAAAAATACGTCAATCCGCTGTCCTCATGCTTTAGTGAATCATTATCGTTGATATCAACTTTTCATTGATCGGCACATTCTTATCCCTTCGTTCTTCGCTATAACTTGCTTTTAACGTTATGTTATATTTTCTTGGAATCACTACTCTCTACACGTGTTTCCATTTGAAAGTTGCATCGATTTATATGCTAATTTTGCTCTGTTCAACGAATCTTCCTTAGAAAGAATTCGAAATTCGCTCTTCAGTTTCAAATTTTTCTTTAGAATTTTGATGCAGGAAACAACCTATTCGCTGAAAATTTCATCGCGTCGAAATCATTTCCAACTATCAAAAGCTGAATTCAGTTCATAGATGCGTTCATCAAATAGATTGCAAACGACTCGAGTTTACTTTAGCCAAATGTTTGTAGGTGTCTTGCTTTTGCCCGAGTTGTTTAGAGATAATTTATGAAGTATTTTATCTTCGTATGCAAACGTGAACCACACAGAAAAGTTAAGCCATACCGGAAATAAACGAAAAAGAAAAGACTAGCACGCATGTAATGGCTAAGATTTAACATCCGCTACCATTTGCCTCAGTTTACCACGTTTTCGTTTTTGCTTAGTTTTAACGATAAACTGTCAAAAAATGTTTCTTCCCAAAGCGATTTTGAAGAAAAAAAAAACAATGAGAAGTGGAAAAATGGCGTCAACATCGCGGGGTGGTGCATTTTAATTTCTATTTTCCATGCTATGTTTCTCCACTAACGCTCTGTTTTGCACCATGATCGATCCCATCGAACATTCCCATATATTCTCATGTCATTATGAAGTAGTCAAGTTGGGAATCATTGGCCACTTTCTAATCGGGTCTATCAATTCATCTTGCGAAGTTGGACTCTATTTTGCAATTCGAAACGAATACCCACACATTCTTGAAACTTCTCATCGAGGAAGTAATGCATTGAAAATTAGCGCTATCTCACATTTCGACTTCTGCGTAGTATCCTTTTGCCGTTATGATTGCATCCAGGTTAGCAAAAAAAAAGCCTATGGTTCAGTACAATTTCTGGAGAAAGTTGAAAAAAGTGAAGGCTCAGTGTATACAGTTCTACATGCCTTTAGCGAAAAAAAAGGGAAACCAAGAAAATGCACAGAATTAGAAAAAAATTTTCACTGTTGTCTCCTTTTTTTCCCATACGATTCGCCAGTAGGAATATACTAATGCAAGCCATATTTAAACACTACATTGTAAAAGCGAAACGGTGACTTGAGTGGCTGTATACTTATTCCATAATGCACATAAGGGCATATCTTTGAGGATATCGGAAGTCATTCTCATTACGCCACTTCAAGTTCCCACATGCTCGGGAATACACCAGAGCTGAAGACCTTCCAAATTCAAAGTTACCAGTTTTCTGTATTTTAAGCTCTTACTGCTTAATCATTATTTCGAGAAGCGGAAGCAAACCATAAATTTCACGTTGAAAGGCAGTGCGCTGCAGGATTGTCGATTGCGAAGCGTACTTTGCAAGTGAACGAAATAACCATCGATTGCAATTGAATGATGGAATGCTCGATTGGGAGTATTTGATGTTTTCTTTCCGATATCTTCATGCGACACGTTTATATTTGCATCAATAAAAGAGTGTTTTGTGCCAAATTTCATTGAATTCTAAACATTTCATTCAGCGTCGTTTAGATTTCCACGTTTTCTTTGAAATATTGATGAAAATTCCACTCCCATTATAGTAAACATACTGCGAAAATCAAAGGACATGTCAACGTTCTTTTTTTCTTTGGTTTAACGAACGCACTCTCGGACGAGAATAGAACGCATTGAAAAGAAAGAATTGAAGTGAACACGCGACAACTTGTGAGGCTAGTTTTTTATCGTTACGTGATGTCCTCTATGTTGTGCATGATGGTGACAACTGAATAAAGGGGGGGGGGGGTGAATGAAGATGATAGAAAAATTACAGTTGAATTGAACATTACGATAAAATTTATAAATACTAATTATGCACAAATACACATTAAAAATGCTAAATTTTGCGTAAATATTTTCAATTAAACAACAGAGAATAAAGTTTCCATGAGCGGAAGGGAAGTGAGCAATAGTGATGCTGAAAAAAAAAATTGAATTCTATTAACCGGTATTACTAGTTTTTTTTTCTTAGCGTTTGCTATGAAATCCACTAGAGGAATACACTATTAGAGAAATTTTTATTAACATAAAAAGATGCCAATGTTACAAAAAAGAGCATTCCAACAACGAATCTACTTCCATCTATAAATACAAACGCAACATTTTATAGCGTTCTTCATATTCAATGATGTAATTCGAATATGCAATGCGCATGTATTATTCACACTGCCATTTCATCGAGAGGAAATTGTTGTACACTCATGTATGTGAAAAAAAAAGACCAGCAGAAAAGCTCATCAGGAAGTTTACTAGGATATGCGTTTTACAGTTGGTAAATTGATGCCGTTAGATAAGTGTCCATGAAAACATTACATGCGATAATGGTCTGCGAGGTAAATATTTCCGGCATACTGATAAGGACTGATAAAACGCTGAATCACCTGTATGCGGTTGTACTGAATCAAAAGTTTATGAGTTTGGAATTTCAAGGATCTCAATGACAGAATTTATGGCTTTATACCTGAAAGGTAATGCTCTTTATAGAACATCATCACCGAGCAATTCGAAATGAAAGCTCTCTCGAATTATATTCGACACTTAATGTATAAGTTCGACACTTAATGTTGATAATTTGATAATTAATCCGACGCTACTATCTTTTAAACAAATCCATCATATGCTAGTGTATCTTATAATGGGCACTTATGTCATATGCATATCAGCTAAAATTAAAGAATTTCTCAAAATAAAGCTGTAAAGCATCAAGAATTATTATTATATCCAAGTGATTAAAATCCATCATCGAAATTTTCAACCGAAATTCAAAGTTTCTCATTTTTGACTAGTATATTTTTCAAAGCATTTTGAGAATTATTGATGCTAAGTGGGAAAATTTCTCATCTTTTTTGAATAAATTCGACACTTTATGTATTGAAGGAAATCTTCGATTACCGAAAAGCAACAATCGACACAACACATTAATTAGAATTTTTCGAAGAACTCTTAATATCGATTATTCAATTAAGACTAAATAAAAATTACGACGGGAAAATGAGGTCAATATGAGAAAATTTTGCTAAACATAGAGGACGAAAAAATTTTTGCCCCTCTTGATAGGCGAATCTTCTTTGATACTAGTCTTAATGAAGGTAATACGATGAAATTCCACTGTTTAGAATTCGCCAGATTAGATACACTGTTATTAATAGAGGAACGAAACTAATTTTCTACATTTTCCTTCGTAGGAGTACGTTAACAAACATAAACATAACGATAATATCTCGAAAAATGCGTTTTATGTATTGTAAATTACTCAGCCTCGTTGAATGAGTAAAAAAAATGGATAATTAATCGATTTTCTCAGTGTTCTGGGAGGAGCCGACTTTTCATGAAAACCCTCGCAGGCGGCCTACAAGGGCACTATTTCGCATGAGCACTTGTTTTGCACTGTATGTGCATCTTTCTTCTCTGAGACCCTCCTGTAGGGAACCCTTCAGGTCGAGAGGTGTCATCCACAATGAATTTTGTCTAGCGCAAAACGTTCATATCTGGCGCGTGTAAACCATAGTGCATTGCGCTCTTTCATTTGTTTGGAACAAATCTCATGATGCGATGCTTGAATCAGAGGTGATCGATTCCGTTGCAGCAATTTGCGCTCACCTTTATGAACTCACTAACTCACTTTGGCTCAATTATGCTGACAGCTGAGTAGTCAACCCGAGGATTTTTAAATTTCGCTAGCTCCCCTGGTTGATGTGTGCATCGACCATGAGTTTTCAGGCTGCAAACCGGATTTAAGCAATTCAAAGCAGCCTGTGCAGTTCCAAATAGGCTGGGCACGAGCCACTGCGACAGTTTTGTTCAGTGCCCAGTTAAGGAATAAGCTGGAAATGAATTATGAAATCGAACAGGAATATTCAATTCATGCAAAATTCCACTTCTTAAAGAAAATCGAAAAACTTGCTGGGCTCTCACTCTCTCCCTTCCCCCCTCCCCCCCTCACCGGCTGCCCCGACCCCTTAATTTCAAGTGTTTGATGCTTTCCAAGCAGTAAATATTCGGTTATCTCAGGGGCACTTGCTCTATGGTGAAGAAACCATCCTGCTGTTTGAGCCCATATATATATATATATATATATATATATATATATATATATATATATATATATATATATATATATATATATATATATATATATATATATATATATATATATATATATATATATATATGCATATTTTGAATAGTTTATCGCGTATTGATCAATATTGATCGGCTCATCGGTATCAATGCAGATAGCGTATTCGATATTGATCCATCAGTTTCAATTGCACATAATCCGCCAATATCCAAAGGAGCTAAAATCATTCGAACCTTTGAAAAATAATTCTGTGTATTTTGCATTGAACACAATTTCATTTAATGTTGATCATTTGTAGGAAAAAAAAACATTTTTTTAAACGATTTCTTTGAAGTAGACGATTGAATTTCGAACCTGAACTTCTTCTTTTATGCATTCGTTTTTTTTCTCGTCCATTTTAAAATGGTTTAGCGTTTAGGTCGACATGATAAGCGTAATTCAAAAACGCATATCATATCAACTCTATTGTTAAGCTTTTTCAATTGTTTTTTTTCTTTTCTTTTATATGAGGAAAGAATTGTTGTTGATTTTTGTACGAAATACATTCAATTCATAAATAAAGTTTGAAAGAAAACGATATTTAGAATTATGTATTTGTCATATGCTATCTCACTTAATAGCAAATCACCCACTTATTCAAGTAAGCAATAAATACATAGAGATGACGAAGAGATGGAAAATTTCAAAGCAATACTATCATATGGGTCCCTAACTTGGGGAATTTTTTGCACTAAAGAGACAGCAGGAAATCGTCGATGCTATCTAAGTAAATTCTTTCACTTGCTGTGTAGTAATAAAACTTTTGTCTTTTAGCCAAAACTATTAAATTTCTCGATGAAATTAGCAAATTTACTTCACTGAGTCGTTCCTTTTAATTATTAGCCAATGAATGATTACATATATTATATATAATGAATCAGAAAGGAATAGAAAGTATATAACAATGAGAAGTAAAAAAATGTAAGTGAATACTTGTAAAGTATACAGCTCTGAAACTAATAATCTGGTTGTGCCTTTGTTCATAGTCTGTAATCTCAGCGAAGTTAATAGCAGAAAGTTGTACTCATTTACTCTTACTTGTTCATTGTCTCTTATAATTTCTATCCTCTGCACCTGTTCCAGTTTAAATTGAATATGATTAGAATACCATTTTATTCGATCTTATTCTATTTCGTTTCATTCTATTTTCAGGTAATCGAATGAATATCTCAATGAAAATAATAGAGCGTCATGATATTTGATCTCGATAGTTTTCAAACATCTTAGCGAAAGCATTCATTGATGTTTGATCTGACGCCTTATAGAATAAAGAACCAGCGAAGCGTCAAATCACTGTTTTCGCTTATGCATGGAAGTGAAAAATCATTTATCATGGTGCTCAATTCAAATTCGATGTAAACATCGGCCGTTAGGCACTTCCGGTGCGCCCTATCCAATCATATGAGAAACCTGTCGAATTTTTTTGTGCAATCTTTCTTTGTGTGACCAGACCCTATGAGGTGCATATTTTATGCAATATTTATGCAATAGGTAATGAGTAATACTCCAGGTAATGAAATACCAGATAACATGAGAAAATATATTTTCGTTTTCTCTCAACAAAAATAGAGCTTATCATTAACATATGATAAACTTTGCAATATCATTAGTATTGGTATTGCAATTTCGTTTCACCATTATTCAGTTATTATTTTTGCTCTCAAATATAATGCAATTGCAAAATTTTAGTGTTAGCAGTTGGTGAACATACGCTTTTTACACCAACACAATGCTCTCTTTGTAACGAGAAAATAAAAACAAATCACTTTAGATCACATGTTGCGTCGTTTTTGCTGCGTTCGCTTTGATTCTTGCTTCTAACCGTGAAATGAAATCAGTCTTCAATATTTATTCAGCATTTTTTTTTTGCATTGAGAAAAACGATATACTTCAATATTTTCTCAAAAATATTTTCCTATTGATCTGCAAATGTTTAATGATAATCGAAGAGTTTAGCAACGTTTTAAAACGATAACACTATTTCTGTTGGAATATATATTTTTTTTATTGACGAGTTTTCGATAAAGTGAAAGTAGAAAAATTAAGGCGGAATGAAATGAAAATAGTTAGACTTTATTATTGAACTGCATGTATTTTATATGGGAGAGATTGAAACACTATCGGCATCTAGTGCTAATTCTTGTGAAATTGAATGGAATCTTTCTAGTAATATCTTGCGATAGCTTTAATTCGTTCATTTTCTCAAGTATATGGATTTGATGCAACTCGAGAATGGATTACGGTTAATATTTTTAAAAAATCATCAAAAATTTAAACGTTTATTTAGTTGGACGTATTTGAATGATATCGCCTAATTCTTCAAATTCTAAGTTTTCCAGTCACAGAAAATTCATCAAAAAAAAACACTTTTCTTTTAATTTTTACCAAAATTTTCTACTTTTATCCAGTTGTTTTTCTTTCCTTTTCCCTGTGCAACGACATCGCGTCGCTGGAGGTTCATATTCTTGATCATTATTGATATATATATATATATATATATATATATATATATATATATATATATATATATATATATATATATATGATTTTTAAGCGTTCGATGTTCAACTAGAGATTAGACATTATAAGTTAATACAATTGACGATGTTATTGTAATGATTTGACAGATATCATTTGAATAGCATCGAAATCCGCGTTGCACTTGTTCGATTTCAATAGAAAATTCGACATGCATCAATTTAGACGCTTTATTAGATGCTCCAGTTATCAATATCATTGTAATTTGCATTCGATTAGCGAATATTTTAAGCTATGATTTGAAATAACTCTATCAATCATTCGATAACCGTGTTGTTCTTGCATTGCCTTAATAATTCGCTAATCTTTGTTTAATACTACATAAAGCTCATATTTCACGTCATTTTATGCAAACGCAAGTTCGACGTGATTTGGCACACGAACTTATGGAAATCTCGTTTTCTTGCATAAAATACAACGGAAAAAAATAGAAATGAATAAGAAAATGTCATTCTAAAGAATAAGCGTTGTATTCGTGTTGTGGATGAGTTGTTTTGAGAAACTGGTTTGACAATATGTTCAGCGTTCACGACTGTTATTGTTGGAAACAGCGATGCCACTGTGCCAAAATTTTCGGTATAACATTGAACATCCTCTCCTTCCTCCCTAAAAACGGTATTACGTTATACTTCTATCGGATAGTTGGTATACTCTGATATATATCTCAAGCCTTAATGTGATTAAATCGAATTTCATACTAACTACGCATCATTCCATGAAAAGAAAGTCTTAGTTTTCCAAGACTTATTTCCATGAAAAGAGAATTTTTCTATTGGAATACGCAGTGGAATATATCTAACTTAAACTGGCTTTGTGTTCAAAATAATTCCCCAATTCATTGTCATATTTCCACGGATCATAGGGGAACTAATATTTTCGACTTTCGGTTATTCTTAAGAATGTAATGTTTTGAATTCGAAGATATTATGGTCGTTCTTTTTTTTTCTGAGGAAGGGGATGTTGGGGAGAGAACCTGCACGAATGGGTATAAATAAAAATTGAGATATAAACGACCAGCTATAAGGTCGCTTTCACAAGATACCTTGTTAATATAATATTCTTCCCATCTACCCCCATTACAAAATCAACCCATTATTTGTGACGTCGTAATCATGTGGCATCGTTTAGCTATAAATTTTTGGTGCTTAAGCATTCAATCATAATTGATGTTATAATTCATCAACGGACATTGAACGTTCAAGTGGTTGCAGTTTGATTTTATGCGATGTTTTCATGTTCAGCAATATGTTGTTTTGGCAATGCCGATTAATGAATTTTTCCTCTACTGTTAAAGAAATTTTGAATAGTTGCATCTGCAGAGTTAAAGGACCAGGACGTTGTATCTCAGGAAGAAAATTTAAGGTGCCTAACAATCTCTAACTTGCTCTCGATATAGACTGTTATCGAAGGAAATAAAAGCAGAACTTTTGAGCAGGCAGCAATAGAGGATAAGTTGCAACCTATACTTGAAAAAATTTCAAAAATGCGAACTCGGAACTTCTGAAACCCTTGGATATCAATGTTCGGCAGTGCAAGAATCTTCAAGCACCAGAAGTTCGAGTTTTTAGGTGCTTGATTAGTGCCATTTATTTGCGGAAAAAATGGAGATGATGATGTAGTTTTATGCCACAAGAAGAGACATCCAAGCGAATCTAGTGTAACCTATGAGCTGTGTATTTAATGCCTGTTTTCCGCCGCTCTACACACCGACTTCATGGCAATTTTGAATTATACTTGCAAAATACATTTGTATGTGGAGTTTATTAACCGTATCCTTATCTAAGTGACTTTTAGAACGCAAAATACTAGAGAATCGTATAGTGAGCCTGCGCCGTTTATACTATAAAGTTACGCAACAACTGATTGGATGTTGATTCGTTGGCTCACTCCGAACATCGGCTGCAGTGAATGCGATTACGCCTTTAGAGATGAAAAACTCAAAACATGTATCATTCGTTAAGTGTAAGAGCTGAACTAGTTTCCGATCAGCGAGCAGTTACATTTCATAAAAAGATTAAAATCTGTTTTTTTTTTCCTTCAAGGGCTTTCGTCATCACTCGTGTCGGCAAATTTGTCTCCCGTTGTTAATGAACGTCACACTTGGGATTCCCCGTTCATCGATGATTTCTTGCACTAAGCTGGAGGTATACATCACTGCAATTCGTCTGTAAGAGGTGCTTTGTTATGACGCCGACATATTCTCTTTCCTCATCGACGTATGTTTGCGCGAAAATCCATTCATAACATTGAAATAGAATAAATAAGAAATTGTCATCTACTGCTCTCCCTATTACACGTTGATTGCATCTGGCGCACTTAATTACACGCTCCTCATCTGTTGTAGTGATCAATGAGAGCGACAATAAGCGTTTTTAAGTAAGTTTATGAGTTTATTTCAAATAGTTCCAACAATAAAGTTCATATAATTTCTATTTATTATAAAGTACAATGAAATAACATATATATATGTTATAGTGATGAGGCGTTAGTTTCGTTAATATTGTCATTTAAATAGAGTATCTCACAAATCGAGTAGATAACTCATTACGTTTGAAAATCTCTTCTCTTTCGCTAGTTTTAGGAGATGGCATATCGTAATCAAATGTCAAATTTCATAATGCGTTTAAAAATTCATAGAGAAATAGATGCATGATGTTAGAAAAATCAGATGACCTTACTGTTGTATTGTATATTCTAGAACTAGTTTTCGAGTGGGTATGATAGAATTGTACTCTAAGGAGTCATTAGTTGCCAGAAATAAGGAATGATTGCGTAAGAAAACGATGATATCATTTTAGATACGATCAGATTACATACGTTTATCACTGTACCGGAAAGTGTAGCATGGAAGCTTGACTGCTAAATAATTCGACTTTCCATGCTTTGAAATTCGGGTTTCAGCCACCCCCCCCCCCCCCTCCCCTTTACCTCTCTTTTCCATCCGGTGAGGTTCAATGCTCGCTGCATTTCAGTTTGTCCCTACTGTATGCCTTCTGCAGCGTTATATTTTTATGTGAGGTTGCTACTATTGCTTTCTTAGCTGCTAAGAATGCCTTAAGTAAAAAATGCGCATAATTTTTAACCAAAAAAATAATTTATATTGCATGTCTAAGATTCATTTCGATAGGAAGAGAAATTGCTCTTTGAAAGAGAATTCCACTGTTGTATAGATCTTATTGAAGAATGAATTAACCGCCGTCAGTTAAAGGTGTGAGAATCCTTTTACTCCAACGAGAAGTGCTTCGCCAGGATAGACGATTTTGAGGATAGAGAATGCAATTCTGCAACCAAAAGAATGACAAAGAAGGGGCTAGCAAGAGTAAAGAAAGCCGCGAAAAAAGGGGTGGTTTAATTAAATGCAAAATGATTTTTCGGTTAGTCATGGTGCTAATGATGAACGAGTTTACTTTGTAATAGAAACGACTTTATCCATATTAGGTAAAATTTATAGAGCTATCTTCCCCAAAAAAAGTTTCAATAGCATATGGATTTAGGTAAGCTGGAGGATCAACGATTCTATGAATGCACTGGCTTAAATATTCTACTCTAAGCGTAGTGGAAGTTATTAGCTCTTTCATTAACGATGCGAAACCAATTTACTTTTGGAATACATTCGAGCAGTAACTTGAAGCAATAAGTACATTGCAAAGGCAAATAATTTTCGAAAGGTTCATTTAAGCAACACTGCAGAAGTATATAAACTTGAAGAACAAGTTTGCTTTCTACACTAATGAAGAATGTCTTTAAGCTCGTTTGATGTATTTGAAAAAACTAAATTCCATTCTATTTGTGAGCATATATTCACTCAAAAGGAAAAATAATACTGTAAAGAGGTTCGATGGAATAATAAAAGATATAAACCATAAATTATTGGAAAAAATCGTTTAGTCAAATCTCTTCCGAAATGAGATGTACTTTTACCGAATAACCTCTAATGCAATCAAGATGAATAAATAGAATATAACCGATGTAATCGTATAATTGTGAAAAGCGTCGTATAAAGATGAAATTGCAATGTGCAATTTTTTTTCCAACGAATTGCAAGATTTCTTGCAATGCAAAATTTCGCAGCATTGACGTAGAATTGCAATTTCTAAGAAATTTAAAAGCTTTTTGACAGTATTTAATTACAAGTTTTCTTATCGAAGTAATTTTGAAAAAGATATTCATTGTTATATTTAATAGAAACTATTTATTCAAAACCAATTATGAAAATAATTGAAATTGTCGAATATTTTCAATTCGATTTCTCAACAATGCAATATTGCTTAGCATATACTTTTATTTATCAAGAAAATGCATATTGGAGTTTAAAAAATTCATCGTTTTTTCTTTAGAAATGATATGTGTGTGCACACTCGTAAAACCATTAAAAAAACTTACGGTCGTTTTTTTTTTGGCTTTTTATAGCTCATCCAACATCTTCTAAGTAATTTTTCTGCATTTTCTGAACATTTATTTCATATCGTTGAATGAGTCTTTTCATTGATTTCACTGTTTGTAATGATATCATTTCATGTTGAGATTGTTATCCCCTCCCCCCCCCCCCCTACCCCACCCCTCGCCTAAACTTTTCGATTTTTTTTTGTCGATCGTTTATTTACATTTTTCACTTTTATTTCAACGGAAATCTTCATTTATTAAACGTTTCTTTTGAAAATTTCGAATGTTATACGCACTTCAGATAGATTCTACTCATTGATAGTTTCGTATTTTCAACGATTGCTTTTTGTTGTTGAAATTCCAGTATCTCTATTTAGGTTGAAATAGAAAACGGGAGACACTGTCAATGTTGAATTTTTATTATCGTATTGAAACGAATAAAATTTTCTTGTGTTTTGAGTGGTAAATTGATGACTTCAGGGAGTATGATTCTCTCCGAATCCCAAATGAATGAATTTTGTTGAAATTGTGTTTTATTGAAATTGGAAGTTAGTTTCGCCTCATAATTTAAAAATTGAGGGAATTTTTCACTCCGATGTAATATTTATTTCTGAAGCGAATTTTTAATGATAGTTCTAGTGAAGCGATAGCATCACTTTTGCCTATAATTCACACGAAACTTTTTTGAGATTTTTAGAGATTCTAAGATTTTTTTGTTCTGAGATTCTGAAATTCTTAGATTCTTAGGGATGAGATTTTGAGATTCTGTTGAGCGGATGTTGTTGAAGGGCGCTTGAGTTTTGTTTCAATTGATTGATGAAATTATACGAACACACAGATTCATATTGAACGACTCCGTGGAGAAAAAGTTTGTTTCAAGAAACGTCCTTAGCAAGGATTATTTTATAGTAGTCCCCTCCTCCCTCGATGAGTAATGTTGTTTTGCCATTATCATTTGCGCTCATTCCTCTATGAAAAATATTATCTCGCCAACGTAAACTCATCGAAAATTTCATGCGTATATGATGCTTTTTTTTGCATTATAAATCATATTATTATGTTATGTCATTCTTATCATGGCTATATACGCTTACGATATATTCCGTATTGCACATCACGGTTCAATTCCTCAAATTTCATTTACTGATGTATAAAAATACCGTTCAACATATAACATCATATTGAAAATAGTTATATATATTAATTGGATATGGCTTATTGGGTGCCACAAAGATTGCACTACCTTCATATAACTCATCATCTCATACTACATACAACTTTCAAGAAATCTTGCCCAACCACAGGAAATTTGCGTTTTAGGAGTAGTCTATCAGAGGAAAAAGAACAACATTTTTGGCCAGGTATTTTATGTGCAAAAGTTGCTTCTCAAAGATATGCATTTGAGAATTAAAATCACATCGATCGGTAGAGTTGTTAGATACGCTTGTCGCATTTGCACAATTACCTCCTTATGATTCAGTCGGAACGATGCTCATTTGCTGACGTTGTAGTCGGCGAATAAAAAATTCATGTTTGAATACTGAGTGATTTGCTTTATTATGATATCTTGATTCTTCAACGATTTATTACGATAGATTTATTCCTCCTCAATCGTATCGCTGAGCTGTCCATCTGTACACATGCGACCTCATTGTCTTCTTCCTTAGTCCACATCAAGAACAGCTCACATCACATTTATTAGATCCGCCTTGTCATACATAATAGATTGCTATGTTATGGCAGTATGGAATTTGTTCTTGCGAAACTCACAAAATGATTGATAATTTTCTGCTATCTGCACCACTGAACCCAATCTTTGATACTCCAGCGGCTACCGTTTTGTGATGCAAGCAAGTTGATATATTTTCTTTCATATTTCAGTTTAATTTTATTAATGAATGCAACTATGATAACAGTATCATGAAAACGTTCAAAACTTTCCTATGAGGTACCTTTAATATTTAAGCAGTCTTATGTATGTAAGTCATCAAGTTGTTTGAAGTGATTATAACAAATGGCACTAAGGCATTTTGATGAGAATATTGGATGAGTAAACTAATATGAAGAACCAATAAAGAAAATTTTTCTAGTCATTCATGCTAAGCTTTTGCTATATTCTTGAGAACGCTTGCTCGTAAAGCTTCGATTGCATTGCAATTAGAGATCCAAAGAGATACAATTACAAACACAGCATCTTATTTTTGCATGTGATCTGGCCTTATTTAATGAAGAAAAGTCACGCTCAGATGTGCAGTTGTGATGTACTTTAAGCAATGGCCATCTTTTTATACTTCATCCATCGTACCATATCATACTGTTCTGTATCATAGAATAACATCGACACCTTAAATTTTTACTTTTGAAGGAGATAGGAAAAATAATGTGAATATTTTTTTCGAATAAAAGGAGAGCCTAGAATAATCTAAATTTGAAAGGAGATGGATCAGATATTATAGTCGAGTTTGGGAATCAGAAACAGTTTTCAACTCGCATTATTCCAGGCTATTCTTTCGTTTTCAGCTCATTTGTGATCTAGCATTACTTTGCTCCATTTTATATTGGCGTACATTGAGCGCAATAACGCGATTTATGTGCATAAAACAAAATAACAAAACTTGACTAAACATTGCAATCGAATCTTCAATCGCTTTATCTATGAGCTGCACAAATATGTTAATCACGTCAAGGTGCTATTTGTTATGCACTCTTCATCGTACGGAAACAAAAGGAATCACTGGTGATAGGCAACGGATAGTGCTTTCTGCATACGATGATAGGAGAATGACGTAAAGAGTTAATCATTATGCTCTTTGATGTTTAGTCGCTTGATGATGGTGTTCAGCTAGTGTTGTAATATACACCCGCATTGCATCCAATTTTTCAAATGCACCTCCGCCGTTCCAAGCACTACATGCTGCAAGATTACGTCGACGTAAACCTGCACACTGCATTGGCTGCATTTCAGCAAGCGTTAAATAAGCCCGTTCGTTGCGATCGCTACCTGGAAGTACTCATACTCACTTATTGCTTATTTGTGTATGGAGAGATTTTTGTGAACCTGTGTTTCCTTTTTAATTCCACTGTTGTTAATTCTATTTGCTAGCATTTCTGAAATTAATACTATTGTATGAAAGAAAGATTGGCGCAAATGTCCGTGTTGCAATTACTCATTCATGATCGTTTCTCTCACATAAGTAATTGAGTAGGCTAACAGTTGAAAAGCAAGTATGTGATATTCCCAATCAATGTCACTATGAGATATTACGCAATTTCAGCACTTCATTCGCACATTATTATCATTTTACAACGATATGTGGAGTAAATATAATTCCTTATTACTGTAGAGTTAAATTTAACGACCTAGAAGTATTGCTATTTGCATTTGTTAAGTGAAATGGGCTCACTGCTATATGTTTCAATGCGAAAATTAAGCGGAAGTATTTATTTTTCTGCGATCCTGAGCATCAAATAGAGTGAAGAATGCGATCCTGAATGTATCAAAGTAATGCACACTTGGTTGCATGACTCCGATTCGAGAACTTGGCTCCCTTCCACCAGCTGTAACCAAGCTTGCCTGTGTCATGTATGATTTTTATTATTGTGTAAAGGTATAAATCAAGCCACTTCTACTTACATTGGAGCATAGTCTTGGCAGCTTGAACGAGTTGAAATGCCGCATGATATGAATGCAATTGGTTAAAGAATATTGTCTTCATCGCTTGCGAAATGTTGAGTAAGAGAGGTAACGAAGTGTTTAGAATAGTTAGAAAGCATCGTTTTTATGGGCATACATGGCTCATTAATGAAAGTATTTCACATTGCGTATAGGTGATACAAATTGTTGATCTCGTAATGTATTGCGTTTAGTCCATGTTCGGTGCTTTATGTAGGCTAACCTAGGCTCAATACCTGTTCAGACCGACTTATAGTAATAAAATTGAATGCTTAATCGGTGTCATACCTGTATTCTTTAATGCTAATAATAGCGATGCATAGCTTTTGATATTGGTTGGCCTCTTACATGATTTCATTCCCTAACCAACAGTGTTTACCTTGTTTATGAGAGAAGCAAAAAAAAACTTTTAGTTGTAAATGTTCTTTAATTGCCATTTTCGATACAATAGATTTTACGCCATATTCTTCCACGACGCATAGAAACAATGAGCGCGCAGTCGAGTTGATATATGAACTTGGTGCTGGTGCTAAGAGCTAATTACCAGCCGGTTTGCACATTATGTGCTTTTTTTCCATTCTATCTTACTTGCAGTTAAATTGCATCACATATTCTTTCCATTCTATCTTTCCGAAAATATTAAGGAAGAGCATCACATACATGCACAACTAAGCATAATGAGCTTAACGTTATATACGGACATTTCATTTATGCAGCTATTCATTGTGCGTTAATGTGAAATCTAAAGCTGTTTGTAAGCCAGGAAAGGTACGGCGGTAACGAAGTCGTACAACAAACGTTGCAACATATGTTGAGAAAGGTTGCAACCTGGGAAAAAAAGTTCCAGAGCATTCTCTTATTGGAGATACTTGAATGAAAGAGATATGGTTTCTAGGCAACTCTCAATATTTGATAAAGATTTATTAGAATATCGCAACTGGCAATCGGCCTGAAGAGAATCAAATTATAGTGATCACTTTATTACCTCTAGTAAATGATCGAAATTTGCTTCGAGCATGTTGGAGGCGTCAATTTTCCTATGGAAATTCTCTTCCATCCTATTGCTTTAATAAATATTCCTGCTTAAAAATTCTTTTTCGCTAAATTTCATAGTCATAGAACCAAAGCGAGGAATAAAAGTTTCCATGTTGATTGTAAATGACTCATCTCTATTCTCGAAAAACTTTATCAATTGATTTTTTTTTAAAGAAAGTGGTTCAATTGGTACACGCAAAGTCATTTATAGCCCAAATTTTGATGAATAATTTACCACTATGGTTCTGAAGAGAGCTTCTAAAATTGCCATGGAAATAATTGCCCACTTTTACCATCGTAAATTGGTAGCGGGTATGCGCAACTCCGTAAAATAATCGCACCAATCACCTAAAATGGTAGGTTAGTCTTTTTTTTTTCGTAAGAAATGAACCCATTAACCATGTGCGAATGTTTGCAGGCTACAGTTCCTGAACTATTCGAACAACTGCAATGCTTCGATGATTCGCTCCATTGATATTTGCTCATCTTTCAGACATGAAAGATCCGAATCAATTATGTTATGTTTATATATACGTATATATCGACTTATGTTTATATATGCCTATGTATATATTTATCTGTCCACATGGCCGAAAAATCCTTCCTGTATTGCGTCGTATATAGCTGTATGGAATTTGGAAATCAGTCGAAATATGCTTCTATAAAGTAGAGGAATTTATCGGAGTTGGGAGATCAATAACATAAAGTATGTTCGATCCGAGTGATAGCTCAACTGCAACTGTCGAAAATTACGTTTATCATAAAATTATTGAGTTCTTCATCTGATCAAAGGTATTTTCAATTACAAATATATATATATATATATATATATATATATATATATATATATATATATATATATATATATATATATATATATATATATATATATATATATATATATATATATATATACCATTGTTTCATCTGAGCGAATATGCTCAATGACGCAATAAAAAATTGCCGTACTCAATGATATCGACGAAAATCGGAATTTCTGTGCGAATTTTTTTTCAACTTTTTTTGGAAATCTCAGAGGTCTCTGCTGTAGTCGTAACTTATTTGTCGTCTTGCGATAGTTATGAGGCAGAAATTTGGCCATAGCTGAAGAAAGCATTTTATTCATTATGTTATAGTGATTTTTATTACTGCACGTGGCAATAAATCATTTTCATGTGTAAATGAATATTACATGAGAGAATTCCTTGCATGAGAAATAAATATTTCAAAAAAAAAAAACCAACAATTCTATATACATGACACTAAATATTCGAAAAAAAACATCAAGAAGTTTATATACGTTATAATAATTTAATCTACATGATCACATTTATACTTGCTAAAAATGACGCCTGTGATATTTGATCAATAAAAAATTTCAATCCTTTATAGTATTTCGCAGAATTTCTTATTGAAAAATTAGCCGAAAGGTTAGAGAATAAATCGCGATTTGTACTCGTTATCCGTTATCTTTTCTAGTCTACGTCAATATGTGCCATTTTCCTAGCGATAGATTACCAGGAAATGCGCCGTCTACCTATATTGTACCCTTTATTTCATCTTGCGCTCAGTACCTTGATAAATTCCTCATTTGAATAGTCAGTGCAGTTACTTCACCTTAGAGGAGTTTGAAGGGAGTGTGGGGCATGATAAATCTCACTAGCCGAAAGATGACTTTGTTGAAGAAACTTTAGCACCTGTAAGATGATTGATTTGAATTCAGGTGTACTTTTGCTTCCAGTTACCGAAACTTCATAAATCTTGAGAACATCGACCGTTACGTTAGACCGTGCATATATGTGCACAGCTCCTCATGGCGACGTCAAATGGATGCTTATATATGAGCGTCCGTCTGCGTGTATGAGTGTCTGTCTGCCCATCTATACGACAATTTCAAATCACTGATCACTGAAAAATAAACGTCCAGAGTTTACAGCGTTTAGTGCATCTTCAGAATATCGTTAATTTCATCGCCACTAAATAAATAAGTTGTGGATATTAAGTGTTGCAAAAAATTCGCTTTTTTTTTGCTAACCGATATGATTGCATTGCATTATCGATTGACCTGTAAACGAATAAATCTCTATATAGGAGCGTTAAAGAAAACATCGCACCGCTCAAAAAAAAAAATTTTTTTTTTTTGCATATATTTCATTGGCTGATTGCACCTTATGAACGCAGTACTAGGTGTTGCATATCTTTTCAATTATTCTCTAGAGCTGCGCATCTGTATTTGTTTCTCCTTTTTTTTTCTTTGAAACTCTATCAATCATAACGGACAGGTGAGCCTGAATAGCCATATTTCGCGTCCGATCGTCTGTTGAGAGAAATTTGCATTTCAAAGTCATTCTTTTTTGATTGCATTTACTATATACAAACGATCATATTTTTCATGATCGTTGTGTATCAAGCTACATAGATCGCTTATGCGAGCGCAAGTCATAAGAACGGAGGCGGCAGCATGATTGTTGCAAATGATGACCACTTGCATCGTTCACATAGCACCGCCTAACGAGAGTGATATATAAAAGCGCTATGGAACAGCTTGTTGATTCATGCATGTGTAATTTGCGATAGAATGTGAGTGTTTTCTTATAGTTCTGTTTGATATTTGTGAAAAGCGTATAGAATTCATTTAAAATCATTGAAATAATATTGATCGTTTTGGAAAGATTAGTCGATCGATTTTCGATATTGTTGAAGTGATCATGCATAAATAAAATAACTTTAGTGTTTTATTTATTTTATATGAATTAATTTGCGTTTATAGTCTTTTGTTTATATCGTTTAGTCGAAAATTATGTTGTTTTCTTATTGTTTTTTTTTTTTTTTGGCTACTTTTTGCACGCTATCCTCTTTTTCGTTGTATGGAATCGGATAATGGCTCAGTAGAACGTTTCGTTAATATCGGTAAAAGTTGAAAGTTGTCTTCAATTCAATTAATGACCTTCAGTATTGATATTTTTTAGCGGTTGCTTAGCAATATCAATGGTCATCTTACCTCATTATTCAAAGAAAATTCATTTAAATAAATATTTCACTAGTTCAACTGAGGAATTTCCTATGTTTTCCTGATTAAAATATGCAAAACGAACAACATCATCTCAAATCTCAACGGACATTTGCGCTCGGTGTCGGTCAGTGCAATTATTTCCTTTCTTACCCCCCCCCCCTCCCACCCCCTCCCCACCCCGTGATGATATTCCACTTTAATGGTTGAATTTGTTGAATTTCAAAATAGAATATCCAATATCAAAATTTCTTAAATCGTTTTCTTTGGATAAAACATAGCCGCACAATAATCAATACGATACAAAGAATTGCATAGAAAAATGCACTCTTTCTCTGGATAGGGAGCAATTCATCTTGAGCTATTAGCATGCAAACAACTCGTGCCGCTTTTTGGACGTTTCTTTTTTTTTTGCAGAATCTATCAGACTCCCATGTTATCTATGCCAATTGTTGTTGTGCTTAGCACAACTTTTAAGTTACTACTTACTTGTTGTCTAGTCGTTATTATTTTACAAAGGGCAACAGCAGTATTCTACGAAAACATTTCGCAGTCAGAGGCTTAATGAGTCATCATATATTCTAGGAACTCATGAGCGAACTTTTATTTGCTATTTTTGGTTTTTCTTTCCGAAAGTAACCTATTTTATCTTTCATTTATTCCCTAATGATTTTCAGCAACGGCTAATGAATCTGTCGAAACTTATTCTTGGCTCATTGACAACCGAACATCACTCACCACCGTCTAAAATTATTACCTAACGGAAGTTAAGAGGCATGAGCGGGTTCGAGGACAAATTTTTCAACCTCGAACCTTGGCGTAAGCTGCAACAAGCTCAATAGAATGGAGTCTTTGCTATCCCATTTGCTTGCGCGTTGTTTGCTGTACATGTAATTTTTAATATATTTCGCTGCAAATTTTTTTTCCATGTATAATATATTTTTCCATAGTTTTAGCTATGTCTTACTTTCGTTGTTCAATATTGCCGCTCTAAGTGCATTGAATTAATTTTCGTTATTTTATTGGTTTATCGGTGCTTTTGCTTTCAATGCTTTCCCTCAAAGTTATATCTCTTGATTCTTTTGAACGTTAACGTAAACGATTGATCAGAAATGCCTCCTTCTATTATATTCGTCGTCGAAATTTTGCCTCAGAAGAAATTGAAATAAATCGCTCATGATTTTTTCAAGGATATTCGAGCAATTTTTCATAATTTATCGCAGAAATTGCCTTTCTCTTAAGAGGACTAGTTTAAGCATCTAGTAAATGATAGGTTGGCTTCGGCTTTCCCATCGTTGTTACGCCTTCAAAACCTGTCATTAAAACCATATAAAGAGAGACAATCATTTCATTCTCTCTTACTGAAATATAAACTTCGGCGATATATGCTCAGTATTATTGTTTACCATTCGTTCGAATATACTTTAGCGATCTCCTAACGTTTCTTTCAGCATCAACAGAGTTGAATATTTTCATTGCAGATGACATCGTTGAAACAATTCGTTGGACGAAGATTTCATCAATTTCAACGAAAATTCATAAACGAGTCGAACTTTCTCTCATCAAGGAGCAAGAAAAGGTTCTTTGTCGGAAAAGAAGAAATTCAACTACCAGAAGCAGTGTGGTAATATATTTTTTTTTTCATAAAAGGATTTTTCACCTATACTACATTCTCATATAGTCTATATTCTCTTCATATTCAAATTTATACGGTTGCATAATTTGCATAAATTTATCAGATATTCATATGAAAGAAAATATACTCTACATATTATTAATGATTCTTATATGATGAAGCATTATTTGCATAATGGGATTAATCATTTGCGTAGAGAAAGCTTTCAACGTATTGTCTTCTACCTGAAATCCTTTCTTTTCGTATAGAAAAATGAATCCGTGAAACTTAACGAACTCTGTTATTCTTCAACTTTAATCTATCTTATAGGCTAAGTAAATTAGGCCGTTAGAAAAAAATGCAAACAATGGAATTGCTTTTAGCCTATAGTAACCTACGATTGTTGACAATAGATTATAACTACCTGCGATCTCATCTATGCGCATTAGATAACGAATATCACATCTTAATATCAACCTCATATATTTCATATTATTTAGGGAAAAGTAAAGGCGCAAACGGGTGATTTTCCATTGAGAATCTCGGAATTGAGAAATATAGCAATCTTTCCTAACGTTAGTTGATTGAGATTTTTCTTGCACTTAGCACAGACACTCCAAATATTAGAAATATACCTTAAAATTCGGGCAATTCTTTAAAAGAAGATTGTTTTAGCTCAAATAAATGTCTTTCCTTCATGTTATCTCATCACTCGATGAACCATTCTGATGGCTAATCATATCAGTAACGCGTTTTTTCTCCTCATTAGAGTGTAATATCGATGTAAATCAAATGAATAGGGTACATACGCTAATATCCCGAAGATTCGTTTTTATGGAAAATTGGCGAACAAAATTGTTTTTATGAGGAATTTACGGAATTATACGTAGCAAATTTCTGTGGAAGAACTTATTTAACGGAATCATGAGGTGCATGAAACGGAAAACTATGAGAAATGTCTAGTTTTTGTTGAATATAATTGGATGAAAAATATATTATCGATTTGCTACCAGACACGGTTTTTTTGAAAATCTCAATGAATGATTGAACATGCAATATAGAAATTATTCCCCATTCAATTGTGCAAAATCTGTTTAATGCATCATCTTGTCTTGTAATAGAAAAATGAAATATTTGCAATAAGTATTGCAATTGCAATGCAAACAACATTCCCTTTAAGTATAAGTTTTTAATTAATTCTTTTGGAATGCAAACAAATGAAATTTTCATGAAATCGTAAAATACTCGTGCTCTGAGAGTTATTTTAATGAAAATCGTCATTGCGACTTTTTCTTCTTCATTTTTTTTTCTTTCCGCATAACTGAACATTCCTTGTAGTAGTAAAATTGCTCATTTCCGCTCTCTCTATCATTCCTCAACACCATGTAGGTTGCTAAATTCGTTTTCTCTTGCATATTAGCTGAAAGTTAGAAATTTCCTGAGAATTCACCGGAAGAAGTTAGGATTTTTATTTTGAAAAACAGATGTTCAGTCAATTCAAAGAGGCACAGTTTTCGATTGACACTCCTAAATTTAAAGAAGCAACAAATATGAAAATAATAGGCTTATTATTTAGGACGAAAATATTTGATTTTTGTACACCATTCGATTTAATCAAATGGAAGAGAGTATGTAAGCAATGGAACGAGCTAATCAATCATCGTTTCGACGATATTCTATATTTGGATGTACATCGATTGGATACACGTATATTACTGCGCGAATTAAATGGAGCGGATGGTGAATATTGTGCTTTTGATTTTTATTATATCTTTCCGCTGTTTTGTATTTTTGCCATTAAAATTCCAAAAATTTCAAATTATTTTATTGTTAGTGGGCTCAATGGCCCTAATTTGAAAATTTTAATATTAAGTGATTGTGATTTGCGATCGTGAATTCAGCTCTAAAGCTGTGCAAAAGTTTTTCAATTAGAATCTGAAAGTTATGAAATAATAACACAAATGTGTGGATTTATTTAACTTCTTTTTTTTTCACGAAATATTTTAGTTATTACGGAATAACGTTTGGGGAGTTGGATTGTTGTGAAAATTAGTGCGAAAATTTTACTCACTTCGAAAAAAATTTGTCAAAGAATATGAAGATATTGATGATGATATTTCAAAAATAATTTCCTTCTATCGATTATTAAGGGGAAATTTTTTGTTGAAATACTTTTAAAAATGTCATATTAGGAAATTGGACGCAGTAGAAACTTTACTTGGGATAACCGAAACACTGAGGATTCTGAGGATCTCAGGATTTTTGAGGATTAAAATCCCGAAAATTAGAATACTTTCGAGAAGCCTTCAAATCTTTCTCCTAACATATCAGTGACTTTGATGTCATAAGAACTTTTTATGACAAACTTCTTTTTTTTGCGCTTTGCGCCAAAATTTATTAAAAAGGGCGCCTTGAAGCTCAGAAATATTTCATCAATGAATTTCTCAGAGATTTGAGGAAATATCACCATCAAAGATGTTGAAAAGTTTCTTGCGATTTCTATTCAATTGAAAATGAGTGTCAATACGTTCATTCTTGTTTTCTACGTCAATAATTTAATCATCATATTGCCGGTTATGTCCATTTCATTTTATGTGGAATTTTGTACCTATTTTTTTCTCCCCTCATAGCATATTAAATGTATTACATTAACGAAGCAATAATTTCTACCTTATTTTACCTTGTATTTCTCTTTTCGTAGCATACTAAATGCATTACATAAACCAGGTATCTAAATTACAGGTGAATTATATGAGCATCCAAGTGCACAAATCCTATTTCAATTAAATGCACATAATGTTACGATAATCGTTAATGACAGATGGACGTCGAGAGATGTCCAAAAAATATTTGAAGCAATTCGGATGTTTGGACGAAGAGCACACACCATTACGGTGAGTAGCTTCATTGAGGTTCCTTCATTATAACAGCTCATTATTTTTTTTCTCATTTATTTGCATTTACTACATATTTATCGTTTTATTGCAATAAGCATTTACTATCGTTGTATGATTTTCCACATTATTAGATCTTTATGTATCCTATTCATCCAGTATAGTATAGAGACCGAAGATTGTTCATATATTTGGTCTTTTTTTTTTTAGATTTCTTTAGTTTTTGTCATATTATAAGTGCCTGTTTCTAGTCATTTCATATCATCTTGCATCTAGAAGTTCATGTGTTTCACATCTATCGATTGGACTTTTTGATACTGGTCAAGTTGCTAACAAAATGAGTCTTATGTAGAAAGTTTACAGGATTGTCGGATAAGTTAAAATATAAACGCCTTAATTTGCATATTTATTAGTTGTGAAACCCAGAAGTATGCAAATGCACATATTATGCTCACTTTCGTGGTATAGTTTTTCACTTGTTAAAGGGAAGTCAGTGATAATGTGAGAATAACAATGATATGCCTGTCGAATTGTAGAGGAATGAGGGTGGAGAGACCAGAACTTTACAAATGAGAAAAACCTATTATCGTTTACCTGGATTCCATTTTCAGGTAGACGCGAGTATCGTAGAGTTGATTCTAGCCGGTCTGTCCAGTATGGACCTCGGGCGATGGCACGCATTTCAATGTTATCTTCGATCACTTAACGGCAGTGTGCAAGAGGATAGCGTTCATGTACATTGCGTCACTTGTAATAGTGAAGGTGTTCTATGGCCGAATCTCAAAGAGGTATATAACACCGCATTCTTCTTTATTCCGTTCTATCCGGAAGAGTAGAAAAGAAGTGAATCGTTTTCGATATTATACGAATAGTCTAAGACGTTAACAATATGTCTATTCTTAAAGCTTTTTTTTTTCGATAGCCTAAATGAAGTGTTCTGCACAATGATGAATTTTTTTTTTTCAGTTATCTGTCCGCGTCTCATTAAATGAGTTTCCTTGCCTCTCACGACTAAAGGACTACAATGTGAATCCTCAGACGATCATGGATGTTGAAAATTTATACTTATTTCGGCTATGTTTACCGATTTTGGAGCGTGAATTTTCAAACGACGGAAGTCCGATTTGTAAACGACGATATAATCGCCATGTTCGACAATTTAAGCAATGGATTGCCGTCGAAACATTACAAGAACGCTATTGTCAGCAATATTTTTGAGGTTGTTTCTTAGGCTGCTGAATTATACTGTTGTGGTCGATCTAACACAGCCCTTATGTTAATTCCGACATGATGAGTCATGCGAAGGCTTAAAATTTTATGATTTTATTACCAACCGGCTAGTCGGTTAAGAATTAATGACAGCAGATAGCCTGATAATTGCTATCCATTTGCCGGCAACAAGTCATCTTTAACCTGGTAATAGATTCTTAGTGTCGTTTTCCCACTTCTGCGAAGGTTTATTGATGCTTTACAATTCTAGAATCTCAGTAATTCTTCTGCACAATTTTTCAACTTTATCAATTCAACTGAACAACCTATAAACAATCTTATTATCAGTTAGTCCATTGTCCATTTCATCTGTCGTTGAGATCGCTACGACGATGCCATTTTTCTCATTGTATTTCATCTTTTGTGGATTTGTCGTGACTGAACCGATTTTTTTTTAAAAAAAGGTTTGTTTTTAAGTTTATATTTCACATCCCAAGGAGTCTACATTCGTTCTTCCTAATAAACTTTAGATAATGAAGCTTCTCATGAATAATATCAGTTAGAATCAAAAAAGGATACTTTTGCAAATATACTCCTCTAATTGTCTTTATAACTAACAGAGTTGTGCATATGTTCCTTTTCCTTTCGCCACCACTTAAAAAAATCATGTATCAAATTAATGAGTGATTTCTAATACGCAATGCCCGTACAATTAGCACTTCTCACCTGCACAGGTTGACACTTTCTAATAGACTTTTCTATCTTGGACTGCAACTTTCCTTATCAGCAAAATCACTAATAGCCAACACCTACCTGCAATCGTTTTTTTCCTGGCTGAAAATATCATATTATTTTTGATTGGTTTCGTTTCAAATAAATTCACCTAAATAAATTTCAAAATATCGACAGAAATTCTTACTCAGCCGAGTTGAGCTCTTTTTTTTTTATTCTAAACGAATTCTCGAAAAAAAAAGACACTGATATTGCATCTGATAGCTACTTATGAATTCAATTCTCAAGTATGTAAGGAAATTTAATTTTAGCGCTCAAGAAATATAAAACGCTCATAGATAAGTGTATTATCCGTGAAGAAATTATTTAAATACTTTTTCGTTCGATTAGATAAATAACTAAATTTTTTCTACTCATATTTTTTATACCAATTTTTTTTTTTGCATTTACTTTGACTCTAATCTGAACGTTTCATTATATTTCACGGGGTTTTTTTTGCATGATGTTTTTTCGTGTTTCTCATTTAAGGATCCATAATATCTCCTCTATAAAGTTGTATATTGAAATATTCATGCTTTAAATATAATCTTTGTTTTCTGTAGTTTTAAATATTTTCCCTCTATGTGAAATGTTTTCAAATATTTTTCCTTACTCGAATACAAAAGGTTATCTGTAAATTAGGAGGTTTATAATTTGAATTTTAATTTCAGATAGTATTCAGTTGATTTGCATACGGGTATTTATTTGTTATCATTGTTTTATCGTAGCGTTTTTCGATAATTCTTGCTGAATTGTTATTTTTTAATGGATTGTTTTTTTTTTTTTGAAATATTCGTTGCTTCATTTGCAATTGCGACAACATCATATAACTGTATAAAATTTCAATATGTAAACATTAAAAAAAAGCTTATTATTGAAATAAATATGCAATTAACCATGCTATTATATTGTGTTCGAGTGCACATTTACGTTAACAAAGAATAAGCTCATTATCATTGAGCGTTCCGCATTGGTTACTGCACACTTCGTTGTAAGTATGCTCCGACCAGACTTCTTGGCTTCGTCCTATGAACCACGTGATTCATTAATATCAGGAGGATGTGGGTGGTGAAGTAAGCCCCGACATTACTTCTAAGGGAAACAATGATGAATCGACCATTGGGTAGCTGACGAGCCTAAACCCTAGCCTTTACACAACGTTACACTTTTTCGCCAAAGCTGAAGTAGAAGCGACAGGAAGAGTCATCATCGATTCATTCGTACTGAATGCATTATTGAATGAAGTAAATCTTGCAAGTTGATAACTGTGCAAAGATATATCCCAATCCTGCTTAATTGCCCCATCCAGGAGCACAGATTTAAAACAACATAAATATGGCGTGGATTTTCGAACTTTTGTCCAACAGGGTCTTAGTTCCAGATGAACTGTCATTTTTCAAGAGAGTATCACACCGCTAAAAACTGTTCAGCATTTTTCATACACATTAATTTCTACTCACGAATTTTAAACCGCTTTAAACGTAATGAGTCTTTATGGGGAAACTTTATGAAATGTTTGATAGTAATGCTTAAGTTTTGTTGTTAAAAAATTCCCGTCGTTTCTCCTTTCAACAACCAGTTGAAATTTGGTTAAGGGGCAGGGATAATTAGACGAGAGGAACGCGAGGTTTTTCGTGATTTTTAAACAACCTTGATCGATTTTGGTGGGGAAAAAACTGCAAAAGCGGCAACCAACCAAAACGGCCTATCCTAGAGTTCACTCATATCAGCATAAGAGCCTTAACAATAGAAAGAATGAATCGACATATTACAAAAGTATTTCGATGGCAAGCAAACGTTGAAAAGGAATTTATCGAGATGAAAATTGCGGAAGGTAATGAATATGAATGAGTAAGAATGTTAACCCAATGGACGCCGAAGCGGGAGACGACGGTTTAATATGAAACAAATAGTATAACTGTGATAGGTTGATAAGAGGTGATCACTTCGCGCTTGTTTAGGCATCATTGACAATAAAGAAGATATGAGCCCAACAATCGCTGTTAGAATAAAGGAAACTATGATTTCAGACAACATTAAAGAGAAACTGTTCTTCCTGTGTTGAAGGTGTTGAAGATAAAATGTGAGGAACGTGGAGGTATTAAAATTTCAGTCAACAAAATCCTACTAAATTTAAATTTTGCTTCTTCAAAATTGCTATATTTCCCCAGAATATTATAGCATTTCAAGCATCTAAAGCTCTATGTTGATTGTGTCCGCTATTCCGAACCGTATATTATACTAGCGGATTTTGTCCTTTCTTTTGTAAATCCATCGCTCCAAATTCTTTCAATGATTGCGATTACTTAACTAGTGTTTTCATGCACCAACGTATGGTAATCAAATGCAGGATGTTGAAAAAACCTTGCGACTTCATCGGATAAAATTATATGTATCGTTTTCGTAACGTTTAAGTGATGCTCGAAGAATGAATATGAATGAGTCCAAAAGAAAATGACCACCATTGTAGCATAAGAAAACTTAATGGCTAATAAATCTAAACAACGATATACCGAGTAAGGGTAATAATAGAGCACTTACTATATTTCATACGCAAAAAAAGTGTTGCGAGTTGCATATCCCATTTGGATCGTTCAATGATGGGCGATGAAAACACAGCATTTATCTTGCAGATTAAACTTACACCTTATAGAAGTTATATCTTTTAACCAACCGCTTACGTAGGGGGTTATTGATGTGCAAACGTATCGTCGAGCTCTTATAGGAGGTAAATGCACACGAATAAGATGGCAAAGATATCAATCTGTTTCATCTGTTTCGCTAATATAGCATTCATCAGATGAAAAACACTCTGTATAATACACCTTGACTTCAAGCCAACAACCGCTTGCTTCCTTTTCGAAGCATAAAATTCAATCATATATACTCTCAATCTGTCTAAAAATGGTTTCTAATAAAAATTTTTGAAAGGAGAGAGGCGAAAAAACAATAATACAAATGGGCAGGTGATACTTATTGATTGATTAAAAAAGGTATTATTCATAAAAGGAATGAATACATCGCAAATGGGAGTTATAAAGGCGTATTCTTCAATTACGATGAGACATCGATCAGTTATAAACCATTGCAAAAGGAAGCGTGAATTTAAACGATAAACAATCCTGAGAAAAAAAAAGACACGAGTGAATCAGATCAATTTGGACAGTTGAGAGACAAACATTCAACGATACTAAAGAAATTATGTATAATATTCCATTTAGTAAAGCGAGAGATTTTCCATGAACAAGAATATTAGCAAAGAAAAATCTACGATAGTAAACGAGTGATAAAAGCGTTCTTCCGTACGGTTGTAAATGAATGAAGAAAGACGATAGAAATATTTATGGTGAGGATTTATGATAGAAGATGGAAGTAAATCAATACTTTTGAGAGTACGAAATATTTACTGAATGAAGATGCTCATGGGAACGATTTATAATAGTTTTTTAAGATTTTATAAAAGAGAAGAGGAGGTATATAAACAGACTCTTATTCTTAAGTTTCTCTAAAAGAAAACAAATGAAGCCGTAACTTTGAGTTATTTTAAACTTTATTTGCTTGAATAAGAAGCGAGTAAAACGCAATAAAATTTACATAAAAGATTTTGAAATAGAATAATAAACAAGCCAGCAAACGTGTAATTAGATAAGTCATACACAAATGGGTGAATGCAAACGTAATGATGGAGAGTCCAATATGTATAAAATATTCGTAGGGATCAAGAGGAAAACGCTGCTCTAGTAGGACAGAATTAAAAAAGAAGTTAAGGCGAAGGGAAGCCTATCGTGAGCGTAAACGCGGAAGAAATAGACGACTGTTATGAGACTAGATGTTAAGAATGCAAAAGGTAAGATACGACTACATTATGTATAAGAAAAAAAGGTGACAACGTTTCGGCCCTTATCCGTTGACGTGTGCACCTGAGTTATGCGCGGGCCATCGTCAGAACAAAACGCATAACTCTGTCATTATAAGAAGCCATATAGACAACTTATCTAAAAATGGAGAGAGAAGTAGAAAAAAATGGAAATGAAAAAAGGAACTCCAGGTAAAAATGAGTATAAGAAAAATAGGAAGTAACTGCACATGTTGCACAAGATAGCCCTTACCTCTTTATAAAGCTACGTATATGTTGTATACTGAGCTAAACGCTCTAAAATTACATGCATTTTCACGTGAACCATTGTGAGATGACCATGTGTTATCGATACAGGACAAGATTCAAAGACAATGTGCAGTGGATACACGATAGAAGAAATAAGGGGTACCACCAGAATCTAGGCTACTTGTTTTTGAAGGGCTTGCCGCACTTAATGACTCAAGGATCCGGAAACTGAGTTAAAATTTCTTTAATTTCATGTATGAAAACCTTGTGCAACCTTATATGCAAAATTATATACATTTTTACATGATGCACTGTAAGAAGACCATGTTGTTACGGGAAGTGTGTCGCTGTGGATTGCGAAATGAATCCGATTTGTTGAAGTTAGTAACGCACAGTATTGCAAAACAAAAAATAGATATTAGCGTTTCGGCGCCCCTGGCAGCAAAGGCAATACATAAGATCTTGATCGTTAGAGCATGTATTTGGCTTCTTAATACATATTGTAGTATCCGGTAGCGGCTTCACGTTCAATTACTTTTCGACTTCATTTTGACCTTCATTTTGACTCTCATTTTGATCTTCATCTTCGTTCTGTTCTTCATTGTCACCTATATTCATTTTGATGTGTCTTCATTTTGATCTATCTTAATTTTAATCTATATTCATTTTGACCTTCTTCTTCATCTTCTTTTTGACCTTTGTTTTGATCCTCGTTTTATTCTTCATCTTGACCTGTCTTCGTTTTGATCTGTCTCCATTTTGATCTACCTTCACTTTCATCGACCTTCATTTAGCTCGATCATCATTTTGATCCCTGTTCGTTTTGATCTCTCTTCACTTTGACCTATCTTCACTTTGATCGATCTTCGCCCTGGTCGATCATCATTTTGATCTGTCTTCATTTTGAACATCATGTTGATCCTCATTTTGATTTCACTTTCATCTTGATTTTGTTCTTCGTTTTCACCTCCGTTCATTTTGATCTGTCTTCGTTTTGATCTACCTGCCTTTTGATCTACCTCCATTCTGATCTGTTTTCGGTTTGATCGATCCTCACCTTGATCGACATTCATTTTGATCGGTCATCATTTTGTTCTGTCTTCATTTTGATCGATCTTTATTCTGATCTATTTTCTCTTTGATCTATCCCCACTTTGACCTATCTGCACTTTGATCTGTCTTCACCTCGATCTGTCGTCATTCTTCCTTCATCTTTGTCCTCATTTTGATCATGATTTTCACCTATCCTCGTTTTGATCGGTAATCTCTTTGACCTCTCTTCGCTTTGATCTCGCTTTATTCTTCATCAAAATGAAAACACACCACATTCAAGACAGATCAAAATAAAATTGGATCAAAGCGAAAATAGATCAAAATGAAGATGTATCAAATTCAAGACAGACCAAACGAAGATAGATGAAAATGAAGATGGATCAAAAGAAAGGGAAATCAAAACGAAGACAGTTCAAAATGAAGACCAGAATGAAGGTCAAACTAAAGATCAAGACAATGATCAAAATGAGGACCAAAATGAATAAAAAGTGACGACTGATCGAAGTGAAGACAGATCAAAATCAAAATAGATCAAGACGAAGATGGGTCATAATGAAGAACAGATGAAGATCAAAATGAGGATCAATAAGAAGATCAAAATATAGATGGATGAAAGTGGAGATAGATCAAGAAGAAGATAAGTCAAAATGAAGATCAAAATGAGGATGAAAATGAAAGCCAAAATGAAGATAGATGGTACTGAAGACAGATGGAAATGAAAATTCATCAAAGTGAAGATAGATCAAAGCGAACACAGATCAAAATGACGATCGATCAAAGTGAAGATCCGTCAAAGGGAAGAGAGATCAAAATGAAAACAGATGAAAATGTAGATACCTCAAAATAAAGATCAAAAGGGAGATGAAAATGAGCATCAGGATGAAGATAAAAAAGAAGATACATAAAAATGAAGATATTTCAAAATGAATGCAAACGAATATGAAGACCAAAATGAGATCAAAATTAAGATGAAAAGGAAGATCAAAATAATGGTCAAAATGGATACCTATTGGATGAAGATAGATCAAAAGGAGGGCAGATCAAAATGAAAATGGACCAAAACGGAGATAGATCAAAATAAAGGTCAAAATGAAGACCAAAATGAAAGTAGATCAAAGTGATCCATCATGATCAAAGTGATGTACAAATTGATCTGTCATCGTTTTGATGTTCATCTTAATCGTCAGTTTCTTCTTCATTTTGATCCTTATTTTGATCTTCATTTTGAGTTCCTCAGGATGAGAAATTCATGAGTTCGTCAAGATGAGGTTCATCAACATCGACAGCGCACACAATATGAAATGGGTTCATCATCATGAGAAGCATAGAAGTGTATGTCATATAATGCTGCAGAGAAACGGGGTTGCTGAGGTACAGAGTATAGAAAGAAGGCGCGAAAAAACTGATACAGTAGGTTCGTTGCGACACACCGTGTCGAAAGTTAAGCAAATATGAATAACGTTTTAGAAAGATTTTAGCAAATGAGCACCATAAATGCCCCAAGAATGATTGGGAAGAGCCAAAATTCTGACATTTTGAAGAGAGAGAATGAGCGATTGAGAAATAAGATTAATTAATTATATGACCACTACGCAAGGGAAAAAACGCGACATTCCAGCTGTGGTGCTGATCGATAATGAGTCGATCTTAATTGTTTTGTTCGAATATCGAAAAGTACCCTCATCTTTAGCATAACAGAGTGTTAAGTTGCTGAGCAAAGGACGAAATTAAAATTATATAAAGAATAAGCGACTAAAATTCTTTGAGCAATCTATATGAAATTGCTCTACCTGGCAGATTTTGACACGGTGAATCGGAAATCTTCACTATTCGTTAATCTTTGCGGTGAATATTGTTGTGCAGAAGAGCGCAAAACTTTACTTTGGAAAAATGATTTCACTCCGTATTTTCCTGGGTGAAAATAACGATAAAGTGAACCATATAAAGAGCATTTTCTGTTACACTCATAGGTTTTTGCGGGATATAATTTTGCAATCCCAATGAGTTGTAGCTCAAAGAAAATGCTGCCACACTCACTGATTTTTTTCTGCTCATTATGTGGAATTTGCTGCTGCCACCCACCTGTTTGGCATCCGGGTGATATGAACTAATATGTGCACATCGCGTAAGTGTTTGTGAATGCATGTGGGTGATCAAATGATTTAAAAATCATGAGCCTTTGCATAAGTTGCAGATTCCAAATTCTTTTTCTGTTAGGAAGATAGGTCGCAATTTCAATCGTCGTTAAAGTCACCTCTCCAGCTCATCTGTTGACATTCGTGATATGATGATATCAAAAGGAATATGCTGAAACGGTCTCGAAAAATGCATACATCAGCAATGGCTAATATTATGAATAAGCGTTGTACTACCACGCCAGTAGGCGTATTGGAAGCAAAAATAGAAAAGCTTGTTGAATTTTCGATAGCTTTATATTGGCTATATGGAGTTGCTTAATTCTATCCTTATGTAGATAGCAGTGGAATTCTCTTTCTCATACTACCTCAATCACTCACATTTTAATTAACTTCTTCAAATATACGCAACAAAGGCTACTAAAATATTCTTGCCAGCCTCATTGAGCCGTATATGATCTCATTTGAGGAATGTCTTTCTCATACATCAAATCGGGATGAATCTATTGAAATATTAGCTTATCCCATTGACGCACATTGAGATATGCATCAAATTTCATCGAAGCTAAGTGGATTGTAGACCGAATAAGAAATTCATTAAATGCGATTCATGCTCGAATTGCTAGAGCTTATTTTGTTGACAGCTAGAGCGTGGTGTCCTTAGAAATCGGCAATTACACCAACTATAATGACGATTTGTTTCGTGACATATGTCTTCGGTGAACAGGTGATTCACTTGTTTTCGCTAGTTTTGATGCATCTGTCAATAGAGTTATGTTTGCATTGATTGATAACAATATAGATCGCAATATTCGTCATTGAATGTTAAAAAAGCTGGAAAACGATTAATTGAAGAAATGGATATATCGAATTGACTAAAAGCATCAAAATACAAAACTAAGTTTTTGCAGCAGACTTATTTGAAAATCCACATTCTATGTTTTATTTTAAGTGCATAAAATTGCATAATTTTTTCTTGTTTTCGTTTAAAATTTTTATTACTGTTCTTTTGTTATTTATTGTTTATTGAAAATTTGTCATTTATTATTCTTTTGTTATTATTGTTCTTTTGTTATTGTTCTTCTGTTATTTATTTATTGAAGAAAATTCGTCCTATTAGTTTACTAAAAATAGAATTTCTGTGTAAATTTCATGCTTAGAATTTCACACATATCGAATGTTGAAGTATCGTTCTCTTATATGAATGTATGAATTATTTATAAAATATGTGTGAATTTTTTTTAACGTTCACATTCATTCTCTCAAAGAAAACATCGAATTCATTCGGCATCGTTTCGCTAAAAAAGTACTCCATCGCCATTACGGTGAACCTATCATTTTCTTTTTTTAACAGTCAACATATCATTCTTTTTAACGCCTTTAAAACTTAATAGCTATCTGGAATTTTCTATTAACTTTTAAAGGCGTTAAAAAGAATGATATATTTACTTTGTGATTGAGTGCCAACTATCTTTGTGATTGGCAGAAAAAGTACCTTCATTAGTCAACTAAGTCGCTATGAAACTTTGGCAAATTTTTTCTCTTTTCAGAATTAATTTCCGGTTTTGTTTTAGGCCGCCTCCCGAAGCTTAATACATTAGCTCAAACTCCTCCATTATAAATGACCTTATCTATAAGAATATCAAAATAAACACTTTTACCTTGTCACTATAGAGCAATGATGAATGCAAGATGGAAAAAATTTCAATACGATATTCATCATTCTAATTTTTGCACACCGTTTAATCCAAAGAAGGATGCATTGATAGGCCATTAGAAAGCTTCTTTTGAATAGCTGATGTGGGAATTTGCCTACGAAAGGTGTATGACAGCAGTATTATGTCTATGTGTTATAATTTATGCGACTGTATCTATTAGTTCCAGTAGTTTAGTCCTCATAATAACTAAAATGATTGTTACAAAATTTGCACTAGCGATATAAAAAACTTTCTATAACGAGTGCTCTTAATTCACTTTTCACATCGTGAATTTTTGCTGAGATGAATTATTTGCATTTTAAACTGCTATAAATTGGCAGACAAAATTACATCTTATACTAATCGGATTATGAAAGAAAGCATTAATCACTCGTTGAACATTTGCTTTCTATGAAATATGTGAGGCATTATCGCGCACGCTTTATTTTTTCAAGTGATATCTTAGCGAATTGATTAGATAGGCGAGGAAATTATAAAAGCAAATATTGTGCCAATTCTTCTGGCATGTTCTTATGCTGATGTGTTTTCCATAGAATTTTACTGCATGAAACATATTATCGATAATGTGCTTCAATGACCGTTTTCTTATAACCATATACGAGGGTTATTATTGGCATCCTTCATTTGTGTTATTATACGTCTGCCTATGTTTAGGTAGTAGAAATTTGTTGTTGGGAAATCTCAGCAGGCTGAAATTTTTCAACTCGACTTAAGCTTTAGTCTGCGCTCAATTTTTTTTTTCAAGAATATTTCGGGTGGTACATCTCGACCAACGGAGGTCGAGTTCGCAAAGTGTCGTTGTCTAGAGCCGGATGTAGAGAACTAACGCTGCGAGTGTCATTAAACACTCGACCTCAACACTCAAATACCATCACCTAGTCTACTCTCGACTAGTGGAGTAACATCAACGATCAATGTTCTTGTACATAAATCAGCAATCGATGGAATGAAATGTTACTACTATCGTGAAAAAAAAGTTGGAACTGTATTGACACTCAATGGGGATGCAGTCAGCTAGCTGATGCACTCAGATACTTTTCCACTATGAAGTATGGATAAAGTGCTTCAGAGCTGGACGAGAAAAGAAGAAATGCGCTGTCAGCTGCGATGAGCGAAATCGACATAAGCTGTAAGATAAATTAAATATACTTATTTTGTTGTATAGATACATATTTGAATGATGTTTATACGAGTCCTTTGTCATAATCAACGATATTTTATCGAATGCATATATTTGTATTCAGGTATCAATAAGTGTATTACTGACAACTAAAATATGCGGGGAATTAGGTCACTTCCTATAGCTGTCGATCATACCATAATCGATGCTTGATGAAGATAACAAAGAAAACATAAACGGAGATCAGTTAATTCAATTTGTCTATCAGATACTAATCGATCAAATTTTCCGGAAGCTGACTTGAATTTTCCGGAGACTTATGACTGATTTCTGGAGTTGATTCCCAAATTTTCTGGGCCTGTTAATTTGCGTCGAGAACAAACCCACGATGGAAATGTAAGCCGACGTTGTATGATACGCGAATTGCACATAATTTTGTTGGGAACAAATGATATTGATTTTTAATGGCCTAATGCTGGCAACCAATAGAGTAATTGATGCGGAATAATTGGTGTTGTTGGGTAATCAAAACATTTTGCACTTATTGTTTTTCTTCTGATATTATGTGAATTGTTCTCTCCAATAAGCAAAGTCTATGCAGAATATGTGTATAGTGAAGAAAATCTTTTGATCATTTTTATTATTTATGTGTCACCTTTTTTGCTAGGGTTTTTCGTTTGTTGAGGATCTTAAATATGCTGCGAACGTATTTTGATAACTGATAGAAAATAATTATGAAAGTTGTTTGCCATTATTTATATAAGATGGGTTTTGATTTTTTTAATCCCTTTAGAATTCAAACTGCAAAAGTTTTAATTTCACTTTTGTTCAGCAACTGAAAATATTGAAGACAGCCGTATAGCCAAAATGTTATCCAAAATGGCTAATGTAATCCATCTTGAAAGCAATGTTTAGTACGTCTCAGAGATAGGTTACATGTTTTGCACTAGGTGAAAGGTAGAGATGATGAGAATTTAGCAACAATTAGTGGATAGGGAAGGTGCTCGCAGTAGTTCAATGGTAAGATTACTTTTAGGTATGCAAAAGCTAGAAGTTTCGGGACAAAATATTTGCTCGTCAAAAGCAAAGATTGCTCGTCATATGTGAACCGACTGTACATTGTCTGATGAAGAAAAGTCGTGAGTGACCCATGAGTGATGTCTATATGACTAGGTCAAAAACAAAAAAAAAACTGCAGCAGACGACTGCATTTACTGGACGCATTGACGACAAAATATTCCCGTTGTGCAGTAAGCGCGAAAAATTTAGTACCTAAGCAAAGAAAATTGCCGTAGTCGTTCATAGAGATCAAAGATCGCATAAGGCGTTGCATAGTAGCTGAAAATGCATCTTTCAGGGGATGGCAGTGGGGTGTTGAGCTTTTTGCGCATGTGTGCGTAAGTCCCGCCTTCTGAATCTCCCTATCCATAGCGTTGCTCCCGACTATCCTCATAGACTTTAAATGTGGCGCGTATTCTAGAGTCGACAGGGCTACGTTTGCCATTGCGTTCCATTCACATGGCACCGCAAGTTTCTTTTAGCTTGTGCTTTGTTTCACGCGTCTTCGCCTCACGTTGGGCTCGTTTCAATGTTTTCTTGCAAATTATTATTTGCATATGGTATTATGGCTACTCGCTTCTGAACGTTCGTGTGCTCGTTTATCTGTCTGTCTCTGTACTGTTTTGAAATCGTCAGCCATTAAAGGAATCGTGCACGCTAAAGATTGCAGGATTTGGGCGTTTTTGCAATCGGTTGGGTTTGCGTTTTATGCCGCTAGCGTTGCCAGTAGCTAGCCAACAGAACAGTCGCAATTAAAGAGTGATTCGATCGTTCGTAGTTTCGCCCACCAAACGGGGCAGTTTCACAGGCATCAAAAAATAATAAAACATGCACAATAATGCATTTGCATTTAAACTTCTAAAAAAGCCCTACCACTATGAAATAAAACAGTCGATACTTCCCATCGAAATTGATGGACTGTCTTGAAATTGGTACAGGAGGCCATATTACAGAATGCACTGTGTCCACAGAAACTTGTACCATTGATGCATACCTGCATACTACATGACATAGACATGACTGACTTCATAAATAAATGCTTTCGAAGCTCACAAAGACATCTTTCGTAATTTCTTTCCACCGAACACTTAGAAGAGGTAAAATTCTCAAGAAAGGTCGCTGAAAGTAATATTCCCACAAGGTCTTTTTTCGCGTTGATTTCAAAGAAATCGTTCAGAATGAACGTCAGCTCACAGATACAGCTGTCATAAGGAAAACGTCACTAATTAATTTGTTATAGCGCTTCTCGTGGATACTGTTGTTGCCGCTAAAGCAGCAGTTGAATTACTCGTAAGATTATACTTGAGATTCTATGGATTCAAGTCTTAGCGTCGAATACGTTCAATCTGAATTTAAGATGAAATATTCATCACGAATGCCTTGATGCATGAAGCAAATCAATGCCATTTGTAAACTTTTGCTGGATTCATGGAATGTGAAGAATATCTTCTTAGCTCAAATCAGCTGATGTTGCAGCAACGGCAACCATGTGACGCACTCTAATATGCAACTTTATGCGCTATTGTGTAAATAACTTACAGCATTGTCGCTTGTAATATGTGTTTATGCGCGATAGGTTTGCTTCATACGAGGACAAAAAGACAAAACTGCCATTGTTACCTTTGAGGTGTTCTCATTACTCCACCTTTATTGTAATCCAATAAAATGTTATTGAATAGAAATATTGTATTTTGCTGTGCGGAATGCAAAAAAAAAACACAACCTTTGAAAATATTTATTCTCGCATAGTTTTTTTGCATATTCAAATTTTTGCTGTGATTCATGCGGAAAAAAAATTTCTGATTTTAAACGAATGCAAAAAAAAAGTGCAAGAGGGAGCCGAAATGTTATGCAATTTTCTATGCCACTTACCTGAACAATCTCAATGAAAACTTGTCGTTAAAAGGTATAAAATGCAAAATAATACTCGCATGTTTTAAGTGATCCAAACGTGGATCGAAGTGATGCGCATCAAGAAAATTGCAATTTATGCATCAGTTGCGTAATTAAGCCATGGAAAAATAAACGTGCTAACAAATCCGAAGACTTTTTTTTCTCACCGATGAGATCTTCATTTCATAATGGCCAGATGACACGAAGACAAATCTTTTTTGCAAATAAAGTATTATTCTACTTTATTTATTATTAGTGGGATCTTGTAAAAGTGGCTGCTCAGGTGGGTTGATTCAATGCACATATCGTCGCATCGCTTTTGCAGGTTCCCTCAATTACCTATATTTGAAATTTCAACTAAAAAGCTCATTGTGATGACAGCATCTCTGTTTGTGTATTTATGTGTGTGTTATACTTGTCGATCCCTTCAATATTAGCATCATGAAATTCTGCCTTTCGAGCGAAACCTTAGGTTTGCGCATTTTTTGCATGCATTATATGAAATGTAAATAGATGCTCATAGAAGTACACACTTCTCATCTGCGCTTACGTATGTGTTTTTGATATTATCTGTAGTTTTCTTTATTCATTTTTAATGACTCTTTTCTTTCTTGTATAGTTTAACTGAAAACATTTTTATTATTTTATTATGAATAAAAAATTCTATGGGAATAAATAAATATTCGTCGCAAAGAAAAATTTTTCCCCATATCCCGTTCTTTTGAACAATTGCATTCACATAATGCTAACGAATAATAATTCTAGCGGAATAATGCTTTCTTCCGATGGCCTCGTAGAAATCTCCTGTGAAACATTAGCCCGATTTACGACGGAGCATTCGCTTCGATAAAGTGAAAATCTTATCGCATAAAATGATGCAAGCTTTTAGCAACTTTAATATCTATAGTATTCCTTGTATATTACTCTAAATTGAAATTACAACGAAAATATGCAATATTCGGGCGATAACGCGTGCCTATTCTTAAGTATCAGTGACAATAGTTGAATTATGAACATATCCAAGATATTTTCTTCATTTGTCATATCGTTGCTAATTTTCGTTTATTTATTTTCATGTGTGCTTTATATGTGCCGAAACCTTTTTTTTTTTGGTTATTGTATACCAACACTATAGCGAATGGCTTCTCAGTGGAATAAATTTTATCCAGCAGGTTCTATAAACGTAGCCGTATTGGCTACGTAATAGAAACATCCGGAAAAGCAAATAAATCACGAGTATAGGTACGTAGAAATAAAAACCCCTGTAAATAAAGATTTGTAAAAGCGGCATAGAGACGTCATTAGCTCAGTAACGGTCACTTGTTAGATGACGGAAAAAAGCAGTTCCTCACTTCAACAAAAACAACACTCAGTTCTCCTCGTATAATAATGTAAGCGGGCAGAGGGAAATACATAGAAGCTCTTATACTGAGGGAATCCCTCCACAGCAAACCATTAAGGGAAGAAAGGTAGCTTGGAAAATCTGTCGTGCAAATTCCCTTCTGAAGACGGCCGTTGATTCTTCCTTCAGAGGACGGAGAGGATATGAAATCTATAAAAATGCACTGCACGAATCACAACGATTAGGTGGGGATATTTTTTGCTTCCTTAGTATTTCTAGCTAGCGAGATGTTATTTTTTGTTCACCTTCTCGAAATATGGGGTGAAAAAAATTTGCAAAATGAAAGGCAGCTCCAATTAAATGTAATATATTTCCCCGATAGAATGGAGAATTTTATCTGCTAATAAAAAGGCGACGAAATCTACCAAAAAGGCTGATATAATATGAGTCTTTTCAGTCTTGCCCACATGGTCAGCCACTTCCATGATTTGGCAGCACTCATGTATAATACTTAATTCATTTATATTTCATTTCAAAGTCCCGAAGTGGGAAAATGCACAAAAGTATGCGGAAATGAACGGCAATGGGCACCTTTCATAAAAGTACGATATAGACGAATGGACATTTGGTACACAAGAGTAGTAATATTTCTCGTTATCCAATTGCTCTTACTGGTAACATACATCTAATAATTTATAGAATCTTAGCTACTATTAGTCTATCCATTAGTCCATCACGAGATCGTTTGCAACCGAGGCTGCAATTGTTTAGAAGTTGAAAATGCCGAAAAAATCACATCTATAGAAACAAATAGAAGCTTCGAATTCGCTGAAATGTGAAAAAACGATATTCGTTATTTTTTACAAAGCTCATCAACTACTCTTTCGAGTATTTTGAAGGAAATGAAAATCTAATAGAAGAAAACTTTCGTCGTATCGATAGACAATCATCATTGTTCCTTACAATGGTTCAGTGTATTTCCGTCATATATCAATCCACAAATTAAAACCTCATAATGGGACAGTTGAAATATGTGTGGAAATTGCTCTTGTTCAATGAGAAACTTTGGACGTTCCCCCCCCCCCCCCCCCCAATACCTATATTATTGTTTTTCTGCTGCAGAATACAATTTTTTGTGTAGAGCATCACCTCCCCTCGTCGTCGTCCTCCTCCTCTTTCCTTCCGCTTTTTCTGACACTTTATAAACACACTTGTAGCAGTGAGATGCTTTCAAGAAGGATTTCAGAACAAAGTAGGCGAACCCTTCACTACGCTTCAAAGGATGAAGAACGGATTTCTGGGGCCGTTTCAAGTGTTGAAATCATCTCAAGGAAACTCGAATGCTTAAACATCTATGGCCAATCATGTAATAAGGCAGGCAAGGGGTTCAAACGTTAACAACTCGGTCACCAAATTGCATAATTCCCGCAAAAACCCTAAGGGCTTTACGCCTCTGCGATGATCTAGAATTATCCACATCTTAAATTCATTGCAGAACACAGATGAGTCCAGCATGCCCATAATATTGACAGTTGGTAAAGCACGCCAAATAAGGTGACGCCATGTGCATTTTTGCATTCCATTGACCTCGTCAACCATTCCTATATGCTACCAGTATATAACGATTATGGGAAGTAATACCTTCCGGTAAACGCGATCGCTCGTACAAGTTATTGCAATGACCGCAGATGAAATCCACAAACATCTGCAGCTGAAATGAAGGGAAATGCATGCAAGTTCTTCTCCATCTTTCAATAGTTGGTTATCGTTAGACATGACTGATTAACCTAAAATATAGTACACAAGTTCATATAATCATGCGAATTACAACAGAAACGTCTCTAGTCACCGGTCATGTGCGCTGTCTACTAAGTTAAATCCACCAATACACCAGAAAACGCGTCTAGGTCTACACCCGCGCATATAACCACATTCGCACTCAGATCCGCATGTGCATGCTTATGTATCCTTATACCAACACACATCCACAAGGAAAGAAGTACAGCGACAGAGTTGAAACAGCCAAGTAAACACGCACAGCATGTTGACACATGCATAAAGGCAAAACAAACATGCGAACGCCTATGAACACACAGAGACACACCGACATACGCAGACAGACATAGACAGATACAGACAGACATAAACAGACACACATAACACACGGACGCACACAGATACACAAAGGCAAACGGAGGTAAACGTAGACACACAGAACACAAAGACACCCAGACACACAGACATACACGGACACACACAGAAAGGCATACACACAGACACTCATAGACACAAACAGGCAGAGACGCACAGGGCACATACAGACAGACACAATCAGACAGACGGACAGCGAGAGACACAAGCAGATAGACACAGACAGATAAAAGGACACAGGAGGACACAGGCAGGCATGGACAGACACATAGATACGCACGAACACATAGACAGAGGGAGACACAATCACACACAGACGGATAGGGACAGATACAGACAGACACCCCGCAAAACACGGACACCCGGGCACGCAGACACAGCCGCACACAGATAGAGGCAAACAGACAGGGAGAGACACAGGCAGACACACAGGGGGACAGACAGAGGCACGCAGACACAAAGACCCACAGGCACGGATTGACACAGACGGATACGCAGGCAGACACGTAAACACACACAGACACACACAGACAGACACAGTCAGAAACACACGGTTAGGGACAGACACAGACGTACAGAAGGACACACACGTGGACACAGGGGCAATCACACAGAGACAAGGCAGACATAGAGACACACGCAGACACACATAGACACAGACAGAAACAGACGCATAGGGACAGAACATAGACAGATAGAGGCAGATACGGGCAGGCACACACAGACATGGACAGACAAACAGAGACACGCAGAGACACAAACAGACAAACAGGGACAGTCAGGGACAGACAAACGCAGACACCCAGACACGCACAGGTAGACAGGAATAGACGTAGACGGACGCGGACAGAGAGAGACACGCAGATGCGACACAGTGACCCACATAGACATAGGAGAAGTAAACGACACACAGGCACAAACAGACATACGCAGACTCACGTAGGCGGACAGGGACGGACACACAGACAGACGCAGGCGGATGCCTACGGACACAGACAGACGCGGGCAGACATACGCAGGCACACGGACACAAAGACACGCACAGACAGGCACAATCAAAAACATATACGGACAGGCACACGGAGACATACAAAGACGGACGCACACAGAAACAAGCAGACGCACGCAGATACACGCAAACACATAAAGACACATGGACACACACAGGCAGACACCAACAGACAGGGACAGAGCGGGACATACGCGGAAGCATGGAAACAACCGCCATACAGAGACACACAGGGGACAAACAAACGACACAAACACATAGGCAGGGAGAGACAGGCGTAGTCAGAGACACGGACAGGGATAGATACACAGACACCCAGACACACAGACACATACGGAGACACACAGATAGGGACAAACGCACACAGACATATGGATACACACAGACACAAGAGATACAGGCAGATACAGACAGGCACAAACAGACATGGAAGACAAACACAGACACGCAGAGACACAAACAGACAGACACAAATAGGCAGCAGTCGCACGCAGAGACATATAGACATACTGAGACGCATGCAGATGCACATAGACGGACAGCGATAGACGCAGACGGACATGGACAGTGAAAGACATACCAAGATGCGACATGCGACATGCATCGACACACAGACACACCAGATATACACGAGTCATATACACAAACAGACACACGCAGACTCACGTAGACACACAGACGACGGGGATAGACACACAGACAGACAGAGACAGGCACAATCAAAAGCACACACAGACATGCAGATGCAGCAGACACAAGCAGACAAACAGACGCACAGGCATACACAGAGGGACGCACACAGACACGAACGGACACATGCAGGTACGCGCAGATATGCAGAGACGCACAGACACACACCGACAGACACAATCAGATACAGACGGACAGGGACAGACACAGACAGAGAGATCTCGCAGGCGCACACAGATACACTCTGACAAACAGACGGGCAGGGAAAGAGAGAGACGGAGACACAGACAAACGGACACGCAGATACAATCTGACACGCATCGACACATCAGACACAGAAAAACAAGGGCACACGCAGAGGTACAGACGCACACACAGAGACATTGACAGACACACAGGCGCACGCAGAGGCACAGACAGACAGAGGTAGAGAGGGACAGACACAAACAGAGACTCGCAGCGCACGCAGACGCACAGACACATGACACACATACAGGCAGGGAAAGACAGATAGACACAGGCGAACACACGCAGACTCTCAAACACGCACGGACACACAGGCAGACACACACGAACGGGGCCAGACACACAGACAGAGACAGACACAGACGGATAGGGACAGATACTTACAGACATATGCAGACATGCACAGACACAGAAATACAATCACACAAAGGCGGACAGGGATAGACACACGCAGTCAGGCGGGGACAGACACAGACAGACACGCGCAAAAACACACAGATACCCTGACACGCGGGCGCACAGACGGAAATAGGCACACGCGGAAACACTGACAGACATTTACAGACGCAGACAGACAGAGACAGAGAGACACGCAGATTCACGCAGACGCACAGGGGACGCGCAGACACGCACAGACCCCCAGACATAAAGACTCCAACACACTTACAAGCACAGACAGAGAGACACGCGCAGACACACACAGACACGCACTGACACATACACGTTGCGAACTAGAATACATGGTTACAGTAACATCAAACACACAAATGCACAGAGGCGCGGAAAAATATAAACAGACACATAGGCGCAGAAACATACAACCTTATGCAAAGACGCACATAAACACACAAACGCACTCATAAAAGTGCACATGTACAGGTATGTTGTGCGCACGGACGCATATATACCACATCAATCGCATATACGGACACTCGGACATACGTTTGTGCACATGACGCATAGTTTTACAGACATGCATTCGCACATATATGGGTAAGCACAGAAGTAGGCACACAAACGGGTATACAAATCACATAAAATCTCTCTGCCAACGTTTTTTTCCTAACGCAGCTATCGTATGCTTTCATGGATGTTTCCGACGTGTAGTTTTATTTTTTAGATGTCATGCTTCAATGCTTCAAACGTCGATAAGTATGGCTAAATATTTGCGTTAATATTAGAAGTATGTTGCGAAGGTTTTTGCACCTATAGGTGCGCACACAAATATGATTGGAATGTGTGTCCGCTTTGTTATGAGATCAGTGTGCAAAGAACGGCCATTGACGACAGGCGAATTTAGAAGAAATGTCGCCCCGATATACAATCCATTTTGCCCACCTTATTCACAGCCGTCTCTCACACGATACCGCTCACTAAATGTCTAGTAGTGCATGCTGGCATATCGCAATCACTTATAGAATTGCAGCTGTACCGATTAAAAGTGCAACAGCGTATTTGCGTTATGCTAGTAATTAAATGCTTCAACTTCTCCGCAATTTTTGCTGGAATTTTTTTTTTTTTTAATTTGCAGTTATTGCGTTTTCGTAGCGCTCCGCTTTGATCGTCATATGTAAGTATATCGTATTATTGCCAAGTGGGGATGCCTACAACATTTATCTCGCTACTTTTTTTTGAATTTTTATAAGATTTTTCGATTGATGTTCTCAAGTAAAAAACATAAGAAATATGTAGATAGTTAACCTTTTTTTTATAGTAATTGCCATTTTATTTGCAATATCTACCTAGAAAGCGCATCATCGAAAGCTCAGTTTCTAATTGCATATTTTTTTTCTCACTCCCACTAAATATAATGGAATTTTAGAACTTTTATTTTTTTTAATGGAGTCTTCTATTACAACTTTAGAAAAGTTTTTAGAATTATGCGGCATTTTTGAACGGATACGAATACCTTTGGTTAAAATAAACAAAATGTGCACTCGATTAAGAGAGCAGCTGTCAGTTCACATATCAGATATAATTAATTGCACGTATTCGAGTTCGATTAACAGCTACTACATTGCGATTCTATGGCAATATACACCAGGAATATTTTAGTCATTTATTCTTTAAACTAGTTTCATAGAGTTGTCGTTTGTCATAAGTTGATAAATTCATTTGCCATTTTTGTATCATATATTCTAATTTAGCGCCTTGATACGACTATTTTATGCAAATTAACTCCTATGAATGTATTTTGTTGAATTTCTGCTAAGATGATGAAGGGATCATGCAAATGATGCAAATGAACTATGAAATTTTTTTCTGCTGTCTTTCAGAATATATATGACGCGAAAGTTCATGTCCGCTACGTTCAGATGAGTTAAAATATTCCCGATTCTCTGGAAGCACTTAACAATATACAAAAATTCAAAGGGGGGATAACATTTATCATTGCAAAAATAATAGAAAAGATGTCGAGATAATGAAACAATGCGGCAAGATGGAACGTATTCTACGATTTTATAATTTTAAATGTAACGCAGAAGAAATGCACATAAAAACAGTACCTTGACCAGTATCCATCATAGAGTTATAAATCCGACTTTGCGCTAGAAAAACGGTAAAAATGACGGAAACCTCTCGAAAGGTGAACAGGTGTTTACTTTATTTACTTTGTTGTGACGCTTGTGAAATAAGGTGAACATAGGCTATATTAAGGCGCGCATTGATATACCTGCCTCTAACGTTTCTACCTAGTTATTATTCATCTGACTATTCTTGAAGATCAAATGCATCGTAAAAGCGGTCCCTCATCATAGAAATTTCGTCGAGTTATATAGACTGTTTCCAACCCTTGGTGAAAAATTAATGTGAAATAAGACTGATAAAGGTATCTTATAAAGGGATGTGGCATGTTGGTACGATAATTGACTTTAGAATATTTCGGCTTCATATTTAACCGTCATAGTCATGTTTTTTTGCATTTGCTTCCTGGGTGGTCTTAATATCTGTTGTTTGTACGGCTGATGTTGTACCACTGTAACGTTTCAATGCGAATTGTCTATCGTTGAAGCATTTTCACCTGATTTTTATTCTATATATACGACATACTTTAAGGTATGAACTCATTAGTTTATCTGAATAAGCTGAAACGTCGACTATAATCGCTCACTATTACTGAAACGCTCCAATAATTTTTTTATAGCTTTAACAGATATATGCCATTGAAATACAAAAACAATTTCCAATGGATACTGGCCGCCGATCCTTTGAATTCTTGATATATTGTAAAATATTTATTTAGAAGAGATTAATTGAAATATTCTATCATTTGAATTTCTTATAGAACCTTTTACGTCTATTGATTCTCATCACCTTATTGATGAAAACACCTTAGGATTTCACCTGGTCAAAAACCTCGATTATGCAATCCGTATTATGCACCTGAAATATTGTAGATGCTTATAGAGGTATCAAAATCAAATAGAAAGTGTTATTGTACTTTCATTAATATCACTTCATGCTATCCACATTACCTTTAGTAATTAACATTTATAATTTTTATATCGTCTATTCCCATAATATTTTCGACATCACTACGTTATTCGTTTATTCCATTCTGTTATCTAACATTTATCCGACCAGTAAATTACAGAGGATTAGCCGATCGAGAGCTCTTTGAATTGAATGAGCAGTGGTCGCTCAACGGCGGCGGTCGTCTCTCTACTAGAAGTAGTACGTACATCATCTACGCTACCGGTTCGCAATATTTCCTTTGAGTTACTCGTATACATTACGATCGAGTTCATATGAATTATCAATCTCCATATATGGGTGCTAATCATTAAATTTGCATTTAGGACATAATTTTTTATTTAATAAGAGTATTAAAGCTGGATGTTTTTAAGAAAATTCCATTATCACGTATAAAAAAAGGGCGAATTTTTGCGTTCGTTTATTGCGCAAGTTTCATTCCTCAACTTTAAAGCATCTACTCCTATAGACAGGATTTCCAATCAGTACTTTGGTAATCTTTTGAGAATTTACTGTTTTCCATTTTGCTTCGTTGAAATTGTTGATTTAATCGTGAGCAATATGTTTCAGATAACTGTTTGAGACATACTCTCACATTGTTTGAGATAATAAAAAAAAATGTTGTCCACACACAACTCGCATCCACGACCTTCTACTTTTTAAGCAGATGCTCCAGCACTGGGTCTTCTGTTTGCGTCCTCTCTTCCCTCATGTACTGAGATACAATGCATGTGCAATACATTAGTGTTGCTTCTTATATCTTATACAATTATGGTATATAAGGTGGAAGGATATGTAAGAATGATGACAAAGATATAAAAGATGAGTGAATGTATCCACGGGAGCTAGGAAAACTGCGGAAAAAAAACTGAAATAGAAAGTACAGTAAACAAAGAATGCATTGTCGAAAAGACAATATTGACGCAAGTTTCAATGATGTAAGATAGAAAAGCAAAATATAGATGAAGCATTGAAATGAGCAGCTTCGCTGACTTCTCCTCTGTTCATTCTCTCTCTCTCGTTTTCTTTGTTTGTTCGTTTTTTTTTTAAGATGAGCTTATAATAAACTATGAGAGAGACTGATGGAATATTTTCTTTTGTCCTTAAAAAAATAATAATGAAATAAATATAGCGCATCATTAAAGCTATAGCTTGTTCTCAAACAGAATTTATTGATTGGACCTTTGTTGCATTCACTTCAGGAGTGAGTCATTGTCCTTGTTGGCATTTCTGATTTCGGATTCCAAACGTTCATTTCCCTTTTAGACTGTCATAAAAGTTTATCATCTATTTCCTTTCTACAAATGCCTTTTATAGCCAAATAGAGAACAAATAATTCACAAATTTTCTTTAGATTTTTTTTTCTGTTTGCTAATTATCTCATTCTCTTCCAATATTATTCAGCTTCCTTCTTAAGCTATCATTCTTAATTTAGCATCACTAATAAATAATTTGCAATTGATGAAAATTTTGCTTCTCGCTTTCTTTATGACTCATTCCATCGTCGCATTTAATTAGCGTGACCGGACAATATGACCGGAATCTCCACTTGTTTTATTTCGCGATCTCGCAGTAGTGATTAATTTCGCTGCTTCTTTCGTTTAGCAGGTAGTACCATCGCATCATTTGCCTCCGACGATTTGCACGAAGCAAACGTACCGTTGGGAGGTTCTTATGCATAACCGCCGGTGCATATATATATATATATATATATATATATATATATATATATATATATATATATATATATATATATATATATATATATATATATATATATATATATATATATATATATATATATATATATATATATATATATATATATAATGTCCGTACAAATGCATATGTCTGTGCGTTCTTTATGCCTTTAATTTCTTATGCATTTTGCATTGATTAGATCTGTATGCTGCATCACAGAAACCGTGTACTTCGTAGAATGTTTCCACTGTTGGTCAGCTCAATGTTCGGAGCTAACCATCATCTCCCACCATGGGGATTCCCTCACGGTAGCTCCTGCCTGAGGATAATTCGTTGACTTGGACCGTGGGGGCCGTTGTCGTGATGAGACATCGCGATCAAAAAAACCCCTGTGCCCTTGAGGCGTATTTTTTGAAAGCAAGCTCATCCACGGAAGTACACGGGTCATCCGCAGTTTCCTCATATCTGCAACGGATACTGGGAGTGTGAGTTGCCTTCATGAGCTGAAAAAAAAGTTCTCCATAAGCTCGCAATAACACGAGGAATCTCCTTGAAGCAGTATGTTCTAGGTGATTCAGTGGAGGAAAACGTGACACATCGGTGTTATTAGAGAAACAACAATTTATTGCGAAAGAAGATATCCGGTAATACTGAATGTGTTCATAAAAGATGACAGAAAATGGAATAAACTGGAGCTCGACGGTCCGACGTCAATATTTTCTAAAGATATTCACCGATATGCAATTAAACAAAATATTATGATTGAACAGAACTGCAAGTAAAGCTCTAAAGTTGAGAAAAGATCAGGTTATGTCAGAATTGTGCTCTCATTTTATCTGTCTCATTTCGATGAGAATTTCAACATATTATGAGGTCTGAAAATTTGCACATATAATCGTCATATAGAAAGTCAGCAGCGACATAAAGAATATGCCGAATTAGATGTCTATTTTACAACTCCTTTGCATGTAGAAATTTTTTTGAGCTGATTGCGCGTAACATCACATGCCATTGGGACCAACAACGTCAAGTTTCCAAGATGAAAAACTTTCCAGAATTTCAAATTCATGCGGAATCTGTTCATTAGCAACCATTTTTTTGAATATCCCATATTAGCCACAATGAGCCCGAGGCACTACGCTGTATTCAACGCAAATATGTGCTATGGATGTAAGCCGCAGCTAACTTTATGAAATCGAATCGGCAGCTTTTTTTTAAAATTTGCTAATCCATCGCAGTTCTAAGACATTATGATAGAGCTCACTAGCATGAAAAATTTAAAGAGAAGCGCTTTCTTGCCTTTCAACTTCCGTTGGGTGATTTTCACAAAGCAAGAGCTGCCCTGTGGGCATGGAAAGCTCCCCGCATCCACGGGGAATATTACTCAATAAGTCACATGGTAGCAGATCTGTGCTGCGGGGTTAATCGACCATAGAGGTTCTCTTTCGTATGCCAGCTAGCTCGAATCTGATGAAAGATGTGTTTGCCTTATTCTATTCTCTTTAAAATTTTATTGCTGTTTAAGAAAAACGTTTATTCGTTTCGTGTATTGCAAAAACCTCTACAATGCCGAGTATTTTCTTCTTAGAGGACCTTTGCTTCGGTCTCTTCACTCAACACTTGTTCATTATCCGATAACACATCTTGCCTAGGCTCGTATCAGCAAACATATGGCAGAGAAGGGTACATGTTTCTTTATCTATAAGCATGTTTATGACTAGAGATTAGTTGTTTACTTGTATTGCATTTTTTTTTAACTTCAGGCCATTCGTTACGGAAGCTGTCACTAGTGAAGATTTTAACGATAGCGTGGAATTGTTTACAGCAGTAGAATGGAGTTCAAATGCTTGCATGTTCTTACATTAAAGGCTAATTAAGAGCAACAATTTATGAATACCTTAAAGGTGCCATTGTCTAGGTGATACTGATCAGGCTTATGTGCTGCATGATTTTCTCCAGATTTGATAGGCGAAAACTGGTAAAGACAAATTTCCCAAGGGTAAAGTTGATGAGAAAAATCTCTCTTCAATCGCTTTTCTCTCTCTCTCTCTCCCTCTCTCTCTTTCTCCCTCTTTCTCTCTCTCTCTCTCTCTCTCTCTCTCTCTCTCTCTCTCTCTCTTGACCCTTGTCCGTTTACCATACACGATTCAAACTCAAATATCTTAAAAATCCGAAAATCACTTTTAAATCAACTAGAAATTTGGGAATTATTATTGACTCCGATCTATGTTTTAATTCGATTTGTGCCTAGATAGTTGAGACGGCAAGAAATGTTATCAACTTAATATTCCTATATATTAAAATTCGAAATATTCATTTTTTTTGCACCTAAATATATTATAGGTTTATGTCACCTGCACCGGGCTACAGCTGTCAGGTCGATAATGAGTCTAATGATGACTGGAACTTTATCGTGATGTATTTTAGAGCTTCTATCGTAAAAAACTTTCACCTATAAATTATGCTAATATGAAATTACTTTCCATCGTCTATAATTATTTCTGCACATATTGAGCAATTCGAAATATACTTTCATTACATTCTAATTGTAGCTTAATTAATATAATTTTGATTAGTTTAGTCTCTAGAATCATTCCTAATATGCATCGAATATTACGTCTTTTATATTCCATCTTTCACTCGAATGAAGTTTATTTTATGAGATTTTCTATTTTCTTAAATTGCATATCATGAACTTTATTTCTATTTCATATGATGATCAAATAAATAAATAGAAAGTTTCTTTCCCAAGATTGGTGGAAACGCGAGTTTATTTTTGTGAAATATCGGCCATGGAAACGAGGCGTTTTTTTTGTTGTTAGAATAGCTTAGCAACGCCGGGCATACTTTACAGGGAACACTGCGCTTGTTTTCGACTAGAATTCATGTATACTACAATATTATATTGCGAGGAATGTGCTAACGCGTAGTGATTGTTTTTTGTCCGTTGCTTTTTTTGTTAATTATGAAGGATATCTTTAGGTCGTTCTCTATTCTTTGTAGGTCATCCTCTTAAGTGCTGACAATTTTCCGTTTTCTTTAGACAGATAATAGTAGATTTAATCAAACCAAGGAAGGTAGAAGAATGAGGGCGGTCTTTCAAATGACTTTCAGTTAAACGTTACCCATATTTTTATAGATAGCGCATACAACAAGCATTTCCATTAAAAAACTGATGAGGAAAGCAGAGAAAATAAGGAAAAAATTTGCTTACAAGACATTTCGTTTAAGTGTACACAAGTGGAAGTGCTGGTACACTTTGGTTAGTGAATTTACATTTACTCCACAATTTTAAAAACCGATCACATGATTTCGGTCCTTCACTCGTATACCGCACCGATAGACTTTGCGGCCACATTTTCACCGATAGACTTCACAAGTTTACAAGGTGTTATACCACCAAGTTCGATGAAGCTATGATGCGTTTTAAAGGCGACAGCTATCTGAATATTACATGCTTTAGCCATGTTATATTTGCGAAGATTTTCACAGTCACAGCGCAATCATCACGTATATTGTTTAAGTGATTGTATTGGTCCCGACCGTCTACTATACTTCTTGCTTCTTTTATTCAATAATTTCTTTCATCTAAAATATGCGAATTTCCATAAGCAAAATCTACATAACGTTGTTTTTAAAACATTGAATTGTTTTAAGATAATTGCGTTTTGATGCATGAATTCTGTTGAATCATGTGAGCAATTTTTTTTTTTTGAAACTAAAGAAAGCTTCATAGAATTTGCAACAGAATGATATTTCCCATTGCAATCATTGCACTGCCATATTCATTTAACACTTTTCACTGTGCTTAATTCATGTTAAACTAGCCTTCTTTTCTTTCTCTATCAAGTCTCTTTCATTTTAAATAGTTTATGCAATTTTTTTGCAAATTTCCATAAGTTATTAAGGATTATCATACTCTTCTCATTTAATTTTTTAATTCTTTCAACAGAGCATTCATTACGAATAAATATCTCTTCATATCGTTTTTACCTGTTCTCAGGTGAAGTTTAAGGTTGTATGGAGGCTCTTCCGCTGTCCATCAGGTTTTGACGAGTGAATTCGTCACTGTACCGCTTAAGGTGAAAGTCCGGCCTTGTTCCAGTCCCTCGTTCAAATGAGGTGCTGGTTCAAGTGCTTCGGTAGGACGAAGCCAAAGAGTTTAGTCGGAGCCCCGTAGAACCGACCGCACAGTGACTGATACGGAACGATGAATGTCATGCATTAACTTCTTATAGAATATCGATAAGCTGACATATTTTCGCTTATCTATGTATTCATCTAATTGTATCCAGCAAAGCGATGAACATATAAGGATGAATTGTACATTTCTATCGCAATTTTACAAAGACCTTCATTCCGTTGTATCGGTAGAACTTTCTATCAGCGCTAATAGAATTAATATCAATCTTTTACACATTTAAATCTTCTTTGCTATTAATAACGTGAGATATTTATCGATACCTCATAGACAATAGCTTTGAAAATTTTTTCTTTGTAATATTCTATTTAGCTGCCCAAAAACGGGGGCTTATCATTGTATCCTCATGTGTTGTACAATTCACTTTGTGAATAGCCACAAATATATTTGAGCAAAGTTAGACTCATAGTCAAAGATATTCTTTGATTCGTCGCGTTTTACATCTCTAGCAAATTAGATAATATTTAAAAAATTAAAACTTTCAAGCTTATGATGTCTCAAAGGGAGCATTTGCCGCTAAATTAGCATACTGATGGCTAGCACTAAGTCTAGATGGGTGCTGCTCGCATTCTTTTCATCGTTTTTTTCTCTGGGGAAGACGGACGCGATGGCTGCTTCTGGAGAAATTAGCCAGCATAAACGCCTGCTCAACCGACTGGTATGTCATAGTAGTGTGGTTGAATTTCACACTTTAGTAAATGCTTTGTTGCTGATCATTACACTATGATTTCCTGCACGAATTGATGTTGTTGAATCGAATACGGTTCATTTGCATATCTTTTATACTCACCAGCGGCGATAACCGTATGCAAATATGATTTTCATTTTTCGCAAATCTAAACGTCGAATAGTTTTTGATGCTATTATACATTGCATATTATGTCTTCATTTATTTTTTCCACAGCTGATTTCAATTCAAGAATTTTTGTGATCTTCGAAACTGCATTAAAGTAGTAATAAAATTTCTTGAATTTTGTGATTTTTTTTTTAGCAGACTAAAGATAAATTGAATTCAATTATAGATGCCCTCATTGAAAGAATTCGTTGGTAATAATGTGCAACGTCTACAACGAAAACTTGTCAACGAATCGTCACTTCTATCTTTAAAGACAAGAAAACGTTGGTCGAATGAGAAAGAGGAAATAATTTTTCCAGATATCGTATGGTAGGTGCAATTATTTTGCTTGGATTTTTTTAGTTCGATTTTTAATTTGCTAATTTTAACGCTATAATTTATTATATTTAATATTTGCTACTTTCAGCAGTGCATCACGTTCAATTTAATCCTATGCAATGCTGTTTTTTTTTTTGTTGGAATTTAATGCAAATCATGTTCATGCGATAAAAAACAAATGTGGAAAACCGATGGGTCCATTCCGGATTCTTGTTCGTTTCCGTTGAATTGTAATTCACCATTCGGAGATTTGTACTGATTATCGGCTTTTGCTAGCATCTTTTTTTTCCCCACTATTGATCTAATTTGTGCGTGATTCAAAATGTTTGCATTTATTCGTCGCATAATCTCTGCTCATGCAAGCGCACTTGCATTTGCTTGTTTGGATGGCTTTGCAGCGAAGTAGCCTTCCATCGACGAGGCGAGGGAGAGAATTTAGTCGTAACAATCGTTCTACCAAATTTGCATAATTTTGGCGTTCATACGCTGTGATTCGACGTCATTTATTTAAATAGCGCGATTTCTTAAACTTAATATTCAAATAAAATTAAATATCTACCCATTCAAAAATACTGGCCAACGGTGGCACCTCTATTGCCTGGAGAGTAGGAAATAAATAAAACCTAAGTTTCAATTTCGGTTACTCGCAGTTTTAGATTGATCAGCACATTTAAATTGCTTGGAAAATGCTTGTTTCCTGTATGCGAAGAAATTTTGGAAAATCGCTTACGTTCGGTCGACTGAAGAATTGTTTTATAATGAGCAAAACGATTTGCTTCGATATTCCTAAATAGAAGAAATATTTTATGCCTTTTTTTTCTGTCGTTTATTTTTTTTTATACGTATGAATTTTCTCGTGGGAATGTTTTCATTGATAGAAGATATGGTACATGTGGTAATTTGAAACGTCTTTTTTCGATGATGAGATGGGCTATCCCCGAAGAACTCATTCCAATTTCTTGTTATCGATAGGCTTGCCTACGAACGTTGTTCAAATGCAAATGCATTCCTCAACTCGTCAGGTACCTCAAGTTATCGGGTATCTCAAGTTGTCAGATACACCTGGTGCTCCTCAGGTCCTGAGGAATCTTATATTGCTTTCATTTTCATAAGTTTGCTAGCTTGCAATAAAAGGTCCTCGTGATTACTGAGGACAATAAATTTTATGACAATTTTAAAACGTTCATAGTTAAGGAGTAGCATATTAGCATATTATTTCTCGATATTAGCCTATATACCTTCACGTTTGCGGTGTGATTTTTTTTTTCAATTTTGATGATATCTTTATACCTTTACGTAGTATTAACTATGAAGATAGTTATCAATGACTAGTGATTTCGTGAGTTAATCATATGAATCCGATTTAATCATTTCCTATAAATTTTCCACAATTTTATTATCAGTTAATTGAATATGATAGGTTAAATGAAGCAATTTGTCTTTAAATAGTATAGAAAGCTAAGCACTCTTTTGTTTTTACTTTTCAATAATCGATGCATTCTATTCATTGAAATTCTCGAACAATATTTTTTTTTAAATTTAAGGAATTTTTCTTTCTTTTTTCCAGATGAATACAGTTATGAACGCTACTTGGTAATTTACTAAGCGGTCCACCTAATGATTTTGGTGGGCGAATTACCTGGTGACATTTTCTGGTGCATGGAATCTTAAAATAAACGAAATAAAATAGAAGGGCATTGAGCCATTAATTAAGCATTACGAACATGCCACATTATCGCCGAGGAAACGAATCAATGTGGTAAATTTATTATTTTTATTTATAGGTCAATAATTTTTGATCATAGCTCACCGTTCGATTTGCTCAATTGGAAACGCGTTAACAGCAAATTGAAACGACTAATTGATGAACGCTTCGAAAATGTTCTCTATTTGGATGTCTATAGGATGGATATAACGGCAATTTTACCTCAACAAAAAGATAATAATGGTTAGAGCGAATTTCATATCTGCTTATTTTGAAGTAACTCACTAATGCCATATATTCTTGTCTGGATGTAGGAAAGTTATTGATGACATAAGGCAATTGTGAGCACTGAAATTTGCATACATATTTGAATGAAAACTTATAGTAAATTACAAATAGGAAGGTCTTGATGACATAAGGAATTATGGGCACTCAAATTTTGCCCATATATTTGATTGAAAACTTCAAGCGAATTGCAAGATATCTTCTCTATACGACTCGCTTAGCAATATAAAACTTAGGCTGTCCAGTTTTGCAAAAAAAAAAAATTTCATATGATATTAAAAAAGAAAAAACATTCACTTATAATTCATTATCCGATTAGAGAAGAAAATTTCAACACCTACGCCAAAATCTGTGTAATATTATAAAGGTATATATCGTTTTTATGAGAACTTATGATGTAAAAAATCTGGAAAAATAATGAAAATATGAGGCGTAAATTTTTGATGATGAATAATTTGCTTTTAATGGGAATCGTTATGCGATTAGTTTCGCAATCGCATTAAAGCGAATCAACGATCATGTAAATAGAAACTATCCTACGACTGATTTATAGAATTGGAGTGGAAAAACATGAAATATTCGTCGAGGTTCGAGATTAAATTTGTAGTCATAGAAGAAATTTTTCTAAGGGAAGGGAGAGAGAATGAGGGTGGAGGGGGAGATGCGTCAGACGTTAATCGTTTCAATCTGGGCAAGTTTTTGTGGACGCCGAAATTGAAAGATTGCTAAAAAAGATGTAACAGCAAGCGTATATTAAAAGAATTTTACATTGAAACGAAGAACATTCTGAGGACATTACAACAAATGCGCCGTAGCTGCAATTTTTCAATAGCGACTTTATCAAATTTACGTTAAACGCTTAAGCGATGACGATTTTATGCTGCATTTTTTTTTGGTAAGGTGTGTGTGTGGGAACGAGGGGGAAGGAGTGGTGATGGCGTGATAGCATTACCGAACCACCCATCTGGTAAGAAAAATCATCAATTGAAAGGATCAATTGCAGAAACAATAGAACTTACAGCTTATAGTATTGGGGCCAACTCATTCCTTAAATCAGCCGCTATTACACAAAATAGCTTAATGGTAACTGTTAAGGTAACCAACATTAAAGTGCTACTGTTATTGCAAACTTCCTGGTTGGCGGTTGAAGCGACCGATCATATTTTCTAGGATAACATACCCTGTTGCGCTTCGTCTTTGGCTTTTGTTTGCTTTATTAGCGAATCGCCCGAACAAGCGAAAGTCAGAAACGACTATTGTACCAGGCTTTCAAACTCGTTTTTCCTCTTGTTAAGTTTTAACGCAAGAAATCTAGAATGTTTCTATCAAATACATTTCGAAATATATGAGAAAAATAGACCAATATATTCATTATATTTCTAGAAATGGGATAAACTTCTACATCGATTCATTGATATCATTTATGAGCGGAAACTTCAGGTTTATTTTATCGTCATAAAAATGCGCAGTTATTATTGCAACTTGATTCTCACAACATTACTATCATTGTTCATGAGAAGTGGTCATCTCGTGATGTGACGCGCCTCTTCGCCGTTATTCAAATATTCGCACGAACCGCTCAAACGGTTATGGTAGGTTATTCGATGATAGCACACAGTTTTGGTAGGTTCTTGGTTATAGCACGCAGACTTGATTACAAGAAACGGTGTGTAAACAGCTTCCTGGATAATTTATTTTTATTGCATTATGCCTCCAGGACTAATGGCTTGAAATTTGCGGATTCTATTCGATACAAAAGAAATTCAATGGATTACAAATAAAATTGCCTTATATAAGTGAGGTTAGTGATTAGTGATGAACGTAGCGTGGGACGTCGCTCTGAATTTTTCTCGTTATAATAACGAAGATGGTAGAATATACTGTAACGCTAAGAAATGCAGCGGGTTTTCGATGTTTTTGAGATACAGCAATGAAACTGAAGGAGAGGTGCAGAGTGTGGGAAATCTCCTGCACTTCCACAATAAGTGCATAGTGTACCGTGTTGTTTTCGAGGATGGTGTAATTCAGCCTATAGATATATATCGGCCTCAAGGTAAAAATGGTCAGGAATACCGATTCCATTTCAAGTGTTTAAAGTTTGAATTAACTTGCAAGTTTAAGCCTAGACATGCATGGAATATGATTTATCGTTTATCATTGGGGATCTTGAATTCGGGAGCCTACGATGCCGACATCAATTACAACCTTCATGAGGAATCAGAAGGTCTTTACCATACTTTGTTGTGGCTTCCGACTCGCTTTCTCTTCAAATCCATCACCTATTACTGATGACTATTAATATGTGCTTCTAGATGGACGTTGCCATAGTCGAGCTAGTAATCGCCGGCTTATCGAGCATGGATTTGTCGCGATGGTTTGCGTTTCAGTGTTACCTGCGAACGCTTGATGGTGGTGATACGGAAGATTCCGTGCATGTCCAGTGTGTGAAAAAAGAGTATCCGAAAAATTTCTTTCCTCGATTGAAGGAGGTGAGTAGTTGTGCCGGACATCATTCCGGACATTCCGTTATAAATACGTTTTTTTTTGCTCTGCGCATAACAGTGTTCAATGATTGCCCGTAGATGTCGCAACAGTGATGATGAAATTTTCGATCGGGAATTTAGAGCTGCTTGATGCTTGCAATAATTGAAGCCGCTGAGTTTTTGTATGGCTCATTTTGGCATTTTTTTCATACATGCTGAGATAGCAATAGAAATTGCTCCCTAATGGGCGATTCCATCAAACAAACTTCTGGCCTTATTGAGAAGTATATTGTTATTACTGCAGTGGTACTTGTTTATATGCATTAAATCCTTCAAAGAAAAATCCAATAAAATAAAGCAAGAAGAAAACAATTGTCTATTTTTTAATATACAAGATCTCCTGCCATATATAATTGCTAACTTCGTACACTTTTATCCGATGAAAGAATCGCATTTAGTGATAAAGTGCGCGCAATTATCCTTTGCCTATATTTGCAAATCCTATGGTCGATTTCAATCGTCGCATATCTGCTGTGATCCTATAGCTAGCTGTCACTTCGTAACGCTAATGGATACTAAGAGGTGCGCGATATGCTTTAGCCTACGACTAGTTTTCGTTATCGTAACAAATTTACATCGTTGAAATACCCTCCCCTCTTGTTGATATCAAATACGGCGAAAATTCCTAGAACCAGCCTACTTTCGATTAGTAAGATTGATATATATTTTTAGTTAATGCGTTCGCAAGAATCAAATTAAAATATATCGTAAACATTCAATTTATTTTTCATAAGAAACTAATAACATCTGCGATTTTGTTATTTCAATTTTAATTCGAATTCTCCGTTAAGATTTTCTTCCTCACTAGTATTTTGTGAAAAATTCTTTTAATATTCTAATCAATAACTTCTCATAAATCATCACTCCTAAATGAAATTATTTCTTATATAAATTCGACGATAGTAGGCTAGTAGGGATACATGGTGTATATAGTGTACAGAGAGAATCAATGGATATTTACAGCAAACCGCATCCAATTACTTCCGCCATTATTGGTTTTTAGTGTTTTGAATTTAGTTAACTCATGGAAAATCTATTGCCGAAAAAAAAAAGCGCATTTTTCAACCGAAATTCTCATGAATTGCAACAAAAAATGCTTAAAGCATTAATTAGTGAATTAGCATACTTGAAATGCTAAATAGTGATATGTGCGAATGCAATCACGCTCATTTCATTTATAATTTTCATGAAATCATAATTGTAGAAATTCGCAGTGTTTTATCACTATTTATGCACATTCAATAAAAACATCCTATTCATAGAAACCGGATTTTCCTAAAATCGACTAGCCACGGAATCCAAGGAAGCATTGACATGGTCATAAAAAACTGTTGCTCAACTCGCATTCATCTGGGGTGGGAGAGGGGGTGGGGGGTGGTGGATTCAGAATTCATTAAAGTTGTTACTCCACGGTTAACTCTATCTCATCAGGTCTCGCTCAGTTCAGTATTGCCTACCTTATTGCTTTCTGCATTGATATTACTGGACGGATAAACACAAAAAACCCTTTGCATAAACGTGGGTATTAACATGACGTCGATAAAATGCGTACTATAATTGCATATTTCGGAAGATGTGTGAAAATCACGATTGCAAAAAATATGTTAACAGCGGTCATGATTAAATTACCGATTTCATTCCAAGCTTTCGTAACTTGCTCTGCCTTATGCGATCTGTTAATGTCGCTTTGGGATGGTTAAGGCTATAACAACAACGTGATCAGCGAGAGGAAGTTCTTTTTATGGATGACCGGGTCCATAAATTTCCTAGTGAGGAGGTGAAGTTTCTGCAGAATAAGCCATCCGTTTCCGCAAAAATTTTTTCACTCCTTACCGTGGGAAACGTACTTTTTCTTACAGATTATAAAACCTACCTTCACTGCAAATCAATTTCTTTGAATTGAATAAATTATCTTCGTCATTGTTCCAACATTCGTATTTTAATATAATCTAATAATACCCTTATGTGACAAAAATATTATGGGAGACCCCTTATATTCACAAATAATTCATTATATGCAAATTTAAATCGCTTATTAAAGTTTAATTCCATTTTGCATAAATTTGCATTTCAGTTCTCAATGCGTGTATTCGATAAGGATTTCCCAACGCTATCGAGAATGCGTGATTATGCTATCGATGCAAAAACGATATTCTCACTTAGTGATATTCAATTGTTTCGCGTTATCCTACTATCGGGTAAAAATCTTGCTATAACAACTAATGAAACACCAATTTCAAAACAACGAAATAATCGTCATTTACGCACATTTAAAAAATGGATTGGATCATTGGAACTTGGTGAACGATATTGTCAACAATATTCATGAATTGAATTATTCACATATATTTTAACCTAACTATTATATTGCATAGAGAGGCAATATAATTGTTGACGAGATTTTTATCAACATACGCCATAAATCAATAGATATTTTTAATGCTTCCGTTATTTTATAAGGTGGAGAACATTGAATAAAGCCGATCTGAGGTTACCGCTTACCAGGATTTGACTTAAAATGACTGAGCTTTTTGTTTCATGACAATGAAAGTTTTCAGCATTTTTTTTTCATCAACTAATGATGCAAGAGGCGATCGCCTTGTCTGTAGAAAAAAACGCCGCTATTTTAGTAAAGAAGTGCTCTCAGAGTATTACAATCATATTAGATATTATGTTCAGAAATGATATTATTTCTTCAAATATATATATATTATATATATATATATATATATATATATATATATATATATATATATATATATATATATATATATATATATTGCAAGAACGCCTCTCATTTTTACGCTTAAAATTGTTATGAGTATTGATGAAAAAAAATGTCTTTAAAAATAAATTTTGGTCAGGTTGTTGGACATTTCTAGACTATCGTTTTTCAGCTCTCCTTTCTTTCACCTCTTCACCTCGCCTCCTCTTCCCATACAAATATTCAAAATTCTAGTCCGTGGATAGCATTCCGTTGATGAAAATTGTGCAGGAATGGCAAAGCGCATTTCTATCTTTTTGAATCGAGCATAAAGTGTAAAAATTCCGATGGCTTAAAAAATCGAAAAAAAAAACTAATTACATACATGAATAATATTAGTTTGTGTATCGTTTCTATGCTTCGATACTCTGATTATTCCGCTGTATTAAAGGCTGTACATTTGTGCAAATGGCATGTCGACCGCTATTTTCATTGAGTTTCTAATTTTTTTTTTCTATTTGTCGATGTTGTTCGTGAATTTCCGAAGATGATTTTCGACGTTTTGCAAGTCCCTAGAAATCGTAGACTAGAAAAGACGAATCAAAAAAAAAAGAAAATTTATGAGTCTAAATGCAAAATTTATTGGAATTTGTTTCATCCGCAAAGTGAAGTTATGACCAGCATTCCGATAGTCTACTTCTCAAAATCTTTCGTTTAGCTAGCAAGAAGGCCTAGAGATAAAAGGAGTAACGATCTGATACAACTGTTGAAGGAATATGTGCAAAAGATACGTCCACATTGAAGTTAGAAGCGATTATGGGTATATGAATGCTTAAGACATATTACAGAAATAGTATAAGATGAGCTGAGAAAGTAAACGGGAAATTAAAGAAAAAAAAAAACAAGGAAGGCTGATCTCTCCGTTTCACTGAAAGAAAAAAAAACTTCAATTTTTTTAAAATGCCACCATAACTTTTCTCATCTCGATTTCAAATATCATTTCTTTAATTCCTTTCCCTTATCCTTGGTAGTGCAATTTTTTCTATGCGAATTTGATAGAAATATGCCCATTGAAGTCAAAAATGATTTTATGTTATAATCAAGAATTGTTGTAATCAAAGAAGAATTTTGTTGATTTCAATTTAAGAAAAAATTTTCGAATAGTTTCATAAATTTATTGCATAATGGCTATGAGCGATGTTAGTATTTTTTTTTTGAATGTGTGTATATATTGATAGCTTCCTATATCGCTTTTTATCTGTGATATGTAATTATAATGCGTATTTGAACTAATCGATTCAATTGCCCATCATAGGCTAATTGAGTGATTAATGTTTTTCGTTTGTTTATTTATTTATTCGTTTATTTATTTATTTATTTATTTGTTTGTTTATTTGTTTACTTTATATTTATTGCCATTTCGGCTGAATATTTTTCAAGTAAAGTTTTTGATAAATAATATGATTGCATATATTACAATTTTGGTCTATGGATCATATGATTTAGGCCAGGTGATAAACAATATGATCTAAGGTAAGAGGGAACCTTATTGATACGGATAGGTGAAATTCCAATCCGATGCAGATATTTGGTGAGAAAATTATATTCTTCAAAAAAAAAAAGCATAGTGAGTGCATAGTGCATAAAAAGCGTAGTTACTCGCATAGTGAGTGCATTTTGACTATACTTGCATTTCTAATAAAATAATATTGTTATCATTTGGAATCATCGATGAAAATATGCAACCTTTGTGGTAAAGTTTTAAGTATAGAGATTAGCCTTCTTCGAGGTCGATTATGATTTTTATTGAATCATCATAAATCATAAATGAACCGTTAAATATAGATGAAGAATTGTGATAACCAACTAGCTCGTATTCATCACGAAGTATGTTAAGGGAAGAAGCTTAGTTCTACAGAAAAATATTTGCCAAAAACTCAAGTGAAATTAATTTTCCTCGAGTATAGATGAAGCAAACACTCGACTATCAGCAAATACATGTGATACATAAATACGCGTGAAGAGACTTATGTAAGCGTTTGATTTTTTGATCAATCAATTCTGTGTTTGTATCCTCTAAATGAACCTCCAATGTCAATATCAGTGAACTAGTATGAGGAGCTTATTTTCGATCACTGATCATTCCAAGCTCTTGAACTCTGGAGCGCTCATGGATTGGAATCCTCAAAAATAACAGATTATGAAAGCGATAATATTTTTTCGAGGAAATGATCGTGAATGCAAATAAATCGAAGCGAGTAACTCCGTTTATCGCAAAACTAAACGACGAAATGATATTGCAGAGGGAGCAACCTATGAGATAGTAATTTCAGATGATTAGAAAGAGTTCAATCTTAGTGTGCAAATAAATCTTGGGTTCTAATTCCCAATTTTTGTGTTCTAATTCTCCCAATAGCATGTACTTTATATTTCAGCATATATCTTTCTCAGCTTTTTAGGCTCTAATTCCCAATTTTTAACTCTATCTATCAACACATTTGTTTCCCCTTAATTTGAATGCCGAATATATTTCCACCGAAATATATTTCAACTTTAGTTCAATAAATATGAACAAGTGGTCACTTTTATGAGTGGTCATGTTTATGAGTTGCTAATTTCACGGTTTTGTTGCAATAATACTAAGCGTTTGCGATATATTTGATGATAGCGCAATTTCCAGGTGAAAAAAACGTATTGTAGGTGTAATTGAAATGTAGGTGTAATCAGTGAGAACGTTTTCACCGGCTACAAGCGTGATTTTGTGATTAAATATGCATAATCTACGTTAATATTGTTGTCTAACTTCTGAAGCTCATAGGATGAGGATATAAATACGATTTCTCAAGGAAATTCTTGCACAGGAGGACAGAATGTTGGTCTCTGGGCTTTTGGTTCTCACTCATGTGGATGGACAATAGGTGACCAATATGACGTGCGCCGACTATTGCTTGCTTTGAAATGAAAATTATTTTCACACGTCCACATTTGAAAGAAGAATATGTTGGAATTATTTTATTCAGCGAAGCTACGGTTATGCTCTATTTGCACATTTCGAGAAGCATTCCAACTTCATAGGAAGGAGAAAAATTGCTCGAATATTGCGCTGCCTAACCTCAGCAAGCAATCTTAACGACACAACGCTGACAATTAAGATTTCATGCTGACATGTCGAGTGCGTACTCGATACTATGCTTACTTAATTGCTTCTCAAATGTAGAGTTTATTGGATTTGGATGTTTTTCTGGATGAAGGGAATTTGTTTCGTTCGTTTATTTATTTATGGATCGAAATTTTTTAGCCTTTCAACTCTATTCCATTCCTTGCATAAACATAATGACACATTGGTAAATATATCTTTCTAGTGAATCACTTATCTAAATAACAGATCTAGAAAAAGATGAATTCAAAAAATCATAATGTACTTCTTCGAAAGATTAAAGCTATCATGTGATCATATAAATTTTAAATGTTTGCACTCTTCATTTTCGTATGATTCAAATAATAACTGAGATGAACCGTCCTTAGATTCTTATTGATATTAAGAGTTCGGTTGGTAAGGACTCTGAAACATGAGAATACTCTCTACTAATAGTGTAATCAGAATCATATTTCGACTTTCCAGTTCATCGTAATATATACAATCCCAAACGCTTTCAACTATTGCGTCTGTTCTTCCTTTGAGCAGTATACCCGCGTGTTTATTGGAAGTGCTAGCGCTTCGATAAGATGAAAAAGTCGTTTATTTTCCACAGCTTTTCTTCCTATATGTGTGAGTCTGTCTGCGTATTGGAGCATGCTGCCCTGTGTTCGGGTTCTATCATGATAGGTGAAACCTCTTTGATTCGTCCTGCTTAATATTTAGTGGTTTTCGGGGGCGTAAATTCGAACTTGGAAATTCGCTCTCCATCAGCCCAAACTGTCGTGAAGCATTAATTGATGTGTCACCTTCATTACGTATCTCAGAAGGCATGATTTCTTTAAAGAATAACATGAAACTCCACAATAATTATGTGGTTCTGATGAATGCATTCTAAACATTTTCGAGGCGAAGTTTAGGAATATGTAAATGAATAAAATTTTATTGTTTTACACAGGAAGTACTTAATTCAATGAATAAATCTCAAAAAAAAGGCATTCATATATTTGGCTTTCCTGTAATATAACAATTACATTTGAACATACATCGTTCTTGACGAAAAATCGTTTATAGCAGTAGTAAAGTAGAAGCGAAGAAAAACCTTTTGGACTAACTAAACACGCGATTTTTGTGCTCTCTTTAACCAAATATGCATAGATGAATGCCTATTTCAATGCATATTATTCACCGCTAACATAACTACATAGTGGTTTTGCATAGCATTTTCAAAAATATATGGCTATACAATTGAATGTTTTATAACAATTTGTCGGTTTTAAACGATTCTTTTATAAAAGCGACAATTGGCGTTGGACACATAGGTAAGTTTGAGGAGATAGCACCTCTTCCTTTGTAATCGGGTATATTGTTTGACAGGTGAAAGAATTTGTTTGTTGGTGAATACCGTTCGCAAACGCATTAACAAAGGTATTTCTGTGAATTATCACGAAAATCTTCCGCTTTCAATCAACGCATAAGCGATGGCCTTAGGTCGATTTATTCACAAGATTCTACTGTAACCTTACAGAATTGAAGCAGCTTTTGGTCACTTCTGAGGCCAACGCATGTCAAAAAATCTAGCGCTTTTTAAGTTTTCAGCGGCGAAAGTCGTTCACTTTGCAAACGAGGTTCCAATTTCAAAACAATGGCTATTGTAGGCAAATTTTTCGGGATTGTGAATTGATTTCATCCTAGCTGAAGCCACTATACACGTGTTAGAAGAAAAACAGCATCTCTTTACGGAACCGAGCTCAATGTTTACAGCATCTATATGAGACTGTCATGCTGCAAGTGGACGAAGCATAGAAATAAAACATGTTGTTGGAAGTAAGGAAGGAATCAAACCTTTTTCAGTATAGATTCCTTAAAACATTTTAAAAGCTTTCGCGGCTATTATAACCCACTGAATCAAATTTACATAAATATAGAAAATTCATGAATTTCCCCTTCTTGAAAGATTTCTCTCCAGATTACTATTAGCGTAATCAGATAACAAACAGTTATAAACCCACAACACAAATGTCCCCTCAACATTGAATGAAAAAGGCCGAACATATCTGATGTAGCAGATTATAAGATATGCATCGATGGAACGAAGTAAAAAATAATGTGCAAATTCCAATGCTATCAACACCGTTACTCCTCCAAAATAGAAGATGTGTAATTAAGCGGTAGTTGTGCGAAACAACTCGACGATCTGCTGCAACTTGCGTTTGACGTTCGAAAAATTGACGATTGTTTACGTTTCTCGAAACGATAAGGAAATTGTTGTGTATCTTTGTTATCGTTGAGATGTGCATCCAAAAGTCGTGCATTCCTTTCATTGTCCTCTTGCTCTTTGTCGGCTATGCCCGAATCTGTGGAACCTATGGAGCATCTTCTCACTAAAAGAAAGACAAATATTCATGGGATCGCAATGGAGACTTCAGGAGGCATAATGGTAAAAATATTTTTGCATCAATTGTGGTTTATAACATATTCTATGTTAGCACCAGAGAAAAAAAAGCGATAGTGTATAGCGTCCTTAAGTTTTCGCAGAATTAGGGTTGTTTCTGCGGCAGTGAAAATTATAAAGTATGGTGATGGTAAACTCGTAACATGAGGTGGATATTGTTTGTGCGACTAATGCAAGCCATCGAAAAGATTTCATTTGAGGAACCTGGAAAACCGCCTACGGAACTCGAATTTCGGGGACTGCAAAAATTCAAGGTGAGTGCCCGGAATTGGTGTATGATCCTCAGTACTCCTTCGTCTCCTCCGCCTCATATCTAGGCACCTTGTATGCAGTATCATTCTAGGCACTTTTGAGTGCTGAGGAAAATCGCAGGTACCCTGATTTTGAGCAGGCGACATTAGGTACGTTCAACTTTTGGGCAAACAAAGCGCTCACACTATACACGACTAGAAGAACCGGAATGCGGAACTCAACCGGAAGGAAGTGTCATGAGGGAGCCTCATTTGCAAAACAACTGCCTCATATACACTAGACGGCTATCTGCTATCTCCCGTTCTGACAGCATAGGAAGTATAAGCCGAGTGGCCTATGACAATTTATCCAATCATATCGGTCGCTCGGGAAGAAATGAATTGATGATTTCACGCAATAGAATTTGAAGACATCTGTTGAGCTTCACAAGTGATTGTTTCACTGTGACTGGTTCACTACAGTTTCTTGCCATATGGTAAAGGAAAAAAGCTGAAATCTGCGAATCATACAATACCCACCTAAAGGTTGAGATATACTACGCAGCAGAGATTAAGCATTCACACCACTTGACACCATGGAAATTTTACCCATTTAGGCATCTTTAGAGGTTTCGCATTCTAACATCAATTATATTTCATGTCAGCAAAGAGGTTACAATACTTAAACTGTGATTTTAAATTCACCTTGAGCGGTTTCTATGCTATCCACTTCACGCAGTATTTTGCTTCGCTTGTCTTTCAAAAGAAAAATGCTTCTCGCTTAAGCTTTTCATAACGTTATCAGCGGACTTCTTTTTTGAATTTTAAAGGTCACTATATAAATGGTCAATGACACCATCCACTGTCACCCACTCTTCGTCAAGCATCATTTGTTTGCCGCTGTTTGAAAACCGCCTCATCGCTCTAGAAAAAAAAAATCCCATCAATTTTCTCCTACTTTTCATGAAAGCATTGCATAGAAACTTTTTAATATTGCCTAAAGTATACTCATGCAAAAGATACTAATAAAAAAATTATCCCTCAAAAGCAACTTACTACAGTTTCGTTGCAAGAATGGTAGGTCACTTGTGCAATGATCAAGTCCATATAGAGAACGATCACGACTCGATCGTTTCATTTTATCGTTACGAATAATCGGCTGAGTGCAATAGATTCGTGGCGGTACAGAGTCACTCATTTCGATTTGACTGTTATCTCGAGTTTTACGAAAACATGATCCTGGATATTTAAGGATGCAAATATTTAATAGAATGATAATGATAAGCATCATTAAGCAAACGATAACCGTTAGCATATGTTTCGTATTTATCCAATCGATGTTCTCCCTCTCGATACCTAAAATTGAGAAACTATTCAATATCGGCATTGGCATTTTCAACGATCATATACAAACTAGTAAAATTTAAATAAAATCTAGCCTAAAAAATAACTTATCCTATGGTTTATTAACAACCGAACACATTGCAAGTTTAATAAATAGTATACGGTAAGGTTATGCTTAGTTCACCGTAAGAGAACAGGTAAGATGGAAATGAAATCTTTCAGGGAGTTTGAAATTTTTTGAGCCTAAAAAGAAAAGAATTCAAGTGTAGTTCAAAGTGAAGCGCTTGAAATTTGATGTAAAATTAACAAACATCATATAGGATTGACCGATGCGTAAAGAAATATCATGGGAAATTTCGCACATATTGAAAGAAATATGATGGCAACGTAACGTAAAAGGTTTTGGTGAATACAATTCGCCAAATATATAAAATTAATTATTTATATACGCACTTTCATTTAATTAATGGATGTGGCATCCTGACATTATCCTTTGGCTACTTAGGAATTTAAAATGAATGCTAATATAAGTGGGAACTGCATTTATTAAGTCGAATATTAAATTGCCATGTGCACTAAGATAAGCTCTAAAGTGAAGTGTTAAGCTTAACGAATACACGTTATTTCCTCCGAAAATCCTTTAGAGTTACAGCTGTGCAAAACTTCAAGAACCTGGAGTTTATTTTTTGCCATGCTTGCTGGTGAACTTTTTCTCAGATATATATATTCCAATCTGTTTTTAAAATATTTTAATAATTTGTTCCCTATCCATATCGTATACAATGATATTTTACGATGAGCTATATTTGCATGTTGTTCGGTTTTTTAGCTCCTCAACTTTCTCGAGAAATTCCACAGATCAGGTTGAAATTGCCGCCGACCAGCTCATACGCCAATTTCACAGAAATATGTAGATTTCCATATTGAGTAATTTTAGTGCTACAGCTGAATCCAAGTTGCTTTTCGCAAATTTGTTGGTGGGCTTGTGTTTTTCAGGAATATATAAATTTGTTGTGAAATATGGTAAGTTCTATGCAAACTGAAGCGTTGTAAAACTTTCTAATAAAATGGCTATAAAGGTGACCGATTAAAACATATCACGGATTGCCTCACTTTCAGAGTCAGCAGTACAACACAGCATCATTTCAAAATCTCAATGAAAAGAACATTTTAGTCACATACATTCAAAAAAAAAACATTTAAACAAGCAAGCATATCATGCCGATACCTTTATAGTCCATTGGCTTCAGTTCTATTAGATTCCGCCTTCAATTTAATCTCAGTGAAATTTTTTAGAGCACTAGTCTTTGTCATTTGTCATATCAGCTTCTATTTCGTCGACGAACCCTTGAGGTTTACAGGGGTAGTAGGGAGATATCACTTACCATAAACTTCACAGAAATTCAGCAATTGTTTTAGATATCTGAAAGACTTCGAAATTTACTAGCAACCGAATTTTAAGTTTTTTGTGAGGTTTATTATCAATCGCTCTGGGGCATCAATGCGTACTAAACTTGTTAATTCTTTCAAAAGTTACAACTTTGTGCTCCATGTCAGCACTGTTCTGAGAGGAAAAGAAGGGAGATAGAAGGAAGCTCAATACGTCCCTGAAGATGACAGAAAATAAGTTGAGGTGGTACCAATCTTAGCAATTATCCTCCCTGCCTACCACAGATTTCTATTTCACGAATGGCAGAAGCTGGCTCCAGAAAACCTAAAATCATGAACCTAGGGCTCGTGGATGGAGAGGAACCACGCATGCCGACACCGAGAAAAGCACCTATATATATATATATATATATATATATATATATATATATATATATATATATATATATATATATATATATATATATATATATATATATATATATATATATATATATATATATATATATATATATATATATATATATATATATATATATATATATGGTGGCGCTACTCCCAAGGGCCTTTGTTTAGGCGGCATCAAAATCCGAGACTCAAATTCCTTTCTTATTTGGTGAAGAGGGAGAAGGGGATACAAGCGAAGCTGGGATGAGGTCGGGTTCGTGTTGGGGTCGTCGATTTTCTGGGGATCTCAGAAATCGAGGATGGCTGATTTCTGAGTAGATCTCAATTTCACTCAGAGGCACCTGACTTTGAATCCCCAGAAATTCTTAAGTCTCGATTTTTTAAATTAGAAATCCAGTTTTTGTATTATGGGACAATAGTGAGGATACGTTTATTACGGCGTTCAGGTTGAACCTTTCTAAAAACTTTTCGAGAAGGAGCAGCATGATATGACTTAAATCGTTCCCAGGGGTGGTACACTTACGGATATTTAGCTTTTCCTGAGGAAATAGAGCTAGTCTATAGACTATCCCTGAAAGAATTTTGCCGCCATGTTGATTGAAGGAGGCTGATTTTAAGTCGACTCAGTAGCTGAATATTTTGTTTATTGTTTCGGGAATCATCACACAAGCAAAATATTTTCGTTTTTTACAAGGAAATGAGACATTTTTCCTTAATTTGAACTAAAAATTCTATGGGGACTCTAAATCAAGCATAATAAGAAGCACTAATGAGTTTATGATCGCAAATGTTGTGCTTATTTAGGTCTTTATATATGCTCGTTAGTACTCGTTTTACATTTTCACACAGAAATTATCGATCGAATTTGAATTTTTTTCTCAACCTAATGAGACTTATTAGAGTATTTATTTCGCTTCAAAAAAAAATCTAAATTAAAATATCCAATAGTAAAATTCAGTAATCTTATCGATAAATTATCAAAGAAATGTTTTAGAGTAAATCTGAAGCTTATAAATAGAATGGATTGGCATTGCAAAAGAATAACTCCACTCTAAAACGAATTATGCGAATCTTACAATTTGAAATATTCTAATAATATAGGGATTACATTTAGTGGTTCAATGATAAAATGCACTTCTAAAATAATATCGCAGCATATTTCGTTCTCAATGGAACTTTAATTTCTTATAGACAAGTTTGCAAAGTTTGCACAGCGTATTATGACACTATCTTGTCTACAATGCTTAGCTATTGTGGATTTATTTGCGTATCCGATCGTAATGACTCGGGAATTAGAGAAACATGAGCTATGAAATTTGGTGGACACTATATTTCCTGTAAACACTTATCTATTTCTGATATATTAATTTAATGCTTACTTAATATGGAATTTTCTTCTTTTTGGGAGAGATTGTGCTAATGGAGGAAATTCTTTCAGCTAAAATGAAATATAATCCGAGATTTAACTGAAGGATTTTTACGCATCATTTAATGTAAGCTTCTAAGAATTCCACCGCACAAGAAGAATGACGATATCAACAACGGAAGGAGAAGAAGACATGTGTTTTCATTAAGAATACGAAAAGTCCGGTTGTTTTAGAACGGACTTCAGTGATTCGCCGATTCGCAAGTGATCTCTTTGACCGCAGCCGAAAAATCACAAAAATTTAAATTCTTTCTCGACGAGACTATCGAGACAAACATACGAGACATTCAGCAACAACGTTGAAAGCAACTTCGATTTGACTGTAGATAAGACGAAAGCGCTTGTTGAGCCTAGAAAAATATGTATATAAAGGAGTTGTTCGATTACTTCCAACATGCAAGGAAACAAAACTTAGGCGAAAACGATGAATGAATAAACATCTGACGCAATTGTTAACTATTTTTGTAAAGATAACAGCTGGCTCTTTGGTTCGCAATAATATCTAAGATTTCATAAATTTAGGAGGTCTTGGTCAAACTTTCGTCAGCTTTTAATAGATACTCCATTTCATGACAATTTAGTCAAGTAGGTGGAATATTTTTGAAGAAGTGCGCAACAAGCTCTTCGAATCAAATAGCGCATTGTTGGATGTCGAATTGACGTTATTGAATTCTCAAGACAATCTTGCAATAATTGGCCAATAACCAGTTTTGTCCATTAATGTGCCTAATAATAATATTTCATCTCACAGTTAAGCCAATCAATTTCTCTTAAAGAAATTTTAATAATAAAAAATGACTATCAGTGTTCATCAATGACAACGTCCGTCAATGCTGAAACAGTTTTGACGGCTACTCTATGTTGTTTTCGCTTTTGAAACGACACCCTCTCGCAGAACCATCAGTCGATAAGCAAAATCCGATCAGTAGAGCAGTAAAAATATCACGATTGATACTGTCTAGGAAAGACGGTACAATAAAGATAAGACTTCCGGAATGGCAAAAAAGTTGGCAAAAAATATTAGGAAGGGAATTCAAGGTGGTCACGATAGTTACCACTGGCCAACTATAAAAAGTTGGATAATGGGGTGACAATAGTGAGCACCTTCCCCATCCAATCCTCATCCTATTCCTCCGACAGGATCCTTGAAATGAAGATTTAACCACTACTTAATTCAGTGTTAAAAAAACCGTGATTTCTGAAATCAAATCACTAAAGACATGAAAATGCATGAGAACGTTATTTTCCAATCTTAAATCTAACGAAGAAGGACGTAGTAAGAAAATTTTAAAGCAAAAGAATAGATCACCTATTTTTGGAGTGGAAATCTATAGAATAAAAATGAAACTACGGAAAATCCTCAAAAATCAGATCGACAATTAGAAACTAGCCCGATATTACTGATGTTAGCAAAGCACTGCAGACGTGCACGGCGCGGGTATAAAAGATATAGAAAGAGATAACGTAAATAATGAGTTCTTGGAACGTTTAGGATCCCTCATTTTTTGCTGTTTTAGTTCATTTAGTTTTTTTATGGTTCTTGGATCTTCGGAATAAATATAAGTTCATTCGTCGACTAATAACTATTGACAATTGTAAGACAGCGAGACCCTGATGTTAACTGGCAAATTATAATCTGCCAAGAACACGCCTCCTTATTCCTGCGCTATATTCGTTGCTGGATTGATTACCTGTTGCTATGTGTCAATTTTCAAAAACTACCAGTGGGAACAGATTAGAGCAACACCAGTGCCTCCAAAAATCAAAGAATGGCTCGTGAATCCCTTTGATACAATATTCAAAAGCGTACAATTAATTCACTTTTCTTTATTTGAACTATTTTATTCACTTAAACAAATGATTATTTCTCGATTCATTAGAAAAAATTCCCTTGTGGATTAATTGAAAATTCTCACAAAATTTAATTATTTTCGCTAAAAAAAAATGTACTTTCGCATTAAATGAAATCACATCGTATCGACCATTTATCTTCACATCAAATTTTTCGATTTTATTTTTCACAATATTCTCTATCCAAATTTTGTCATTTACATTTTTTTTCTTTTATTGCATTATTTTCATTGCTAAAATTTCTCATTCGATGATACGATTTCATCTGTGAAATCGAATTTCAAACATCACAAATGTAAACGACATATAAAAATGAAAAACAACTAATATTCTCGCCTAACGCTTTATATTAGCGGTATTTTGCTCTTAATTTCGTCATTATATGCTCGTTTTTATTTTCAATAATGATCGAGTGTTTTTAAATTCAAAGCTGTGGATTTAGTATGGAAGCAATTCATTTACTATTAAATAAAAAGTGGAAAATTTCTTCTTCTTTTCTAAATATTTATCTTCTTATAAATGAAAAATTTATGTTCTATAAATTGTTCTATTTTCTATGAGAAATATTCGATAAGTTTTGGAAGAAATTTGTAATAAAATATTTCTATTTTCCGCATTTACAAAATATTTTCTATTCGTAAGTACGAAATTTTGAATTTGGAAAATATGAAATACCTCAAAAAATTTTATAAAAGTTTATAAGCATATCAAAAAAACAAAAAAGATATAAAAGAGGATGGTGAGTTTTTTGAGCGCTTTGCAATGGAAAAAAGAAAAAAAGAAAAATTCTTGCTGATATAGCAGATATGTCGATAAAGTCATTCATTGAAGCAAAATGTTGGCAATGGTAGTAATTGTCATATTTGTAGCTGCAATTAGCAGCTTACAAAAATGACGATTAGTACCTCGATTAATTAATAATATTTTGATTTTATAGCTGCACGCGAATTTCTATCAATAACTGAAGTAATTCGGAAGGAATTATTAATAAATATCATGAAAGTGATGCGAGTAATGATACTGACACTTTCAAGATTGAAAAAAAAACTTAGTTATTAGCATTTCAGCTTATAATCATAAATAATAGGGAGCAACTGAAACGTCAAAATATCTCTATCGCCTAGACAATACCTTAAACAATGAATAAAAATAATGAAATTTAAGCTATGAATGATCAAGAAATTTAGTACATATTTGCACGAATTGTTTCCAATTGTTTACTGTTGAAAGGCGCAACAAAGGGTTCCAGATTATCTTTACTATAGTCATGTCATTTTCTAGCGTTGAATGCAACAAAGGGTTCTACGGTCATCTTTACTGTAGGTCTCATATCTCCTATTTCGTTAGAACTGATCACCATCTTTGTAACAGAGAGCATTTCAAATGTGCCTCAATGCTTGACAACCAATTCACTTCTGCTATTACCGAGTGCAAATCAGAAGCAAAATTAAGGAGGGAGAAATGCGACCGATTACCTGCACAAGCAAACGTATATGAAGCATCTGTACTGAATAAAGATGAGAGTAGTTCATCTTACTTCCAAGGAATCCGTAATTTCTTAGGACATACTTTATTTTGCATAAACGTTAACTAATCAACAACAATTGTATAACTGTATTCTGATGTGCCTTTTAGGTTAATGAACATTCAAGAGTCGGTGAGCATTATTTTAAAGAAACCTATTCTTCTGAAACATATGAAAATCTCGTTGATAGCTTTTTTTAAATCCTATATGACAGCAATTGCGCTTATACGTACAGCTATCGAAACATCGTTATACTGTATAATTGCCGAAACACAAATACGGTAACCGAAATCACTTGAAGCTAGCAAAAACTGCACCATCGTCTGACTTTGATTCTAGAAAGAAAACAGTCTATATTGGCAAAAATAGAGCAGCGATTTCAATGTTTATATATTATTTCTTATAGATTTTATATGCATTATAGGGTAATATATATATATATATATATATATATATATATATATATATATGCATGCTCGATATCTATTCCACTGGTATGCATTTTTGTTAATTTAATTCGTGAAAAACACAACATGGCAAACTCATGTTTTCTTTTAAATAAATATGAAGGATGATTTATAAGATGAGGCGGCCGACATTTCAAGAGGATTTTTAAACTCATCTAGTAGTCATTAAGAAGATTATAGATACTTAATATGCTAATTAATTTCTATGGAAGATTTGCAGTGGTGATGGATTCGACACAAATATTAATTAAGGTGATTGTTTATTTTTTATTGTTTCTCCTTCCAATATTGACTCATTTCATTAGGAAGAATATTTAAAAGCATAGCATGTAAGCTGCTTTGGCAACCTTTTTTTCATTTTTTCAGCTAAAAGCATCGATGAGAAAGTCACTGATCAGATTGAGACCGGAATGAAAGAACACTTTGAACGGGAAAGTTCAAGCTTGAAGGGATTTCTTATACGAAAACTATGCAAATTTTAAAAGTTTAGCGCAAGGTGTGTATGGTGTGAGCTGTCTGCAGTACTAGCGCCTCCATTTATATATTCGAAAATATGGAAGCGAAGATATTCAACCAATCCTTCCTCGTGGTTCTAGAGCTCTCGTTTTAACATACGAGTAAATGCAATTGTACATGGCGCTGGGATAGAACGTTTAGAAGATAAAATCTGATCCCTTAGACATCTTCACTAAATTTTTCTTCATTTCATTCATCCTATTTTACAGAAGATATAAAACTACAATATTTCAGATGTTGAATCGTCTACATTTTGTTGCGCTTTTTTCTTAGCCAAAGAAAAAACCATAGGTTTTTAGAAGTGAATCACAAAAAAAAGGCTCACCGAAAATGATCGAAAAATCGTTTCAAAAAAAAAACAACTTACTCGTTGCACCTTTCAAAGTGCGTCTTTCCCAAATAATTTGTTCGTTCGCATCATAATCACCAACACGAAGAGCCGCATTCAATATGGCACTTGCGGTTATTCGATCACGAATACGACTCTTTAAGAAATCTTTTGCTATCGTAACATCCGATGTAAACTTCAATGAAACCTATAAAAAATAATAAATTTGATATATTTTGAAATCTATAATATCTAAAATATAAAAAGTACATCGATATCTTTGCATAAAACCAAAATTTTCATTTCATTCTCATTCGAGGCGTTAAATAATTAATAAAATGTGGTGAGATCTACTGAATATCCATATTCAGTAGATAAGAATGATCAATTGGTGATGATTTCTTTGAACGACGACATAAAAATTTCTGTGATGAACAACGCAAAAGCATGTCATGTCAAGGGACGATACAAAAAATGGGAGTTGTGTAAGGAGGATAGCAGCCGGAAGTCCCCAAACAAATCCAAACAGAGGATTTCCTATGATTTTATCGCCGTATATCGTCTAGTATTGCCTCAACTTATAATGATATGCGTTATAGGCGTCGACAGAGCTCTGAAGTAATATTTATTAGACTTCTGCGTGATAAGTTTTTGCCTAATGAGCATTCACTTGATCAAAGGAATGATTAAATGCTGGTCAGTCAAAAAGTTCAAGGTAAAATCCACTGTTGTAGTTTACTGGCTATTTCGAGTTGCATCCATCTATAATCATCAGTTGCTTGCCTCTTCTTAGCGTTATATACTTGATAAAGAATTTAGTTATGAATTAATGGCAGCGTGCGAGAAAAAGTGAACTTACGATCTCCACTTCAACGGAAGTCTCATCTCGTCTTGAACAGTCGAAACCAATGTTATGCATATTTCCAGTTGTTATATCGAGTAATAAATGATGACATACGTCCTCAACTGCGGTTCCCTGAAAATAGGTCATCCACCGGTTACGACGATTTCGTCAGAGCTGCAAAAAAAAATCCAACCTTTCCAAATTGGATTTCAAAACAGCTGCAGATAAAAGTTGTTAGCTATAATGTTCAAAACGAGCGAAATTTGAAACAATCAAATAAAGGCATAACATGGCATACTTCACCAAAAAACTAATCGAATGCATTATAAATGAAGTTTATTTTCCTTAGAAGTGAAGACGGATTTAATGATCGTTTATGACAGCGAGTCAGAACCACATGCAGTGAAGTCGTATCAAGTGTACGTATGTTCGCCTAAACGTTCAGTGGTTTTAGCACGCGAAATAGAGAACTTGAACTAGTTAGTGATCTATAACTGTGCAACCCTGCAGTATTTTTCAGCTCCGCTTGCTCAGTTCATTTGATTTTGTTGGATGAAATAGGTGCGTAAAGCGACAAATTCATATGTGCACTCAAATATGCATAACACCGCGTTAGCTACCGAGAAAAAAACCCAAACCTGAATAAACAAGGCAGCGCTAAAACGCACAAGCAAACATGATCAATTAGTCTTAAACTTTTCAGCTTTATTTACATCATTTAGTGTATATCCGTACAGTGATTTGGATAGGACAGTCTAGTTAATATGGATGGCATAACGACTCTAGAAATGCACCAATGAAACATTCATGAAACTGAACCGTTGCCAACTTGTCCATGTCGAATTCGATAATCATACTCGCACAGCCAAACGTGTTTCTTTTACCATCGAGCATTCGTTGATAGCAAACGATTGTGCTTGGCTCTTTATTGATATGCGCCCATGATAAACATTGTCCACGAGGAAATACACATGGCTCTTTCAAGCAGTCACCATCGTTGATCGAAGCACAGTGCTAAAAGTGTGCTTTACTTACTCATTCAATTCTAGCAAGAAAGAACGCGCTCAATAATGAAAGGTAATAGAGTTTAAGTAATCATTTAGGAGAAACACTGCGCTTTCTTATGTAATGATCAGCATGGTGACCATAACCGATGCGATCACGAATACATATATGTAGCTTGTCAAGTTATCTAGTCATCAAATTACCTATTCTATTTCAACTTATCCTTCCCATGCGCTTGTGCAGGCATGCATTTACAAAACGTACCATCGCTTAACTGTTATCGATGAAACTGATGGTATGTGTGCCTGTCTGTCACTTGTTTGTCTTATGAGTTCAGCTGTGAAACTACTGAAGCTAGAGCTAGGAAGCTTGATGGATGCAATCTCTTCAAAGGGTAACCGACTATGCCAAATTCCAAGTTGATTTCTTCTTATCAACGGTAATTTTGGACGCTACAATGTCTGAAGTATATGGAAAAAATTGTGTTCAGTTCGACCGAATTTTGCAGCCATATCAGCTATGAATGTTACCGCATGGCCATATCTATCGGTCTATGCGTACACGTGTTTATGTGTATGCGCAGTGGATGCGCACACATGCACATACCTACTTTCCTGGCAGCCCAATTTGGGTTTCAAGAAAGCTGAAGTGAGAACATTCCGCTACTGTAATGCAAATAAGAGAATTAAATCACAAAGATTTGCATAAACGAACGAGGATTAACTTAAATGAAATCTTGCAAGCTTGTCTGCGGCATTTTTACATTTCCTTGTGCTTCTCTAGACAGTTACGGTAAGGCAAAGATCTTCAGATGCGTAGACAATTGCTATCTGAATTATATCAGCAGCTTCAAAGAAAAAAAAAGTCAAAGAAAAAGTGGATTTGGTCCGTGCATGTGGAACTAATGACAATGCTCAGTGTAGATTAAACTCATCTGTGCGTTTTGAATAAAACAGAGGACAAATATATCCTCAATTCTCACAAATTCGCTTTTAATTGAACTTGATTCTCTACGGAATTGAGTTTTCACAACTAAGTTCAGAATCTGCAATTTAAACGAGAGTAACTTTCGCTTCATTTTTAAACGACAATTAATGCGGGCAAAATTTGAAATATACCTGATGTTCCGGGCACGTAACTGCTGCACCGGTTGAAGGATCGTTACGTAGACAATCACGCGGTTCACATCTTGTTTCAGTACAACTGATAAGACCCTGTAAGATTTCATAAAGAACCTTTGTAAATCCACAGAATAGCTCCACACCATCTTCCCCCTCTTCTCCTAAATAAGTGTGCATATTTTTGGCGAAAGTATACTGTTACCTATTGATGGATGAACATATAGGTATCTATAAGTGAAATGCGCTTTGCGATGGAGAAACTATAATTCTCATACAGATGGGCAATACTGCATCAAATTCATTGGCACTATAATACTAATGCAGACAGACTTCTTTGAAAAATTAAGCAAAAAACCCAATAAAGTACTGATGAAAAGAGATGACAAAAAATCACTTTTGAAAACTTCTAATTCGGAAGCGTCAAATTAAGAGCTAATGCTTTACTAAGCGCCATTAAACAAAACTAAGACAAGATCTTAGCAATTAGGAAATCATATAGTTGATATAATTAATTTTATGCGCGCCTATGAAGAAACTTCTGGAGAAGAGTCATGGGTCATAATTTTTTAGGAATGTTTGGAAGCTAGAGCAGCCAGAGATAGAAATGCGAAAAAAGAATGGAGGTAAAATCAAGTGAACCTTCGAGCAAATACATTGCCGGCAATCAATTGTTGTCCAGCTGAATCCGTTCGGTATATAATCGTTCTCCGACAGCTTACAACCACTCACAGTTGGACTATGCGCAACTCCTGTAACGGTAACTCCAAAATACCTATAGGAATACAATTATTTTAATAGTTATTATCAAAGGAATGTCGCAGGTCCCCTTTGTTGACATTCCCGGGAAGAGAAGAAGAACACTTTTTTTCCCATCTTATATCAGTGCCACCTCGTTCAAACAGAAGAATCTTCCCCACAACACGCCAGTATTGTTCTTCCTTTCTTTCTTTTTTCTTATTAGAACGAAAGTATTCTTCCATGCAGTCTTCGCTGATCCCTTTCAAAGTACAAAAAACTTCTGGTTTTCAACAAAACGCATATGAGGACCATGCGAAACCCCCGTGGAACCTGGTGATCTGATACAGTAGCACTCTTCCTCTTGCCCCTACATCGTACAATCAATCCATGCACCCGCACAGAACTGAAATCCTCCATGAGCAAACCGTCTGGCTCGAACACTTCCGGACGTTGTCTACACAATGGCGAACGGGTTTGATCATGTGCAAGCAGAGAAGCAGAGAAAAAGTATCATCATATTGATTCGAAATGAATCAGTACATGGGCATCTCCTAAAGCAATTGCTCTATATAAAATCCAACTTCTAATTCCATGCATCCCACTCCTACGATTGGTGATTAGAGCTTGGGAAAAGTGGAGCGAGAAGGATCATGTCCTTCCCGAATTTATATGCGTAGGAATGAAGAAATGTAGCGTTCCTCGCAGCCCTCCCTCTTCCAAATCTTCATTCCAGTCTTTTCAATTTCTATTAGTAAATGTTCGCTTGTTTTATATTCTTCAGAACGCTTTCCTTTCAATTATGTTTTGGACTATAAATAAACTCAATATTTAAGTGGGTAATTTTCGATATTGTTTGATTATTAACGCTAATAATTTCTTAGAAATAATCAGCGAAATATTTCAATATATGATTAACGATTTAACGGCATTTTAAAATCTCTACCCTCGTCACTAGAACAAGAAAATCTTTGTTAAGAAATATTTCGGAAAATATAATGGATAATTTGAAGAATACTTGGAAAAATTGCAACGTTACAGTGTGGATGCCGGTATATAACAGCTTTTTTTCACGAAAATTGGTGATTTTCGTTTTTTTTTAGTCAAATAATCTGAATACTTTGCACTAACTTTTAGAAGAAAAAAACACTGAATCCATTGAAGAAACCAAAATTTACCGCAAGAAGATTTTCTTTCTTTTGACCATTCAATGAAAACTGTTAACGATTGTGTTTTTGTTGATGAACTCGGCTTGAATGTTTCATTTCTGATGTACTTACTTTTTTCAACGATATCAATTTCGTTGACCGTATACTCGCAATGAGTACCATAATGCTCAGCATCACACGCACATTCAACGCGATGTTCTTCTTTATTTACTAAGAGACATTTGCCGAATTGACCGCAATCGATTTGCGTGCATGGATCAACCTGAAATCTTTGATTGTTTGAAGATTTTGCATCAAAGTTATTAAAGGCTCATCGCTGTTTGTCATACTGATATCACAAATCCTACGATTATTGACTCCACTGGGCTTATCATCAAATATCAGTATGGCTATTTACCTAAACTAATGATTAGAACATGTTCGACGGAATGAACTCTCGAATTTCTCGTTCCTCCTTACGAAAGCGCATATTTCTTCAGGCTTAATATTGAGATATTGAGTCGTGAAATTTTAAACAACTTTTCGCCTTCACTGATAGTTTTCACTTAATTTTATTCATCCTCCTCCTTATACAGTTCCTCATCCGGTCGCATTATTTAATCCAGATTTTTTTCTCCCTTTGCTCAAGAACCTCCGAATTTCGGCACTAAACTGTGAGAAACAGAAAACATCATAGGCATATTGAAATTGTTTATCGACGTTGTTTAGTGTTACGCAACAATTCACCTCAGACAATTAACGGTTTCTTATTAATTGCATTGCGCGTAACAATTAGTTGTAAATAGAATGGCACCTGAGACGATAAGGCGCTTATGTGAGAACAATCCAAACGAATGAACAATTTACACCTGTTATGAGATGATCATCTTTTTGCGAGGACTTTTGAAGTTCATGAACGCAATCATAAAAAATGATGCTAAAATTAGCTACCGACATTTTTGAGCACTATGGTATTATTATGAAGGGTCACCAAGCAAAACGAAATAAGCAATTCTGAACGAAACACTAAAGGCATTTTCAGGTGGTTGCAATGAAATTTTTTAAGCTGTCACAAAGAAGCTAATAAACAAATGAATTGAATAATGCTCGATTCGTTTATTTATTCAATGGCTAGTTATTTCATCGTAAGATGTTCAGTAAAAACAGAAAAGCGCATTCTTGCGGATCGACAGTAACGGGAGGCAAAACAAACCTCAACTTCACAATTCCGACCAGTAAATCCAATAGTGCAATTACAATAGTAGTAATTTTGAAATCCTCCGCTTGAACATTTGCCACCATTTTGACAAGGTGAATTGTGATAGCAATAGTCGAGATCTCTGAAAGGAGTAAATTGTACAGTCAACTTGAAATTAACTTCTTGCCTGTAAACAGTAGTGATGCCCGATCGTTTAAGTACAAATAAATTGTAAATTGAATATTATAATATGCTAGTGCGAGAAATCCTGCAAAAACGATATTGCAAGAAATTTTCATAGAAATTTCTAGCACATACTCAACCTCATTTATGCTGTACGACTTGGTCATTGCTAGTTTAAAGTATCATTGGTCAGCTGTCGTTTATCACTAGAGCTCACCTAAGCGATTTGGTGATTTGGTGTGATAATTGCCTCAAGACAACGCTGCCGCTTCTTTGAAGAAGGCACAGTGTTTTGATTTGTATGAGCACTGATTGCATTATATGCGAATAGTGCTTCAAATCTATCCTGATTCGCAATTAAACATCATAATTGTGCTTACGGCCTCGATTCAGCTGAAAGTTTACATGGGCTCTTTTCCTCTTATGCCACTTCGATGGTTTACGAAATATAATTGAAGGCCTTTTGAGCAGCTGCATTTGTCTGGGTATCAGCTCGAAATACGCCACAACCGATTCAGCTGAATCGCTGGGAGGTGGAAGACGAACCATCAAGCTCCATGTGTGTCACTTACGTGTTTGAAGCTAACGGCATGATTGTATGCCGGTTTTCTCCAGCAACATCTCAATTTTTCCCTCTAAAATCTTCGCTGAAACTAAATAATCGTAGCTTGCCTATCGCAGAATGTTCCTCCCCAGTTCTTCTCACAGATGCACTCATTCGCTCGAACACAATAACCATGTTTACATCCTTCGAGCATTCGGCATTGATCACATAGCTTTCCTTGCCACCCTCTTCGACATCTGAAGCATTTATTTGTTAGTGTATAGATTGTATAGATTGTAAAAATGAGCAAAAATTCATAGTTGTTTTAAATAATTCATTGCATTATATAGATTTATAATATTCATATTTTGTGATATATTTTATTGGCGCACAAATAAATTCTTGATGTAACAAGAAGGAGTAAGAAAGGTACAAAGAAGGAAAGTCTTCCTAGTGGCTCCCTTATTTCCCCAGATAAATATGTTTAGCTTTTTGCATTTGTGTTTTTCTTATTACAGTCAACCATTATATAAATGGCCCCTAAGAATTCAGCAAAGCAAACGCAATCGACCATTCATCATTTATGTAAGAAAGTGCTCGTCTCGGCTACAGTATACCAACTATCACTCTCTCGTTGTGATCAGAAAAATGCAGAAACGACGAGAGTAAGCAATATTGCAACAAAATGTTGATTAATTTTGCACAATATTATATTCTAAGCGAGCATAAAATATGCAAAGATTAAATTCATTCCTATAATTCAAAAGATTGTTGATAAGTACTAAGAAATTTCGAATAAAGAATATGGATTTTTTGAACTCAACATGTTCAAATAATTTTTTGAATTCTTTCCACGTACTTATAGCGTAATACTTTATATATTATTGAGAATATAACTGTCAAGTAGTCAATCTCTTCAATAAAATTAAATTTGCCTATATAAAGAACGCTAAAATGAGTGAGATTATATTTAAAATATATACGTTTTGTCCAAAAGGTTTTCTGTTGCTAGAATGGCTATAAACGGTTCGATTAAATTGGTTATTTTGTTTCATCTGTGTTGTAAGAGAATTACATATTTTTCTCGCTAAATCCGTTATTTATATTTTCATGGCAAATCATCATAACGAATTTGTTCAATATTTCTTTATGAATTGATAATTTCTTGACTGAATTAACCTCATTGCCCAGCAGAAAATTGCAATAATTCATACGAACGATTGACAATGTCCAGGTGATAGTACGCAATAAATTTCCTATATTCAAATAAATCGTCGCTTTCAGCGTAATTACTTTGAATGGGTTTGCTTTTGATTGAAATTGATGGTTGGAAAATACGACAAAAAAATCTCGATTCTCACTAATCATAGACCGACTCATAGAGTTATGAATATATGGATCACCTTGATTTGTCCTTCAAATTCACTAACTATCATTGTCGTATAAGTTATTATGAATTCAAGGGATCTTATCTTCCAAAAGTTTCTCAAAAATGTTCTCTCATAGTATCTAAAACAGGTCAGCAATTACTCTCTCGAAATGTTAATTTTATAGTAGCAATTTTTTTACTTTTTACAGAAATAAACTGCGATTAATTTATGATTGATCCGAAGTCATCACGATCAACTTTTGCATTGAAGTACTAAATAAATTCAATTATGATAGCTTATATTAATTATTGCAAGTACAAAATTGACCATGCTAAAAAAAAAGTATATCCATTTAAGTTAAACTAATAAGCTAGGATATAAATATTCCAGCTAGGTTGTATCGATTGATAACAGGCTTCAGTAGAAGCGTTTTTTTGGTCCATTTCTTATATGCTTCAAAATCGAAAGCAAATTTCATAAAGCATTTGGCTTTTATAGTGAACGAACATTTCAACGACTGAGATATTACTCATTGGCTATCATATTAATATCGTCAATTTTATAAATTTTTATGCTCGCAACAATATTGCTGAACAAAATTTGGGTCGATAAAACTTATGAGAAGATTAGACTTCCAATATCACGATTCGACACATAAGTTCTTAAATTTTTTCGTTCAAATAAATTCGTGAAATGCAGATTGCGCATCCTAGAATATTCAAATTCATACCGGCACGTATCCGGTGCAACACAGAATCCATTTCCGCAACCTTTAACACAGATCGGATCATCACAATTTTTTCCTGTCCATCCTTTCTTGCATAGGCGTTCACCGCTTGATGAACAATAGAAATGAATGCTGCAATTATCAATTTCGTACAATTCATCGATTATCCAGAGATTTCTTTCGACAGTGACGTCGTTTGCAGTTATTGATTGCTTTCACTTTTTCCATGCGTTTAGAATATTTTCTTAACCTCCTATGAGAAAATGAGCTCATTCTTCGCAATCTTTCGAGATGACCTTTTACGGCTTATTATGATTTCTAGGTATTAAACTCGAAATAGAGTAGAAAAGTCCTCGAATCTAAGATCAGTTTTGAGGTGATGTTTTGTGAATGGCACAGTGATGCAAAGTGTGGCTCTATCGTCTTTAAAATGCCTCAGGTTTTCTCTTTATAATCAGAGGAATCAATCCATCAACTGAAGAGATGTTTGTGCGTTTTTGCTACAGAAAGTTTGTTGAATGATGAATTTCGTTGTGGCGCCGATCACGTATCAGTGTCTCACTCTTTTAATGAAAACTTGTGACGTGCCAATATTGTTGTGAATCACATCACTTACTTGCCAATATTCGGTTGACAAAATCTGGCACATTGAGGACCGTAGTAGAACTCGGCACATTCGATTTGCATTTCATATACGATCTTCCTTGAGCTATCAATCTCAAAATAAAATCGCTATCGAAAGCAGTGAGTTTTAAAAAATTTTCAAGGTGGAGCATTAAATGCAACAGGAAACGAACAGCAAGCAACGTATCAGAATGGTCCGAATGAAACTTATGTTCCCAATCACTCGCCTCGAAGAAAACGATTAGTGAAGGAGTTGAATAATTTAAAACGCGTAGGATTTCAGCTGCCCATCAGATTTATAGCTGCCAGATTTCACTAAGATAGCCTTTGTGGCACTTCAATTGAACCTACAAGAAAGGGCTAGGTGTTGTGTGTGCAGTGGAAATAAGCAACACATAGGTTTGTGACTTCGATAACTTGCCGAAAACAAAGCACTGTCGGTAACACCACAATGGTGATGCAAATTCTGACTCACAATACAGAAATTTACTCATTTTTGCCATATGCAAACTCCTTCAGATTAACATATGTTAAATTATACGAATTGAGTTGCATTAAATTCAGTCCACTTTCATGTTGCTGATAGGTATGAATTTTTTTTTATTCTTTTATTGGATTTTATGGTGTTAGAGATTTCATGGTGTTCGAAAAGCGTGTTTTTTTAAGTGAATTTTTCTTCGATGGGCGGAAAATTTTTTCATTTATGGATAAATGAAGTGATATATGAGAGAAAGTGTCCACTATGAAGGATAGAGCCATTAACGTTAACTTGACGGTAACGAAGAGAAATTGTGTTAAGTGATAGAAGGAGGCGAAAAAAAAAAGTTATGCATTTTGTGCTGGCCCTATGGACTACTCAGTGGGACATGGCGTCAACGAGTATATTGGAAGAAAAAGCCCATTTTTTTGTTTGCGCAAGGCAGATATGCTAACATTAACGTCTTAACGGAACGTTTCCATTGGCCATCAGAAATTTGACCAAGTATACGTTCAATGGATAAGTGAGAGCTTAAAGATTGCAGCCCTATTCTTTATCCCACATCAGACGATCATGAGCCTTCTCCGAAAGTCACTTTTTCGATGAAAAAGGATCATTATCTGGCCACTAGACCTGTGAATTGTGGGAGTTTATGTTGGTTGATGAGAACACTGGCTATCTAGATTACATCTCAGGAAAAATACTCTTTGCATTCATCAGTTTAAATCCAGTAGATTGATAGCAAATTTTGGCTATCCACCAGGCTGCTTTCTGTCCACTATCTCTCGATTAATGAAAACAGTCCGATGCTAATGTTCTTAACGATCCTTTAGAATCCGACCGTTTTAGCCCATTGCTAATTTTGCAATTCTCCGTATGGGTTTTTTATACATTTCGAGAGGCTAACAGCCAGTTTTACAACACAGTTTGTTCATACTGCAGCAACCGATCATAGAATTCATAAGCGATTATCCCAAGGTCGGTGACAGTCAGAATAGACTCAAAAAGTGCGAAAGCTTTAAAAGGATATATCTCAAGTAATTATTATAGGCACGAGGTGTTTCCGAATTCAGCAAAAAGGAAGCATCAAGTATAAATTACGATGAAAAAATTTTTAGTTTTCATAGCTCGAAATTTACTCTATTTCAATCGACATGACAAATTAGTTTCTTGCTTTACGGAATTTCTTTCTTGCCAAGAATTTCAATAAGTTCAAAGAGTTTATGAAGAGATGAATTGTTAACACTGTTACACAATCAAGCTAGAATGCCACTAATGCTGTGAATATGCTTTAAATAAATTGGCTGTGGAAATATCTCAATGTCGCAATAGTAATATATTTCTATGCTAATAATCAACCATCAAATTAATAGTTGGTACTTTATTTTTATGGCCATCATTGCATAATTATGAGAATACATATAATTTCGACATAATTTGTTTTTGAAAGATTAATAAACAGTTCTTTCTGTGAAAATACAGATAACTTACTTCCTTAATTGTAATATTTTCATTCGCCAATGGAGAGAGGTGAATGAAACGCTCTGAGCGTATAATCACTGCCTTATTGCTCCATTGTCGCATCTCCACGGTTGAAGATACGTTCTGAAAATCGTTCATTTCGACATATTTCTTGGTGAACGAATTCATATCTTCCTCCTCTTCTCTCTTCCCTCTCATATCGCATCATACTCCAAGAATAGTCCTTTAGTAGAGAAGAAACTTTGTCGTATTCAACGCAGTGGTGGCCAAGAAAAGACGATGCACGAAGATGCAGTAGATTACAAATATCCTCATGGATAAATTATCTGCACCCTTCTATAAGGCATTGTGTAAAATTTTCTTCTAAATGCCTCCTTATTAATTTGCTGAAACATACCTCTCATCAACCTACAAATGAGTAAGTACCCTTGGAAGTATTGAAATCGTCACCGAACCTCTGTAGGGAAAACCCTTCCTAAAACAAAATTAATTTTAGCATTATCTTTCCAGAAAAAATATATATAGTCGGATCGAAATCGTTAGTCTCTCATTTATAATAACTGGACGTCAGCCACCGATACGGCTGGATAGAAACCAGAAAACTCCTACGTTTAATATGCACTTGTATAGAAGAACTCTTGCTTTTCTTTATGCATTGAATTGTGATAATAATTTATCATTTTTTCCGATTTGGAATCGCAACTTTGAAATGGGAACACTCTAAATACTTGTTGCGGTCAAATTTATTGCCTTCTATCTTAACTGGGTATACTCTTCAAATCGTTGCCGTACCTTATTTGCTATGATTCAGCTTCGCTTTTTCATGCATAATTGCTTTTTTTTAAATCTCATCGTCGTTTCAGCTATTCAGTTGCATAGTGATAGATGAATGTATCAATTGAAAGCGAAACACATATGCTAATTTCTCTTTATTTCCTTTGATAGCCGATTGTGTTAGCGGCTTCTCTTAGATGCGATTCAGCCAATTGCAGATAACATCGAGCACTGTGATAGATTTGAGCCGAAACAAGAGAAAGAAATTCGCGCATTGATTTTACATTTTTGCGAGCAATTCATATATGGCACTTGAACACATGTTATCCTTTATTGACCTACAAGCCCGACAACGCGTTGGGAAATATAAAAGACTACAAATGATGATAACTTTATGTGTTGAGACAATTCATTTAAATCGTTGGATGTTGAAAGATGACTGATGATAATATTTGATGATTAGTATTGAGGAAATATTTACGCTAGCTAGTTATTGTAATTTCGAACGCTTATAGCGGCTATAAACTGCAAGAAAAAATAATTTTTAATATCTATTTGATCATAAACGTTACAGTAGAATATCTATTTGGTGATATCAATATGATTGCAATGAGTCCTTCAAAAATTGATGATTCACATGATGGATTATTCTCTATTGCGAATGATATTGCAATAAACGAACAGGAGAAAATTGTTATAGAGAGTGATTTTTTTTTTTTGCAATCATTCCATCTTTCAAGTGCAATTTTTTATTACAGTGAGATCGATTCGATTCGATCGATTATTCAATCGATAATCAATCATTAACGAATATATGCAATATTCTAAATGAGTTGATGCTTTCATAGGGGATTTTTCTGATCAGAAAACGTTTGCAGGTGAGCTAACCCACTCATTGCAAAACTCCACACTTACCCTACTTATTCTTTGGCCGTTCCATCGAAAACCAAGCAAACTATTCCAAATGTGCAAAAGGCAGCGCTACAATATGTGGAGCAAAGCCGGCGTATTAGCGTTAAAACCCCTTTCAAGTCCGCCTCTGCGTTCACCTTTCCTCTCCTTGAACGACCTCAAATCTGCTCTGATGTTTACAGACCTTAAGTCGACGCTATAGGAAGCTAATACTCTTAGTTTCCGTAAGAGGTTCTTCAATAGTAAAGGATTTCTTCTGAATGTGAAAACAGATCATTCATTCCTAAAGAACTATAAATTAAAAAACAATAGGTCTACGATCGCTTGAATTAGAAAAAAATTCAACAAACTCTTCCTTTTAAATTCCTCCAAATTTACTTTTTCAATACAATTGTTTCTTCTTTATAATTTAGAGAATTTAAATAGGAAAAATTAAGCGACGAAAAAATTATGATGTAAAGTATATTTTACACTATACATTTTGGGGTTAAAAAAAACGTCAAAACGAAGCATTGAGTGGCGCCATCATGGCGACATAAGCGGAATATTCTCTGTATTTCTTAGCTTGCTTACAATCAGCAAAAAAAGAAACAAGCGTCAAAAATTCTCAACATTATAGCATTGAAAGCGATTCACATTAAACATGCTGAAAAAATCATCACCCATTTGAACGAGACTGAGGTATGACCCGAATTGAAAATCTTAGCAAGTATGGGGGTGAACTTATCGCTTATAATTTTATTCTGCTGTATTTGTAAATGAATCTGTTTTAGTTATGTTTTCGGTACAGCGATGCTTAGTTTTCGAAAGAGGGTTGACATAGAGTAATTTCCGGAAAAAGATTCTGGATTCGATCATATGTTACATGAGGTCCCCCGTTACGAATTATTGTCGAATGATTCTGATATGGTTTCTGCTCGTTATGAGAACGTTATGAGTATTGCAGATTTTCTGATCTCTAGCTTATTTCATTGCCTATTTTTTGACTGCCTATGAAGAATTCAGGTTTTCCATGGAATCTGTGGGCAGAAAAAAAAGAACACTTCCGTTTACTCTATGTCCAACTAAAATCGATCAAACTAAAATTAAAAATTTTCCATGAAAAGTATAAATGAAAGAGGAACTAGATCTGCGGCTAATTGATGATCACTTTTAGAAAAATTGTCACATTTACCGTGTCCAGAAATTCTCTTGTCGACTATTAATCATCCAAAAATTTATGAAATATCTTATCGTTTGTTATTTCACAAATTCATAGGAATTTATTAAACGAATTTTTTTTTTTTTTTGCTGATGAAGGTTGAACAAAAAAAAATCGCTTGATACTATCTATATTCGGTGACATTTTCAAATTTCTCGATTCTTGTACTCAATCTCATTTGTTACTGAAAAAAAAAAAAACTGCCGTATGAGTGATGAGGCTCTCAAGGAATATACCCGAATGCCGAATATGATGCTCACATTGTTGTTTTTTTTTTCTTTTTTCGTTTGAAAAAGATAAAAATTGATTACATATATGTACAATTGAATGAAAATTTCCATCATTCAAATGGAAGATTATTCATCAAATCACCAAACAGTGAGAATATATGTTAATCTTTTTTTTTTGCAACAATTTTTCGCCTCCTTTCAATACCAATGCATATATCTTACTTTAGAGTTGCAAAATTTGCAAACGACTCAGAAAAAACGATGTGCAATGTCAAATAGGTAAACGGATGCAGACGATTGGTTCATGCAAGTGTTCTCTTACTGTCATCTTGCAAATTTTCTTCTCTAAAAAAAAACTTATAATTTTATGAGACAAAACTCTAACAGCGAATTTCATTCAGTTAAGCTAATCGAAGCGCAATATTCGATTTAATTATAATTTATTGACATTGATGCAGTCAATGCTGAACGTTGAAATTTTTTTCTTATGAACACGATAACTAGTTATGATTTTGGTGTTGATGTATATAGGCATCTTCGGGATTCATTACGCTCAGGTACGATACATCGGAGCTCAACTAAAGAATCTGTTTAGAATTTGAAGCAAAGTAACCCTTAATTATTGAAATTTAGCTATAGTATTTAAGGATAGCTGTGAAACAGAAATGCTGATGCATTATGAAAACAGAAGCAGGTGCAATGAATTAACCAATTCCATTCATAAGCGTCAACATATGACTGCATGCCATCGCAGAGGCACGCTAACAGACGTTATGAGAGAGATGAGGATAGCGCAATGCATAGAGCACATTCCATATTCGAGTATGCATAAAGCTTTTTTCCTTTATTTCCGCGTAATTGCTCTGTCTTCAATTAACAGTGCTGGTGATCGTTAAATACTGACGCAATTCTAATTACCAGAGGTTAGCAGCAAAAAAGATTTGAAGAGAATTATTGAGCATGACCTATGAAGGACAAGAATAAGAAATAATCATATCAATAGTTTTTGCAACACCTTCAAGATGTAGATCCTCTGGATAATCCAATAAAAATAGAGCAACGGCATTCATGCAAGTCTCTTCCGCCCTTATTTTTACTCATAAGCGAGGTAGTATGGATGTAAATAAATTGGCATAAACGAGCCTCATTATCGAAAGAAAGAGCCTAAAAAGCACGTAGATTGTGTTGGCTAACTAATAATACGTTCTTGTTATCTTCTCATTTTCGAGCATTGCACCGCATTGTGCAACATTTTGTGCACACTCTTTTATAATGCTAGTTGCAAGCTTTCGCAAAACTGATTTGCATCTATTTTCACTGATATTAAGAGAAAAGATAAGTTAATTCCGATAAGGTAATCATAAAATTCTTCTGGCTTATGCATAGACTCTATAGTCATATAACAATGCGCTCATTTAATTCCATTATTTTGCATTATATTACCAATTGCGTTGTAATCATCCTGTATGAGGAAGTAAATCACGCCATAAAGTGAGATCGTCGTCACTACAAGGTGGTCTCCAGATGAAATGCTCAATGAATGGTTCGACTGTGATAGCATTTGTTCAAACACTCAAACATGCATGAGGATCGAATAGCTTCTCTAGTGTCTGCTATTGTTCAAGGTGCCCTCTCAAAGAACTCTTATAAACTTCGGTAAACAAATCTCCCCAGATCGCTAAGATAAATGCTGTTATGCAATCATACATCAGCTGTTATGCAACCTTTCATCTTAAAGTGCCAACCCTCGAATGAACCTTTCATTTCGGCATAGCGGAGGTTACGATAACCGTTGGTACTATAAGCGACAAACATCTATTTCCGACAGTCCAAACATGCTTCAGCATATCTTCAATATCGATGGAATCGTCTCCACTACATCACGCCGAGTGGACTTGTATGATTTTCTCATCATGACCACTTTGGAGATTTTCAAGAGAGGGAAGGATGCTGATTTAAGCGAATTGGGAGACCTTAAGAGAAGATAAAATCCTCATAAACTGGTTTCATGCATAAGTTTATATGCCACGGCTATGTCATTTGAGGTAATCCGATGATGCACTCTTATAATTCGGTGCAAAAAAAAGCAGCATAGTTTAAGGATTCATGTGTAGAAAATCATGTTAATTTCGGGGAATCCAATCCATCTTCCCGTTCATAATGAAAAACAATGAAACTGTTCGTTAATACTTTCAACAGATGCTATAAGATTTCATTTTTTTTCTGGCATTTTCGTTTTAATAATTTCTTTTAAAAAAAAACAATTCGTTACACATTGCTATTGGAATGAAATTCATACTCCTCCCTTCCTACCTCCATCGCTATACGCGTACCTCAGACGAGCAGTCAAACCAATTCTTTCATAAAATTGCTGCCGTTATCGGTTTCAAATCACTATGACGCTTTGTTATTCAATAGTTTTTCCACTGAGCATCGAAAACGACCGCTTCATCACGAGCCAAAACAACAATGTCCGATCGACGGAGGGAATCTAGTGATCGTTTTTCTCTTCTCCTTTCTCCCATAATTTTCAGCCCTTTTGAATCATCATAGTTTTTACTCCATACACATTATATTCTTTCAGTGCTGTGCCGAAAATTTTCATTTTTTTATTCTCCTGATTATTTTTCTTTATTATTCGTATCATTTTTTTTAAAGAAACTACTCAGAGGTATCAATTTTTGAAAAAATTTTCGTCTATCAAAACGTTGAAAAAATGAACTTTTTCAAAAGTAAATTCCTAAGTAGTGGAATTGGATATCATCGAAGTTATATTTTATACCGCTGAAATAGTGGAAAATTTATCAAAAATAGTTACCTGAACAGATATCTCAGCCATAAAACTCACAGATGAAAAAATTTTCATAGTTTTTCCGTCTTAAACCGATTAACGCATACATACATATATGGCTGTTTCATCAATGCACTAACTTTTTTTTTTGCAACGATCACCTTCTTCAAATTAATAAGAAATAGAAAATCCATTGGTAACGAGAATTGTGAGTGGGGTGACATGATATCAATGCCTTTTACGAGGCAGATGGTCATACGCGACAACGAGACAGCTGGCTGATATTCTCGCCGGTTATGAGTTCATTTGACATCTGTTTACAATCGGTCAACAACGACGATCTATGAAAACTCGCTGAAATTCTTGTCTGAATTTGTTCGATTTGATTATAAGACGATGAAATTTCTTCAGAGTCTTCTTCGCATATAGATATGTAATGAAGGTGATAATTTATAGAATAGATAATTTATAGAACACTTGATTAGTGGGAAAAAGTAATGAGATACTAAACAATAGAATATGATAACAACTTGATCACCTGGATGAAAAAAAAAATTATTTTATTTTGCATTAAATGAAATCTAAATGATTTCTCACCTATATCCGAATATGAGCGGATTTTTTTTTTAGTTTATATTTATGAATGAATGAAATCTTTGTTTTGTTGAAATTAAGATATCAATGATCAATTTCATTTTTTTTTCAATACTAAAATTGCAATGGAATTTTAATAGTAAATGGCGGGAAAAGCGATAAGAAATGAATACAACGAGTATTTGTTCATGTGTTGCGTTGACATTGTTTCATGGATGATCGGTCATGCAGCTGCTATACTCTCTATTCATAAAATATCCTATCATTTGGTGTGACATCAATGAAATTGACATCAATAAGGCGCAACATTTATCGCTTGAATAAATGCACTTCACAAAACAGATGTGCCCAACTCTTAAATACCTATACAATTCGAAGTAAAAGTTGAGTTTTTTAATTCGAAGTAGTTTAATTTTAAAAGTAATAAATTTAGCACTGCAAAAGTATATATATATATATATATATATATATATATATATATATATATATATATATATATATATATATATATATATATATATATATATATATATGCAAAAGCTCCCAAAGCAGAATTGTAAAATATATCAGTAATAAATTTAGCACTGCAAAAAGAATATTTGTAAAAGCCTTTATGATTATGATAAGTGGGATGGCGACCCAATTTAGCGTTTATACAACGACAAAATGGTTCGAAACCTAACGGCCAAGAAAACATCATATTTTCCCCGCTGAAAAAAAAAACATTTCATATTGATTCTACAAATGTCTTCCTAAAATTCTTTTTTTTTTTAAAACTTCAGAGCGAATAGAAAATATATATAGTTCCATGCGGTGAAGTTTTTTTTTTTTAATTACAATAGTGCACCTCATTCACCTGTCCCCCGATTTCAGACTGGAAAAGACTACATCTGTGAACAGACGGTGCTGTTGTTTCTAGATATGAGAGATAAATATGACATCTTTGTGATTGAATAATTTTCGCGCATTTCACTCAAAGGACATTAGTATACTCCCAACTACACCTCCTTTTATCAATAATCGCATCGACGAATATACAATACGACATTATTTTTCATTAATATATCATCTAAAGAGTTTTATTGCTGTTATATGATTTGAGTGATAATCAACCATTTCTCGCGAAGTAAAATCGAATGGAATGAGGACGAATAAATTCGCTCTTACGGATTTAACACTATTGCTATAAATAATTTGTGATCGAAAGTCTAATCGATTTTCTTTGTTTTCCTTTCCATTCCAATATCATGCCGCAATTCAATAGAATTTTGTAATTAATTTCTTTTTTTTCCTGTATTTTATTCCACGTCAACGAGATATGACTGCTTCTCAAAATCTATCGTAGAAAATTGCTCCTTTTTATCGTTCCCCTTAAGTGCGTCGTCTGAGCAATTATGACTTAGCGCAACAGTTCTAGGCTTGAATTCTCAGCATAAGCAGATAGAAAACGGAATTATGCCTTCAACTTCTAATTGATCCGGTTACCCAAGAAAATCCTTAACAAACGATTCATTTTTCGAGTCTCCGAAGCACGCAAAATGGAAATTCGACCCGTGTAGAATTCATGCAGGTTTTTCACTGCGTCCAGTATGGCAACTATAGGCCATGATGACCGGTTTACGAAATTCTGGCAACTATAGGCTCATTAATGCCTCAGTTGAAACTTTCGGAGACGTAGAAGGTATGATACGTCAAAAAAATGCAGGGAGAAGGGAGGAGGTTGCAATCAACGTCCTGCACTTAGAGCTATTCGCAGATCACCTCAACGACGCTAACTGTAATATGATCGATTCTTAAGTAACGAAGATACCGCATTGCATAGTAATTCTATAAAGAAGTACTTTCTATGCCAGTTGTGCGCCAGCAGCGTGCAGATTAGCCAGTCAACGGTTACCTGCCATTGATTATCACCGATTACCTGTCGAATTATCTGTCGCCATTTATAACGTACTAAGAATTTCTTATGAATCATATTATGCAGCAGCATTAATATCATGCATATTATGCTGCTCATAGCTCACTAGCCCATTGAAAACAAGGGCACGAAAGCGATTGAGACCGATAAGTGCGGTGGCCTTGGAGTATAATATTGTTGTGTTCCCACCGAGAGACAAACGTTTAGCACACTCTAAACAATGCCACATAACGTGAAGATAAAACGATAACATTGAATATTTTTTGCGCTCATTACCTCATCTCTTCACCCCCCCCCCCCCCATCTCGTATCCCCCACACGCCCTTCTTGATGCATTTGACTTCTTATATGGGCTCATTATGTACATGAATATGAATTCGAAATAATGTCGAAATATGATTAGTTATTTTTTGGAAATTCACACCTTTCTAATACCTGTCTTTTATGCGCTTCAATGCTATCTTATTATCGGTATATTAGCCTTAACATCTTCGATTCATTAGAAAGAACAATCAGGAATTGATGGAAATTGCATCGAGGTAAAAATGTAAAATGAATTCTGAAAAGACAACGTTATGAATTATATGGATTATTAGCTCTTACATAACTGACCTAAAAATCTATCCACTCAACGAGTAAGTACCAATTAGATGCCGAATAGCAGTAGCGTTTTTGCCGCATTATCCACTTACAAATATGATGGGGAATGTATTATGGCAATTTAACTAACGGAAAATAATGTTATTAAAGCGTTGCGTTCATGCACTAATTCATAGCTTTTTTTTGCTATTGGTGTGAATACCCCTTTTGCTTTTAGAATGACTGCAAGGTGGGAAAAGAAGGTAATAGTTGACTAGCAAGATGTTCGACTGAGATGAAGGATATTTCGAAAAAAAACACCTCCCAAGTCAATCACAACTGTTAGCTTCAATGAAGCGTTAAAGGACAAATTCTTTCAAAGGTATTTCATAGTGCAAGTCGCAAAGAAATTTTCTCAGACTTATGACATTAAAGAACAATTGCTAATGGCATATACAAATAACTGCGCATGATGCAAATGACAGGTAGTCGTTGATATTTGCGACCAATTTTACAATGAAATATGACACCATAACACAATTATTCGCCAGGTGCAATTTCGCCTACCGAACCTGCTGCCAACTTTTACAAATGTGCTTTTTCAAAGTGCGTTATTTCCATGTTGTGCTCACATATATGTGTACCCGAGTTTGTCTGGCAGGCATTTTTCTGCTCGGTAGCTGCTGAAGATCGAGTTTAGAAATTAGATGGACACAATGCTATTTTCGGAAAATGCATCGACTTTCTGGCTTGATTCGTCGACTTGAAAACGATTGATGTGCTCTCAGGTCACAAATATACTAGAGTTGCACATATTTTACGGATAGTGGTTGCATTTCGCAAACGCAGAAGTTTCGTGATAACAGCCTTATCACTTTACCACTAGAAGTAACCGTCAGAGATACTTACGATCGAGCTGTCTCTTGCTTATGTGTGAAAAATTATTGCCCTGCTAGGTGAAAGTTGTAACATATAAACTGACTAACTGATAACGGCTGATAAGAGTAATTCTGATATACAGAGAGATATAGACCGATAAGTTGATGGGTTCTCATGATCCCAAATTTTCACCAAAGTGATGTTGTTTGGAATTGGCGAGAGTAACCTTGGACTTAGATACCTTCAACTCTAAATTTAACGTCGATTCATGCTAGTCTAGGCAGTGCAGCGATCCGCTGTTGTAGGCAGCTAACTGAAAAGCGAGAAAAGCAGAACTCTACAAGGCATTTTTTTACGATCAAGAGGTACATCTGCCATTCAAAACTATTGGCTTCTTGAAAGTTAAAATTTTGCAAGCAAGGGAATGCATATGTGCACACACCTATTTTCTTCCTCCGGCATGAATGAGATATCAAAAGTTTCAACTTGCATTTCAAGTTGAAACGTTCGATCAATAACGCGAGTGATGTATTATTGCAGATTAAATAAGAGAGTTTAAGGCAGTAAAGATAGTGATGAAAACGCCGAATACAGAATAAAAATATTTATTTCTTTAAAGTTCGGCAATCTAGTTAAGTATGATGTTTTCACAAGAAGCTAATGAAACATGGAAAGAGTATGTAAGAAGTCAAGTAACCATTTTGAGCAAAGTATTTTCTACTGATGGTCGCAATATATAGGATTACTTATAACCATAGGAAGTAAACTAACAGTGTGGGACACATTTAAATTAAGGAGACACAACTGCGCGGAATACTATAATGACCTCTTCAGCAGTTGATGAAATGCTAATTAACTTTTGCTGTGGAGGATTTGAAAAGTCACGAGAGGAGCAGAGGTGTTGAATGCAACTATATCGTGAAAAGTTGATGTGAAATAGGCGGACTAAGAGAACTTCACATAAGTTTCCTTAACCTAATAGACACAAAAGAATCAATGCAATTGCATTATGAACATCTACATAGACAAGCACATAGACAAAAGTATGTGCATATAGGTCATGTACAAAAATATATATATATATATATATATATATATATATATATATATATATATATATATATATATATATATATATATATATATATATATATATATATATATATATATATATATATATATATATATATATATATATGCAGTGAAAGCATAGAATTTGCTAAAAACAGATTTATTATCGACGAATTGCAGCATTCTTCTGATGCGCTTGATTGACATGTTGATAACTGCGCACAGTTCTATTACAGTCGACAGAATGTGGCTATTCAAAAATCACGTAACTACATTTACTAGTTAATAGTTTTGTGAACTTAATTCTATATGGAAAACGATTGCGAAGTTTATTCTCTGATTGTAGAGAGAATCAAACTATTTGAGTTTTTTTTTGCTTAATAACAGTAAAATTCTATCATAGTTTTGTTAGATTAGGTGAAATTATTTTCGTTACCGGAGAAATGAACGGAAAATTGATGGAACGATAAAGATATCGTGAGAAAGTTCGACTCGGTGAGTGAAAAAAAAATAGAAAATCAATTATGGTCGAATCAGCCTATAAGTTTGACAATGGTTCTTCAGTTTTTTTCCCATATTGAAAAATTCAAATCTTCACCTATTTGATAGGGAAACGATGGGAGAGTGATTAAGGAGAAAAAGTTTGGAAAACTATCAACGCAATAAAATTCTTCAATTCTATGTTTTTGATCACATACGGAAAAAAAAACACTAAAAACGTCACCATTGACGAATCGGGAAGTTCTTGCATGTTGTTGAAAAAAAGAGGAATTTCGCTTGCTATTTTGCGCATACATTTTTTCCACACATGAGCGTCATTTTATTTCCCGGCCTTTCCTCTTTCCCCCCCCCCCCCCTTACCCTCTACCTTCACTTATCCTTCCTCCAGTTATAAGTTGTGGTTAGTGACGTATTATGGGGCTTCTAGAACAAATAATCGTTTTGAGAGCAATGAATATGTAGAATTCGCCACCTTCAGAAGCCTTTCACTGCATGAAAATTCACTCGCCTCATTGATTGATGGTGGAGTGATCACATTATATATACGTTGCCAACAACACTTTCATATTTAAAGGTCCTTAATACAAAAGTTTTTCTTAGCTATTTGAGTGTTATTGAGGAGGAAATGCTAATAATTTTTTGAAAACGTCGCTTTCGATGTATTCCGTTTCCAAATCTCATATGTTTAGAGATCGCAAATGCATCTCTACATGAATGCATTCACCTCGTAATGATATCGACTGAATGAATAGAACTATTTCATCTCCTTCTTTCCTTTTAGAGATATTCGAAATTTCCTCAGTTGATATCTATTGAAATTTCGATGAATTTTTTTTTTTTAGGCAATACACCAAAGTATTGGTATGTTGTTCGAAAGTGAAGAATATATTTGTGCATAGATGGAAATGCTTTCTTTTTTTTTTTTCTTCGAAATTTGAAACATATGAAAATTTATAAATTTTAATTATTATATCTCATAAATTGTGAAAAATTTTTTAAATGAAAATTACTTTCTCAACAACAATTATGGAAAAAAAAACCAACGATTTGTTGAAAAAAAAAAGAAAAGAAAATTTGCGTGAGAAAATCCGCTTTACATCTCAGCAATAATTTCATTTCTTTTTCTTTTGTTGAATTCGCATTTTTAATTTGCCGTTTGTCTCTTTCGCTTCGTTATCGTTTACAACATTTTTTTTTTCATCTAATGCCAGATAGTTTCATGGAGCGAAAATTTTGTAATTCAACGTAGACTGAGAGAGAGAGAGGGAGGTTGAACTTGCGAAGAGGAAAATTGCTTGGAAATGTTCGAGACAGGAAAAGGCTTATAGTTTTTGATCTTGCTGTAAATTCTTGTGCTCAAAATAAAGCTACTCTGAAAAAGTGAAATATATATATATATATATATATATATATATATATATATATATATATATATATATATATATATATATATATATATATATATATATATATAGAGAGAGAGAGAGAAGCGAGATAGATAGATAGATAGACAGATAGATAAACAGATAGATAGATAGATAGAGGGACAGAGAATGCATAGCATTATGCGAAGAGAATCGGTAAAAGATCATGTCTGCAAACTGAAAGCCTTTTGTTCATGGGCACTTGCAAATTTGTATTTGTTTAGCGAACTAAGATATAGTCGTGTCTGTGCACTCATTGGTCATTGGCAATATCAATTAGAAAACAATTAATGAGAAAATAAGAGAAAATTAATCGATGTAATTTGTACAGTTCGTAAATCTCCTCCATCTTTCATATTAATTCACATAATTTGAGAGCGTACATACTAACGGACATATAAAACTTTTCGTGCCGACAGGTAAATTACGGCTAATCGGATTGTATTTACAAGTGATTTAATCGGAGTAGTAGAAATTTTGTAGAAAGCAACTTGAGAAATTTATTAGCAATTTAATAAATTGCGAAACTTGCCAACTCCTCGAGAATATTTGGCCATGTATTCACCATACAACACCTTTTTGGAGAATTAAAATGATAACGCAACAATAAGGAGATTCTAATGCAACGCCGAGACACCACAAAAGAACCTCGTTGAAGTAAGTGCAAATATCTTTTCAAGTGATCGGCATGGTACGTCTTTTTTTTTTCAGTCGCTTATGTCACAACAAACGACTTCATAGCTAATGAAGCATATGGAATAACATATTCACTCTTCTATTATTCTCATCTATGCAATAAATCTTCGATAGATTGCAAAATTTGATGCCATCATCTATCACTCTTTTCGAAGTTGATGAATAAACTCAAAAATCTGTCAAGGATCAGCCTATTCTGTAAATTAAGCCCAAAATTCTACAATTGAAATTAGTGATCGCTGAATTTGAAATACTCGATACACAGACGGATAAGAAATAGCAAACACTAAGCGTCGCAATAATGCGCTTTACACAAGCAAGTCTACAAAATATTTAGCTGTGCGGAAAGAAGTCATTAATTTGTATCATGCAATTGTCTTCCTCTTCTACATTGCTGCTCAATAAAAAATATCTAATAAATTTCTTTGATGTTTAAATTTTTTTTAAATTTATAAATGAGAACGGATTTTAACAAGAATCTTTAAACAAAAAAGCAAATGAATGAAAAATATTAGTGATTGTTTATGAATGAGTCGGTAATTGAGGCAATAAACAAGTAAGAGAGGATATAAGGTTTTATAGAACATGCACTAAAATATGCACTAAAATATGCAATAAATATTAGGAAAATTGTAAATTCGATCATATAAACGATTTTATTGAAATAAAATTGAGCGTAAAATTTGAAGAAATATAGATTATTGTCATTAAATTATTCTAAAATGAATTTATTTCTTTAAATATAACATATGAATATATAATTAATAAGAGACTCATTTTTGATTGAATCTCATAATTGCCAACAAATCCTTATTTTGAGTGGATGTATCGTCGATGACGATGAAATTATTGAAAAGCTTAATAATTTCCACGATTAACGTTTAGCATATTAAAGTAGAATAAATATTACCGCAAACAATTCCTCGAATATATCTAATAAAATATTTCATGAAAGTATCTATCTAAATGGAGTATTGAAATATAGTCTTTTTTTTTCTAAGTTATTTTGAGAATATTATTCATATGAGAATACGTTCGTTCAACTAAACGATGGCTCTGATTAATTGTACACTTATTATTTGATCCTCGATAGGGGGATGATTAACTTGTGTCGCATCAATGAAATCAATGTTGCTTTTACTGGATTTACCGATTAATCGAATCCCTCCTATTACATGAGATATACCCTTCGAAGTTTAACCGACATACAGTATATACTTCAATGAATCAACGATATAGACGGCTTAAAATACAGTTATAAAATTGAACGAAAATGAAAGGTGTTACGGAAACGGCAAAAGCGGCAAATACGACAAAAAAAAATTCCACTAATTGGCGATATCCTCAAAAAAAAATAGAAAAAGAAGCGAAAAAAACCATTTAAAAAAAACTAAGAAGTTGAACAGAATAAATAATGATTTAGCTTGAAAATTATTTCAAACCTTTAGAGGCCATCGAACATCGAATGGAATATCCACTGCATAAGCGTTAAGCAATTTATTGTGAGCGATTATTGGTGATGTATGATGAATAAGAGCGCAATCGCGATGGGATTTGTAAAGCCCAGAGCCGACACCAAGACAAACATATACGTAAACCTCACAAATACATTTCGATTCATTATGACCTAAAATATCTCTTTCTTATCTTAATGAAATGTATTGTTATTTTTTATAGACTCTTAAAGAAATAAGTGTTGTCTCTGAAAAATTAGTCAAATCTTAGTTGTCGTTTATGTTGTCGTTCATCTGGTGGAAGGAGAGCATTTAATTTAATCTAAGAGAGCTAAAAATTGTGATCAATATGTTTCTGAATCTATAATATAAATTTATTGCTGAAGTCTAAAGCGGTATTGGCAATGACATATGCGCCGAAAATACCAACGATGCTTTGAGTAAGTTGTGGATTAGCTGCTGGTTAATTTGTAAGTAACCCTTTGCCTCAGACATATGCACTCATTACGTTTTATATATTTCATTAAGCATTGCTGCTTTAAAATTTTAAATAAAGAACGATAGGATACCATTTAATCTACCATATAATGAGCGAAAAGAAAATGAGGTCTTCATTATTATCATTATTATCGCCATATGATTTCGCAGGAAGGAGCTTATCAAAGGATACCAGAAAAGTCTCACTGTGTATCAAACCCATTTAGATCTAACAGTCACCGCAAACAATTGCTTGACTCGTCCTAGTAATTTTCCCTCTTCGATGGCCGGATGTGCATATACTTTTTTAACACTTATGGGTAACGAAATATCAAGGTAACGATGCAGGTAAAGAATCAAGGTAATAATGAAGCAGATGACGCAGGTAACGAAAAAAAATTATCAAACATAGGAGGAGAAGTTAATGAAAGTAAAACGCGAAAGAATAGCGCTTAAATTAAGAAAATTATTTCTGTCATTGTAATCAAGCATATGAGTGAATCGATCAATTAATTGTAATGACAGCTAAAAATATTTACTAAATTTTGAAGTATATTTTCCGCCCTAATTATTGAAACTTGAAGCCAACCTTTATAACATCTTACATATCATAAGCTAAAATATTTTCTTGAGGACGCACATTCTCAATCCATGTTGTGTAATAACTGTTATGCAACATAAATTGTGCAAATAACATATAAAAATTGCAAAGACGAAGCATTGCAATTATTGCAATAGTAGTAATGCAAAAATTAATGAACACTCATATTGTATAATGAATATATTAGCATAAATATGCATATTACATCATATATACTTACTCGGTTTGAATGAGATTTACTCTTTGTGTTCAAAACAAGGCGGTGTGTTCAAAATTGTGTTCAAAACATCAGTTTTATATAACCTAATGAGACTATGCTTTGCAAAAAAAAAAAAAACTTGCAACCCCATTAGGGCAAAATACCTTTATCGAATTAGACAAAGTATCGATCTACATTCAGCACTTATAAATATAGAATATAGATAAGCACTTATATAAGTGCTGAAAGTATAATAAAAAGATTAATTTTGCATCAATTTCGTTGCATTTTATTCGTTTTTTACCGATGAATTTGCAACATTTGCATCAAATAGAAATGAGAAGTATTAGCAAAAAAAAGTGAAATCATTTTTAAAGGGATTTTATATAATTGTATGTGATAGATTTCATTTCTAGCAATTTCATTTATGAGAGAAATACTATAAATAACTAATGAAAGAGATAATTTGACTCATATATGAATTGAACTTTTGGAATTCTGTAAGAACGCCTCATAGCTTCTTTGCTAACATTTTATTTTACTAAGAAATCTCAGAATGATTAGAATATATTTCATCATAGCCGAAAAGTATCGTTATTTCTAAATTAAAGAAAATATGATGACGCTGATAAATTGTCTATTTCTTGCAAAATCTTCATGTCATTGCCGACCCATCTGAAATTCCAATACAGGTATCAAAATTTTATCAGTAAGGTTAATGGTATTCAATCAGACGAATTTAAAACAACCTGTTGATGACTTTTTGAGTCAATAAATTCATATAGCCCTCGTTATTCGTTTTGTTGGTGTGCTATGTTGTGCAAAATAAAATGTTTAATAATTTGAACGATTTTGTCAGTTAATTCGACAACAACAGAAATCGTCTTCAAAATAAGAAAAATACTCTCATCTTGATGCTTTCCAAACTCATGCTGTGCTTAGAAAAAAAAAACAATTTTTGGAATAATAAAGGTAGCCGATGATGGTTTATGAAAGAAACGTCCGTTTTTTTTTCTAAACCTAGAATGCTGAATAGTCAAGGCAAATATAAGCTTGAAGAAACTCTCATCAATAGTCTCTTTAAAAAAAACAACAAGAAAAAATGAACTATTGGGAAGAACGCATGAAGTTTTCATGAAAGAAAGCAACTAAATTAAAATAATTCGAAAATAAATTGCACAATTCGAAATAAAACACATCATAGCTTTTATAGAGAAAACGAAATAAAATAAATATAAATATGAAAAACAATAAAGTGTATAATATAGTTTATAACAATACAATTGGGACAGAAATAATCTCAGAAAAATTTACTGCTCAATTTGTTGTTATAAGGAAAGCAAAAAACAAACGAACAAACAAACAAACAAACAAATTAAATAACGAATCTTACCTGAACTACAACAATTTCCATCACTAAGAGTTCCATCGCATTCGAATTCGATAAGCTTAAATTTGATGACACCAGCTGCTCTTGTCTTCGACACATCCTAAAAATTCATTTCAAAAGTAATTAATTTTAAATATGTCTAATGATGTTTGAATTTCTTAAAGACCTAGAATAGTGATGTGATTTTGCAAATCCATCTAATCGTTGTATTTAAGTATTCCACCGATTTAGATTTAATTTCCTCTCTTCAAAAATGAGATGATCATCAGCGCTTACTTGTTTATTCGCTTCTCTAACGTTTCCTATGCCATTTGCTTTTTCATTGTCTCCAGAGTGTTTCATAATGAACGATGCTCATAGCAGTGGTCATTGTTTTCAAATAGTTAAACAACCAGGTTCAATTTAATTACCAACTAGAATGATTTCTAATATTTGCGTTACATACGTCAAATATTCTTATCAATTGCTATAGCCTAAAAAATTTTATTCTAAATTTACAAACCATCCATATTTTGTATGATATTCTGTGAGTTTGTATTCGCATCATTCATTGCAGCGAGCATGTTTCTCTCTCTATGCAACTATACATCTGCATGTCTATCTATCATCTAGAGGAGCTTCAATCACTAGTCAGTGAAAATACACTTAGGCAATTTTATTGGGGGTGATATGCACCACAGAGTGGCACTCCAGAATAAATACGAACTTGGCCCATTAGCCTTTAAATTACATGAAGGAAGCCAAATATATCGAAAAAACTTGCTGATTTTGCGGGTGGTTGCATCAGACTCAAAGGTAGAATCTGATCGATGCAAATCGATTAGCTTCCATCTTTGATGTGAGAAAAAAAGTAAAACGGTCGGTTAAGGTAACAAGATTTTATATATATATATATATATATATATATATATATATATATATATATATATATATATATATATATATATATATATATATATATATATATATATATATATATTATATATATATATTTATATATATATATATATATATATATATATATATATATATATATATATATATATATATATATATATATATATGTACATAGCGTTTATTGCTGAAGTGCACTTATGTCAAGTAATGGCCAATTTTTTCTTCAAATTTTCAAAAAACAGCAAAGATTGGCGATGTAGGAGTTTTCCAGAGAAAAATTAGGGATTTTTTGCAATGTTTCAGAGATTTCTAAACGGCATTTGCACAATAACGCATATGCGTATATGATACGTGCTATAAGTATGAAATGTTTATGTGCAAGTACATATCAGAGGTATAGGTGTACTTGATTGATGTCAAGGGGTATCTTGTGGGGGACTTAGTGACCCTTAAGTGATGATCCATTGGTAAATGTCGAGCAACAAAACAACGTGCACCGGAAGAGAAAACGAAAACTGTTATTGCAGCTGTGTTACAGATCATAAATTCGGCAAAACAACGTTCGATTGATAGAAGAGGAAATGTGCATCGTTCTTATATGTTCTAAACGTGCCGAAATCTACTCGTATAAGGCGCCTAGGCGCCAACACATCCTTTCCCTCTCTTCGCAATATGCGACGACTCAATGAGATTAGATCGCATCAACGATAGCCTCTAAAGTAGAACGCAAACAACCAAACCGTCATGTATTTGTTAGCACTCGAGTTTGTTGTCACAATCTTTGATAGACCGTTCAACTGATATCTTCCATAATGCTCTTGTGCAACTTAAGTTTTATTTTGGATAGTTGTGTAAAATTGTTGACGTAAACAGTAATTTCTATGAAATTATCATTCACGATTTGCTAATAAATGTTGAAAATCTCCTTGTGGTGCCGAAAAATAATCCAAAATTTCCTAATTCTCTGACGAGCTTCATAAATCCTCTTTTGTTATCATCTTTGTCTTCGAGAATCTAACAAAATTTGATATTTCGATTTTAAAAGTTTTTTGGGCACTTTCACACTGAGTTACTGAGTTCGATGTTCAACTTCGTCAATGAGCATTTCGAAGAATAAAACTATCCATAGGTGAGATTTACAAGGAAACAGTCCCTCTCAAATGATATTAAGCTTTCGAAATAAAATATTCCACTCGAAATCAACCGATTTCAAAACGCTTCCCAAACGAAATTTACTAGCGATCGAAGGAAAATTTTCAATGAAACTCTTCAAAATGCATGATCAACTAAGAAGAAAATGCTATTATTGGGAATTTGCATCATTTCAAAAGCGATACTTTTTCATTCCCTATTCGAAAAAAAAATCCATTATAAATACTTCGAAATCAAATAGGCCGCCATTGAATATAGACATTCAATTGTAAAATAGAGTGGCTATTTTGTCAAAATTTTATTACTCATTATTACAATTCATTTCATTAACAAATCGAAATACTTAGTCAAGTGAAATTTACAGTAAAAGAGTAAAGACCGTTTCAACAATCTCATTTTTTTTCCCCTATGTGAAATATATCATGTTTTTTTTACTATCACTTCAGATTCATAAATCAGCGATGAAAGAAAATGCATTAACCATAAATCATCAGTAAGTGCACATTTGCTCTCTTTTTAGTGGCTGAAAAACTCTGACTAAATATCTTTCAACAACAACAAAAAAAAGAATTCATCTGAAGTATTGAAAATTTTTAGCTTCAATATTTCTCAATCATCCAATTTTATTGACAACGTAGTAATATTGCTTGAAGCAAATATTAACTTCGATAAAAAAATGACAATAATCTGCTGTGTTATCGCATAGCACATCGAATGATGAAGTGATCACTTATCGCTTATCACCTATCACTTATCTCACTTTTTCAATATAACACTGATATTTATCGAGATCAGCTTTTCGCTAGCAAATTTTAATGCTTCAAAAACTTTATTAGGCTTGCTTAAGTATATTGCAGAAGATGCTTTAGACCTCTCAATCTCTGGAACTATTTGCCGCAACTCTAGAACGAAGCCCTGAATAGCATGCATAATGGCTGCAAGTCATCGAGCATGTGAAAGAAGGCCACCATTAGTTTCGCTTGCCATGACTAAACAATGAATTTCGATGAACTTTCTTGCATAGATTTCGAACTTTTTCCAGAAATCAGGAGGAATTTTATTCTTTAAGTAAATAAGGTTTTGTTAATAAAACTAAACATGAAAAAGACAAAGTTTTTGTAACTTTTGAATTATTCATAAAGTGTTCAACAACTCCCTTCCCATTCATTCGGTAAAGGGTGAGGAAGCAAGAAAGGAGGAATAGTTGTTTTGCCTATTGTCTCTTCTCTCGGTATATCGAAATAATTGAACATTGGGCATTACGATGCACCCACCGCTCACTTACCGACACTGTTATTTAGTGTTAAATCATTTTAGCCTCTCCATCCATATTCGTATCATTTCCCCCCATATTTGGTGTGGAAGAGGATCCGAAAGAGCTGAACCTATTCACATCACAGGTGAAAAGATGTTGGATGTGATTAGCACGATGACATCAAGGCAGATCACCTTCATTGCACGGTTAGAAATGTGCAGCCGAAAAGTGCGACAAAAAAAATCGCGTGGCGCCTCCTCTAACGCTTAATAGTCCGCCCTTTTTTATGTGCTTTACTTGCTGCCCAATCGCTATTTCTAGCATAATCGGACATTTGCGCTTTACGGCATATGAATGATACAAATAACCCGTAGAAGAAAATGCTTCAGCATTGTAACTCAATGTTAATTGCAATTTTGAAATGAATAATTAGTCGTTGAAACTCACCGATGCGATAACAATGAGATAACAAGTTTGGACGAAAGCATCTGGAGAAGTAAACGATACCAGCACGAAGAGCATTCAATTGATATCGTTATCTACATGATCGTGCAATAGATAAATGATTTATGCATATTTTTTTAGTTCTATTTTTTGTGATTTAAAAAGTGAAAGGTATATGTCGCATAGATATCATATTTCATAAATATTTGCATAACGTGAAATATTTGACTCGGCTTTTTCTATTATTTTAAATGTTACATTATCATAAACACAGGTAGGTAATTATGTTTTATGTTGAACTTAATTAGCATATATAATGTTAGTGAGTATATGTGATAAGCATTTGTATCAAAAAAAACGATACTATTTGCAAATTTCAGCTTTACGGCAGGTGATTATGCGGATCGTTTGAAGATATAAAATTAAAGAGGATAATCTAAGAATATGGATCAAAATTATAGCTAAAGTAAACTTATACGAGCAAAATCATCGAATAAGTCACGAGAGTATTACCAATTAATTCTTAGCAAAGAACGCAATAATATGCAAATTAATAACTAATAGAAAATAGAGTGAATAAATATATGATATTATAGACATAATTGTTGAGTGGTGTTCACTTGAACAGATCGAGCCTTCTTTACTACGAATAGAGAAATATGATGCTTTTGCTATACTCAACATTGTAATGTACCTAGAAGTTTCAGTCTAAATAGGGATAGCGTCCAGCTGGGCAAAGCTAATAACATAATAGCCTGAAATATTAGAATACCAGCCGCATAACAATTAAATAAAATCGCTTCTCGATAAACGTCCTTTTTAACTTCCCCGCTCAAAAATTTAAACATCTATGACAACCTGAAAGTAAATTGAAATATAGATGTTCAGAAAGAGTAAATTTTGAAGAAACGTCGAAGAACATTGCTAGACATATATAGTAAAATAAAAAAACTAAGAGAACAAACTCTCAATTATTGAGGTGAAATAAAAAGGTGATAGTTGGAAAATATTATGTATTTTATATATTTACACATTTATAGATTGATTTAAAAGCATATAAATTATCAAGAATCTTTGCAAATATCCATTAAAAAATTAATTTTCAATAATTTCGAATGCGTTAACATTTCATGAAAATTGAAAAAAGAAGTTGTAATACTAGAAAGCTATTGTTGAACTCAAATGATCATATAAAACAAAAGCTCTTAGAAAACAACATTGTGTTGAGACATCATTGGATACATAGACGAAAAGTTAGTTCTTGGAAATTAAATACAACGTCTACACTACTTCATGCTTTATTATCTCATATTCATTAAGTGGAAAGGTGTCACCATATATTAATACTGTGGCGGCTGATCTCAGATACAAAGTGATTTTAAAAAATATAGCACCTTTAACGGTAATCGGTAGTTTATATTTCCTGAGAGATGCTCATTAAGACTAGGATTAGGAGAAAATCCAATATTCTTATTTTTGATCAAAAGAAAAAGATGGATAAGAAGATATCATATAATAAAAATAAATAAATAAACATTTAAAAAAAAACGAAAATATTCGAGAAGCATTACAAAGATTACAATATTCATCTATAGAGATAAGTGATTTCCACATAGGCTTACTAAATGCAATCTATATTTATTTGTTACATAAGTAAAGCATTAAATTATACTCCATCAAATGTAATAATAATAATAAATATTGAGATAGGTAAGAATAAATACCGTAATCATCATATGAAGAGACGAAACAACGAAAACGAAATACGCATTTCAACACAACAATGATTGTTATCAATTCGAAACAAAGTCAACCGTATTCAATTATTTTCGCTGTATAGAGAGAAAATTTTCGATCAGCTAAAAATTTTTCTTCCTATTAGAACTTTCTTTCAATTGAAAATTATTCTTCTCCAATTCATAATTTCTCAATTATTGTTGGAATTAACAACGAAACTTTTAAATAAAGTAAATTTTTTTTTCTTTTATTCCATATATTTCAGTGAATTCGACGATATAAATATATGAAATGAGCGAAAAGAGAAAAGAAAAATTGCAAAAATATTTGCAAAAAAAAATGACTTATAAATTTAAAAATCTATTGCTTGCAAATGTGCCCATATGAAAAAAGTCGTATCGTTCATAAACTTCATTTTTGATTGTTAAATAGAAAAAAAGTAATTTTTTTTTTAATTTGCAATACAATTGATTGAATTCCATCTAAAATTTGCATCAAAAATAAAATCCAAATAGCTATACTCATATATTAAAAAAAAAAAAACGAAAAGAAAGAAAATAGAATTATTCCTTGAATAAGGAACAATTAATGAAGAATTTTACTCGAAAATTATAGAAACAGAATGGAGATGATAAATTCATCGAATAAACATCAAAGAGTTAATATTTTCCATGCACACACGAAAGACCACTTAAAAATTGAAGCTAATGAAGTGTGGAACAAAATCCAGATTTTCAGCGCAGAATATTCGATCGTTTTTGAAACGATGATGAAATAGCAGCCATAGAGCGTATATCATGAACTGCATGGAACTTATTCCCTCAAATGGAAAAATCATCTGATGAGAAATTTTGCTGCCGGAAGAGAGTGTGAAAGGAAATTTGAGTGCAAAATCAGTGAAGGAGATAGAAGGGAGCTGGTGCAAATCCTTAGAAAGAGGATGGTCGCACATCGGCATTTCGGAGCCCCATCACTCCTACTGGCCATCGATACTCTATGTGATATTTCACGTTATTATTAAGAACAATTAAACTTCTGGAAGCGATATGCGAACTACTCGTATAACATTTAATAGTACCTTTCATTTATTAATGCAAAATAATGCAAAGTTGTAAATAGAATAAAGCATAACAATAAAAGTATTATTGAGTTTATTTGAATAGGACTTTAATAAATATACCTGTAATAAGATGAGCCAAAAAATTGATAGAGTTGTTGATGGGATGATACGAAACGAACTCCAACCGACGATCGCCATAATTGTTTTGAGGTACGAAAATGAGAAGAAGAACAAGAAGAAAAGAAGAAGAAGATGCAAATACGCGCAGCTAAAACGCCACAATTCGTCACGCGTTCACAAAATGAACCTTACGCTCCGCCCATCCTATAGATACTGTGGCCCTCGATCCCTGAATACCCCAATTGTCGAACAACCCACCTGCATGATGTTTTCGAGTGGCGATTTCAGTTGCTCAATTTAGAAAGCCTTTAAAGGACTATTTTTACATGAAAATAGAATAGAGAGCTGTTTGAAGATAATTTACTGATTTTTATCGTCCTAAAATTAAACATAACCAATGGTACTACATTTATTGCATCGCCAAGATGTGCATAAGTAGACTGCAGTTTTATCTGTTTGTTATTCGATGATTATTCAAGTAAACAATTGATCTGTTTCTTATTAAAGTTCAAAAACTATCACATAAACGGGGTGTATATACAATATCAAAAGAACTACAGAGCGAAAGAGAAGAAGAAAGAGAGGGGTGAAGAGGGAGAGAGAGGAAAAATGGTTATGATATTCACCCTTTAACTAAACTGAATCTATCATAAATAGTTACAGTATGAATTACTGTAGTAGGTATTACAGTAGGTATTAAATACCATATTTGAATATTTAACTGCAATTAATTCATAGAATAGTTCCCTACTGGATAAAATAAATGAAGTGATGATCTATAAGGAATTATAGACGGGATCAGTTTTGATAATACAATCGGCTAAATTCTTAATTAATGGGAACAATGCAAATCACTAATGTAATTAATAATATTGATTTTTCATTCAACGATTTATGTCGATTAAATTCCGCGGCGTGTCCATATTAAGAATATATCATTGTTTTGATGTATAGTTTTCTAAGAAACAATGTAAGTTCATCGTTAATTTTTAGGGTTATTTATCGGAGCTTTTAACAGTGAGTGAGGTTTTACCTCAGATAATTGCTAAAGAAATCAACAATTCATCGGAAATGAAATATAATGTTGTAAATAGATTTTACTTTATAAGGCAAATTTAATTATCACTCTATGACGATTGCACAATAAAAACATTCATCAGTGATGTATATAAGTGCTTAACTATCGATCAAGCACAAAATTTCTTAGATTTTAAAATAAGAGGTTGAACGAATTGACATCGAAGATTGCTCGGATAAATAAAGCGCAGCTGAATTATCGATGATAGGCTTTTTTTTTCAACTAACTTCAGAGTTCTTAAGTTATGTAAAGTTGCGAATGATTTAGGAATGTGAAAGTAAGCAAATCCTTCGATATCCGAAGTTAAATTCAATAGGAACCATAAGAAAAAAAGGAGGAGGTAGAAATCGTACAATGTATGATACTTGCTGAAAACTTCGAATTTCCCCCTCTTAAGTATTAAACATATCGGGATAAAGAAAAAGCAATAATACATGATGTTTACGGTCGCAAAAGATTGGTATTATGCCGTCGGCATAATACTAACGATAGAAGATACCTGAAATAACAAAACTTATTGCATCCACTTTCCTTTTTACATATATTCGTCCTAGTTAGTTCATTCCACCTTTTGACAAGCGCAATAATTCGATAAAATTTAATCACCACATTGCTATAAGCCTAAAATACTCCCTGATAGAAAATTACCAGAGCCTAGAGGGACCATTCTCGGTTCTGTGATTCTACAGCTATATCACGTTCTTTAAAAATGCCTCGGTTTGCGAAATGCAACATTTTTTTCACGTACCAATAACACAATACCCTTAAAACATAATACATCTGAACTTCGCTATTTCTCATCTGTCTAAGAACAAACTGGTTTCCCCAAATTATTTTAATCTTACGGTTGCATGGAAAATGTCTGGAAAATTCATATGAAATGTCAAACAACGAGAGAACTTTTTGTGGGAAAGATGAGAAATATAGTGAGGGCAAAGCAAACATAGACATAGCACTAGTCTGCAATACTATTCTACATTTTATTCAACAGGTCAATAAGCAATGCTGTCCAATACTATACAATATCAAAACGGAGCACAAATGAAATCGGATGCAAGGTCTTATGTATTATGTTTATGAGATAGGCTGTACGTGATGCTTATGTATTGTAGGGTGAATACTAGAATCGAAGAACCACAAGTTTATGTTCAAAATCATCGATCTGCAATTCAACTCGATCGTTCTTTAAATGTTGTACTGAAATTAAAATGTGCATATTGTGCAATTCAGTTTTCATTCTCCACTTTGATGTACTTTCTCAATAATTCACTCATTCGAATAAAGAGTTCCCTGAATGTCGGTCTTTGAGCAGATTACCTCGAAAATTCTTTCCTGAATGAAAATCATACTTGAAATAATCCCGAGAAGATATTTAGCTGAAATTTTTAAAATAAACATAGACTGGTATGGAGGGGGTGAAGAGAGGATGGGGAAGTCAATCGCTAATGAAAGATGTCGGCAGTTGAGAATTATTAATCTCAAACTTCTATTCAGTAAAACATTCATCAACTCATTAAAATGAAAACATTTAATTTAACAAAAATTCAACTATAATAAAAGGACACGGAAGCACGAAGATGGAATGGCATCAATTAATATTTCATCTTCGTTAAGTTTTCTTTTGCGTTTAAGAGAAAATAACAATATTATAGGGTATTTCCTATAATATTTTCTTTTTTTGCATATATATTTTTTTACTCTTGATGAAGGTTTATTTTTAAGCTCATTGTATAGTGTCTTTCTTATATGTGCCGCTTATAAGTTCATAATAAAAAGATTTTCAACAGTGTAGATTTTTAGGTACGTCTATATTTTGCCCCGAATAGTTTTTTGTCATTTTCAGATCTATAAGTGGCAAATGTAGTTTCTACTCGAATAGTCAGTAGAAATGTGAATTTGAGTAATGGCACTTCACTTCTTAAATTTGAGTAAATAACATAATTTCTCGAAGGTAGAATCGCTACTTATCGATAAATCATTCATTCTTGAAGTTTTCCGGGAAAAAAAACGAGGCTAATCCAGAGCATCATCTTCAAACTTGTGAAGAACTATAGAGGGCAACTATTCCATGTAAATAACTACAGTGCATGCACATATATATTGCTTATGATATGGAAATGAGACGACAGGGCTTTCAGCAATCTTCTTCATGTAATATTTGGCGAAAAGTTACGGCGGGTATTCGACAAAAAATTTATGACATTAGGGACCCGCTACGGGTGTACTGAGCTTCGAAAAGGAAAGGGGATGGAAGTTTTATGGATAGCTCAAATATGAAGGTCTACCACTGTATGGGAGTTGGACAGTTCCAAATATAGCATTGGCAAGCATTGGCAGATTTGTTCATAGAATCAGCGATGAGATGTTTCAATGCACGTCATTCTACATAAGTCCAGATGTGACTTTTTCGCTTCATCCCTGTCTTGTTCCGCATTGCGTATCGCTATTGCCCTAGACGATTGCTTACATTGAGCATAAACACAACAATGCGTTGTGAAGGTGCTGCGCATGAAAAAAATCAACAAACGTGGAAAAGCAATAACTTTAAAGCTGAATCATCGAAATCTGCAGTTTTTCCGGTACAATAATCATCAGTACTAGTACTTGTTGAAGTAATTAATTATGGTACATGGTACTATTCCCATGAAAAATGCATCCATTGCAAGTAAATATTATGCTATAGCTTCTCTATACTATAAAATACCTCGATCATCACGAAATGCGGACTTTAACTTAAGGATAAATTGATACTTTTAATATTGGTAATATGTAAGATAACGAAACTTTTTCTGCAATTGTAACATGCCCACCTTATTAAATCGTATGACCGATTGCAATTTTTCGATAATAATGCAGGTTTGCTGGAACACTTGACGGATAAAAACTTATGGACGATAATGCATTCGTATCGAAAATAAACCGAGAGCTCTCATGAAAAAATAGTCGTCGTAAATGAGTGATATTCCTCTCTAAACATTATTCACCAGACAAACCACTTTCAGAAGCTATTGCCGAATAATCAATCATGTGAAATAATGAATCGACATTTTAGCTGATCCGTCTTTTATCGCTCTTTGAAGAATTATTGAGAGAACGAAGGAGGTATACGTCACAAAGATCATCATACGATGCTTTAATTTTTTCTATAAAGAAGAAATAATCGCCAGTGAAACGGAAATAAAAGAAATAAAGTAAGTGATATTCTCATGAAGTGCAAATCTGTGTCATATGACGTATGCGAGAATCACCTTCGATAAAAATGCAACAGCTTAGTTGATTTTATCTTCCCTTGCCAATAAAGCAATTCATCCAACTTTTGGTGGTGAGAAAGTTTTTGTGATGTACGAATTTTCCACTTGAGGTGTCACTTAGCACAACTCTTCTCGATATTCATCACCATTCAAATCATTGTCTGCAATAGTACTCCATAATGCAAATGTTTTTTAAGGAAACCTTGCACTGGGGAAGAAGGGAAACTTGGGCAAATGCAAGTTATATATATATATATATATATATATATATATATATATATATATATATATATATATATATATATATATACCATATAATTTCATCTCATAGGCGCAAAAATTATCAAAAAATATTATGCATCATTTATTTCTGTTTATAAAAACAAGGAGTTTATGCCATTCACCGTTTCTTCGAACCGACTTATATATGACTGGACACTAAAAAAGATTCAAAAAGTCAACACTAAGAGTTCAAATTCTAAGAACATCCGCTGATAATGAAACCACTTTGCATATGCACGTTTCACTGAAACACTGAATAATGACGGACCTTTAGACGGTGACAGTTCACATAAATTCACAAATTCATACATGGTGAAGCCGTTCGCTTCATACGTCAACTCACAACATAGCCGATGAAGCACAAAGTGCTCATCAGAACGGGCTTTTCAGGCCGAACCGTGTACTAGGTAGAATCATCGCTCTCGTTGAGTCCAGACCTTCATTATAGTCATTTCCTGAATAACCATATTAAACAAAGCAAACGATATCGAGAGTTTCGACGTCCACTTCACTGGACATATACACTGCCCACATTTATCAGTATATATCGGACCGCGCTAAAAAAAATGGTAATGTTTTTACGATCACTGAGCAATGAAGAGTATTTGGAGAAATTGGTGAACGAAAATGACTATTGCACGCGCATTTAATTGAAATTTTTCCTTCAAACTTTGATGGCTTATTCGAAAGGAATATTTTGAGATATGCAATTTGCAAAGTTTTATTTTTTGGACAATTTTTTTTTATCTTAGAGAGAGCTTTATGTCTTACTCAGAGAAATATTCTCTTCCATAAAAATTGTTGATTTGAATGAAAAGTGGAATTTTTTTCACCAAAAATAAGTGATTGATCAAAAATTTACCAATAGTTGAAATGTGTTGATTGATGTAGCGACAACAAAAAAAAGTGCTTGCACTTATGATGCAACCTTGATGATATCATCTACTGAAAGCCGAATAAAGATATTTTCCTTAGATAAGAAAAAAAAACAACTTTTCGCAATAAACCTTTTATGCTCATAAAATTTTGATTGAAAAATATTAGCACTAAAAAGTTAAAACATAAAATGAAGAGGTAAAAAACCTATGAAGAAAAACTGATATATGACCATATCAGTGTATAAGTGGAAAAGAACGGGGGTGAAAAAAATTGAATTATATGAATTTCTAAAGGTGTCATTCTTCTAAACTCTCGGGAGATTTTTTTAGAACATTTGAAATTATCGTAGATATAAGCGAATTTATCCCATTATCAGAAGTAATTAGCTCCATTGCATTAAATAATCACCTGAAAAGGTTTAATTTGATAATATTCAACATTTTTACAGGTAAACGCTTATAGGAAATGAATTTTGTTATAGCCATTAAAAGTGTTGAAGAATCGTCCGCTTTTATAGCGCGTTAGAAATCCTTTACATTCGTCAATCGTTATGATCGAGAAAAAAAAAAGCTAGACTACATAAGAAATAAGCGAAGAAGAGCGATAACAGATTGAAAATGCAATCACAGACAGGTAACATAGTGATGATTGGATGCAGGTGAATCATTAAGGTGTCGCTCTATATGCTTGAAAACATGAACCTCAGATTAGTTACTGAAAAATTGACGATAAACATTTCGGCCTCAATAACTCATTTTAAAAAGAATTGAAATGGAAGATTTAACATTTGTTGTTTTGAATGACATAAAATGCTCTTTGTTAGTCATATCTATCAAAATATCTCAGTCAACAGAGTGCATATACCATTTCATAGGAGATCTCTGAGGAGACTCCCTTATGGCTATAAGGTTTACCATCGGTAGCCTTTGTCGGTACTGGAAATATTTCCGACTAATGAAAAGCCTTCATCAGCATCACATCCTGTATCGCTGATAATTAAAGGAAAAAATAGAAGCTAAAACTTCTTTGAGAAAGCCAAGCATATATGATTCATGGTGGATAATTCTGAAATATCTTGAACGAATTAGCCGAGGGCAGAAATCTAAAAATGCACTGGAAAAAGACTTGATAAATTCGGAATGTTGTTTAGTCTTGTTGAATAAATTTGAAATAAGTATGAGCATTCCTTTGCTTTAATTTACTTTGATGATTTCCTAAGAGAAAATGTCGTCTAAGTCGTTGTATTATTTTAAACAGTAATTCTATGAGAAAACTGAAAGGTATGCTCATGATGCCTTATCTCATAAACGATTGACGATTACTTGCTAGGTTGTTGGATCTCATACATTGACGAATTGTATCGGCCAACGTAGGTAAATTTTTTGGATTCTATCTGTAATCGTAACTTTATGACATCATGCATTATAGGCTCTAGATCACACATACGCACACACACACACACACGGAAAACTCTTCGTTCTTGATCTTCGTGGCCAAAGTGGAAAGTCGTCATGAAATTGTTGAAAATTTTACGGAATAACGAGGTAAGAATAAAATAAGTAAGTATTAGAATACCGTATATTTCAGAAAAACTTGAAGATGCCAATGCAAAGTTCGAAATGTTCATCTACTTTCACTTTCATCTCACTTCACCTATTTTGCTTCACGAACCGCGCAGCGATCTCAAGCGGCAATGCGCATCAAGTTAAATTACGTGCTATTATGACGTGAAATTCATCAGCAAGCAGCAGTCTATAGTCTGCTAATTTTTATGTTTATTTTAGCAATCATATAGGTGAATAAAATTCCCGATCATTTTTTGCGTAAGCAATGACGAGTTGAAAACTCATAAATAAAAGACAAAATGGTTCACAATTCTACTATATCGTTTGAACGATGATATCGTATATTGTTTCTGCTTGTGAATGAAAATATTTACTAAATATTCATCCTTTTTTCATATAGAACGACTATATTCCTCTTGATGATTTTCTATGTTCTAATGCAGAAAAAATCAGATTGAAATGAATTGTTCTAATTGAAATCCGTATATTATATCTAGAAATAGGCACTCATATTTGAAAGCATGAATATTGCCATAGACGTATACTTAAAAAACAGTATGAGAGTTTTTTTAACGATCAATGCTCCGTAATATTATGCTGAAAGTGTCACCAAATAGCAACTTTAGCTTAAACGCATTATCAGTTGGTATTTACGGTCTAATAAAGGCTTCACAAGTTGATCATCACGAAAATCAGTTTCCACCAGGAACTCCACTGATCAGCTCGATCTTTCTGGAAAAAAAAAAACTTCTTTGGAAAAAACAAAGATCAATGTTGAACGGAGTTTTATTTCTAAGCGTACTGTAAACGGCCGCACAAATTGCATCGCTAATATTGTGCATACTTACCCGCCGTATCGAGCATACGATCAAAGGTCATCGGCAGCAGACGAATTAGTGTCGTTTATATATACACATTGCAAATAAATTTCTCACATATGGGATTTAATTTGTTCGTAAGGTTGTTCCATTTATAATATGCCTCCGCTTATAATTAAGGAACTCCCTTTAGACGGCGCTAATTGACCTGAAATTGTTCACGAGACATATTTTGCTTGTTAAAGCTTTCGACATCGATGGCAACAATAATCCACCATAGCCTCTCAACTTCCACGAAAAAAGGATGGGAAATAAACGATTGCAACGAACGGATGAAAATCTATGAAGAGAAAACAAGAATATTGAGCTTTGTGTTGCATTCGTTGTTGTTGGTTGGTTGAAAAATGTTTCTACAGTATGGAATGTATTGTCTACCGATTAATTCATTGCGTATATTGTCGCTCGACTAATTCATACTATATGCAAACATTCAGCGTAGAAACCCTATCTTAACAGTAATAACTAGCAAAAGAATAATAGGTCGTAATCTTCCGACGAATTCAACTATTAGCCTCCAATAGTTCGGTTTCAATTGTTAACTCTATGTAGACGTGTCTCAATTTCATAAGTAGCATCCGACTTCAAAGATTCGATGATTTTTAATAGGTGAATTTACTATAAATTTCATAAGCTTTTCTAAAACTGCATGCAATTTCTCTCTCAAAGGTTTTATTAATATAAGCAAAGATCTGCTGAAATTGTAAACCCCAAGAGATCTACTAAAAATATTACAAATAATGCCGTTCATCTGTGACAAAGAAATCATACGAATGTATTTTATTTTACTTTCTTGCGAAATTGTAACGACGAAATCGACACATATTTATGTAAATCAAGGAGAGGTTGTATTCGAGTTGATGCAGCATATTTTCTTGAATTCCGCTTGCTTGACTAATCAACCCCAATTTCATAGGCAAATTATAAATGATATTACGATAATCTGTTTATATTTTAGTTGTTCAAATCGCTCATATAGGCTTTTATCAATTTTAGCAGTGCATATTTGTATTTGTATAAAGCGTTATGTAAGGTCATAATTATGCGCATATGAATACAAATAAAACTTTCTACTAGCTAGTTTCAACGAGTCAACAAATCCAACTGGAAATGTATAATTTGGCAGATATGACTGACTATAAGCTATAGGGTATTATTCCATAGCACCTTTAATGATATTCCACCAATTTGAAAAGATTTTTTAGGCGTTATTATGAGCCGCGAATTTTGTCTCTATTTCCAGTCGGATGTACTTTCATTTTCAATCATTCCAGCTAAAAAAGTCGATGTTTTTCGAAAGATTTGTATAGACGGTTGCGTCAAGGAAATGCGTATACGTTACTCCTCATTTTCTGTTAATTGTCAATCACTTCTCAGTAATTTATTTTTATTGATATGGTAGACATAATTACGCAAGCACATAGAGTTGTAGCCATTACTAATGCTGTCTCCTGTTATTTTGCCCAACCACTATTAAAACAATATATGTGTAATTGCAAGGTGCATATAAATGTCTTAGCTCTTTATATGCTTTTAAACTCAATCCTAAGCAGATCAATGAGAGTGAAAGATGACGTCGAAAATTTTCTTCTAATATAGCGTATACTCACCAATTTCTCAACTAGAGCTCTCGTGATTGAAAGCTACTGAACTGATATACCCATGTAAATATACACGTGAACTATGAGGTTATACAACACGTTTTGCGACCCTAAATTTGCATAATCATGTTAAAAATTATTCCTTAGTTCTTCGGTAGAAATTTCATAGAAGATAATAATAAAAAATGATTGTATATCCAAAGTTTTATCAACAATAATAATTGCCATTATTAAGCGATTGTAGTATAAGAATTACGTAAATAGAGGAATATGATACTATGTCTGCTGGTCAGCATTTTCTCTATCAATAGGCATCACATCTTCATCGCTAACTTATTAATACTGTTTTTCGTTTAAACTCCGAATTGTTGAGTTTTTTTTTTTGCTTCTAATATTTTTCCGTACCGAATATTTCATTTTTCGTCGAGGAATCCCTCTGAAAAAGTTTGGAGCTTTTTAGCATAATAATTGAGCAGCAATATGAATTTTTTCCATTTTAGCTAAAGTCATACGTTAAAAAATATGGAAATTATGAGCTAAAAAAGGTTTCTTCAGACAAATATACTGTGACCTCTAAATTCATGTAATCATAAAATAAGTGTCTATCAATTGCAACAATTATTCTATCATAGTGGAAACATCTGCTTTTGTCGGCGATTGATCCTCACGACAAACGAAACTAACAATGTTTACGATATTGATGAAATTTACGATCACTTTTACATTGAGCCGACAAAACAAACATTTGTTTTCATCTCTATATGATGGCACTAATGGCATCACTTTACCTTATAATATCTATCTCTGTTTACTTAATGCCCTGATAAATTCTCTTTCCATTCTATTTACCGCCCTTCCCCTATCCCCCCCCCCCCCCCGGTAATGATGCCACCTGCCGAATATTCACCTGTTAAGTTGATTAAGTTGAAGGCGAAACCATAGCCACCGTTTGATATTAAAATCTTCAAAATTGTTGTCTAAATCTCAGAATGGCAAACATGCTTCTTTGAGCGTATGTACTATAAGACTGATATGATAAGCTGAGATAAGAAACAAAACTTTTGGTCACTTTATATGAGGATCGTAATTTTTTCTTTTAATTTCAAAAAAAAAAATGATAATAATTTTAGAAAATATGAATTAGACATGCATCTGTATCGTTGAAATCTTCATAGAAATTCCGCCAATACTAAAGTTTATCGGGTTTTTTTAAATAGAATAAGGAAATATATGATTAAAATACACGAGGTTTTAGATGGACGTCGTTTGAGGAAGGGGGATTGCTCTTGAAGAAAAGTTACATTCCCGTCGTTTTAAACTAATTATTAACTTTATTAAGTAAAACAATAAATAAACGACTGCTTATCTGTTTAATATTTATGAATTCACTTAGTTGAGTGTCATATCATATCATATCATATATCATATCATATCATATCATATCATATATATATATATATATATATATATATATATATATATATATATATATATATATATATATATATATATATGCGCATAATCCCCGTTACCTTTCCTCCATTTTGAACAAATGAATAAATGAATGAATTGACAAATAAATAAACAACAAAATAAATTAATATCCATATGAATAAATAAATAAATAAATAAATGGTGCCATTATTCAACTTTTTATCTATTTATTTATTTATTTATTTGAAATTATGAGAAAAATGGTCTCTTTTCATGAGCAATCGCTTTTCTTTGCATGAAACATTCTTTAAAATTATGTGATATTTTTCGCCACCACAACATTGTTCTAGATTAAAACATTTTCATATTTAAGAATATAGAATTTCACTCAATATTTTGACTATACAAATGAACACCTAGATTAGAGGGTTCTCAATCATCGCTAATTTTTTAGTATTTTCTGTCATAAATGTGAAAGTTATCCCAAGATATAACTACGAGTGTTTCAACTCATTTGCACTTCTCTAAAAAGAAAAAATTTAGCGCATGGCAACCATTTTCATTTGTTTGTTTTGTGCTGTTAGCACTATGCTAAATGGTGTTTCCTTGCTACTTCTTTTGCACGGCCCCTAAATAGGATGGAGAGGAGACGCAAAGATTTTCTCGTTGGAAATTTTTCAGCTATAAAAAATATATACTGTTTTTATTTAATCTCCATACAAACTGTCATGATGATTGAAATAAGCTTATAGCTTAAATTTCTAGGATTAGAAGTTAGATCTTTCGACTTTCGTTCAATATCACCATTTCGAAGCATTAACGAAAAACTCATGCAATTGCAAAAATGACATTTGCTATATAATCTCGTCGTTTCTTGCAATGTTTGCAATATCGATTGCTTATGCAATGCTCCATGCAATGATTAAACAATGACCATTGATTAAACCATTTCAGGAATTTCATGCAAATTAGTTATGAGAAAATGCATATGTAATTATGCTAAAATATTTCGGCATCGAATCAAAATTTTTCAGTCCGATTTATTAGGATCGTACTACATATTGCATTGATCGTTGATATTGATAAGAGATTTCTGCCGAAAACTATGTTGTACAATTCCCATAAATTTTTGCGTTTTTTTTCCTGACTTTATGCAAATTTAAGTTGCATAATGAATATAAAATCTACATTATTTTTTTTTAATATTTGAAGAATATATGCAAATGTAGCATTGTTCTTTTCATATTAATAGTGCTTTATGTTTGAAAACTTCCTCTTTTATTTTATATTTTTCATTTCTCGATATCAACTTATGTGAAATATATTTTGGAAAATATATTTGCGGGAAAAATATTTAAAATATATATTTATTTATTTATTCAAATATTTTTATATTGTTTTTAACACGAGCTGCTCTTTCAAGATTCTAGTGAAATATCGCCGCTAATACTAAAAAGTCTGAGTCCTCCATAAACTCCTTTAAGATCTGATGGTTCAACGTTCTTTCTTTTTTTTTCAAGAAGAGTGGGAAAAACTATCTCAACGAGTGGTTTTGAACGGGTGAAATAGTCAATTTTCCTCGAAAAAGCTGAACACTTCTATAGCGAAAGGTCAGATGCAAATGTTGCTATAAAGCACAAACACACATACGTACATAGGCCACATAAGCATATGCGCATATACAAATGCACACAAACATGCAAACGCGTACATGTAATCATTATATAAATGAAAATTAGCACATGCATAGATATATGTGCACAGACGCACGTACTCAAGCTGAGTGGAATTTCGTTTCCGAAAAAATAGGTTTCCTTGTGCATCCAATTACTGCAAAAAAAAAAACGGAAACAAATAAGCGGAAAATGCGCATAGTCCCACTTCATTCTCTTCAGCTTCTCACCTTCTCAGGTGTTTCAGCTCCCTTCTTATGAAAGCACGATATGTGCTTTTTTTCAATTCAACCCATTTTGCTCTAATATATCGCGCAAAAATTTTAAAAAAAAAAACGAGTATGCATAATGCATAAACGAACTCCTTCTTGTTGGAATCAACAAAGTAAATGCATTTTGAGTGAAAAATCTACTTTTTTGACTAATTGCGCGCATTAAAATCTATTGTATGCTCGATATCAAAAATAAAAAATAATCGAGCAGAAATGATATGGTCGCTTTATTTAAGATCGTAAAAGTTTCGACTCCCTTTTTTTTTCTTTAGCATTAGCACTATTTCTCTCTACCTATTCCTACTATGCTGAATAACCTTTATAATACATATTATAAAGGTATTGCGGCACAACGGCTCAGCTTTCGTTTGAAAAATAAAACGTCGAAGGATTTCGATCTCATGAATTTGCAGACCTTTTGATGGGTGTAAATTCCAAACGATAGTAAAATATTTCTACCATTCTCTTTGCATTAATGCATAAAGGTAAATGCGTTAGAAAAAAAAAAGGTTGAAAAAAATGTCGACGTGCTTTATTTTATTTTATTCTATTCTATTCTATTCTATTCTATTCTACCTTATCTTATCTTATTTGCTTTATTTTATTTTAATTGTTTTACTTACGAGATTAGTGTGGGCTATCTTTACGTAATGCATCACAAGAAAAAAAAAATACGCAAAAGAAAGGCAATCAGAAATTGTTTTCATTAAATCTTCAATTTTATTCAACAATTAATTTGATTTCAATCAAACAAATGAATCTGATTTTCTTTCCAATAAAATTTGTTGAGAATTTATTTAAGCTATTTTCTCTTATACTCTATGAGAGTAGAATTTTTTTTTTTTTTGCTTTGCAAAATTCTCTTATATTGATATGTAAATTAACACTCCAAAGTGATTCTTTATTGTAATATAATCATGATTAATTAAATGATGTTTTACTAATTAAATGATGTTTTACTTTTTATCTCATAACTTTCATAGATTTTTTTGAAAAATTTAAATTTCGCTTTAGGATTCGTTAATAAATTGACATGCATATATTTTTTTCAATATATGTTTTTTTTTAAATTTATTGAAAATAACGTTCAAAAATAATTATCTATTAATTAATAAAATTCATATGATTATATGATTTTCTCTTCGAATAATTTATGAAACATAGTTCAAAAATCAAACTTTCAGGCAAATTTATGCTAACCTCATAGTGAATAAATAAAGCGCAAATCATATTTCATTGTTATTGCTCTATTAATGTGAAATATAATTAATGAAACTCAACAATTTCAATTTCCTAACAAACGTTATCGAAATTCTCTTATTTGCGCTTCTAATATTCTTAATAATATTTGCTTACTGTGGAAAATTTACGACGAACTTCGATATTTTCATGCCCAATTTCATTAATCATCAATAATTTTGTCGAAAAGCGTCAAAAAGCCGTTGCTGTAGTAAATATTTACATTCTTTTAACCATAATTTCCACTCCAATAATAATAATTATTAACGAGCCAAACATATATGTGAAAGAGTTAATAAAATTTAATGCATGAAATATAATTGACAGCTGAATAATATGAATGTAGACGTAAGCAATCATTATTCATAAATATTGCGTTGTGGTTCACCAAATTTTACAGTCATTCATTCCCTTAATTATGCAATAAAATGATTGGTTATAAGTGATAAAAAAGATGCATATTTTTTCATACCTTTGTGATTGAAAGGTCATTTAGAGATATCACTTCATAATATTGAGATGCATGTATGTGGTTTACGAAATTTAGTGAAAACAAAAGAAAATGATTTCAGTTAATTATAAGAAGAGATGAATGCATATAAAGTTAGTTTAAATTTCTATTTCATTTTTAGCAAGCATTTATTAAGCCTAATTTTTACCTAATTTTTTACCTAACGAAACCTAATTTATCAAGTTTAAGATACCGTAGGTAAGCAGTGTGAAATTTACTATAGGAAAACAATAGTTCAAATGATGTCTTCATTTGTATTTCATGGAATGACTGTAAAATTTGATGAATCACAAGGCAATATTTATGAATAATGATTGCTTATGTCTACATTCATACAAATATATTCTTCGAAAAAAATAACCATCCGTGAAATCATTCGATTCCTATTTCAGTTATAATTAAGTATGAGTCGAGATTGATCGTAGAATATAACATTCAAATATTTTTTTTAAACAGAATTGATGAATTTTTCCCTCTTTAATATTTTCTATATTTGTAATTTATTTTATAAATCTCTTTTTTTGCATATTTTTATTTTTTTTAACATTTTTTTTTCATGCAATCACAATGAATGAAATTTGATGCAAAACTATTCATTTGAATTAGCCACTTTTATGAGTTTTTTTTTAAAGGAGGGTTATGAAATGCATGGATTGGAAAAAACACGGATCCGAGAAGGAAATAAATGATAGGTGATCGACTCATATAATAATCGATTGAAGATTGATCGATAAGAACGGATTGCAGTCGTAAGTAGTCAAATGCTGTGTTCACGGTGAAAAATGAGCTTTACTTTTACAATATACTTCATCAAAGCTTTTACTGATCAAGTAAGTACAATAAGAAACTGATTAGTTAATGCAAGGAGTACTTTATTAAAAGATACTATCCTCACAGCTATATCAGAAAATAATAGAAGATCGCCATTTAGGCATCTATTATCTGATGGTATCTTCTTTTCATAGCAACGAGAGAGACGATTAATTTTGAGCGGAAGTTTAGCATTTAATCAACGCCTTTAAATTTCTATGAGGCATTTAAACGCATAATTCTATAATTGTTCTGCACGATTCTATTGAAGCTAGCCGGTCTTGTGTTGTGCAGTAATTCTTCATCTCTTTAGCGAAATCGCATTTTCCTCGAAAATTTCCCATATCTTCCTTGGAAATGCTGTAGCGATTATTTAACTGCTTTTTATCATGAAGTATATCCATCTCATTACAGGCCCTGTTTGTATATTATGGAAATGAAAAGTAATCAACTAATTCATTTATAAAAATGAGCTTATTACAAAACTACAAAATTACGACAGTAAAATGTTTTGTTGCTTCAAGCATCTTATTTTTTTATAATTTATTCCATCGATTCGAATTCAACTTCATCAGCAATAAGTTAGTCATAACTGCCTTCTTGAAATATCTGGTAAATAATTTCTTCACGTGGGCCATAGCGATCTAATTGTTTGCATGTATTTCAAATTCTAGAAATTATTCAATCGGTTTTCATGTTCGAAATCTTTTTTAGAGCTGCAACTCTGTGGCTGAAAAGCTCGTTGTTGCATTGGTTCTTCGATTTCCGGTCATTCACAATTGATGTGTGTTGAAGACTGGACATATGATTTCGAGGAAATGACCAATGAAGTTTTCTCAAGAATCTTTTCTTGTTTAGCCTTTATTTCCATTCTTTATTAATGATTTGCTCGATTGTGTTCTATACTGTACAAATGCTTATTTCTTCCAAGTAATAATGGAATATTTATGCATATTAACTAACAATCTCCAGACTATTTTTCCACAGCATTGAACAGTTGACCCTTATCTGATTATTTTGTTTAACGGCGAATGAAATGAATTTTATTTTATCAGAAAGGCAGTTTCTAATCAATGGTTTTTCGCCTGCAACGATACCATTTGCATCTGTGTGGAAATCATGAAGAATGCTAATCTCAGGTTCCAGCTTCCACTTACCACATTTTGAAAAACGTAAAAGCAGTAGCTTAGAATCGACTAAGCATCTCTAAAGCTTCCATTTAAACAACTGCAAAAGCTATCTAACGATTGCGAACCTCGACTATGATTGTAAAGCAGTTCAATTACGACTATAGAGCAGATTTACTGTGATCGTAGAACAGTTTGCATTACCAATGCTCTTAAAAGTGTTCTTTGATGAATAAGTAGTGTGTATAAGGACTGCTATTGCCCACTCAATTTAGTCTGTTCATTGTCTATCACCGATCGTTTGTCGGTGGCTCATCGTGTGCGCTGCTCGTAGGCCCTGTTGAGGCCCTGTGTCGACGTTATTTTCACGCCTTCTTCACTACTGTTTCTCATGTACTGCTATGTGGGAGCTACTTACTATTGCATGCACATATTAATGTTGCCGTATATTGCAATAGCTAAACTGTTTGTTTTATCAGGGTGCTCGACCGGTGGCCCGAAAAGGAGTTCGAGTCTTTACAGCTATGATCTAGGTAATTGCTTTATGAGAGAATATGTTGCACTGCTATCATAGCCTTCCTCGAGATTTAACTTGTAAAGATAAGGTTAAGCGACTAATTTATAATGTTAAATCGCGAAGCAAAAGTTTGACACAATCTCAAATTGCGATTATGTTCACTACCATATTATTTCATTCTCATAGCAATCAGTGCATTTTTCTCTTTAAATTGAAAGATCTTTTCATAGATCTTTAATGATTTTTCTTTTTTTCACAGAAGATTTTTCAACTATTTTTCTAGGCTACCGTATAAATCGAATAATCGTTCACAACGGAAATAGATTCGATCTATAGATAAATCGTCTCGTCTATTGCCATTGCTCTTCTCATAGGTCACAAATTTTGTTTCAACATTTCATGTGCTCTTATTTCTAGAGAAAATCTATGAATAATATTTTAAATTGTTTATTTTTTCTTTATATTTAACAATGATTAAATTTTATTTATTTTAGTTAAATTTTTATTTATTTTTTTTTATTTTATTTATATTACTATTGCATAGCGAATATTTACGAGATCAATATGAACGAATGTTGATCTTTGAGAATGAATTGACAAGGAACAATTTCAATAAAATCGACAACGAGATAAATGAACACTACTTTGAAAAATTACCTAATAATTTGATAACTCATCTTTGATGTATCTTCACAGTAACTAACCGTCTATTAAATTTGTCTAATTCCCAACTCATCTCTCCAACTTTACTCATCGAATTGATTTTGCAGACGATCTACTCGAGGTTATTCGCTTTAATTCTGATAGCTTATCTCTCAATGATGCTACATATATTGCTTAAATTTTGCAATGTTTTTGCACTGCGAATATTTGATCCATTAAATTTGATCATTTAATCGGAAATCAAAAATTGAACTAATATTTACTTGATTTTTGTTGGTATTCAACTGGAATTTAATTTATTACTTCCAAATAATTTTCGTTTTTATTGGCTATATAATCTTGGAGATTCCAATTTTACTACATGAGCTCATCATACCCTTTTAAGTACTAAAAGATACGCCAATAGTTTAACGTTGAATTGTGTCTCTTTTTTTGCTATTCATTTTACTGGTATTTAATTGATGAAGTATAAGGTCTAAACTATCTCTTATTTTCTTCATAAGAAACTCGATTACGAAACTAGATTACGTTTATTGCTTCAATTTTATTAAACAAATAAAGTGATGTAGGAAAGAGAAGTAAGAATATTGACTGCAGTTCTTTTTTTTCGTCGGCAGAAAAGTTTTATTCCATTAAAAAAAATCGAATCAGCTTCATTAATATCGAACGAGAAATAGCCGAGATGAATTGCAATGAGCACTATGATCACAACAATTTCCTATTCTCTTTTGACGATTCTATTAGCTTCAATATCTCATTTCATTTCCTCTAATTCAATAGCTTCATATAAATTCTGTTTAATTCGTATAAAGAAAATAAATTTCAATTTTGAGTTGAATAAAATTTTTATTCTTTTAAAGTGCGATCGTTTATTTCCACAATGAGAGTGTGAGGTAAGATAGATTCATTGATCTATGTGTCCAGGATCGATTAATCTCCTATCTTGTTTAAAACCTCACTGAACTTTTGATCACGATGCAAACAATGCTTTTGGATAGGGACAGAAAGGTAACCACGTCACGCGTGATTCTAAGCATTTATATGCGTCTATAACATGAATTGGCATCGTTTTGCATCATCGCCATGTTACTCTAGGACATGCTCTAGGCTATCAGAACAATTTCGACCCCACGATAGAGCATGCTTAGTGAGCTAAAATACCCCGTACGCTTAAGTTCATATGGGCTGGATTAGCTAATGAAGGCTTTGAATATGGAGTGTTTAGAAATCTCTAATTTCCAAAGTTACGCATCGGCCATAAGATTTAGTCGGCTATGATGTGAAACATATTCCCGATTTCCCTTGCCCCAGGGCATCCAGTTTGCTGTTCAACTAGCAAAGCTGATTTTTACCACGCGAATTTTGTATCACTGGTTCATATATGTGTAAGAAATTAGTTGGAATCGTCATATGCAAAAGAACCATCGTAAATAAGCATTGCATTTTTGATTAATAGATTATAGCAAATGTAATCGGAAAGAATTATTTTTTTTGCGAGAAACACATAATACCGTACTCATGCAATTTGATCATTGCTTATGTGAAGTAAACATAATAATCTAATTCACGTATTTCCACATTCAAATGTAAATTGTCTGCGTATACCAACTATAAAATCCTATTAAGATTGCTGTTGGAATAGTGAAGTGTAATACTTATGATGACGTGTGATTAAGGAGTTTGATTTCATGAGGAGGCAAGCTGTATATATATATATATATATATATATATATATATATATATATATATATATATATATATATATATATATATATATATATATATATATATATATATATATATTCATACTGAAATACTTCCAAATTAGCCAACTGAACGTTGCAGAATTCAGCACCTGTGTTTGCAGACAGTTGCTTACTTGTAACTTTTTGCTAAGCCTTCTAGGCTAGCTCGATCTAAAACAGAAAGTTCGGCAGACGTTTTTGTAGTATTGCAATAATCTAATGTAGTATTGCAGTAATCGAACAGTAGCGGCTCAAAATCTAATGTTTATAACGAGTAGCACATATTGTTGAAATGTTCGCGTTAAAAATTGTAAAGATTATGCTTAGGAAAGCATAGTCATCTCAGGCTACTCACGGATTAATTCATGAATTCTTAAGCATAGTGGTAATTGATAAGGATTCAATAAAGTTGAGTATTGTCTGGTTGCAGTAATTAGAATCAGCAACGTTTCCGATCCACAGGTAAAAAACGACTGCAAATTTTACATTGTAATTATGTGTCAGTAGCAAAACATAATTGAATTGCGAGTGATAAAAAGCGCTGATCAAAAGCGAACAGAGAACGTTCAAGACTCGCCTAAAAGTTCATTTATGGATGCATATTTTTGAATTACATCGTATATACAGAGGTTAACCTGATGATTGAACTTTGCCTAGCTAAATGTATCAAGTAGGCAAATGCAACAAGCATGTTTGCCTTTTCTGCAATAGACAACAGATAAAAATACAACAAACAACAGCCATAAATATAAGAAAGATTTTTCTATAAACATTTGATACTAATATCCTTTGTTGTCTCACGTCTGCCATCATCGATAAATATTTTCTCGCTAGAAACGTTTGGTAGAAACTTCAGAAAAGTGCTTAGAAAAACGTACAACAGAGGTGATAATATTCATTTATATTGGCCATCGTATGGACTCTTCTCATGTGAATTTCACATGGTCCTGTATATGACTGATCGCATAGTTTTGTGCAACCAAGAAATACTTTTTCCAGAAGAATGCGATCGCGAAGCTGCTAAGGTAGTTTCGATTACTTCAGGTGATAAAACGTTCCCAATTCCTTGGAATCATTTTCTTAGGTATCGATTAGGTAAATCAGGTGGCTGGAAGCTGAAGGAATTATTCGGCTCACTCACATACGAAATGTTGGATAATGGTACTCCTCTGTTTAAGCCTCATTATTTCGTCTCAGCCGTTTGCTTTCAATTATCTTATCGAGTTGAAGTCCGTCCCAAGCACTGATTATCTATTCACAAAAATTTCACCTCTGTTTGGAGAAATTTCAAGTATTTTCGTTAACCCATTAATTTTAGTAACTAGTGTTGAAACTTGAAAGAGAGGATCGAAAAATATCTATGAGTGAAAATTCTTTCATTTATTTATAAGCGCGAATGATCTGTCCATCACATCCGTCCAACAATTTTTCAACAAAACGAGATATTTGTAATTTATAATTGTCCCATTATCCTCATTTTCAACAAACTTCAAATTTTTTATCAATATTACTAAATTTATATGCTAGTATTTGTTCGATGTAACATTGTGCCAATATTACATCCTTAATTTTTTTTTGAACTACACTATTCATTACCTTATTTGAAGTCATTCCATTTAATTGGTTCAAAAATTGATGTTTTTAAATTGTGTCCGCGCTTCTAGAAAAATTAGCTGAAGGTAATTCATAGTTGTGATATACTTATCCAACTTTTTTTTTAAAGGAAAATGAAAGAAAATAGGAAAAATTATGTAATTTTTAATGATCAGCGCTCATTTTCTTCACTCATAAACTACCTGTCGAATAGATGAGTTATGAGTTTAAATTCTGCGTTTTGCGCTTTTTTTTTAATAGGATTGATTACAGAAGCGCATTATGATGATATCCTCTATGTGTATGTAAGTATATATGCATTCACATCTCTCGGCAAACGATAATTTCACGTTGAAAGTGATTTACTTCAAACTATGAGATTTAACGAGTGGAATACGCACCATAGATTTTTTTTTTTGCGCAATATTTCATTTGGTTCCATCAATTCTCCTTCGAAAATTCGAAAATGCTAAAAATTTTTAAATATTTTTACCAATAGAATTTCTATTTTGCACTTATTTTTTCATAGAGTAGTACATTTGATAGGAGAAATTTTTTTCAAGCAAGTGATTCACTACAAACATGATAGCCATTATTGCGCATAGATTTACCTTTTTCGATTTTCTTTTCAATAGTTATAAAGGTGAGGTGTTAGATATGAATGAATTTCAACGCAAAAAGATAAATAGTATATTGGTTCTTTTGATATACTGTTGCATTTACTATCGAACTTAACGACAAGATGATAAATTTGTGATGGTGTCATACACTACAATAAATTAATGAAAGAAGTTAATCCGTAATGCTCATATACGCATTGCTTGTTCATCGCCGCTTTAGTTCATTTCTGAACCTATAATCCAATAGCGCTGATAAATTGTTATCACTAAACGCATAAATATCTAATTTTTGATTATACTTAACATTAAGGAATAATTAATATGTTCAGTAATGCGTAACCCTCGAATTATTATTCAACGATTGAATTAGTTTGTTTTGTTTCTATGTTTGTTTCATAGTTCGTTTGTTTTTAAAACTTAGCTGAATTTAACGATAACTACAACTATCCAACTTATATTTTTCAATGTTTTCGATAAAGGAGGATTTCGTAGCGATTAATTGACGCAATATAGAGAACTTTCCTGCAGTGTCTTACCTGACCAATTAGTTTTATCAGGGTTAGCAAAATAAATAATATATGAAATAATTCCGGAGTATTTAGAATAAAATTCGACGAAACTAGCGTTAATAGGTGGATTTTAAGAGCGGAATGCTAGTCAGCTCATTTGTATAATAGTGCAAGAAATTTTAAAAGCATTTTTGATTTATATCTTTGCATCTTCGGTCATTTGGGGCTACATAAGTATGACATTTGCACCACAATGCATAGCATTCCTAAGCAAGAAACTCACTGCTCTAGGTTGGATGACTCTCGTTGTGCAAGTGTTTAAACATCTTCGAGACGACATCAATATAGCGTTGATGCTGAAATACATGCGTGTTAATTTAGAAAGCTACAACTTAAAATTTTATGACTGGAAAATTTCTTGTAATTTTGAAAGAGAAAAATAAGATTGAAAGAGAGAAAATAATTGAAGAGTAAAAGAAGCTGCATGTTGTGGGAAATCAAAAGTACATGCACTATCAAAGACATAATTATACAATAATCAATTTTATTAATCATATTTTCAAAAATATGTGGAAAAAATTTTACTAGACATGAAAAGAATTTTATGAAAGAGAAAGAAAAATTTCCATCGGAAAATCAATTGGAATGATTTAAAAAATGCGAATTAAATTGAGTGGGAAAAAAGAGGCGTTTCATTACCCAAATGAGCAGAAAAAAAAAAAAAAACTCACTACAACAGTCCTTATATCGTACTCTCTTATATCACCTTCTCATACTTCACCAGTTTTACAAATTGCCAATAAGTCTTTAGCGCAAGAAGAATAAGATCTTCACTTTCAATTTACCTGATCGGTCTATAAATCCCTCACAAAAGATGATCCTTTTTATGAGCTAGACGATAGAGAAACGAAAAATGCGCAGCAGTGAATTAAAACATTTAAATGTCTATAAATCCTTCTGGAATTGATGAATCATAGTAGGAGGTCGTATACGAAGTGAATCTGAGGCGCATATTGCATAAGTAAGTTTCGAACCTCAGGCTTATATATTTTCCGCGTTGAAACTGCCAAATAGAATGCTGAACAGGGCTATATCGTATTGTTCTCTATAAGCGCAGGTATGGAAAATTAAGAACCTACGAGACGAAAAGAATATTTTCCTTAGCAGTATTCGCTAATAAGTCCTCGCGGTTTGAATCCAATAAGTCGTGGCAAAGAATATGTCTTCGCTTCATTGAATGGCTAAAAGATAACTTGTGGATAGATGTTTGCGTTTACTCTCGGATCAGACGTGATCTCGCCAGTATTTCATTTAATATTTTGCTCTGAAACTTTTTTTAAAATTTGTCAGCAAAAATATCTAACTTTTTTTTTATTCATGGTCTTAATAATAGGTATTCAAATAGTTAGTATGTTTGAGTGCCATTCATTATTTCAGACGATAATTTCTTCCCTCACTATACAACAGGTTTTGAAATGTTATTGCGTGATATTATGTCGATGCTGTTAGTGTGAATTTCGCATTTATTTGTGTCTATCCCATAAAAACGCTTTACGTGCTTTTCACTTTATTCCTCATGAATAAAATTTATCATAGTATTTTCAATGATTGAACTGAACTTAGAAGCGAATAAACAGTAAAAATACAACAATCATTTGCTCCAATTTTTTTTTTCTGAACGATATATTTAATTCCATGCAATGTCATATGAACTATATAAGTTTTCTAGTATATGTTTGTGTAAATGGTTTAATAAGAAATTGTTCATGCCCTTTAATTCCTCAGTCATATTTGTCTAGCATTTAAATGTGCACATTATATATATATATATATATATATATATATATATATATATATATATATATATATATATATATATATATATATATATATATATATATATATATATATATATATATATATATATATATATATATATATATATATATATATATTAAATATATATATTACCTGCTGTTCATACTTTCACCTTGTGTCGAACAAGGTCGAAATTATGCAATGTGTCGTCAGTATTCTCAACATTCACAGCAGAGATAAACAAACTCACTTTCACATAAAGACGTCATGACTATGGTCATTCTCGAAATATAAATGCACCTGCTTACACCATCATCATGATCATTCTTGAAATAAAATTCCTGAATCGAACGTGCAGTCATTGAAAAAAGAATACTTAAATAGGAACGGATATCTGCTCAAAACTAAAGCACATTAATCCTAGTAACTGCATTAAGTAGCACTCATACGTCGAAGCTCCTCACCTCATTTTTCTATCATTTCTGCAACACGAAAATGGCCTTCACTATATCTCCTTATTCCAACGCAACATAGCATCATCACATTACCCCCTCACTTGCCAAGAAGCGAATACCTATCCTTATACGCACCTCCTAAAATTTTGCTACCATTTGCATTTAACAAAGCATGCAACAGCATTTCACGAAAATATGCATCTTAGGCTTCAGCCGCGATTTCCGTATCAGACGAAGTAATATATAATATATATATATATATATATATATATATATATATATATATATATATATATATATATATATATATATATATATATATATATATATATATATATATATATATATATATATATATATATATATATATATATATATATATATATATATATATATAATATATATATACGAATTCTCACCATGGTATACTCATATTACAGAAGATTTTGTAAAAGACCTCGAGATAGGTTGTGTCGCTGTTTCTTCATATTGCATAGGTCCATTATCTTCGTATCGTATCCTTGCCACTCTGTTTTAAATCCTCAAGTGGTTATTTCTATCTTTCTCTTCGCTTGTAAATCAATTTAGAAAAGATTCTATTTGAAGAATGAAGCAATTATGCTCTTGGCACAATATAGAACAAATCGTTAAATCAATATATGAACGAGAGGAAATAGACGCAATATATTTATATTTCAAAATTTCCTCAAAATGTTGGAAAATTTTTTCCTTTCGTTATGCAAATTTTTCTCGCTTTAGAACTGTGTATGATTTTTCTGGGTAAAATTTTATCATAAATACCCCCATTTCAAAATATAAGAAATATTTCACTTTGACCTTACGATATTTGACGTAGAGATCATGTTCAACTCGCCGAAAAATATTCCACTGCAAAAAGTGCTTTATACAATTTCGAATCTCTTACTGCAGCTTTCGCATTGCATCTGAATTCTTCTAACCTTTATACTGCTCTGTTCTTGCGTATTGAATGGTTGTTCATTGCAGATTGCTGCATCGTGAACGTTTTCCATCTTCACTCTGTTATGTCCGTTAGCTGCTTCGATGTCTTTCACACTAATAGCATATAAAATTTCTCAATCCTCTGGTCGCTTTCCTCCGTTCTCCCTTTCTTATTATTCCCATTTTATATTCTGCAATCAGTAATTTTGCCGTATCACCTAGTAAGGTGTCATATATTTAATTATATTCGAGAGATTCATTGTCATTGCATCGGAGATTCAACAATATTGAGTTGAAGATAATTATAATTTCAGAGAGTTCCTTTCAAAATTCATAAAGTGCGTTACTAAATATTTTTGCGATAACTAATATATTTCGAGGTCTTTTTATTTTAATTTTTCAAAAAATCCTAACGTCAAATGACGTATCTCCCCCATTGATGGCATTCAAATGTGCTGGATCGTGATAAATATTCGTTTCGCATTGGTTCTTTTTTTTCTCTGAGAACTTCGAACAGCAGAAAATAAAATGCATTTCTTTAATCAAGTTGATGCCGAATTTTGCTCTTATCGAAAATTAACGCGAAATAACGCCAAGGCAGCAAGAGTACAACTGTTTAATTGGACTCGCGTCATTTCAATTTGCTCAAGAGTATTCGATTATATTCTCATGTCTAATATGTGTTAATTTTCCGTTCACCAAATCCGTTCGTTTCACCAAATTCTTCCATAGAGGTTTTTCTTTTTTTTTAAGGAAATTTCAGATAGCGATAAAGAATTAAAATGTTTGCCGATATTGTGCTGCATCTTGAAGGAGGAAATTGCGCCGTTATGAATGCTCTCGTTGCCAGTATCCTTCTAAAAATGGCCATTGCATTCAGAGTGATTGCACCTATCATTGGTAAGTTTTAAATGGAATGTTTTTCTTTTTTTCGTTACTTATTAAAAAAAAAGAATACTGCATAAAATATATGTTAATTAGCAATAATGAAAATTTTCACAAAAGGTCGCATAAATCATTAAAAATTTTGCATATCATTTGCAAAGAAATACGCAACGATTGTTATGAATAAGCTGATCGATCAATTTTATTTTGATGATTACATAAAATGCATCCATGCGGAAAATTTTATTTCTATCGTCATGTATTTCGGTGCTCGTCAACAATGCTCCAGCAATAGTTTAGTAATAAAAAATCTAGCATATGGCTCACACGAGGTGGATTTTTCCATCGATTGCGCTATTTTCCGGAATACGAAGAAATCCGGATTCTCGAACACAACGATCCGGGTTTTCGAGGATTGTTGTGTTCGAGAAGAAACATAAAATGCTCCCAATATATCAATGAATCATATCGAGAGGAAAGTATATAATACAAATAAAGTCATAATTTTTTAAAATTCAAGCGGAAGCATTTATAGCGCATCTTTCTAGCTTTTCTAAGGATGAAGAATGAGCTTTCCGTCACCTAGATGGTAAAGCATAAGTGATAACTATTGCATTCATTCATCGATAGCTGCTTGGAATGGCCGAATTTAAAGGAATATTTATTCAAGAGGATTTAATAATTTCCTCACTTCAATAGGATAGAGAGGAGATATGATGGAATAATGAGATTAAGGAGCTGTTCAAATTCGAAAGGATGTCCGCTAACCTTGAAGACCGATAACAATACTCACTTTATCTCGTTTAAGAAAAACCGATTTATCTTCGTTATGGTTAATATCCGAATCGTTGAGAATGTGACGAAGCGCAAAATCTTCTTGAGTGAAAAAATTGCACGAGTAAAAAAAAAATCACTTTTCTGAGAACTAAATATATATTGCACATCGTACGTAAAGGAAAAAAAAATTAGAGAAAAGATAACCTCAGGAGAAAATATCATCTTCAATGGACATTTTTTTTTGAATAGCAAAATAATTATAAGATAGCTCATTGTTCAATGGAACGTTCATCGGTGATGATCTGCAAAAGATGAATGATTCTTGTGGAATAACACAGAATCTTCATTTTAGTAAAAAAATCGAGAAAATAAAGGATTTGCGATTTCATTTTGAGAAGATACAATATGAAAGATCATGATTCTTTTGCCGGAAGGATTTATGCCTCCTGAATAATTTCGAATATTAAACTTCATTATTTCAACATTTCGATTCATTTAGTTATGGATTAGACAACTTCAAGCTTACTTACTTTTTGTCCGCGATCCAATAGAGTTAATAAGCGTTATACGAGCCATTCAGTTTGTTTTTCTTCCAGGTCTATTGTGTATGGCTTTTGTGCTAAGAAATAGTCAACTTCATAGGCGATTACACGGGAATGCAAAATTACTTTGCATTTTGCACTATATATGGACAATTGGGCTCTGTATTGCCTATATCATCAATTATGGATTCAACCTTATTCAGTAATTCTTTATTACTAATTTTTTTTATTTGCTGTATTTTCTTCCTTTCATAATAGCTAAATTATTTCTTAAGCTAAATTTTTATTAATATTTTCACTCAGAAGTTTACTTATATTCATCACATTTATCGAATTAGTTACATTTGCCTCATAAGTTCGTTTTTAGGCTACATCAGTTAAAATTATTTCTCACCGATGATCCACATCAAGGAAAATCTCTGATGGAAATAAATAAAATATGCGATAGAGGCGATGATACTAATTGTAGTCTATGTAAAATAAATTATAGCATATTATTTGGATAATAATTGTATATATTTTATCATCTATTATTTGAATTATATTTAGTATGATTATGAAATTCAGTAATTTTTGTTTTATTATGTGTGCAAACGCAAGGCTATGATTTAAGTGGTAGTATTAATAAGACAAGAATGAGGAATTAGAAAATAAATTACCCTTAAGAGGTCGGATAATTTATCTTAATGCGTCGTCGGTGTCAAAAAATAAAATGCGACTTCAAAATGAGCAGACATCCCTGGATATGAATACTTGTGACTGTTGCTTTCGACGACTTTTTTTTTGCTTTGATGTCAAAAATATGTTGAGGAATGAATTTTTTTGTAAAGTAATGCTTTGAATATTTCGTGTACACAAGGTTTCACTATATTTCTCCAAAACTTTTTCGAGAAAATGAAGCGAAAGTTGTATGAAACAGGTGGAATCATAACATCTTATAGGAGCGTTTAATCTCTTCTACTATTGCATATTTGAAAGAGCGAGCTCTGATTTCTACTAGACGTTTGCAATTAAAAATTTTCCAATACAAAAGTAATGAATGCGGATAGCATTCACACAGTTCTTCAGCATCCACATAGTTCGCTCCTGATTTATGAAGTTTGGTGTCGGTCAGATTGCTACTGAATATGTTAGCTGGGAGGACTCAAACGCTTTATTTCCTATAATTCAGTTCTATAAAAGGTCATAATTTGCATATCTATCGTTGAACACTTGTAGTTATGAATATAGATGGTGGTCTAAGTATATCTATATGGAGGATGGTAGGACTGCTTAGTACGAGGTGGTATTTGAATATGTCTTCTATATTCTTTGGGTATACATTACAGGAATTATTAATACTTATATGAAACGACGTATTGGCTTATTTCTCTAGCAGTACCGTCATAAGCAGTTATATCCTCATGGGGCTAAAATTTGAATGAATCTAATAGTTTCCAACAGAAAAAAAAAACTTTATCATAATGAGCGTCTGCGGCAGATGAAATTATTGAAGTATTCCTATTAGTGATTAAATTTCGAAAATATATGAAAGTATGAAAATATTCATTCCATATTATAAGGTTATATTCGTGCTCATTTTTAGCATGCTAGAATTTTCAAAAATATATCTCGGGTGATCATCGTCCCACTAAGAGCGTTTTAGAAATTAAATGCACTAAGAATTGTTGGCTTATTTATTAAATTAGGACGGCTTGGTTACGGTGCAGTACATTAAAGTGTAATTCGATTTCTCTTTTTTTTTCGGGTTGCAGAAATTTCCGAGAAAAAAATGCTCTAAGAAAAAAGCAATCTTTTGCCCACGATATTAAATTTAGAGGTTGAATAAGACAAGATAGGACTATATATATATATATATATATATATATATATATATATATATATATATATATATATATATATATATATATATATATATATATATATATATATATATATATATATATATATATATATATATATATATATATATATATATATATATATATATATATATATATATATATATATATATATATATATATATATATCGGAAAAAATCAATAAATTAAAAAACTATTATTCATAGGAATTTTTAGTGCTTATAGGTGATAAAAGGCTCAAAGCGAAAAATTTATCTCATTAATCTTGCCCTAGTGGAGAAATTTCACATAATAGATTTCATTAGTGGGAAATTCCATCATAGAATTTACTTCACTTATAATTTTTCAAGGTTATCAATGTCATTTTCGAATCCATGTGAATATCTTATCCCAACATCGTTATCGTTTAATTTGGCAGCAACTGTGATGATTTTTATTCTTCTACAAATGACTTCAATGATTGCACTTGCAATTGAACGAACAGTTGCCACTATAAGATATGAGAAATATGAGAATGAAAAAAATATCATACTATTGATTTTACTCATTATTCTACAGGTAATTATATCTGTTACATTTTTTTTTCTTATTCTACAAGTAAACTGTTACCTTCCATACTTTCATCACTTATTTATGCGTTAAAAAATTTTCTTTGAAATATTCGTTAGTGCAATGAATTATGCCATAGATGATGTTGAAGGTTTTCTTTTCCAAGAGGAAAGAATGAAATATAATCATCATTTAGTGAAATGTTTTTTTGTTGTTCTCAGTATAAAACAATCCTAGAATATTGGATGCAATTTATGAAATGATAGCTTAGTGGTTTCATCGGCGCACGAGAGAGAAAATAGATAAAAGTTCGAATCCTGATGCTTTTACTATAGATATTTCTGACTTCTATCTCTTTAGTTTACTTTATAAGTGAGGATTGTCATCATGAAATGTTCAAATAGAAGCTCAACGTTTAGGGTATAAACGATGTGAATAAATATTGCATAACAAAATATTTTTTTGCACTAGCGTAATTATTGCTCTACTAATTTAGAACTCCGTCCATTAATCTACCATGAAAGTATTTAAGTGTTCTGAGAGATGCTCACTTGAAATAATACTTACTAAATGCTCTAGGAAATACAATTTTTTAAAAAAAGAAATGAACAAACATACTAGAGGGATTCTTTAAATGTGCTCTTTTACGTTCCGCTCCAATGACAAATAAATTTGCAAAATTAGCCGAAAAATAATGAAATATTTTCCAACCTTTTTCTTTTTTTTTTTTTGCAAATTTGTCTAGAAAAATATGTCATGATTAGATCGCTGAGTGAAGGTTTATTCGTATATCCCGTAGTTTTCAATTCGGATATTGTGTTATGAGGAAAGTAAAGTATTATTTCCTTGATGTTGTATTGTTTTGAAATTCTTAAATAAAGTTGCTATCGTTACTAACAATTATCATCATATAAATTCTATAGATGGAATAATAAATCAAATATGCATATTCAATAGTGTTGTTGCAGTTCGCTGTTTCATTTCTCATTCCATACGTCTATTTAATACCGTCCACTAATTGGGAACAACCAGCAGTAGGCCCATCTTTAGTTACGGACGATAATCTTGAAAAAAATCAGGTTGGTTATTTCAATTTAAAATTTAATCTAATTTTCGATGATGTTCTTAGTTGTGTAATGCATTATGAAGCGCTTTGTTGATGGTTCGATTGTTTTTTTTTTTCGATTTCAATTGAAATTCATTTCTCGCCGAATGCGTTCAGTTAATCATCGATCGACGTATGCGAAATACATTCGGCTGCGAATGAGACGATTTCTTTCTGATTTGGCTTTTGATCAGTCACGAGCCCAAATTTTTGGCAGTAGAAGTGGAAAGTAATTTCGGCTGTTTACGTTCATTAGTACAACAAAGGCCGCGTTTGAAGCCTGCTCGTCGTCGCCCGCTACCAGGTTGTGGTGCATTCAGACTGCACTAGTAAGCATGTCAATTGCATTTATCGGTGGTACAAGTACGTTTCACTGACCGAATCATCCTGTTATAAGACAGAGCAGCAAAGACGTCCACATTTTACTACTCAATCCCTCGAAAATAGCAATAGATTATCAAGATAAACGACAACTCAGCAGCCAATTTTTAGTTATAGCCTCGTGGAATGATTCCTTTCGTTCACATGATGCTGCAAATAATATTTAAATCTCTTATATTTTTAAAATGAATAATAGGAATCCTTTCTTGAAGTTAACGTCATACTTGAGTTGTTTTTTTTCTGACCTTAGATTCTATACTATAGAAAATGTGACTTTCTTGAAATACCATTTTAGGAAAAAATTCACGTCTTCGAAAAAATAATGCGACTTATAGAAATCGCATGCTAACTTGATGCTAACATCACACTCAACAATGTTTCTTGACTTTGAAGCATTTTGCTTGGTAACTTATTTCATCCACGGAGTTTTTTTTTTATGGGTCATTAGTGCTGTGCTGACATCAGATTATGAAAATGTCACTCAAATAGGAGCATAGAAAAGTGTGCCCGATTGTTGCGTGCAACCAGAACGTACCGACCTACAAGGTGAATCGATTGCAATAGACAAGCTGCAGATCGTCACGACAACTGAGGCTGGCTTAGTGTCATCAGTCACCTATTAGCGAGACAAAAGTTCCAATTAACATTAAGCTAATCACCGCAAGCCTTCCTAACTCATTGTTAACCTCGAACAACTCTAACATGCAAAAAGAAATAAAACGTGTTTTAAGCTTATTCTAAGGGAATAAAGGCTCGAAATTTCTAAAGGTGACGCAAAAAGCAATCAATGTTTGCATGTTGCGAGGACAGTATGATTCAAAACCGATGCAATGACGATGTTTCAAGTATTGAATATTTCGAACTTTATTTATTTTATTTACATGGTTGAAAACGATATTTAAATATAGATAAACGATATTTTAATAATCATTTAAAATATAGGAGCGTTAGATAAATCTGTTTATAATTTGCATATATTTAAACAACCATTGAGTCATTTTTATTCGTAATTTTGATCATCTAAATATTGAGGAATATTTGTATGAAACTTTGATCATTTTCATAATCATCAAAAATTTTTTTCAAAATGGAAATCATTAAAATAAAGAATAAAAAAATAAAACATATTGAAATCGATTTCTTAATCAATGATAGACTATTGCAGATATTTACGATTGCATTTATTGTATCCGAATTAGTGGTTACAATCTATATTTATGCATTACGATATTTAAATTATTATCGTCGAAAAGCGGTACGTAAGTGGAATAGTCAATCGGGTCTTTCGACACGATATCAACTCGATGAAAATATTCGTGCATTAAATCTCATTGTTCCACTTATATGGTTACAATTTATATTCAATTTCACCACCGCTGTTATGGTCTATATAATCGTTGCTGTAGGTTTTATTTTATTTTTCTTCGAGTTTTATTCATCTAAAATGAGTGATCACAGGAAGAAAATGAATGGTATTGATGAAGTTCGCGTATTTTCTATGATTTAATCAATATTTAGGTGTGATAGCAAATTTTTAAGTAATGAAAAAAAATTTGGCAGTAATTGCAAATATACGTATGCAATATCACTCGAGGTGATCGGTCAAAGAGAATTCCAGAGAAAAATATCCGAAAATGAGACAACATTTGAATAATATGTAAATGAATACGGCCATTTAATAAAACGCAAAAAACGAATTTTCTTTCATCAAGGAAGTACGCATTGCTAGAGTTGGCCTACATGTGTTTACGATATCAACGGTTTTCACGTATTACCACTGAAAGCATTTGCTGTAAGATTTAGTAACCATATTCTATAGCTAAGGTTCGTTGTCTAGTTAGTATCATGCTTAGACGGCATGGCTTCGCAGTTATGTGTCTCTCTGCCTGTCGGCCGGTCCAATAGTTCCAACTTGCAAATTACTAAAGCATTAGCTTACGATATTTGAATGGCAGGATGTACACTTACTGTGCTAAAGTTCTGCAGCTCCGTCAGTTTTGTGCCAATAAGAGTGCCATTCACCACTTCATGATGACGAGTGGAATTATTGTCTGTGGGAGGGAGACGGAGGATGCGAATACGCGACCTTCCGCTTCTGAGAGACTGATTGCCCGAGATATTGCATATTTTATTCATTGCTTATGGTCCCCAACAGTTCTTAGGTGAAATGCATAACGCAACACGCTGACGAACGTATAACGCCAACAATGAGGATAAATATACATACATATGTATTACGTATATATATATATATATATATATATATATATATATATATATATATATATATATATATATATATATATATATATATATATATATATATATATATATATATATATATATATATATATATATATATATATATATATATATATATATATATATATATATATATATATATATATATATATATATATAAGAGATGCAGATTTTCATTTTATTTATTTATTTATGTATTCATTCACGACTGACTTGTTTTATTGATTTATTTGTTTTTTTATTTACTTATGCGGCTAACACCACATGATAAAGTCAGTCGTCTCCAGTCATATCGGTTCTCTTTTTGTGCTTGGCGTTATGCACCTATCAGGTCTATGGCATTATGTGCATAGAAAAATTGTTGCAGGATAAAGAATAAATTTGGGCAAATAATAGTGGGGGCGGTTGATTTAATGGTTTTGCGGTCTACGTGGAAAATTTATGCTCAAAAATTCAAAATCCTATCAACCTTGATAAGAAATTTTCGAATTTTGTACGAAATGACATGCAAATATTTTCTTCAACTTCAGGTTGAGAGCGATCTAGATGCCGTAACATACAGCATATACGATCGACTTAATGGTGTATTGACGCTCTATCCGATTGCTTTATTAATTTTACTATTCTTCAAGGATCCATTAATGATGACTTATTTTCGAAAGAATTTCCCACCAATGCGTGAATTATCCAAAGTAAATCCTTCACTTGCAGTTACAGTCGCATCAAACGTTTACGTCAAAAATACTTCAACACCTCAATTTGTGATCGCTGAGAACACAAATGCACGATTCCATCAACTTAAGGCATTATTTGAAGCAAATACAAAATATGGGCAATAAAAATTTTCACTATTTTCATGTTGTTATCTTCTGAATTAATTATAAATAATAAATATATGTATAATTTTTAGACTTATAATAAAATGCTCAATGAAGATTTTCGAGAAGAATATTGATTCATATCTTAGATAATGCAAAAAAAAAGATCTTCAAAGAAATTTGAAAAAGAAAAGAAGAAATTATATTTATTCGAAGCATAAGAGAGAATATAATCGAGTAATATTTTGAATAAATCTTCCATCGGAAATTCGAGAAAAAAAAAATAAAAAATACGAGAAAATTCGTCCTCTTTATTGAATCTAAAATTCATGTAAATTTCATTCGTTTAATTTATTGAATGTCGAAATGTTTATAAAAGATAAAATATGATGTGTTATTGATTGTAATTTTTGAAGATTTTTTTTTCCTTCTATTTTTGCAATTACTCGAAATGCTTTCAATTATTATGCGTCTTTTTTAAATCATAATGCAAACAGTTTTATTATTCGCCTGTTTTTTTTAATTCAATTTAAAATAATAAATGTATTTGTTTATATCTTCTTTATTTTACTTTAATTTAAATAATAGTATATTTATTGGGCAAAAAATTTTTTTCTTCATATTGCTTTCGCTTTTGCTTAGGAGAAGAAATTGTATGATTGCGTGAAGCGGGCGGGGGCTTAAAAGTAGGAGGGGGGGGGGCTTAGTCCTGTCTCATACCCCCCTTGGATGCTAACCGGTAAGGAGAGGGTCGCACCTTACTCTACCTTCGTCGTTTCGATGAGAATGCTAGGCGCATTAAGTCGGTAGGATGGAGCCAATGAGTCTAGTCGGAGCTGCTTTACAATCGACGCACAGTAACCAATATGAAACGATGAATCTCTTCTCTCTCCTTGTACCATACCTTATATTATCTGGAAAGAATTACTTTTGGTTTGACTATGAGCCTTACTTATTTATTGAACACTACATTCAAAGTGATCTCCATAAAAGGTATAGGAAAGAATAACGTTGGCATTTATCGTCCCGTCTTGTTAACATGCTCACTTTCTAAAGTTTTTGAAAGAACTATTGCTAGTGATGTAAAATTATATCTTGATATGAATAAATTGTTTTCTATTAATCTTAATGAAAAACGATTTTATGGATTATCAATCAATGATAAGTGTCCGCTTTAATCAGTAAATCTATAAACTCGTCAGTTTGATAATAAAATATGCAAAACATGTTGTTGCTAATAATTAAATTTAAATATGAAAGATTTTACATCATTTAATCTGAGAAAGATAGTTGTTTTAGTGCATTTGTTTGTTCATTTATGTGCGATCTCAAATGTGAATTAATCATTGAGTGACCATTACCTAAATGACCATTGTCATATGTAGTTATCTCAATGACCAATATTAAGAGAAATTTTATAATAGCCATAGTCAAGAATGTGTTCAAAGAGGCTCTATTTTTCGAAATCATGGATCATTTAGCAAGATTTGAAACGCTATAATTGTAAGCAATAGGATAGTTTCATTTTTTTGGATGAGATTTGATTATAACGCGTCAAATTATTCAATTGAGTCACCTATGATTGAATTTTTTTTCATTTCATTTCATATGCCATTCTACTTTATAAAAAGAAAACAAAAACGATCATTTTTCAAAGGAAAATTATAAAATATATAATGAAAAAAAAAATGCAATTGCAATGCAATTCAATAAATGAAAAATTGCATCGTGAAGAAAAATTTTCCATCAATTAAGTAGAAATTTTTTATGCAAATTTTCTTTTTTATTTCATTATATCTTTTTTTTCTTCGAAGATTTTTTTTTTTTTTTTGGAGAGATAATATTCATATTGATTTTCTATCGACAATAATATATTTATAATATATTTGAATATATTACAAAAAAAAAATTTTTTTTAATGCAAATTGATTAACATACTTTATAACATTCAATTGAAAAGTTTTGATAATAAAAGATCATTGATCAGAAAAAAAAAAACTCGATTTTTTTTTTCAATGAGCAATCTCGATTTCGTCGATCTCAACTCTATTTGAAATGAAATCTCTCTCTCTCTCTCTCTCTCTCTCTCTCTCTCTCTCTCTCTCTCTCTCTCTCTCTCTCTCTCTCTCTCTTACCTCACTAAATGATTTACTAATTCAATAAATATACGTTTGCGTTATTTAACAGTTTACATCAAATGCAATATCTGAAATATCGTTTATGGGAATTGTATCTATTCAATAATATTCTTACTTCATTCGTTTTTATCTTGTGAATGTGTGAATAAAGATTACTACTAAATGTTCTTATACAAGAGAAAATCCGTTTTTCTTCTCAGCTCCGACCGAACATCTAGACGGAGTTTTTGAGCATATCTAAATGCCTATAAGCTCTTTAGAGTTTGGCCGTTCATCTCAGATGTTGGTGATAAAAATAGTCCTACGTGACAGATTGTGGCTGTGAATTTTGTAGCTCTAAGCTGCAGACAGACAGACACATACACAAGCACATGCATACACACATACAAAAGCACTACACCGTTTTTTTACACAGATACGCATAGACAAACAAACGATAATTCACAAAAAATCATATATATATATATATATATATATATATATATATATATATATATATATATATATATATATATATATATATATATATATATATATATATATATATATATATATATATATCAAAGTGCACAAATCTGTATCTCATTTAAAGGAAAAAATGCAAATAAGGAACCACCTCTCACCTTTGCTTCATTCGGAGAGGAAAAGGATTGTGGGAGTTTTGTAATTTCGAAGATAATTTGGCACTCTGCTTTCGGGTATTTTGCCCGATGTTTGAAGATTCTGAAGAAATAATGCTTGAAAACTTTGAAAGCTTTTGAAAATTTAAAAATTTATATATGATTTAAAAGTAAATCATAGAAAAATTTTTGCGCAGAAATATTTCCTCATAAATTTTAGTTAAAATTGCAAATAAAAATGGCGCTTATGTGAAGAAATCATCAGGGAAAATGTCTTCAATGATCGAGAGCAATTTCCGGAAAAATACCGGAATAATCGTCCATTATTTCCGGAAAAATACCGGAATAATCGTTCATTCCGGTATCGAGAGCACTTTTAATCATGAATTTTGTGCTACAAAGATTTCTGAGCGTTCCAGAGTGAAAGTTTACCTCGTTGGAAAGTTCAGCATTATTCACATGGAATAGACGCGGGATTTTGTGGCAGCGTAGAGTTGTGGATTGATTGTATGAGAGGAGGTGGTGAGTGGAGATTTTTCCGGAAAGGTTTACCGTTCTTCACGATTGTTGCTGGTGGGGCGTTCAGCCTCTACTTCTTCCAGCAAGTACGTTACGACTTCCGGAAGAGTAGACGGGTTGACGCCAATTTAGAAGTGCTGGTAATTGTTTCTTTTTTTTTTCTTCTTCTTCTTGGGATTCATTTGTGAATCTCCAATATTCAGAGATAACAAAAAAAATTCTCTGTGCTTGACTATTCATTTTGTATATTTTTGCGTTAAATTTTGAGGGAATTTTCCTCATAAGAGATAAAGTTGTATCGATACGAACACTTCATAATCAACCTTTTCAAGAGTCGAATGGTTTCCGTTTTTTTTTTTGTATCGTCTTCTCATAAATGTTGCCTCATTCGTAGATGGTGTGACCCATCGGCCTACTAAAAGAAAACGGTAATACTTTAATGTTTGAATCTAAAAACATTTGTTTTTTCAAAGCTCCGTCAGAAAAAAGAAATTTTCTCTTTTTTTGAAAAATATAGCAACTTTTTGGGAATATTTTCCCCCTATATTAGCCATGGGAAATTACATATATGCTGTCGTATGAGATTTCATCGTGAATAAATTTCGCGAGGAACGTATAAACGGAGATTGGAGGATGGGAAACAGACTCATTTCTATTGAATTCTAGACAGTTAGTTTAATGATTAACAAAGAAACGAGAAGTTGCAGTGTTTCATGTTGAGTGTAAGCTAAGTTGTTCATATCGTAATAGCGCGTTCGATTACAACTAAGAATCGATATTATTTAGAACTTCTATAGATGTCTATCATAGATATAACAAATAATCGGTAAATGAAACAGTAATTTTTGAGTATTAAAATCTCCAAAATATTGCTGATTTTTTGATAGCTTTTTCAACATTAATCTATACGAATATGAGAAGGGTAACAAGATGGTCATTATTTCATTATTTTTCATATTTATTCGAGAATTTATCCAATAGTTAATTTGATTTTTCTTTTTAGTGAAAGAGTAAAGAAAAAAAAAATTTTTTTTTTTTGAGAAGAAAAATTAGAATAAAATTCTGAGAGATAGTTTAGCTGAAGTAAAAAATCTTTCAAAAAATTCCTCATTAAGAACGTTTCCATTAACGAGTTTGCACACTAATATTATATGCTTGCAAACGAACACATTGTAAATCTTCCTCTCCATTTTTGCTTCACCTTTCATCCTGTTTGCACCTTCTACTAAGGTCTACTCTTTTTTTTTTCAGTGAGATTAAAGCTTGAACGGAAATAAGACAAATTTAAAAACATCATTGATGCCAGATTTTTTGATAGGCTTCGATTTTGCCTCATTTTATTATGGGATGCGGTATTTTGTATGGTAGATGCGATTAGGAATACGAGAAAATGAGAATCAACCCATAAAATGCATTCTCGCACTCTAAGGTAGATATCGAGTTTACGTTAATGCCGCGAAGAAAAAAGTTGTGCAGGAAAAAACAAATAATAGGAAACGATAATTAATATGAAGCAATAATACCGTATAGTATAATAATTCAAGCAATTCTTTTGTTTTTCATTAATCTTTTTTTTCTATTCCTTCAATTTCGAGAAAAAAAAGACTGTTTACTCTTTAGAAGGGTGATCTTGGTGATCTTGGCATACAAATCAAGAAGAACGTCACCGTTGAAAGCGTCTTAAAAGTAAGTATCTTTATTCAAATATAGCGTCTTATAACTGTATTTTCCGCCTCATCATCGTGAAAGATTATTAGGTATATTGATATCTTGTAGAAAGTGCACATCAACAAACCTTTTAAAAAACTGATTATTTTTAAAAGAACTATAATATTGGAAGATTCAAAACTGTAGTGATAAGTTAAATGATCGTTTAGTGATAAGCCAACATTAGCATCTTTTAGAATAGAAAGAAGTTATGATCCTATTGGCCTCTATCATAATGTGAAGAATAAAGCGAATTGAATGTGTGAAATCGATATATATTGGGTATAGATGGCATTGGCTATAGCCTCATCACTTATCGAATAATAAATAAAATGAGGAATATGAAGAAAAAAAAGAGATCTTATATGTATATCTCGTATCGTTTTATTTTTTTTCAAATGCTTCAGCGAACATTTGAACATATTTCTATTAAATTCGAGAAGCATTTTATTGCTGATTTTCTTGTTAGCATATAAATATTCGACGATCGTTGCTGATAGCGATGTTGATCAATTAAAAAAGAATCCGATAAATCCGATAAAGCATAATCGTTAATCCGATAAAGCACAAAATTTCTCTATGTTCTTGACACCTTTAGCCCGAAGGAACAAATCCGTGCTAGTCATTTCCCATGTTTTCATTGATAACGTTTAATGCAAAAACTTTATTTTTGTATAGATCATTTTTTTAAATGGGAACGGATGCTTCATTTTTCTGTCGCCGAGCTTAACTGTCAGTCGCTCTCACCCTCTTGACGCAGAAGTTGAACATAGAGACCGATCAACTCTAGTTGGGTTACCTTTGAAAAATATGATGGAATTTTTGAATATCTATTGATGTGTTGAGTGGATTCAACTGTATAAAAATGTAGGATGTATTAAATATATCAAAAAATAAAAATTATTTTTTGATTGCTTCAAAAAAAAAATTTCTGTTAAGCTATAATTTTAGAATTTTATCCCCCCTCCCCCCCCCCTCATCTATCGTAATCACCACTCAGATTGTAAAGAGTGAATAAAATGTAAAGAAGCACATCAGAAATATCGATGCGATAGCTTTTTTTTTTAATAATTATTGAGAGGCGGTTAAAAAATAGGTGGAAAAAATAAAGCGTCATCGAAATGTACATTTTTCAGAAGGATCTGTCGGTTTATGAGCCCAATTTTAGTTGATATTCCCACCTTAAATCGGATGTGAACAATAGAACAGCATTTGTGGTTTATTATCTGATTTTAAACCTCAGAGATATTTAAGTTTTTATCGTTTATTAAAGGCAGCCGTCTATCATCGGCTATAAAAATATCACATTTCATGACTGGAGGTTTTAAATTATGCACTGCGTAACGGATGAGCCGATATACCTTATCATTTGTTGATATGGCAGGATCAATTCGACGAGCACTTTTGAGTTTAAAGAATGGACATGCCAAATCTCATATCTTCAAAGATTTCCCGAATAGCTTTAGGAGTATCACTATGGGCAGAGAAGTCGGTTGTTTTTTTTTCTTCGTTTTGCGGCCTATGAATCACTATTATTTATATAGAAACATGGCTGAAATATAGTACGTGTAAATTTCTAGTTTGTTGGAGGCAGATAAAATTTCAACGAGACAAATGATTTTATTATGAAATAATAGCGCTTAAATGTAGCGCATATATTTAATCAAGATTTATTTGTTGTTGCACATAACGGAGTCAAAAGGTTTTTTCTTATAGGAAGTGGAAGAGTTGGATACGGAACATTGGGAAAATATTCGTGGACCACGGGAATTCGAGGATAACGCTGAATTTTTGCAAGCTAAGTGAGGACTTTTTATATGATTATTCTGCTTTTTTTTTAAATTTCTTTCTACAACAAACTACGCGATAGCGACGCTTTAATTGGCATATATTTTATGCTATTTCTTAACATCTTTTAATACCTATAACTTTTTCTCGGATCTGAAGGGGGAATATGAGATAAGGTCATCTATCTTATCGTTTATGTGTTGCGATTGTACTGATACGGTGCATTCATTCCCTCAGGTGTGATAATCTGATCGTGAATGCGATACGATGTGCTATTTTTGTGATTTCATCAATTAAGCCAATTTATTATCTCAACATTAGATAGGTGAAAGCAGAAGCATTCCAGGCAACAAATTGTGACGCGATAAAAAGTTTTGCAATTTTACTGAGCAAGCCAATAAATTTCTTAATATGGCAATAAACAGTGAACGTGACCATTAGTTTATTTCACGTTTTAAATAGTTAGGTTAATTCTTAACCATTCACAAGAAAAAATTCGTTTGCATATTTGCGCATTTTCAAAATGCAAAATTATGTAGTTGTATCACTATACCTGTATGTATGTCTTCGCTTTTATGCTCCCACATTTCCGTTAGTTTCAACGCATTTTTCCTGTGGCTAATGCTGTTGCATTTGTTGGGTATAATCTACAAAGTAGGTTAATCGCCTATAGCATTTTTTGTGTTGATCTATTGCATGCGGAAATGTTGCTGGTACATAAATATGCTGAAGATTTTGATTATGTTTTGCCTTTCACTCATAAGGTCGCATTTCATGTGGGTTGAGTAAGAGAACCAAGCAAATACGGATCATTTGTGGATCGCGATGGGTGGTTGGTTTAATTAAAATATCAGAAACTGCTTGTTTCCATTCTTGAGAACAGGATCGCAACAAGGATTAGTCATCCAGGTAAAGTTAAGGGTTGCATTTTATCTTCGGATGTGAATGGCTTTTATGAAATTTCATCGCTATGATTTTTGAGATTCCTGAGTTAGAATTCGGAGGTATAGTATATATCGTTTAAAGCTGACACTGCTGTATTGTTTATGTAGGTATACTTTTTTATAATTTTGTTACTAAATTGTAATGAGAGAATAGACTTAGATGTGTTGAATGCTTTATGTGTAATGTTGTTAATTTACAGAAAGCGTCGTGAGGAAGAGCTATTGCGGCATCGTAGAGCGAAGCTGAAAGAGGAGAAAAAAGTGGAGCAGCTTAACGCATAGATGTCTGACGAGCTACCTGACGACCATCTCGATATGTTGGAATTTTTTCTTATTTCAATTTTGAGATTTAATTCTTTCTTTTGTACGTTGAACGAATTTAATCGAACCTTATGGCATTGCAAGGATGTTTTGAGATTTCGTTAAACTGATATAAAAATGAAGTTTTTAATAAGGAAATGTTGGTTTTTATTATCGTTATTTCAGTGTATTTTATTGTATCATTTAATTTAAAGCTTTATTTATCTACTAATTTGTAATTTTTTTCCATTTTTTTCTCGTATCTTTTTTTGATTCGATAACTTTTTTGCATACCTAAATTTTCCGATGCGGAGATATTGTTGAGAAGATTTCCGGGGCATAAGCGGCATAGGTTGGATTATATCAAGTTCAGATTTTCTTCAATTTATGCTTTTGGATTTGACGATGAAGATGCTTTCAGTGCGCATCGTGTAGATTCATCTGGAGATAGCAGTGACCTTCCGCCACCCCCTCCAAGTGCTCCAAACACAAGTACAGTGGCCGTACTTGGAAGCGATAGAACGCCTACCCTAGCATCGGGCTCTCATACGGGGCCACAGTTGACGTTGTCAAGCACAACAGGTTTGTTTTGATTTTAGCTGGGTTTGTTATGCTCATCACATGAGGTGAAACTTCTGCCGGAATTGATATCAGGTGTTTCTTTTTCCTTTTCTTACATTATAAAACGGAAAAACAGCGTGATTTTATAATTTTGAAATATTGTGTATTGTTGTTATAGACTGGGAAAAGTAAGCCTCTCGTCTTTGGCAAAACCCTTCCTTCCGTGCGTCATTGCCTCTAAAATTGTGAACAATTTATTCCTTAGTGAATTCATTCAAGTTTATTCGTTATTTTTTGTTGCCGACGATAGTAATAAAAAAATGTTGGAAGCATTATGATGCGTTCATGACGATGCACATAATCGACTTTACTCAGAAATGATTGAAGGAGGATTAAAAATATAGGGTTCGAAATGCTTAGGTATAGTTAGTGCTGCGTCGTTTTTCAACCAGCAAACGATGAAGCATTTGAAGGCAATTGTTTTATATTTCGACACTTGCAACCCGTTTTATTGAAGTACGAAAAAATTTGGAATTTATTGGTCATCGGGGATTTATTTTTTTGTTAAGTGGGGCAAATAGTTGATTTAAATTCACTGAGCGTATAGGTTTTTTTAATCATTTCTTTCTCTACCTTATATTTAAGGGAAGTTTCTAGCGAAACCAATTTCAAGAGAAATGTTCTTTTTCCACACATTAAAGCATAATTCTTGTTGTATTTTTGCAGCATTCGTGGAGCCGTTTGGTTAATCATAAACGGATGAGAAACTCTGCGTACCGGCATCACCTGTCGCTTTTTTTTCACGTGATTTTCTTTTGGAAGGTCTTTATTTATAAAGCTTTTAGGTACAGCTGGTTCGCATTCAATAGCTGATCCAGCAATTCATTACGACCTTCCGCCATCGATCACATCTCGAAGTGTAGAGAGTAACGGCAACTCTCAGCCTGTATCCGATCCAAGAGCGTCAACAGCTTTCGCTGCTGTCCCGTCCAATTTCGCGGATCCGTCGCTTCCAGATTTCGTGGACACCGTTTCATTTCCCGCTAATCCGTCGTCACAATCATGTTGGTCGTTTATCGGGTTGTTCAGGTGCTCTGAAGAACAACTACATGGCGGATGGGGAGTAAATAGATAAATTCTTGGATCGTCAATTCTCGATACCTTAATCCATCAGTGATGCCGGCTCTGGGTGCCCCAATCAATGAAACCAATTGTTTTAGGTTGTTATATCAAATGTTTTGCAAGGTTGCTTCGTACAATTTTGTTTGCGCTAAATGGTGTTCGCATCTTGAATTTGAGTTGTTTCAGTCTTGGTAGATTTCCTTTTGTATCTTTTCAGTGGCATCTAATCCAACCGACCCGGTGACAGCAGACACTATAAGTATAGCAGCGAGCAGTAGCAATACATCCCATCCTGCTGATCCAGAGATCAAAGAGGAAGATCTTGTCGATCCGATTTTGTTAGCTCAAATCCTCGAACTCGGCTTCGAAGAATCGATTGCTATCTTAGCGCTTTCAAAGACAAAAGGTACTTCTATTTCATTTCACTTTCAAATAATAGTGATAGAGTATAAACTGTGGTGTCTAAATAGAGTCTGAAAATTCATCGTTCTGATACTTCTATGCTATGGAAGTCCTCAGGTGGAAGACAACCTTGACTTCCTCTGTGAACAAAGAAGAGGAAGACAATGATCATCCTTCACGGACCGTGATGCCTGTGAAGAATGAACCCATCTGATGCTTCCGTGACCACATTCCAATGAGCTATTTCCCCGCAAAGGAAGGTGGATGTAATCTTGCATCCCTTGTTTTGTGCCGTGTCAATGTCCTGGGTCACCTCAATATCATTGAGATGTTGAGATGACCCAAAATTGCTTTCATTTTCATGAGAGCGCAGTTGCAGCTTGTTTTTCTTGGTCATGCTTTAAACTACCTCGAGGCAGTATAAGTCAATAGCTTAGTAAACTTCAGAAATTTTTCATAAAAGGATTACTTGATTGGTCAGTTAAAACGGCGGCATCTATACAAAATTCAGACGTCCGGTGCCCGATTTGCCATTTTGTAGAGATGTATAAACGATATATTATGAGGATCACACCTCGCTGTCTAATGCTTGGGGCATTCATTGTAGAGCAGCCGAATGCTGTTCTTTGTGGTGTAGAATGCAAATCTTTTCATCAAATTCCCTAAACATCTCAGTCTTTGCGTAATTTCGGCCACCGTAAACTATCGATCCGCATTTTGTCTGAAATGGTCCTTTTGACGGTGCAAAATTGTTTGCTCCTGTCCCATTCTCACTAGGTAATAGAGTTACGACCCCTTTTCATTGCGTTTGAAAGCTTATATGTTGTTTGCACGACAACGTATTGATGTATGGATAGCATGATGTGAATTCATGGGCAGTCAAGCTGCATGTTTCTTCATTTCCTATCTTCTCCATATGAGAACCGGTAGTACTGAAATTTGTGGAAGTTCTGCAACACTGAACGCATTGTTTGAAGTTTAAGCGTTCATTTGAATTTTGAAGTGAATGAAAGTTAAGGGGTCGGTGGAACAGAAGCAGCGGTCAACTGGATTCTGGAACACAGCAACGAGAGTGATTTCGAATCAGATAACGAAGAAGGGAACGCCATGGGAGGTAGCAGCTTTGTTACAGCTTGTTGATGATGTTGATTGAATGAGGGCTACTAGAGCTCTGATTTGTTATCACAACTAGTTTGCATTGCATACGTCGAGTTGACGGTCGTTAAGCAGTTCAGTTGCATTCTCTTCTTGTCTCTCTCACGTTCGGAATTTATAGTAATGAAATCATCTCATCTTCAGCATTGCAATTGGTTATCACTTACTCAAAATCTTTCCTTTCATTTATTTCCATGTAGTTTGGAGACAGTCACTCGATTATGATGAACGGCTGAGGTTGCGGAAGGAAGCAAGTGAGCAGTGGAGGTGGGTATTAGGTAGAAAGATGATTTTTTTGGTGCAGTTATAGCTGCGATGAGTTCTATCTCCCATTTTTGGTGTTCTCATTTAAACTTTCTTGAGTCAAATGCCTTTCAGGTGCTCAATCATCTTTGCCGTTGGCTCAACCGCACAAATTGGTTTTTGTAGTTAATATGAGCTTAAAAATGGGTGCAGGCAAACTTGCGGCACAAGTTGGACATGCGACTCTTGGTGTCTATCGGCTTGCATTAAAAAGCGAGGAGGTAAGTAATGATGTTTTCTCGGCATGCGTTTCTTAGAAGTATTATAAAAAATATTTCAGAAATTGAGGTGTCTAGGGGCTTTTTTGCGAATCAAGGCATTTTTATGAGAGAGAGTTTTCAGCTACTTTGGGTTTCGAGGTTGGGAAGTGTTTTTAATAGGTCCTACCCTGAGCTCGAACATTGTATCTTTGATTGGAACAAAACGCGTTTTCGCCGGGCTTAGCCTTCGATTCTGAATTCATTATTGTCAATGTTGCTTTATGGTGATAGCTGTAAAACTGTGTCATTTGCTGAACACATTATTATATGAGATAGTGTGGGTATGTCACAGTTGCCTGCGGAATCCAAATGATTAGAACATATGCATTGTTGTTGTCTTGTGTTCATAACGATTTCTACTCAGTGATGACCACTGTTAGATGACCAGTAAGAAGTATTGTGCGTAAATGAATGTGAACCCGCGACCTTCCGCTTACCTCACAGAAGCTATACCACTCAACTAACGCAGATACTTTTATTGGTCGGGGTACATTTTATTTATGTCACGTTGCTTCCAATGTGCTCCTCAAAGTGTTCCTATCAAAATAGAAAGTAATGGGCAGTGAAGGTAGAGCATTCACTTGGAAAGCGAAAGGTCGCGAATTAAAAGTTTTCATGTCGATCTTCTTGTTTTCTCCGCTGTTGAATATTTGTCACTTATGAGGAAATAAATTTGGTTCATGTTTCAGGGTCGAAGAGCTCTTGATGCGTGGCGCTTGATGGGAGAAATGAAAGTGGTCGTTAAAGGAGAGAATACTGAGCAGCTTCTAGAAATGTTTAAGCAAGCAAAGGATATTGTAGGTTTTGTTTTTTTTTCAGTTTATAGTTTTCGAGGGGGAACGAAAGAGCAGAATTGAAGGCGAATTGCCGATTGTTTTGAATGAATGGAATCTTCAGTGAAAATTGATGGTTTTTTTCAATTGGATGAGCGCTTAATGAAGTGAATTGTTTTTCTAAGAGGAAAGATGCAAAGTAATCGCATTTCGTTTTAGAGGAGTCTGTTTGGCTATTAAGAAAAGGCATTTATCTTCTTGTTTTCTGAAAGGAATGAGAAAGAGTGGATGTGAGAGTTTAATTTAGATTTGGTAGCAGCTTTCGGTTGTACCGATCGTACTGATATATGGAGCACATTAATGGTAATCAAATCAGTAATAACGGAAAAGCGATAAGTGTAGAAAGTGTAGAAAGGGAGTGGAAATCCGATCTTCAGTTTTATGCTTATAGGATGAGGCTAATATCACTTAAACAGCTTGACTGTTCTCATTTTTCTATTCGTTTTGCAGGGTCTATTTGCATACGTTGTCTCGGATGCCGGAAGGACGCAAATACCGGCTGGTTCACGAACAGTGCTTGGTATATTTGGTGCATCCAATGTGGTGGATACAATCACAGGGCGATTGAAATTGTTGTGATGAGTGCGCTTCGTACATTCTGCTTATTTTAGAGCCGATTTGCTTCGCTCATTAGCGTTCTTTTCAAAGTAATTTTAACCCTCTTCTGATAGGATATTAAGGATTCTTATTGAGTATGACGTGTCTTTGACCTGAAGGCCTGAGGTAATTGAACTAAAACTGGTTGTTGAGGAGCATAGTTCAGGCTTTTTATGGAGCCACAAGGTAGTACCTAGAACAAATGAGATGAACTATGGTCGCTGACTACAAAAAGCTGTGGTCGTGTTGACTGTTACCACATACATATTCGAAGTTGTTGTCGTCGTTGCTTGAAGCGTATTTGTGCGAAAAAAGATAACGAATGAATAATTTATAAATTAAAATATAAGATTAGGTCATCACTATAAGATTGTAACAGTCGATTGGATGGGTTAATAGCAATCCGATATTGAGATGACAGTATCGATGGATGAAACGAGTAGTCCATGACTTCGCTGGATCGACATTTCGAGAATGTTGTCAATGTGCCTTTATTTAGGTTGTCAGATAGCAGCTTGTGTTAAGCGTCAACTATCTCTTCGCTTTTTATATCCGCGCAATAGCTTTTCATCGTCATAGATGGCATTATGTCGCTTACGTTCTTGTGAATTAAATAAAGCGCTTTGCTAATTTCATTGTGTACTGCTTTCGAGAATAAGTTGCAATAGTACAAAAAATTACCTTATTCAATTCTATGCGTTAGCAGTTCTCATTTTATGCGTTTGCAAAGAAAAAAGGAATATGAGAATGCATAAAATACGTTGTAGGAGCAATAAGTAAAGAATACATAAAGTGGACGTGATGCTGACGAATTAAAAAGAAATGAGGCTAAAGGAATTGAGCGCATGAAATAAATTAGAGTGGAACTCGAAGCAAGTAATTCCCACATTGGTGCAAGATGTTGCATATGAGAATATTTAAGCCGTATTGAGCAGACTATACGATCAACAAAGAAGGTAACATGCTAACAGCTTATTGGGTTGTAGTGGTATTCCAAGTTCAAGGATCGTTCTCTCGTGCATTGTCGGAACGTCAGCTTTGTTTGATTTGTGCATCAAACGTAACTTCCAGTGTAAGAGGAGGGGGGGAGGGGTCTTATGACCTAAAAAGCGATCAACATATCTAAATCGGATGGCTGTTGATGGTGTAAGAACGAAAACGTTGTACCCTAAAGAGTTGGAAATATTTGAGACAACATTTGGTAGTATTCTTAGTGATATTTAAGTGAAGTATTTGAAAGTGGAAACACTCATAAAGGGTCCTTGGAATGTCTTGTTTCATGAAGCGATCACAATATTGCAGGCTTGGTTGTCCGATGATTTACCCATACATTTAAAGGAAAAGTCCTCTCGCTTCTACCATGCCTATTTCGCCGAATTTCTACCTTTTGCGTCACTATTCCCGGTTACTTGTATGGAATGGAGGAAGGGGAGTAAGGAAGAGGGAGGAGAGGGGGGTGAAACCACGAAAACCAAAGAAATTCGAAATCAAAAAAACCGCGGATAAATTTAGGCGTTTCGAATAAGGCGATCAAACGTCTCGATTAAAGAGATAATAATCCAATGTGACCGTCTCCATCCGCGTGGGTAATGTGTTTCCCCTAGCAGTCGGGCAAACGTTTAGTAAAATGTCCTTGTGCAAGTTATGTTAACTGTACATCTCTTATCATTTGGGCAAGTAAGCGGAAGAATCAAGAAGTAAGACTATAAAAAGCCTTCCAAACAAAGTTTAATGCTTTGAAAGCTCGAAGAATAGAGTTGACGGTCCTGTAAGCGTTAGTGATCATATTGATGCAAAAGGAGATCTTCGAGGTCCGGATCGTCTAGGTGGGCGGTATTTTTCAGCGCTTCATCGACCATTTTAAAAAACCGGAAACCATTCGAGCAAGCAGCGCAGAGGACATGATTCTCTGCTACCTGAGAAGGTACTTAGGGCAGTGTCACTTAAATAATATTTAGGCTAAGGATATATATATATATATATATATATATATATATATATATATATATATATATATATATATATATATATATATATATATATATATATATATATATATATATAAGTGCACCTTGCCCATTTGCCTGCCTATTTGGTGGTATCAATGCGGGAACTGCTTAAGGCTAAAGCTTTAGAAGAAGAACCGAAAAATTTTGGTATTTCATACACGCCGAGATGTCAATCCAACTTCTAGCTAACCTATCAAGTTCCGAAGGAGTTTTGTTCCCTTTAAAATGCAAACAAATTTGCGTATATTTTTCACAGCTGATATCATAAATAATTGAGGATATAGCAAATAGTAAGCTGACACTATGTGCTTTTTTTTGCTATTCATTATACATGACCATTGTCTATACACGTCTATGAATAAACAATATAACTCGGAGAATAATGCACTCAAATTTTGATTGAGCGACCGTTTTAGTTAGTTGCAATGGCATCGTCTGTCCCTAATCAGGTAGGAATATATGCGCTAATTTACGTATAAAACTAACATTTAAATTATTGGTTTGAATGGCATTAATAAATTATATGGAAATAAATTACATAGATAAATAATTAAGTAAATATATTTAGCAACATTAAATTCAAAGCATTATTCGTCGAGTTGATTATAATTCAAACGCTAGCCGCAGCATGCTGTTATACTCGTTTAGATTAATTTCACTAACTCGTGCGGCCGGTTTTAGCCTGTCTCTTTAATATGCGCATATCTTGGAGGAAAGTGAAGTATGTCAACCTCCATGATCAGGTATCTTGAAATTTTATTACTTATTAGTTACGTATAAGTCAAAAAGTTCATCAGGAACTTTTATAAAGGTATTTACAAGTATGTGAGTTCGAGTTCCGGCCTCGAACTTAATGATTCATGCGCAATTTTGCTAGTTAAAAATCGAGCATTTGTGAGGAGGGTAACAATATTTTCACCCTCTCATTGACTCTGTGGCAGTCGATAATTCGGCTCAGAGGTCGCTTTTTCAAAATCGGCTTTGCTAGAGATCGTTATTGAATCGAATAACTGAGTGTATCAGGTACAAATATGAGAGAACGGCTTTTAAATATATTGATCGTGGAGTTTTTTATATGGCGCTTCTCCTATATTGCTTCTTGATATTATCATCAATGTTCTAGATTATCATCAATATTATCTTCTATATATTATCAAGCCTATCATCATGTTAAAGAAGCGTAAAATTTATGTGGAAATTAGCTAATATTTGACCACAAAATTATACAATTGAAATGCCGAAATGACATTAAATGTAGAGGGTGAAATCACTCGAAAATCTGCTGCTGCTGCTGCTGCAAAAAAAAAAAAAAAGCACAATATTATGGAAGTCAATGTGGGAAAGAGAGGAATAAGGAAGATAAAGCTCACAAGTTTTCAAATATTGTCATTATTTCAGATGCAACTATTCTCATCACATTTTTCACTATCTGCTAACATAGAAAAACGATCACTAACGATACTTGGATGGCGTTGGCGAAAACGAGCCGCTCTTCTCAATAATGATGGTCAACTTTATATTTTCAAATATTTCTTAGAGGGGAAAGGTGCAGCGTAAGTTATTTCGATTCTAATTTATTGCTTTATAAATGATATGAGCACTCCTTAACGCATATAAATTTAGCCATTATAAGCATAAATCACGTTGATATCATATATCAATGTGATCGCTGCCGCTAATTTGCAAGCGTAGCATATCAACATATTTTCTGAATATGTTGGAAGTTTTTCTACTGATTGCCTTCATCCTTTCTCCCTTCCCTCCTCTGCAATCCCCCCACCTCCCCCCCCCCCCCCCCTGGAAAAGGCCAATCACGTTCAAGCACATTTAGTTAATTTGAACCAGGTTCGAATTTTTCTGCAAACTCTCTTCGAATTAATGGGTGTCGCCCAGTATGAGCCGCTTTGCAAATTGGATTTGCCACAGATGTCCAGAGCAATTTATGTAAAGAAGATCTGTTTTTTTTTCCTTGTTGGAATGATCAAAGGAAGCATCTAAATAGTATGTGTTTAGGCCATATCGCCATCTAAACAGTATGTGTTTAGACCATATCGCTGTTGAGCAATTTTGATGAGAGTCTTTAGGGAGCCCTATATGGGACATATAATTCATGTAGATAAATCTCCATTTGTGGCTGTGAAATTGCAAAACGATATCGCATACATTAAAATCATCGACGATAATAACACAGAGGTGAGGAACACTCTTTTTTTCCTGCAGTAAATGTCGGTGCTAATATTGAGTTGAATTGTGTCGATTTCGTGTTTTGCATATATTTTTATATATGCATATATTCGTATACATTTAATTATTTGCATATATTCTCTTATGCTTATAAGATCTTGTCGGTAAACACTGAAAAAAAAAACTTGTAATTGAAGTAGAATATTATATTGAAACATAGGCTTATATTTAAGAGAGATCTTGTAAATGAGGAAAAATGGTAGTAAAGTTTTCAATTTTCAACCTATCAGGCGTGAGGAACACATCGATGAGGGAGACCTAGCAATTTTCATCAAGGATGATGGCTCTAAGCAAAGACATCAATTGAATCGTTTTGCCACCTAAAGCTTCGTTAATTGCATAAAAGACAGAGAAAGTTTTGATTAAAATGTTTGACGTTCCATCTCATTCAAATGTGTTGTAATTCTACTGTTCTGCAATTAGAGCATTGAACCACGCCAAAAGTCGCGAAGGAATATGATCTTTGCTAATAGCTGCTTCGTCTTACTGGCGAACATTTTTGTCATTCCTTTATCAGCTCATTTAATAAGCCTCAATAATAGTTAAGTTTGAAGGAAGCAGGCGTACTAAGAAATAGATGTTGCCACTAAACAAATTCTTAGTAACGATGATTTTTATGCAGATAAAAGTACAGATAAATTTGAGCACATAGCCTTATTTGCATAGATGCTATAGTTTTGCTTATCGGATATTTGCATCAATGAATGGAACGCATTTTTAGATTCAATTTCGTGTTCGAGGAAGAAATGCATATTTATGGGCTGCGAAGATGTTCACGTAAGTGTTTTAAAATTTCCTAAGCAAATTTTTTTTTTTAATTTTATAAGATTTTTTTTTTCTCGAATGAAATTTTCTTCTATTATTTCAACAACAAAAAATTCCATAATAATTTTTTCTTAAAGCTCTTTATCATTTACCTTTTTCTGAGCATTTTTACGAGATTTTCCAATAGAATGAACAATTCTTTACATTCAAAGTATATTTCTACTATAGATTGATAAATAATCTCAAAATGTAATATTTTAATGTTGGAGTTTTTAGAAATTTGTATTGTGGAAAATTTATGTGCAACATACAACGATGTCATTTATTAAAAAAAATTGTGATTTTATGGATTTGAAAATATGATAGGTGGAAAAAATATTCGGATTTCTGCATATTCTGATTTATCGAAGTGCATCTATTGTTGTCTAGATTTGTTTTTTAAGCGTCAAGGAGTTCACGTCAAAATTTTATTTAATTGTCACTCACATCCAAGATGTATCATTTCCTTTGCGGCGAGATATTGTGAACCTGGTTTCGTCCAACATAATGCTCTTAACCTTTTTCGATATTTAGTCTCTTAAGTAAATTTTTCATAGTCTACCTTATGATATTAAGCTGGAGCAGTGATGAATGTTTTCTATCACTTATGTGTTTTATATGTTAGATGAACTTTTCTTTGCTCATAATATGATCAACTTCTGTGAAAATACTGAAGAGTACAACTTTGAATTTGCTTAGTACTCAAAACGTGGATCTGCTTTCCGAGCGTATTTAATGGAACAAGCGAATGGGGATCGAAATTTATCTGTAACTATAACTTATATGCGATGCGAAATTTCACAAAAATATTGCCAACAACTTTTTCGCCTAATTTTTCCAACTGCGCGTGATTCATCTCAAAAAGAAGTCCTTACTTCGAATTCAGTCTAGAGATTTAGCTAAAACATTTTCTTCTATTGATGAAATGACTTACCTTTACGATCAAATCTATCGATATATTTTCACTCGATAGTGAAGATCATTTTAGCAATTGTTTCGATTGTATACGACGTATTTGTTTTTATTTATTTGCTTCAATGAACAGAGCATTTATTATGAATAAATGTTTCTTCATATCGCTTCCACCTGCCCTGACCCAATGACCCTCTGATCCATTTGATCCAGCGGTCTTTAGGTCGGCCTGTGTTTCTTGCAGGTCGTTCGCATAAAGGTTAGGGTTTTAGGCTCGTCTTAGGGTTTAAGCCTGCCCATTGGATGCTGACAAGCCAATTTTCTAATAATTAGTACGACGTATATCTTTTCAAAAATATTTGAATTTTTGAGAAAAAAAAAAAAGAAAAATATGGCGACAAATATGCATAAATTCATTTATGTAAAAATGATAGTTCAATTTCTACTCATAATCGTAAGAGTGGTTTTTATTTAAGCAAATCGGATAAGCATTACTAATAAATTAATTGCTATGAAAAGTTCACCAAAAACTATCATTTTTATTATGTTTGTTTTTTTCTCTCTCTCTCTCTCTCTCTCTCTCTCTCTCTCTCTCTCTCTCTCTCTCTCTCTCTCTCTCTCTCTCTCTCTCTCTCTCAAAGAAAATCTTCTATCATAAAAAATTTTCTAAGCGAAATTCGAAATTTCTAAATTTGCATATGTGTAATTTTAAAGTTGAGAGAGAAAATTTCATCTTTCAGCATTACTTAAAGACGTTTAATCTTTATTTGTTGTTTTGCGATTGAGTTGATAGATTTTTTTTTAATTGAGCTTGAATTTTTTATTAAACTTTTCAGGTATTACAGATGGCAGTTAGAAGCTAAAGAAAGACAACCACTCTTAGAGAATATATCATCAAAGGAGCCATCAAATTGGAGTCTGACTACCGCATGGAGTCTCTCATCTAATGAATCCTATAAAGCTGAATCGTCACCAACAAATGTAACTTTATGAATTCCCAAAAATTCAAAGAGGTCTTGCATTTGAAGAAATAAAAATCCATGATTCTTTTATTAATGAGCATGTCATTTACTCCATCATACATCCTTCTGAACTTAAATAAATATTTGCATACGAGTATGGTGAATTTGCTATTGAAATTAGCATAGTGACACTGTGAAAATGGATTATAAACCGATAACTGAAATTAGAATAAAAGTGGGAATTATTTTCCACCAATTTTTGCAATTTTATCTCACCTTGTTCTTTTTTTTTTTTGTTTATTCAGAGGAATTCTTTTTTTTTGTTTGTTCAGATGGATTTAGGATCAAATTAAATGTTTTCATTTTAGATCGCTTTTTATTATGAAAAATGTCATCCACTCCTGTATGATCCTCTTGGAGCTTTTTGGGAGTCAATAAGGCATTTTTCGCTCTGGAACTGTTCGTAGCAGAGGAAGCTCGATATGTTTTTATGCCGCTACTTACAACGATAAAGAATATTTTCATTATTTAATTGCTACAGATATTCTTTCCAATATTTGCAAAGAAACGTTTTCTCAAGTTTTTTTTGGCATGGATTTTTCTGAATTGAGGCTATCGATGTTCCGGATTTTTTCCCCTTGATCCTTACTCGTAGATTGCCCTCTCATAATTGTTTTAACTAAAATGCGCGCTTTAAGGCTGTAACAGAGGATAACTCTGCAGAAGGGGCCAGTACAATATCGCCTATGGAATCTACGCAATTGATGAGCGACGATTCTTTACCATCTCACGTTGATTCGGTATCTTTTATCGTTGAGTGTTCGATAACGCCGCTTACTGATAGTAATATAGTAATTACAGTGATTCGTACAATATTTGCCATATAGACGAGCCTGCAAGTTTCTTCGTAGATATGAGCCAGGAGTTCGTGTTGCCCAGTATCGTTGTTATGAATGTAGCATTATAGTTGAGTCGTGCACCACTGAGCCGCATATAACTAGGCCGAGGACACTTGCGCCGAGATGCCTAGTAGAGTTTTCGCGAAGGTGCCGCAGTTGAGGCATATATTGCTCGGAGTTAATGTAACGCATGAATAAATAGATTTTCAGTACCATAATCTATCTAGTCCACTGAATCTCTACACAGGCATCCGCAGCCTGGAGCACTTTTATACATAAGCCGTGAGCACTTTTGTGCCTCATTAATAATAATATGCTTATTTGGCGAATGGACCGTTCCGCCATGACGTTAATGCCAATGATGGATAAATGTTGAGTAGACACGGCATACCATATTAATTTCTGCAATTTCTGATGTAATCTAGGAGTCTTTTTGAATTTCCCGGCCGATTTATGGCTTATTTTGGATTATTTGGATGATTGTACTGATGAGTACATTTTATGGGGCTGTGTTGCACACAAATCTAAGGAAAATTTACAGAAGCCGAGAAATTTCGCACTTTAAAAAAATTGATCATAATTTTTTTTCGTTATCAGTGATTTTGATGAAACATGGAACAATTTTAAGTCGAGTGAGGTGGGGGATTCCCCAGCGTAGACGATGATTTCGAAAGATCGTCCCGGATGCAATAAATGATTATTCCATCAGAATTCACTAACCTAGTAGGAACTTATAATCAACTTTTCTTAATTGTGGAGGTTTTTTATTTAGTGCAAATTTCAGTTAACTCATACGTCCATCCATATTTTAAGTGTCCTGTCCCAAGCATAGATGCATCATTTCGCTACTCATTAATAAGTGCTTGATTGTATAGCAAAAAATATGTATGTGGCTCAACTATGCTCCACTGTGTTACGCCTTTTAAATCAAACATGGACATCACATTTGTGAAGGGGGGGAGGGGGGGAGGGGTCAATAATGCAATGCTCAGCCGTCGTTCTAAGAAAGTCTCCTATGCGTGAGAATAACCTCGAATTTCATGTGCATGTTCAAGAAATTTTTATTCTCTTGCGAAAAATTTGCGGCTCTCCGAGACGGTATGATAGTGAATGACAGTTGGCGTCGGAGACTTTTAGAGATTAAGTCGTGAGTACTATTACAAAACTTTCGAGTCTATGTTTTTCAAGGAGAATTCTTTTTTTTTTTTGCATGACAAATTATTATATGATATTTTTCTCCGATATATGTCCTTTATCTCATCAAGAACATTTCGCAAATATATAAGTGAAATATATGCGAGTAGAATAAATGAGATATTATGGGCTAAAATAACGAGTAGAGAAAATCGCCTAATAAAATTGCATTTTGAAAATTGATTTGCTAGAAGTATGACTACCTCTAATTCCAAGCGATTTCTTCAAAATTATTTCAACAGAGTTTTTTTTTTCTCGCTTAAATTCTAAAATTTATTTTTAGACTAGTATTTCGGAAGGAACGAGTGATCGTAAAGAGTTTGAAATCGCAACTTCTGAGGTTATCTATTCTAGTCGACGAGAAGACTCAATTTCTAGTAGTTATGCCACTAGCACAATAAGTCAGGTTTGCAATATTTTTTTTTATTTTAGCTAAAAATTTCTTTTCAAGCACTTCGATATTTCTTTTTCAAATTTTTCGAATGTAATTGCATTTCAATTAAATTATAGCCAACTCCAATAGAACTCCAGCCATGATATCCTGGACTTTTGATGAAGTTGTGCTGGAGTTTGCTGGAGTGTTGTATGATAATTGATCAGATAGATAGTTAAGAAATGAAGCAAGCTCATTTATTGACTAAACGAATAATTTAATACAGAATAATTCTGTTTATATGAATCTTCAAAATGAAAATATTCTTAATTTATCATTTCCGCTAGGGATACTTTCCCAGTTGCATTCCCGATAATGAGACCACCTACTTTACACACTGATCGATTTAAGCATTATGCTTCCATTGAATATGAATGCACAGCCGAATGCACTAATGGCCAGTTTTGGTGAGGTTTCGAGATCCCAGGCTATGCAAAATAATTCTTCGAGATTTCATTGTGGAAAAAATCATTAAGGAAACGATTTTATAGTAGGCCAAGGCATTGTTTCATCTTCTAAAGGTGTTAAACGATTCGATAGGAAGGCATAAAACATCGATAGCAAATTTCTTTTAAGACAAGAACACGATCGTTGAGTGCCGATGATGTGAATATAATTCCGTTAAGAAGACAACGATTCCGGCAACAGTTAAAGAATCTAATTGAGAGTGGAATCTATAATAGTCTAACGGATTGTACTCTTAACATTGCACCATATTCGGCGACCAGTATACGTGAAATCAACGCATGTGCTCGTGATTTGCGACTTTCATCCGTTTATGTTAGCTATTTTCTTTCAATTCTTTCATGCAAACAATAAAATTCCCACCCAGAAATGGCGTGTTTTTGAAACTGAAATTAGCCTAGTATATTCATCTTGCAACCAAACATTTAATATTTGGGAAGCATTTCGTATAAGAACAATATGAAGCTTTGGGACTATCGTTTGCATAAATCCTCACATTGATCCTTTAGCATTTCGGATCACTGATCCAAATCTAAAGCGCATTTTTCTAGAGGTGTCACGAAAAAAAAAGAATAAGAGCTGTGGAAAGTATTCAATTGCCTTTCAGCTTCACGTAAGGCCCTCTATTTGTCTATTGGCTAATTTTTTTGTATGCCAATTACTTATACGCTCATTTATACGTTGTATTTTGATCATATTTTATTTCCCATTGATCGTTGCTTTGAATTTGCTTCCTAATGGCCTAAACTTATTGCAGTAAGGAAACTTGATTTCAGTATACGTTGTTCAGCTCTTCATATCTGATAGATTTGAATCGTAAATGAGGCTATTCTATCCTTCATCATCTTTCCTCATTTTTTCTTAAATCTGATAGCTAAATTTGTGAGCTATAAAATTTTATCGCCCTTTGCGATAAACTTCTTAAGTGGAATCATTGATAGAGATTCGAAACTCGAGCTTGAACTATTGTTGAAGGTATAAATAATACAACTGCTTTGAACGATATTCCATAATTGTCTTCTTTTCGTATAAATTGATAGCTTCATTTTGATCGTCTAAATCAGCTTGAATAAGGATAGCAAAATTAGGCGCTTTCAGGTGGTTTTTCGGATAGTTTTCTGAACGTTTCATTTGTTCTACTGCAATTGACCAAATTCTTAGTTTTTATGCTATTTGTTCAAAGAATTTTAATTTCTTTCACATTTAGGAAAAATCTCAGTTTTATGGAAGATGTTTAGGAAAAGTTTGATATTTGTCTCATTAACTTAATTTTTTCATTTCAAATTCCTAAATTTGCTGGCCATTCTTCTTTTGTCAATTCGAGAAGGATGTATATAAGAGTGATGTTGGATGTAGTATAACTTTAATCATTTCTAAATGCAATCTTCGAATTTAGGCTGTTAGCATGCGTGATGCGTGCGAGGATGGAACCTATGGAATTAATACGTATGGAGCTGCACAAAAACAACTTCCATTATGTGGACCATCTATGCCTTTATCGATTACACTAGCGAAGAAAAAAAAAACAACTAACAAATGCATCGATTAATCGACAAGCTGATTCGATTCATTTGTGAAGATGATTACACGCCTGATTTCCATTTTAATAATCGATAACTGCATTTTTCCTAAGAAAAAAAAATTATTTTAAGCAAGTAGAATGAAGAATTAAAAGCAATAATGCTAAATAATCGTCATAGATAGTAGGCAAAGCATTATTATTACTTGTCAATAAATGGAAAACATTTACGATAAACAAATACGCAGAATTAGATGTGCTAAGTATTTAGCGATTATCTCGCAAAGCGTATAATACTATGGATCAATTTGAAAGGAAAAGTTGAACTTTATGCGGTACCATATATCGTATCCTGAAATTTGTGCTATTATAGGAAGAAATGATTAATGGATGGATAAACTTATTCTTGATATTACTCGATATATCAATAACAACTGATTATTGAATGAAGTCTAATGAAATAAAACTTTTTTTTTAATGTTAGAATTGTGCTCTTATGCACCGAACTTAATTAGATCTCAAATGAATTTTAAGAGGTACTGAATTCGATGTGTCTCATAGATTGTATATGTATTTTAATCATAGGATAGGATAGGAGATCATTCTACTTTTATGCAGATAGAAAATAAATAATTATCACAGACTCGTTTAGTGGAGATCATTTACATAAATGAAATAATTGAAACTTATTGGCTAAAAAAAGTATCGCTGATAAAAATTTCATTGAAATATAGCGAAATTTTTATGCAAGAATGATATGTTGAAGTGTAATCATTTCTGAGGCCAGAATATTTGATTTCAGATTTTTGAGCTGTTGTACGTTTATTTTCGATCTTTTTTCTTTTCAACTGAGTTTAGTGCTCTCCGATATGAATGAACTTAATGATCAGTGATGATAACGTTCGAATTCTTCGATGCAATCATCTGAGAATTTACAGAAATATATTCATTAATTTATAAGAATGCATCTCAATATTCAATGAATATTCTTCAATAATCAACTACATTATAATAAAATGCACAAATAATTGCTAAATCAGTTTAATTCTTGAGAGGCTTGTTGCTATTTTCGGCACATTGTTGTATTTAAAATGTATCTTTTACGTACTGTCGTTTAGTTTCGACCATACTCGAATGGAATATAGACGTGCTAAACGCCAAACTATGTGAATGTAACAAATCTCATTGCTACAATATAAATAGCGTCTAGCAACTTTCAACGGCTGAACTCAAAACCGGAAATTAAGAGGTATGAGGGGATTCTCATGTCTTATGTGAGAATGCATGAGGACCCCACATTTGATCGATTGTAACACGTTTGCCGGTACCGGATATAATGCGACTACTGTATAACTGAAGAATAAGAGTAAAAATAAATAAATGAATAAACGCCAGCAAATAAAGATCAACGGACTCTTTAAGGGTGAAGTACGAGGATGTTTTCTCGATTCTCTGCCATTATCTGTCAATTAGAATCTGCATAGCCGATCGAATGCAGTGGAACTACATCATGTTGTGGGATTTGTTTGGTCGAAAGGATGAGAGAATCGCCTCATTGAGCTCATTTATGGCCAGTTTTGATCTATTATACATTCACAATTCAACTGTTACGAACATTAAGCGAAATAAAACTTTTATTTCATAAAGACATCAGTCATTTCTAATATTCACGAAAGTCATTCATATTATTTGGTTGAGAAAGAGATTAGAGAAATTTTTCGCTCTTTCCGAATAAATCGAGCGAAAATATGAGATAAAAAGCATTTAGGACATTTAAAAATAATTAATAAGCAACCGGAAATAGACGAAAAGCAAGACGTACCAGCAATTTTAGGTAACGTTTGTGATAATTTGGAGGCGATGATGATTGTATGTAAGAAGAAATGAAGGAAATGGCGAGCTTTTACTTCACAACACTGGACGAAAAGTGTGATCATTGGAAATTGCTCGTTGCTTTCGCAAAAGTTTTCTTGTCAAATTCGTCCAGAGTAGTTGACCTTATCGGTATAGCTAGAAAGTCATGCCCTTCCAAAACCCCATTTCTAAACACGGAATCCCTTCCCATCCGACACTCAAGGTAATGCATAAGGTACCCGTTCTTAGCATCATAAACACGTATTTTGAAAATGAACGTTAAAAAATTGTATGTTTAGTATCAAGTCGAAATTCAAAGGTTAATGAAAATTTGAGTTTCGATGAGTAGATGATGGCAAGTGTTCCTAGAAGAAAACAATATCCCGAATATCAAATGGACTATGTCGTATTTGACATAAGTGGAATATTGCTTCATTGCCTTACATTAACCTATCGATGGCTCGATGAGTTGATATGTGGCAAAGAAACCATGACAAATCAGATCAAGATGGCATAAGTGCCTAGTCTTTTTTTAAATGTTTATTGAGACATCTGTGAAAAAAAAAAACTATGAAAGCTTCACTTTTCTCTCTACTGTCATATGAAAGTACACATTAAGATGTCACAGTATCAAAAATTAGTGGGTGCTAAACATAACTAAGAATATGCCCAAAACAAAAGATCAGCACTTTCGAAGGGATAATCATGATAAGGGGGGGAAGGGGGAGGCGAAGAGGAGGACAAGTTTTTGGAGATAAAAGTGAGAAATACTGCTCATACTTATAGTTATTGCTGAAGTTGTACTTTAAAAAGCAATGCTGGGAATATAAAGATAAATGATACTTTCTAAGTCATCCCAATGTTAACTTTCACGTGTCTGATACATCGGAAGTGGGGGTTGTAGAATCCGAAAGATTAAGTGCCATTGCTGAAGAGAATGTTCCTTTCGAAGGAACTGAACATCGAGTGGTACTGCAATTTTGTGTTGTACTAATCGGTGAATCATAAGCATCATTCGTTGCACTTCCATGAGGAGTCGTCATCTTTGTCACACGTCTGCAGCAAGAGCTAGACAGCCATCGTAAATTTGATGCAATTTGTGCTAAATGCTCAATTTCAGCCAAAAGTTTTGCGCAGCGTCCCTCCATTTCGGCGTCTATCGTTTTTATCTGTAAATATTTTATACATTTCAGTGAAGAAAGAAAAAATTACAATACCTCATCAAACGTCCTATCAAATGATCATTTACGAGCAAAAAAATTTTCCCTATCATTAAACTTTTTTTTTGCCAAATACAGCTAAGAAATCTACGAGTTCTTGCGGTCTTTTGTTGGGGAAAGATGCAGGGGAGGGAGGTGGCGGAGATGGGCAAAGGAAGATAGGTTACTCCAACCATCCCAAAAGTTCTCATTCCGCATGTTGGAAAATTCGCTATCCATCTTTTGTTAGGTATGGCCAAAATATCTCTTTCGTTTCTAACCCGAAAACGGAGTCATAGTTGCTACTCGGCTTATACTTCTATGGTATATATACGCATTCAATGAAATATTAACTTGATTGTATAAATTTCCTTTGAATTCTTCCGACGAAAATTCGTTTCATTTCATTTCACTATAAGATGTCTATCGATATGAAATTTGAGAGCACAAATATGCCAACTAGACTAAAAATTTTAACTTTCATTTTCTACATCTAAACGCTCTAAATTCACGAAATTTATCCTTTCTCGAACTCTGAACACTACTGAAATCGATCTTTCGACAAATTTTATGAGTTTAGTTTATCATCGTTCGACGAGTTTCTATGAGTGCAATTTATTACTTATTCATTTCTCATATGATGACCGCAATATATGTTTTTATTTTGGGGGAAAAATATTTAGAAATGAATTGCTAGACGATTGAAGTAATAAGAATTGCGTTGAGATCATCACTAAATATTTCATTTATTGATAATTTCTATCATGATAGTGATTAAAGCATATTCTTGGGAACGCTTGCATCATATATACTTGAGAATTTTTTTTTCCATTCTATAACTGATTATCGCTTCGACACATTCTACACAGACCTAGAGAAATAAATATTCTTGAAGCCAAAATTTAAAAAAAAAGCTTTTACATAGAAAAACAAAGAAAAGAAAATTGCAACTAAAAATTGATATAAGAAAATGAATAAAATATATAACAATAATACCTCTTCAAGTTCGGCCTCATTGCGAGCAATCCAAATTCCATTTTCTTTTTATAATAATTCGCTTCATATTCCTATAAACTTCAAATATAAGTAATATGTTCTTTTTTCGCTTCTTCTTTATTCGAATGCTATTAAGACTTCTTGAATCGAATGCGAATCTTAGAGGGATCGAATGCTATTCTTCTTGGAGGACTTTATCTTAGAGGGATCGAATGCTATTTCACATCGAATGACTTCGTTATATTAGGTTTTGGACTTTATCTTAGAGGGATCGAATGCTATTTCGTTATATTAGGTTGGAGGACTTTATCTTAGAGGGATCTATTCACACATCCTTCTTATATTAGGTTGGAGGACTTTATCTTAGAGGGATCGAATGCTATTCACACAAGACTTCGTTATATTAGGTTGGAGGATCTTTATCTTGAGGATCGAATGCTATTCACACAAGACTTCACTAGGTATCGAATGCTATTCACACAAGACTTCGTTATATTAGGTTTTTATCTTTCGAATGCTATTTTCTTGAGGGATCGAATGCTATTTTCGTTGATCGAATGACGGCGAAATCTTTCGAATGAACTTCGTTGAAATTTTTCGATTTTTTTTAAAGGTCTTTGATTCGGTCGAATGGATATATTGTTGACTTTAGGAAATTTCGATCGAATGAGAGGTTCATTCTATTTCTTCAAATATAAGAAATTTACTTTCCTTTGAATTCTACCAATCCCATCTTCCTTTATAAATGAAAGAATAATTTTTGAAATTTTTTTTTCACTCTATTAGATTATTTCAAATATTCGTAGAAATTTTTTCAATCACCCCTTTTTTTTCCATTTTAAGAAATTTTCCAATCGATGATCGAAACATATATTATATGATTACTCTCAGTGTCTACTTCATGAAGACTTTTTGTCTAAGCAAAATAGAATGTCGAATCGAGAAAAACCAATAAGCGCGAATTATTCGACACGAAAGATTCGATTACCCACTCGACCATAGCAAATCTCTTGTTGAATGGTGGATTCTTGGAGGATTCGTGGTGGATTCGTTGATGAATTAAGCGTCTTTCTGGAGGAAATTTTCTAGGAAAAACGACCGATGGGTCAAATATTAGATTGATAAGTTTACCTCAATGATATCAAAGATTTGTTGAAATGCTAAAATGCAAGAATTATATAGTGAAAGGTTTGCGTACATTAGAGGTGATTCGATCGATAGCGTATTTGAGTTCATTCAACACCGTTTCTTCGTGTTTAACACGAGTGGCTGCTAGTGAATCCTTTAGTACCTAAAAACAATTGCAATAATTAAAAATGCTTAAACAACTTGAAAAAAAATGATTTGAAAAATATCACATAAGTTTACCGATTAATAAAATAAATAAATAAATAATCAACGAATTTTTCGCATATCAATTGAAGAGATTCTTTTATTGCACTGAAAGCATGTCAAGCCGATCGTAAATGATTAAGAATTCTTTTGTTTCAAAATTAAAGCTTGACGAATCTTCTTTTTTTTTTTCGTTTCTTAGAAAAATATAAATTTCATCACAAAAAAAAAATTCAGAAAAGAAAATTGCTCTCAAATTTCTTGTGAAAATTCGCAGAAAAAAAAATGCCATAGAAGAAAATCTCTATAAAAGCAGCAAAAATACTTTTAGAACGCTATAATAAATGGCCATAAAAATATCTGACCTCTTCAATAACCTTCGTCCTATTTCACTACCATTCGTTCAATCTAGCATTAATTCAAGGAAATTGAAAAACGTTTAATCCTGAATTTGGATTTATTCAAGATCGCGCAGTAATGGAAGTGATTTTCCGGTTTCATACCATGGAGGAGGGGCAAAACGCTTCTCGTATATTAGATTGTTAGGTAACCAGAAATTGTCGAAAGGAAAACAAAATGATCCGGAATATGTCATCATAAATTTTCCGTAAAGAAGATAATTATTAACTGATGAAGAATAAGGATGGATTTCAAAAATATGGCAAAAAAAAAAAGAATTCTAAACGAACTTTTGCCGTATCAGTTGAGGGTTGCAAACAAGTGGAAAGCTCACGTTCCCTTCTATTTATTCGACCTGAAATATGAATTAAATGAAACATTTATAGATTATCGAAGAAAATATTAGCTTCATATTTGTCCATCAATGTTAAAATAATCTAGAGACATTTAGGTGGGGAAAAAAATATATAACTAGTCTGGTTAAAGAACATTACTTTTTTCTGGTTGAGACTCATATAGATTGTTGGAGGATCACTCAAGATATAAAGCGATTATCCTCTACACTCCACCAGGTGATTCATAAAATTGGCTGATCGATTAAACGTCATCAAAAGCTGCATATTAAGCCAATCTCTCTCATGTATTTTTTTCCACTTATTTGAATTTTATACGAATGAATGTGTCGATTCTTAATATAGATAGCCGAAATGTTCATTAGCATTAAATTCTCCACATAAAAATTCTTAACACCTCTTTTTTTTTCAACTATATATTTCTTCCTATCAAAGTGGAAAATAAGTAATTTGAAAAGAAAAATGCTCAAATTTTCCATAAAAATATCTATTCGATATTCCGAAAAATAAAATTTGTTTGTAGTGATATTAAGAAATAAACGAATTCACCGATAAGCCGCTTTAGAAGTTCATCCCTAGCCGGACTTTCCGGTTGTTTTTGCGCTTGGATAGTCGATTCGGCATTCGCATCCATATTGAAACGTACACGCATATGTCGACGTCCCAATACACCAACACGTCCACGAACGTTCTGCATTCCACTCTATAATTAAATAAATGAATTATGTATAAACAGTATCTATAACACCTAATATTACTCTTTCAAGGCATCATGCTCAAATCAGATTGCTGCATGGAACACTACTTTTTCATTCCCTCCCCCCCCCCCCCCCCCCCCCGAAAAGCTCTTAGAAGTCAACATCAAATACGATTAGATTGCAGTAATCGATTGAAGGTTTTCAACAATGAACCATTGCATTGTATGCATTTATGGCATCAAATCATCAAAAGTTGTAAAGAGAATATCTTCTGAGCAACCGGATAGCCAGTCCGGAAAACCTTGATATTGCTATAGTTCAGCTAAACGATAATCACACCTCAATGTTATAAACGATAATCATCCCAATATATATATATATATAATATATATATATATATATATATATATATATATAAATATATATATATCACTTCCCATTTTAATTCCGACACGATTCGACGTCTTCATAAATTATTGGTTAACTAATAGTACATTTTCTCGTTGATGATACCACACATTTTTCACATTTCTCCTCAATTCTGGCCAATTTGTTATGGATTTCGCAAATTTCTATGGCTTTTATGATTCAGCATCTCGAGCACTTTCGGGATGTACCCTCTTTCCTATTCCTTTCTGAACCTCACTTTTCTTTTTTATTTCACGTCATTTTTGTGCAAAAATTTTTCACTATTTAATGATTCCCTCATATTCCATGTTTCGCCAATACTTTTTTATTTAAACGGATGCGACACTTGCGCCAATATTTGCATAAGAAAAGTATAAAGTTAATATTTCCGCGAACATGAGAAGGGAAGGCATATGGACCGCGAACATAGCGGCGAAAGAGCTCGAAATTTCAAAAGCCAAAAATTTTGGTCGCCGACTCACATCCGGCCCATTCCGAACACCCCAACTTGTTTGTGGGTTGACGGCTACTGCTTACTAGCTAAGGGTCAAGACAGGGATTTAGGGAAGTGGGCAGGCCACCCAGACAAGGGGCGGTTCGCCTAAACATGCTGAATTCATATGGCTGATTTCATAGGAGAACTGGATCAGGGGATCCATTTCCAATACTACCTCTTTTTGAGTGTCCTTTTTGAGGACGGGAAGGGAGTTGGAGTCAGCAGGAGTCGGTCGGCTTTCCTTACGGATTCGGAGGATGAAGTATGAATCTTGCGACTCATGGAAGTCAACATCACCTATTCATTAATCACGTGGAATGAGACATTTGAAAGCACCCGAAGATAGTAGTAATTCAAACCACGACGACAATGTCTATTTTATGAAGAGCGATGATATCAACCAACCTCCCAGGACAAGGTCGTAGAAATATAATGTTCGCGTTGTGTCGACAGAAAAATTACGGGAAATTCAGATGCAATTTTTTCTTAATAACGAATTTCAAAAATTTTTGGAATAAAATTATATGTACTGATCTCATATTTTCATGCAAAATTTAAAACAATGGCATATTTAAAGCGAAATAGAAATATGTAAATTTCCGATTAACTTACCTTGCTAATAATATAATCATTATCGGATTATCTAGCAGTATTCTAGTCTATACGATAAATATCCTTTTTTTTATACGTTATCATACGTTATCACACGTTATCAGAGTAGAAAGTGTTTTTTTTATTTTCGAGAATCTCACTCAAGCGCTCCCAAATATTTATGCATCGATCACCGTACCGGTTAGATCGAGGGCAAATGTCTTGCGGAAAGACTGTTTAGGTGACAGCTCACCTGTCTTTAACGTGGACGTTTATTCACTACAACAATAAAAGCCGCCCTTGCAGTCATAAATAACGATTTATACTCAAGATAGTAGTAGGATTTCCCCCCCCCCCCTTCTCTCCCCCGATTATTCAACTTCGTTTTGGCAAACGCTCGTGATTTTCGTAAAATAAGCATCCCTATACCATATAACATTCAGTTAAACACGTCTAATGGCAAATAGTGTAAACGTTTCTTACCTCGCAAAATAGAAGATATAAGTTGGAAATTCTAAGCAGATTTGAAAGTCTTAACACTGATTTAATAAAGATGCTGCAACTTTCTCCAAAAACTTGATGAAAAATATCTACCCAAGTCTTGTGGATGTACACATCTTTGACGACTTTATTCGTGATTACCTCTTCAAGGTTGAAAAAGATAAACCTGAAATGAACTGAGCAAATCACTCGACATTTTCCCACAGTTCATTTATGTTGTGTACATTATTTCTGAACGTAGTTAGCTCGACCACGAAGCCTACTTAATAATTCACTTACCCGACTTTGTTCGTCTGAACCTGAAGCCACCATAGAACCTGCCACACGATGACAGCAAAACATCACATAATGCCGGAAAAAATTGCATAGCGAGAGCTTGATATCATTAATGAACGCAACCGATCCCTCGCTATGCTGTTTGCAGAAATGCAAAAATAATCAGCAATGAGCTCAGCTAGCTCGGTGACGAAAATCTCATATTTTGTCCTCCCTTAGGCAACGAACTCACTTAATCGTTGTCTGAGCCCCCATCCTCCCTTCCCCCTCCCACCACGTGGATCCATCTGAAATCTTAACTCAAACATAGGTTGCCTAAAACAGTGGAATGAATCCCCTTCACTGAAATAGCCCTCCGTATCTTAAATGTCGCTTCCTATGTGCCATCCCCTGCGTACGTCCAGCCGGTTGTCAGCGGACAAGTGGCTAATCTATAGAGCAAAATTACTGAAAACCACCACATAAAATAAACCTATGACCTGAACTACTCATCCACTGGCAGCTGCTGCCGTCTTCACTTGAATATCGTCATGTGAAACAATAACGATCTGATATGAGATGCAACTTTATTCAAAAGAAATGATAATAAGAAATATACGAGCAAAATTTAAAGAAATATCAGAAGGCAATCCATATTGAAAAAAAAACCCCGACAAACTTATGATTGAAAAAAAAAATTATATACGAAAAAAAAAAAGATCGTCAATAACTGCGAACAAACAATAGAAAAATTAATGAATATTTCGATGGAGATCATTGATATTGACTTCATTTCAATGATATACGCAAACTATTTGAATATAGAAAATATAATACGGCGATACAAATAACGATGTCTATACGAAAATATATCAAAGAAAAGATGTGATATATGTTTTATGAAGTATATGTGATATGTAATATATGATAGGAAATGGATGAAATATGCAATCCGAATAATCTATATGAGAAAACATTCCGGCCAAAAAAAAAACGTCCGGAAATTAAAACACCTCCGGAAATTTAATGCCGTATAAATAAAACTAAAAATTGCAATTTGTGGAAATGAAATCAGGAATGCGATATCGGAAAAATAAAACCGGAAATTCTATATTATAAGAATTAAACTGATAGAAATTCCAATGAAGGAAATATTTCTTTAAAAAAAAAAACAAAAATGAAATTCTGACCTATCAATGAATCAATTTCCGCTTAAATTTCACTAAAAGTGTGGATGAAAAAAAAAACAATCGTCGAGATGATTTATCGATCTTGTTTCCTATTCCATAGTGCATACTAAATAAAATATAATCTATAACTAGGATGAAGATAAAATAAACCGATGAAACCAAAACACTAGGCGATATGGAAATGAGAAGAGTATCACACAAAACAACAGCATCATATATGCAATCAACCGGAATTAACGTAACCGTATATGGATGATGAATCTTTATCACACCATTAAAAGTAAGCATGGTTTCTAACTGACTATAAAATATCCCCACGTAGCTCAGCTCGAGGATGTTGTAAACAATGTTGCTTAGATAGGTGAGGGAGTTCCGATTACATTTAACGGGTTCCGAGATCAAAATCAACCAAAGAATATAACATTTCTATGCAATTCACAAACGTTTCCGAAATAAGACACATATAAGCGTGATTTATACTTTATAGCCTAGCGATTGAACAAACTAAAGAGCTCAAAAAAAAAACAACCTCATATGTAAAAAAAAGGATGAAAAATTCAAGCGAGAGGATACACAAAATACTTCATAATGAAAGCGCTAAAATATGTAAATTATTCACAATATGTAAATTTTTTAAGAGCTCAAGCCCATGAAAAATTCAACACCGTACAATATTATTGGAAAAAAAAACGCGCTAAAAACAATACAATAGAAGTGCAAAATTTCAAATATCGCTTAGAAGGACAACTAAAAATAAATCAAAAAATATCTCAAAAATCTCATCAATATCTAATACCGATATTCGATCGATTATAGCAATCTGTTAATCGTCTTCGACAAGTTTTTCCTTACTATTCATTCGTCTCGACTAATCAAAGCCGTTTCTTTAACACTAAATGATTCCCTTAAAAACGGCTTTCATAAACAAAGGAATAATAAGTGCAAAATTGCCATAAAACGTTATCATATCGCCCATGCATATTTGTTACTTCACTAAACACAACAATACATTTAAAGATGTCATAGGCAATTCCTGAGCAAATATAAGCGAATCTGTTCGACAATGATTTCAAAAAAAATTAATTATAGAATCGTATTTCCGGCTAAGTGAAAAAAAAAAATCGACGCGCAAAAATATGTGATAAAGTGAGAATTAAATAGGTCAGATTTCACCAGACAATAATTGACATTGAGGAAAACATCCTGAAACATTCATCTCTCCACAGCACACAAACGAATACTTACAATCTTTAAATATATGTGGGGATGAATAAGGGTAAGGGACATATATACTCGGCAATCGTAAAAAAGGCGAAAATACAGAATAAATATTTCCGAGAGGTAGAGGCCCAATAAAACAATAAAATTCATACGTATTGAAGGATTAAAAAACACTCGATCGTTATGTAACAATAAAAGGATGTCCTCCACCAATCACCTGCCATCCTAATTGGCCACATTCGCTGCCTAATTTTTTCATGAATCAGCGACCATCCCACATAAATTAAGCTAATATGATTAACGAGTCAAATTTATTCTGGTAGGATCAGGGAAGCATAAGACACAGCGAGCGTCTTCATTCTCCTAACGTATTTACTTCAACGTACAGCGCGATTGACTATATGCACAATATAAATTCCATCCTCACGTTGCGCCATAAACTTTGCACAAAGTGGAGCATGACCGAAACCGGCGATCGTCTTGAGACGTTCTTCATCTTCTTCGTCTAGTTCTCGATCTGCTTCAACTTCTACTCCATAATCAGATAGCACACATGGAACTGCCAAAGGTGGATGCGTCCTTGTATTATAAGGCTATAAAACAAACGAAAAATATCAGAAACTACAATTAATTATCAATATATGATCATTATCTTCTTCGTCTAGCTCTCGGTCATTATCAAGTGGCAGGCAGGAGAGGAGGTAGTTGGACCATAGTCTACTACAATATCCAACATGAAAGCTACTTTCAACTCCGACACATTCAAAAAGGAAAAAATTGGAACCCACTTCAATGTTAAATAATTCCTTGCCACGACCAAAGAAGACTAAGGAAAGTGGTTTAAGTGATTAAAAAACGGGAAATCCCGTTTTCAGTTGAGACTAATAATACTAAGTCGACCAGGTCTCTCCTCCACTTTTCTTACGACAATACAGTCATTTTTGTGCTAAATAAAGCTCATAAATTTATCACAAAACATTCATTCTGCGGCGAAATTGCTGACTGGAAGTCAATTAAATAAATCTTCAACTGGAAGCAATCTAGAATACGAAGACAATTTCATTAGCTATGGATAAAGTTGAAGGATATTTCTTTTCTCATCAGTGTAACGACTAAGAAAACAGACGAAAAAAAACCTATGATCTCGGACATTGCATAACTCAACTCTCTCTACCTCATCCTCCCCCCCCCCTCTCATTTCTATAAAAAACGCATTTACCGACGCAAAAAAAAATCAATAACGAAAAATGAAACAATGAAGTGACGTATCAAAAAGTGACGTGGCATGGCAGCCATGATAACGAACGGCAGTACTACAATCCGCTATATTGAGCAATCCTACTCGCAATATTGTTACTTGTTAATAACTCGCAAGTCGCGCTTTTACTCAATGTTTCATTAATTTTCTTCCATCAGTAAAAGTGGAAATGGAAGGATTATTTCCTTAAGACCTTATTTTAAAGTAATCGATCCTACGAAAGGAAAATAAAACAAACAGTCACACGTTGATATAACTGCACTACTATTGAAGCATACTATGTTCACGTATTGCTTATACACTAACACAGAATATCACCTGGCTGTTATAAATCAACACAGAACTAATAAATGTTCCATACCTGCTCTTCAATCGACCAAAGACAAGATGAATTAACCCATTCATAATTGCCATAATCGACATAGAACACTTCGACCCGTTCATTATCAATCGCTGTTATAATAGCACGATATTTTGCGTTGAATTCCTTACAATATGATATGCACAATAGACCAATCTCCTATAATCAGCGATTTTTTATATCCTTCGTGCATTTTCCAATAAAATTATAGGCAATTTTGTTGATTAGTACAAACAAGACAGGTAACTTTATTCAAAAATATGACACAAAACAGTGTGAAATCTAAGAACAACAGATATTTCGATGCAGCTCGCTTCACAATCTTCTACCACCGAGCATTTATCCCCTTTAAACAGGCAACTTCTATTCCCAAGTTTGGATGCACTGTGGTCAGGGCAAACATATGAAGCCAAGATGCAACATTAAACTAGGAATATAGAAACAAGTTTTCAAATGAGACAATCCATCTAGCGCTTCCCTTCGAAAATTCATTTCGATACGAATGAACGCCAGAACCATCACTTAAATCACCTATGAATTCTATTTAAAAATGCCTATTCGCATTAAATTCGCTTATCTACTCTGCACCAAAAAGATGACATCCGCGAGCAAGCAATATCCTTCTTCACAACTTTCTCCCGACTCTTCAGACTTCAGAAAAAGCAATAAGACTCCATCATCAAAAATCCGGCTCCTTGCCCTTCTTTCTTAAAATTATCGACGTTCCCAATCTGTTGTAAAAAAAAAATGAAAGGGAAATCCACATACCATAAACGATAGAGGAGGTGCGTTATCTACTTGCAATGAGCTTAAGATTGTCTCCAATATCTGATCGTTATGCTCGTTGAGAATATGGACAAAAAACAGTGGCCATAAAGTATAGTTGACGTCGTCATCACAGCGTTCAACCTTAAACTCACCACCCATCGTTACATTAACACATCGCATCCATGCCTGCAAATATCGCCCCTATCATTGACATTCGACTGGATGGAAAATTGATATCAATTTCCAGCATCCTCTTCACATGGGATAATCTCATTTTCCTTGAAAGTCTTCAAACTCAGTGACCACACAATGCGAAGTATTAACTCTTTTGTAATCGGTTCATCTGATCTTAAGCCCAACTAGCGGGCTAAATTTCAACTGAAAACAGGTAAAAACTCGTTTCAGCAATTTCAGTTTTGGGTGGACGAAGCATCAAAGTCAAACAGGCTGAAATCGCAATCATCTTATGCAGCCACTTTGGAAAAAGTAAAGGAACACTGACATGATATTTAAGCTTTGGAGAGCTAGGCGCCAGAGGCGTGGTATCCAAATTCAATGTGATCCTGTGATTGAACATATCCTGAAAGCAATTATTTTAAGATATGATTAGCATGAGCAAATAGAGGTAACTGTTTCAATTCTCCTGTATTAAAAACTTTCGTCACTGTGACCTCCTACATCAAATCCGAGCTAACACTCCATTTCTTTCCTCAACCCTTTGATTTTTTGGACCTGAACCTGAGAATTCAATTTCTTAGCCGTAGCCACCTCTTGACTAATAGACCAAAAAATCTTCCACCTAAAAAGTGCTTCCTGCCAAACTTTTTCGTTGACTTTACACACAACATTTTACGTTACATGGTATGCAAATTTCGTTCATTTTTATCATAAAAACCTAACGACTCTCTAGTCACCGTCCTTGCTCCAGGGATGGGCAAACGGACAGCGCTCAAAAAGAAAGAAATGCTTTACTACTTCCTCTTCTCGGTGTCTCAACAAAGCTATTTAATCATAGGGTATCCGGGCCACTTCCGTTGATGCTTCAGACAGATACGGCCGTCCAGAAAAAACAAAAATTAGTCTCATGAGAATATGCTCGTCACCATGGCTGGATACCATCAACATCCCGTCTTTCTGAACGGGAATGCAACTGCAAACGACACCAATGCATTCCAGCTCTAGTGCCATATTATCAAATTTACTTCCCAAGGGGGGGGGGGGGAAGGAGTTGCTATCTTCCGCCGGTATCACAACTTTGCAGCAATGTTATAGCTTTACCGTATATCCGTTAACGGGAAGTCCCATGCCATAAGGCAGACATTTCATAACAAACGGCTCGCAACACAAATGGCTAAGAATGATTAATCCAACCCACTTACGTCCGATACAGCAAATTTCGAAGCATTCAGCGGTTTCGACAGCCGGCGCATACTCTCCGACGACGTCATTGCAGAATTCGGCTACAAAAAAAAGAAGTTTTTCAAACGGGAAACTCCAGTCAGACGCCCGAGACTCCAATTCCGGATATACTTGTGCCTTCGGTGCAAAAAATCATGTTTTTAGCACACGTCAAAAGTAATTTTGTTGAAATACGAGCTCTGCAATACTCATATGCTGACGAATTTCCTCTATTTTAGCAGTCAATCATAGGTTTGAAAAAACGATAAGGAAAGAAAAGGCAAGAGAAGGAAACATGGATCGATTATGCAAAGAGACTCATGCCTAGGTGTTCGATAGTTAATGCCTCTTCCTTGCGTGAAAACACATTGAATAAGAAAATTCCTCACTGAGGTCGATATATCCGAATCACTCGCTTCTTCATCCGACGACTCGTCGCTCGTGTAGAGGACGACCTTCTTTTCTTTTCGTGGCTTCTTATCTGTCGGACCAGCCTTCTCAACCTACAGCACTCCATCACCCGATATTTATCTCTTTCATATTCAATCACATTTTTTCCATTCTTTTTTGAGTTTATGATGAGAGCCAATTCATCCCTAAACAGTTGCATGGAGCAATCATTTTGTGCATTCTAGACCACTGCATTATTAAATACATTCCTTTACAAAACATGAAACAGTTTGAATGGATTATAAGCAGCCAAGAAAAGATTTATAACCGTCTCTATCCTGCACTTACATATTCGCCTTTTTTTGCTTTTCTTGTTTGTAAAAAAGACGCTCTCTACTTATCAATAGTGACAGTCACTTGGTTAAGGTAAGGCAAAGAAGCAAACCAAGGATCTTCCAAGCTAGGAACTCACCTCGGACCCACTTCTGCAGGACGAGCTTGTTCCTGAAGCGATTCTGGACTCCTGCATCTTTAAACTCTAAAATATGTGATTTTGAAGTCACCTATAATGAATCAAGCCTGAGGACTTCCCCGATTTCCAGGGAAGCACAAAACTGACGGGCAGGCATGCGTAATCAAAGAGGGAGAGAAACTTTGATGGCACTGGCGAAAATATAAAATGATGGCGATCATGTCCACAATGCGATCTTCAACAACAAGCTTCACCAAGCAAAATGAGCCACAATAAGAATGCCGTGATTCCATGCGCTTCCCAGATCCATTCACTACGCAAGAGTCAAGCGCTCTCTTCTTCACCCCCTTCCCTTCTTCCAGTATCCTAGTTGGCTCTTGACTGTGAGGAAAGGGTAGGCTCGGATAGGGCGGTAAAAATAAGGAAAAACCAGGCAGAAGTACGATATGACCACATCACATCCACTGATTATGCGATCCCTTAAAAACTACGAATTATTCTAAGTCCTTGCAATTAATCACGCGACCCTCCGATTAATATACCTCAAATTCGACCTAGGCATCGCACTTGAAAATGTCAATTACTTATTTCCATTCCACTTCGACATATTGGCTACCGGCCGTGCATATCAACTATATTCCAACCATACGCTCGCTGTATTATGAGAGAACACGAAAGACTATAAGGATGCGAGGATCGCGTCTCAAGGAATGCCACCTATTACCATATAAAATGTCATGCTCGATGAAAATTGGTGATCGGCTTGTATATGACGACTATTCGCCATGTTCTCTACGTAAACCACCTACAATGGAACTTCCCCATAATGCATATCAAAAACTAACCTCAGAATGTGATGTGAGAAATGACGCCAATAACATTTTTTTCAACGAATCGGCCTCCTTCTGCGTCGGTGCCAAAGCGCAATAATCGGTCGGTTTATCGACTTCACCACAAATCCAACACGAGAACCCTTAAATCACATTAGCGGTATTGCTGGTATTACGAAAAAACGAGGCAGTTAATCCACCAAACAGAGAGACACTATGGCAACACAATACTGATGCACACATAGAAACCCTAATAACGTCTGTCTTAGATAACTTATGACTGATTTACAGGGTCCACTGCTCCTGAACAGTGGCAATTTATGAGAACGCTCTCCCACATCAAATTACCTTCGACTGATCGTAAGGGAGATATCTTTTTGATCAAAAATGAAGGCACCATCGAAATAATCGTTCTTCAAAGAGATTTAGAAGTGCATGAGGAGATGTCAAGAAGGAGGCCTGCAGGATTGTCAAAGATTTTAAGCCCGCCGTTGGATGTCTATTCGAAATTCCACCTCATTTAGGTTGTGAACCGGTTCGTTAGTCGATCACCCCATAATACAGACGATAAAGAACTGCTTGTGTCTTTTCTTACCGCATATCATCTTATATCCACACTAGGAAAATTAATAAACTTCATAGTTTAATAAAAATGGAAACAATTACGTCAGAGATCTAACACATACTGCTATGATTTCAGCATTTATAAATATACGGTTATATATGACAACGCCAAATTATAAATGGGAGTCGCTATTTCTGCTCCTTAGCCTCCTTTGAACTTCTACAATTGTTGTAGAAGCTGATGATTTTAATTTACAATCTGTTAGTGAGAAAAGAAAACACAGATGTTTGAGCGTTCCAGAATAAGCGGAGAAATTCGAAAAATCTCACGTTTACCTTGAAAATGCTTACAACTCCCATCGTAGATTTTTTTTTTCTGAAGGAAATTCTTGTTTATAGCGCAAATCGATCGAAAAGAGTTCAACAAATATTTATAGCGCAAATAAAACTGAAGAAATTTAAAGAAAAAGGAAGAATTTAGAAAGAACTTACGTTGTGCAATGGTACCATGTCTATGAAATGCATAGTTCCATTTCACTGGCAATATTGGTCTTGTTCTTTTACGTGAATCAGACATCACTTTTCCTAGTTCTGCGCCTGACCTTTCGGCAAGAGAATTCCGATGTTCTCTCGAACAATTTCCATTTCGCAATGTCTCCGATTCCGCATCGCCACCTCTCCGATTTTTGATCGTTACCATCGAAGTGGAATTCCTCAGGATGCTCTTATCGGATGTTGTGGCATCTAACGCGTAGTTATTCTGCGATTCATCCAAATTGGTGTCCTTCTCTTGCGAAACATCTTCAACCTTGTTAGCGCTCTCTTCTACTGCCGCTTCGCTATCTTCATTCGACTTTGAAAAAGCGTTACCAACCTCATCAATCACACGACACTGTGCAATGTTGTCTCCATCATTTGCTGCATCTATACAACCACCTGCCGTACTCGACGGTTCTGAATTCTTCCCACTTTCTTTCAAATCTGTAAATCCGTCAACGCAAGATGCAGTCTGATTTTGTGAATTCTCGGCGTAGACCAATAAATCAACACTATGATGATGCATTGATACATGCGGCTCACTATCACTACCAGACGATAACGATGACGATTGACTACAGCGTGCATCCGATGATGAGCATGAATTCTGAAATTAATTCATAGATTAGCATATAAAGCTGCCCACAATAAAAATAGACTGCAGGGTACCAACAACGCTCATTAGGAAAGATTGAAACCAATGCACGCATTCATAATACGAAGCATTTCGTGGTGTTCCAATCATGATTCACAACGGTTGAGTCTTAAGTTCCGGTCATGGTATAACACTACTTCCATCCCCCTCGGGCAAATGAAGGACACTAGAGACAATAGGCAGGTATCCCTAGATACTTAAGTTGCACAAAGAAGCAAACAACGCACAATCAAAATAATTCCTTGAAGATACTGAATGCCGAGGTACCGACATCTGAACAATGGGGAATAAACAACCAGATAGGATCGAGCAAGAAGTAAGAGCACGACCACCCCCCTCCATCGACCTTTCCTCTCCCAGAGACGGCAAGGGCTCAAGCACGAGGATGCCTAACCATACAAGTGTACTAAAGTACACATTTTTATAGCTCATTCATAAACCTATGGCGAAAAATGAAGTAACAAATCAATTCCACTCATAAACCACAACTGTTAAGCTTCAAGCCTCCAGATTATCTAGATCCTTGGCTCATAGTGCAACAATGTACTATGACATTAAAAACCTGACAACGAAATTTTGCAAGCCGAACTTTAATAAATATGGGAATATTTTAATTCGGAAAGAAACTCGTGTAGTACATTCGAATCTCAAAACTATTTCGGTGATCAACCACAAGGCATACGCATAAAAACCCATATAGATGAAAGTCAACAAACTGCAACTTACCTTTATTGAATGTCCGCTATTACAAGAAGTTGTAGTCGTCGCCGAATCTGCATTTCCTGAAGTGATCAGATTTTGTGAGAAGAGATCTGATGAACTTGCAGGAGCGTAAGCCCTCGGTACCGTCGTCGATGCTTCATGACCGATCATCATCAAACAACTGCAACTGGGGCAAGCGACATAGATAGGTAGCTTGCGAGATAAGCGCACATGATCCATTGCGGTATTCGCGGCAACCTGGACTTCCGGATTTGCGTACGGTTGCCCCATTTGCACAGATTGCACCACACCGGGAGCATAGACCGCGCGGGCTTGAAATTGAGCATGAGGGTGAACTTCATGCACACCGATATTGGACGCTGATGCCCTAGCAGCAAACTGTTGCATGCGTAATGAGGACAACCTGAAATACTGCCGAATACGTCGCATTAATGAAGACTTCGCAAAAAAGGTCAACAGTGAAAGAATCCCCAAGCTTCTTAACTTCTTTAAGCGAATGTATGATTGTAAAGATTGCAGTTTAGGTATTCCAAATAGAAGCTGCCAAACTGCCAGCAATTAAGAACGAATTTCTGATTAAACGTCATCGTTCACTTTCTTGTGACCGAAGAATTCAAAAAATTCTCACAACCATCATTTCCCTGTAATTAGCACTTCACTATCGAAAACCATCCTATATTTTGGCCAAGTCTGCATGACGTTATGCGACAGAGCTTTCTAGCCTTTGTAAAGTCCCAACTCTTCTTCCCTCCCTAGTGTGGCTCAGCATAGGTGAGATGGGAGGATGAATGAGAGAAGAGGAGAAACACGGACTGTCTGAAAAATGATCTGATCTCCCGACATCGTGTATGATGCTTCCCTTAATCACGACCGCTTGTGCCCCCACCTTTCCTGTCCTAACATCCATTTATGCACAGATACGAGGATAAAATTCCTACCAAGCTTTAACGGGACAAACATGTAATGTAACGCATTTCACAGATGTTGCAGGAGGTTTAACAGATGTCGTGAGCAACGTTCCAATAACACCCACGGAGCAGGCATTTACTATGTTACGCCGATCGAAGGTCCTCGCCAACTCCACGTGTTGGCCATGAAGTTCCCACTTCTCCCATCTTTTGCGCGTTTTTTTTTCATCTTTCCCTGTGCACGCAAGACGAATATATCACTTTTGGAAATTCCGAAACCACTACCTTAAATAATATCAAATTCGCGAATGACCTACCCCTACTCCCAGCTGATAAGAATATACTGATAAGACAGGACTATCCGACACGCTGATAAGACAGCATTTTGGCGCCCTCAGGCTTACGGTTACTCATTATCGCATTTCATGATCAATCACATACAAAATCAGAAATAAAACGAACTGCCTCACGACCACATTGTTGGGGCTCACTTGCAATGCGGCGTCGTATGCAGCCATTTTTCGTCGTAACTCGCTCAGATCACGGAGAACCGGATTCACATCCGGCCGGACAGGTGGACATGTAGGCATAGAAGGACCAGACGCAAACCGTGAATGCATCTGAAAAGTTGAAGCGTAACACTATTAATAAAATTAGCCAATATGTGGATTTATATATTAAAATACGCTACGATGATGCTATGGTCAGAGATGTTTCGAATGAAATTATAGTTTTATTCGAATTACAACTTCAAATACAATTACAGTGGGATCAAATCAACTTAAATTACAACTTCAGTTAGCTGTGGGATTGAATCAATACAATTTCTCTTATTCACCTTTCGATTAAAAAAGTTCTTCGAAGGACCATTAGCTTAGGATGAATACATGAAATGATGAATTTCTTTCGCATGTGAAGATATAGATGGCGATTGTAATCTACCGTTTTCTTCTTATTATTCACCCGGTAAGAATCTGCGACTAAACCACAGACCACTGACATTAATACCACTCCATCATAAACCACATTTAAGATCGCTGTCAGAAAGAGATTGCAACAAAACGGATCGCTTAACTCCGCTTGCTTTATCATGCTCGGAGACATTTCCGTACCAAATATTACCGCACGCTCATGGCAAAATTTTACACCTACATCCGGTTCATTGTAGTCCAATAAGTTCATCGCCAACAAAACTTCATTTCCTACTCAATCTAACCTGAGAGGATTTGCTGTACTCTAATACCAAGTCGAGTTTTCTCGAAAGATAACGAAAATTCTCCTCGAATTTCGCATTCAACGATTGCAACATCGCAATCACATCGTCACTGAAATCCATCTTGATAATAAACTTGTGCAAATATTTTCATTGTTATGATTACTTAACCTACTCTCTCCCCTCTCCTCAAAGTTAGAAAAAAATCGAAATGGCGCAATCTACTCATCAGGAAATTGACATTATAACAGGAGTGAAGGATATAACAGATAAACCATCCCATTGAACCTCGGATAGGCTTTCCCCTCCATTAAAATACCATCACCCCTCCCCCCTTCTACCTTTTCGAACATAGGCGATTTTCAGCGCAAACCTTCAGGCCATTTACTATGTCGATCTCACTAAATAATCATTCGTAAAGCTAAATGCAACGTTAATGTGAATTAAAATTTCTCAAGGCTGAGCTCAAAGGCACGAAATCTTTCTATCAACGGGCCAAAACATAAAAGAACATCCTGTAAACTCCATTCCCTGCTTAACAAAAAACACGTAGTCTATTATGGGCGGAAAATTCTGCGCGATCGTTGCTCGGACATATCTGCAATTCAGAATCCATGAATTCAGGGCATTCTCCCCAACATCTTATAGGACACACTTAGAAGGTTTCTAGTTGAATGTTCAAAAAAAAAAAATCATGCTCACCAATCGTGTTGTGCGTATTGCCGCTGTTCTGCTTGATTAACGTTGCCAATATCCCCATCTCGCTCGTCGATTACATTTGCATGTCGCAACCATTTCGAAATGTTATCGCTATCCATCTGCCAATCGCTAATGTGATTTGCATAAGAAGTACTATAGGAAGGAAGTGATGATTGTACTGTATCAGCGGTGCCTATCTGTGTGGAGCAAGTCGTCGAATCATCCCAATTCTCGTCGGATATACCATCAACACAAAGCCATCGCATACCTTTCTGAGGATGTGAAAATTGCATCTTCGCAAAAAATAATCCACTCCGATCCGCCGATATTACATCTATGACGAACTTTTCATCGACCGCCAACTATAAAACTATAAATTTAATACTACGATTATCACCTAAGAATTCATCAAGGTTATTACATTTCCAAAGAAAAATAACAACACTTAACAAAAAGTTTTCTGAAATCCTCTTTAGGTTTGCCCTCATGAAAACTGATAAAACGAGGTATCACTTTTAACACATGCAAACTATCTGCCGCCAGATCAGCAAGGAATGTTCTTCTCCTCAGAGAATTTCCTCATAAAGCGCCTAGCAAACAAGACTGCCGAATGCAAGATCGAAGAAAGTAAGCCATTCATATGCGAAAACAGCAACAGATCGATGATGGTAGAGCATGGTTAAGAAGATATTTTAATGCCGACACAACAGAAATGATAACATGAAAGACATCATCATAAACACCAACCTTGACCGGCGATCGCAATGGAATGTTATGCGGTGAAACAGCACTGATACGGCATCTAAACGCCGCTCCAGGAGTATCGAGTACACTCGAAGGCTAAAATAGACGTTCATCTCAACCACCTCATACAAATATCCACAACAACGCTTTACTACGAAAGTGCCAATGGAAGAGTTCGCTGTGTTCACAATATGGAATATAACGTTACGTTTAAAAAGCAATTATTAGTAAATGCGAAATCATCACCAATAACGCACAAATAAGCATCAATGAGAACGAAACGATATATTCGTATGCGGAATCGAAATAATGAACGCGAACCACAACGCAAATATTTTGCACATTTGCTTAAAGTGCATTCCACAGGCAACAGACTTATTTACTTATTTACCTCGCATATATTGCCACAACATTACTATGAAAAATCACAAGCATTCCCATTATTGTTGTGCACGTGGAGCGGATAATTACCTTTCACATCCTTTTATACTTACCAATTATCAACTTATCAAATTTATCAACGCTTTATCAAATAAGGTAAAGTTTTGACCACCAATTGATTATCAAAACCAAAGGTAATTATCAATAAGCTTTCTGAGTATATCAGCACAGCAACACCGGATTCAAGAGGTTGAAAAACGTAAAAACACAGGTGATCTCATTAAATCGTGCCTTTCTTATGCTCTATTTCGCTCATCCACGGCAATCACCCGAGGTTTTCTTTCGCCTTACTGAACTGACTACACGTAAGGAAATTACCTGCTCACTGAGATCGAACAGGTTATAGATATTGCACATAACCCATATACCATGATCGATCAAGAAAGCCATACACGAATACTCCTTCAAGTTGAAGCCACTTGCCACTGCCCTGCAATGAATGTTTGTTCGCTGTAAATATATTGAACTCTTTCACACATCTCTGCAAATTCTGCTAATAAAGGTTACTGAATGCGGTTGATGCTACTTCTCAATATGCCAGCGACATGAAACAATCCTACCGTTTAGCTTGATAAATGGCCAAGTTCCTTCTTATACCAAATTTTACAAAAGTAACAATTAATATCAGTTTTAGTGAGATAAATTTACTTGCTGAACTGCTGAATGAGGCCTTATGTGCGAACGATAAAACTCTATACTTCATTAACTATGCCCAGCCCCATGCTAGCAAAGTAAAGAATGAGTAGAAACAAAACAGTAAAACATCAACATTATTTGTACATAATGATACGGATTTCACAAAAACCGCACTTGTACTTTAAAGGAGTCCTCTAGAGGGAGCCAACTAAAGCAAATATCACTTCCATTCGTCAAGTCCCTCAGGTCTCGAAAAAATCGTGAAATAAAATAACCAGACAGCAGTTGTACGATAAGGCCGCTAATTCAATAAAAAAAGATAGGCAGCTATCTTCTGCGTCCTTTTTGATACTATTTAAGAAATGTTCAATTACGAAAACCTAAAATTCTCATTTGACGGATGCAAAACTCGGGTGCACAGTGATGGTCATACCTGTAGAACCTGGGTTTGGTTTCCGAAGGTAAGACGAGATTTGCTAAACATGCCAACGTGCGACCTTCTCTTATATAAGGTGATAGTGAAGTTGATGGAGTAACAATACACTGTAATACACATCGATATCATTAAAAAAGAAAATTCAACTGCTCAACGAGTGCAAAGTATGATCAGTACCGAAATACATGAATGGTTCCTATGATATCAACTAGAGAACCTGTAAACTTACTAGATAACATTTCATCTACCTGGAATAAGCATCTCGACTAATTCGAGGATGTTAAAAACTGCAATGACTTTTCGCTATTGGACGAATGCAAACATCAGCTGGGAAATTTATCTCAAAAGAGAACGGAAATGCTGAATATAAAAATAAAAACAGACAAAACTGTTAATATACTTAATAATTTAAAATCGATCTCAGCCTTGAATAAAGAACCTGAAGTAATTCATACGTAGCAAAACTCCCTCATAAATACTTGCAAACGTCCAACGATACGACGCACTTCAGAACGTAAAATGAGAGGCGGGAGGGATAGGATATGAATAGTTTGTATATATCAACGCAGTAGGTGCCGAGTACACATCCCTCCTATCCTCTTATTCAATATAATCAACGGTGTTATCACAATCCACGATCAGCGCCAATCCACTCTATTACAACGACTAATCAGACTTTCTTCTTATATATCAACTATCACCAAACTGATTTAATATAGAATTAGATGATCGACCATTATATAAAAGGAAATAAGCGTGAGACAAAATAATACAACAGCCCACTCACAACGAGAAAACCAAACTCGAAATTCATTACAAGTCTGCATAAAACTCTTGGGATTGGAACGACACCCGCTGATCTATACAACTCCAAGACAAAATATGTTCTCTAAGCATCTGCCTCAATCTTGTGTTTCGTTCTAAATTGTGAAAAGTTCTTCACACTCCTTCAAAACTCAAAGAAAAGCATGACGGATGTGTAACACTGCAATAAGGCAGTAAGCCAACAAGCAAAAAATAAAGGTGGTTGATGAAATTTTTCCAAATAGAACGGGCTTGTCAGCTCCACAGGACGGAACAGAAAGGAAATGGCGGTAAGGAGAATTCAACGGGGATAGATGGAGAGGAAGAGATCGCGAACAACTCTCGGTTTCGTTATGAATAAATTTATCTAAAGAAATTATTGATAAGTTACCCTGCTGATGATTCTGCACGTCGAAACACGCCTTAGCCAATAGACATTTGCGTCAATTTTTTCCGTAACTCGTACCAGCAAACGAACAGGGAACATAAAATTACGTGTAGGTGCCGGGAAGCGAAATGCCCCAGGCATGTAAGGTCTAAGTTGAACTCGTGATCGTATCTCAGCGTTTTTCGTCTCCATAGATGACCAAATATTCAAATGGTCACCCTGCAAAAACTTACATCAATTTTTTGAATATCAAAAGACGGGAAAATATCACTTAGAAGAAAACGAGCTTCATTTCAATCAAGCTTAACATTTATGGTGCGTAGAAAATATCGCTGAAATATCCTAGAAGAACGAAAAACTCCATAGAGAAATATCCTTTTACTGCATAAATCCTCAACGAAAATGTTCCCTTTTGAGAGACGCCCCTAATTACAGGTTTCATCTGAGGTCTGCCGTAGTATGGCCGCACCTCTCCTGTTATTTTTGCTCATGGTTATATGATTTACTCTGTTTTCTATTAGTTACATACGGAACTCACAGCTAATGGTCGCGACTCAAGAGTCAAAAATAGCGAATATGCAAATATCGAGGTTTTCTACAACAATCTGGAGCAATACAATATGCGTTATGCATATTTTACAAGCAAATTTCGTACTTAACAACATAGAACAGTGCAGTAAATAACCTCCGGGCACAGAATTTCTCTACTAGGTGTATCGCCATAGAATACTCGCGAAATAACTGGTGGCGGGTATGCAGATCGAACGGCTAGTGGATATCCATCATCGCTCTTTACCGATAGCGGGCGACCTAAAAAAATCGCTCGCAAATAAACAAAAACGATACTTCTCAGCATTAAACCAAAATCAAATTTTAAAAGAAAATGCAGCAGAGAATAGATTTACAACTTAAGCAAAATGGAAAGAAGTGGATGGAACACAGTCGGTATCTAATAAAAAATATCCTATCTGCCAAAAGATTGCATGTCGCCTTTGAAAGGGATCCCACCTATGAACCAACTAGACCCGCGATCAGGCATCGTATCAACACAAAAACGGGAATATGCGGGAAATACTATGTACCAAAACTGTAAATTTAAAAAATATGTGGGACGTAGTAACACTTTAAATAGCATAACTTTAGTGCTATCAAACGTCAGATGGAGTGCACCTAGCAGAGATAAACGTTCTGAAAGAAAATGACCTAGCAAAGAAATGGAACAAATGCGCCGGATGAGTGGGACGATACACGCTTTTATAGCTATGCACTTTAGCGCTACATCCAGTTTTATAGACCATCAACGAAAATCAAATGAGCTCGTTCCTAAAATCGACTAATTACAGAAGCACCTCGATCCGTAATAAATATATGCAGGCCTTAGGTTTATATTATAAACCAAAGGATATGATCCTTTACACCATATTTTCGCACTGACTCATTGCTTTTGCGGTCGTGTGGAAATTTTTTTGAAGTGCCGCAAGCTTTGCATGCCTTTTTCCACGTTGACGAGGTGAAGAGAAGGTAAAAGGCGATAACTGCTAAAAAGATATAATACCACTGCAAGTGGACGAAACAACGAAGACACATGGTGAGCCGGGTGCAAATCGATGGAAATGAGCCGTCTTGCAAGCGGATAAATTCGTATAATTCCACCGACAATCGGACAATACCAAAGGTAAAGCCATTGGAGGGAAAACACTAAGCTGATTTGTCAGCGGGTAGATATCGGTTTGCTCAATGCACTCCATAATACCCAAGTCAATTAAATACATCTGCAATTATAACAAATTAAAAAACGCCAAATATTCATAGCAGCCGGCAGTTCCCATTAAACTCCCACTCGTACCAACCGGCTGAATGCTTGTCCTCAAGTTAAAAGAAGAAAAAATTTTTCAACGAATAATAAAACACCATGTTGCCAGCCGCATTTTTGATCCTTATTATGCGTAGTCTTGGCGCGATGATGCAAACGTTCACCATCGCCATGCCTCATTACACCGACCCTTCACCAATAACTTTCGGCCACAGACATCTTTGCGGTTGGAATAAGCCAGAAAATCAGACCCAAATCCAGGATATCAATTGAACCGGCAGTCCTATAGAAAATAATCAAAATTCATTCCAGATTTTGCTGTCTGCAAGCGCCATATAGACAATGGAAGGACAGTGCGGAATCTTTTTCTTTGCCAGTTCCTAAAGCGCTTATAAATTCTATTGAATGAAAGAGATAACCATTCCCATCTGCGATGCAGCCTACAAAAAATAAAACATCTCTCAATGCCCTTCCTTTAATCTCGCTAATAATGTGAACTATTATGAAGTCCTACTGGCGCTTATTATCGCTCAAAGAAAAAAGCAATGAGGGGAAGGACACATCCTGTACTACTGTTTTGGTGAGATAGAGATGGGATGGATCGAACCTTCAGAACTGGATGATGATCAGAGCTCGGGAAATGAAAGAAATTGAAGATGCTATGCTTCTGAAAAATTCGTCCACACTATCCCACAAACATCTCAATTTGTAACTACCGACCACCGGAAAGCTACTTCCCAGACAATACAAAGATGCACTCTCTAGGGCTACAAATCCACTGCTTTGCTCAATATCTAGGGCTGCTCGACGCTTCTCGTCACTGATATTTCTCCTTTCCTTCTCCCACATGACGGTATGTTCCAATGACGCTCGTTATCAATGCAGCGTTCATCTCTACTTTCTGCAGTGATAGTGATCCTGTTATTATCCGGAAGTACACCTCGTACTATCCGAATATATCATTGCACTATTTCATGCCCTATCCGAATATTTGCCTCCTCGTTTCATACCTTTTTCGCTTTTAATGCGTACGACAATTCATAAGATATGGTTGAGTTTCACAACCCCTAGAGAATTTTCTACAAAAGTCCACGAAACTATCAACATCCACCTATAAAGTTTTCATCCTTTCCACATATGGGAGCACCGAAATAAAAATAAAAATAAAAAACAGAAAATTGAAACGATGAATCATTATAACCTGCCAACGCGTAATCGAATTGAATTTGAATCGAAATTGATTGCATACTGCTCGTGCAAACCGTTTCAAAGAACGTCGATAGACGACGTAAACCGCTCCTATAACAAAATCAATCACATATGCATTTTATCAGCTATCAATTTTCAAATTGCATTTCCACATGTTGCAAAATTTGCATTTTTTTTTTTTGCAAAAAATTGCATCATAGATTGCACATTGTTATCTTCTCCTGATTATGAGAGAGTACTCTTTACTCTATGGTTGAAAATTTTTATATCTTTTCTTCTTTGGTGTACTTATTGCAAATCCATTTCATTGCATATTCGAATGGGAAATATTTTATGGATTTTTTCTGAAAGCTTCAGAATCTTGTTATGAAATAAAATTCATAATGAACACATTTTTGAAAAGAAGTTGCCAATATTAGCTTTAAAGTTAAGCTTAAGAAGGCTAACAAAAAAGCAAACGTTTACATGCATCCTCACCTCTCATCTCAAGTGATCAAAGAAGACAAAACAATAAAAACTAAGATAACTGACACTCACCTATGCTGACATATTTTGCCGATTCCATTGTAATTGTGTTGACATCTATCTGCCTTAGCGCATCATCAAGCAATTTGTTCTTCAAATCGAGTCCATGCGACCTCACATATAGTACGTTGTTGACGTTATCAACATGCAATACCGTCGCTCGCACAGGATATTCGTATGGAATCAGATGGCGTGGGTAAGGCACCACGTTCGACCACATACAGTAGGCCACTAAATGTATCAAAGATAATACAAATTAGGAGGGCACCGATCGCTTTAACATGCCAAAGGTGAACCCAATGCAACTCCTAATACTTCATAGCTGCGAAGAAACCTATGTGACCTGTATTCTCTTACGCTCCGACCGCAATGTTGCAACGTTGTAATCCTGATGACTATGCAATGGGCAGGTCATTTGCGCCGAGCGAATATGCTACGATAAATTTCTACAACGCAAGCGAACAATATCAGTGATGGTTTCCACCGAGACACTGTGGCGGAAGGGGGGAGGAAGTGAGGGGACGGGTGAGAGGGATTCAGATGACGATGGTGGATACAACATATCAGAGCATCACAATGTCTCCTCCACCCATCTCTGTGAAAATATTCAAGATGTAGTTTGAAATGGAACCAATACGAGCAAATTACGGAATGGAATACAAAAAAAGTAATGCCGGAAACCCAACATCACGAAATTAGTGCATTCTACCGGAATGAGGAAAACGGTAATAACGGAGCAAAAGCCGAACATCAAAAATTATCACTGAGGAACGAAAAAAAAGAGGAAAATTTCCATCCGTCCCTAATATAAGCCTTCTATGAATAGCGTTACCGACCGTATTCACTACTGCAAAAGACAAACAACTATAAGTAAATTACAGCATTATACTGAAATTCTCGCAAAAATTTACGCATGATTCGTCGTTGCAAACCATTCTGAAAGACATTCAACGGATTCAATACACATCCATCGGCGTCATGTGCATCTGATTTACAGAATGGACAACCAACATTCCCGTTCGTATATAACAACTGCAAACATCATTCATTTATTTCCTTGAGCATTTACCTGCATACGAACGCACAATTACCTGCATAGAGCAAATCAACGATAACATATAAAGGCAGCATTTTAGTAACGCAATTATTGTATTTTCACAATACCTTCATATATTTGTTTATTGACGAGTTTTCGACGATGGTGACAGATAAATCCCAAATGGATATTCATAGTCCGGTACGATAAAGTTGAAAAATTGAACTATGTTGAGGTTATCTCCACTATAAAAACATCGAATCTTTGCGTTGAACTCTTGGCTGCAATTTTCCTAACAAACGAACAAATAAAATTCCATGGGAGAAATTAAAGAATATAACGAAAAATTTCCTCCTTCCATTCAACAATGAAAACAATTCTATAATATTTAATTCCGACATATCACAGTGATAACAAGAATCGCAATTACGTTCGAATTAAACAGAGTCTCGAATTCTACAATTTAATTAATGACTGTTCAACAATTTCCAAAATGTGGAAATGATCCTTGAAAAAAAAGGAATGAGAAAGTGGATTCTTTTTTCCCATGGACTTGCCCATCTCTTGAGAGAATAATCGAAATTACACCTCTTTTTGGCCAATAGCGCACAATTCTTCGTCGAGCCAAAGTGCTCTTCCGGTGGAAATAGACGTCATGTTGGATTTGCGATGGAGTTTCATTTGTCGCTCCTCTGAAGAGGTATGGCCACACAACGTAGATGAACTCCTGAACAGGAAATCATACCTTAATAGCGCTAATAAGAGTATTTACAAGGATGTGAGAACTTCGATATTCTATGTCGACGAATACCGATCAATGAAAACATCACTAAGCTTGAAACGTAAGCAATAAGTTGAATAGGAGAATTCCAAAAATGCAACCACTGCCGCTAAACTCTACTAGTGGACGTTCCTGGGCCTGAAGGGCGTCACGAAAGCCTCTAAGGAAATTCTATCCGCTGACTTGGTCAGCAAATTTACATAACTGTCCTCTTCAAAGATCTTCGACTGTCAATTAACTCCACAAAGAAGAGTTCTAAGCAATGATGAGAGCTTCAACTACAAGCCCTCTTTAGTACTCATTGAAGTCCCCTCTCCGATGTGGGTGGGATAAAAAAATGACCTAAGTTTTCTGGAAATATTTTGGCATATCGATGTTGAAAGCCTTTTATTTCTTTCAACCTTCATCGTATAAGCGGATTCTGCACATAAATAAATACGACCCCCATAAAGAATACAATTTTTTAAACTTATTGAAAAAAATTTCATTTCAACTTTATAATCGAATATGCTTAGCATGTGATCAAAATTTCCACAGAATCAAGTGTTTAGCAGCCAGCATTTGAGAGAATTTTGGAATTTTACTTCACTTTTTTATTTGCTACTAAATTGAAAGAGCACTTGATGCCCAACTTAATGGAATTAGCCATGGAAGAGAAAACGAAGAATTCAAAATATCACTTCAGCCGCACCAATGATCAACAGCTTGAGAGAATATGCGCCCAGGAATGGAAAAAAATAACCTCATCTTCATCGCCGTTACACCGCATTTTCAAGTCACCACACCCTTATACCTCAACAGGTATCTCCCGTTTCTCTATTTCAGCCACTCTATGGGTATTGCCCATCCTTTCTCAGAGTACCCACGGATTAAAACAACATCCCAAAATCTCTCAGCTGCAAATTACAGCACCACTTAATGGCTAATTGCAAAGAAACCATTGAATTTGCAAAGATATCAAAAATAATGATCTGTCAATTAAATGCCTAATTACCACGTGATAAGATGCCTTTAACTTATTCAAATAACACATAAATTAGACGTATATTTACAACAAATAATGGAAGTATTTGTATAGGAGATGAAAAAATGAGCAAACACATCCAGAATGAATAAAAATGCGTTAAACAATGCAGATATGAGGACTCGTATAGATAAGAACCGAAAGGCATAGGAAAAAAAACATGGATATTACAACAGAAAGAATATGGGAAAAAGGCAGCTGAAAATGATGCTAAGTGTGCTCACTTCAATATTACTAGCGCTAACGTCCATATCTTGGCTCATATTGCTTTTATTTATTTATTCATTTACTTTGTTCATTTTACATATTTTAACAGGTCAAAGGCCTAATGCCACATAGAACAACAAACCATGTGTTTCTTATAAAGTGAGAAAGTGAAAAAGCTTCTCAATAAAACGTCTAACTGTGCAGTAAAAAAGTTAAAAATCCTGAAGCATTGTTCCATATATATATATATATATATATATATATATATATATATATATATATATATATATATATATATATATATATATATATATATATATATATATATATATATATATATATATATATATATCACATAGCTCTAACGAATAAATGAAAGAGCACCGTTGAAAGATAAACGATTGCAGAGCACGCCACTATGGGCATTATACGTTTCGATGTTATGATCGCCTTCAAAGTACAACTCTTGGATAGGACGCTCTGTTGCAGAACCCCTCCGGCAATGCCCAATGACCACTCGAGGGCAGTGACTCAAAAAATACAACAGTAGTATGCCCCAAGCACAACGGTTGCAAAGAACAGGAATTCGTATCACTGCAGCAGCAATAAGGGCAATACTGCCAATACCACATACGCTACAAAGTGGCCAATACCACATACTCCATACTCGAATTTTCCTAAGCTCAAACCTTTTCTCAATGCTTCTTCTGATCGACATAACTCCATGAGACATCCAACAATTGGACGGTGAAACTGCTTACAGCAACAACTCCATCTGACAAATGCACTACCCGGCAAGTTCACCACTGTACTACTTTCATAAGGCAGTATGTTACCTGTCTCTGATATTGATGCTCTATGACGCTTTACCTTTAAATAACGTTTGTGACCTGCAAACCTTATCTATCTATTTAACGTCTCGATTTCTGTCAGTAATAGCCTATGCGCCGGCATCTACGGCTATGAAAACCGGCTGTCTCTAAAAGAGACATTTCCTGCCTAGGCACAGACGTTGCTTGACCCGCATATAGGGCAAATCAAGTCTAACAGACTTTTTTTGTAATAAGTAGTAGAGGACGACGCTGATGATGCAAGGGAAAAGAGAGATTCTATCATAGGAGGGTTAGGGATAAATCCATACTGGGAAGTATTATCCAGTTCGGCGACTCTCAAGTTATTTACGAACAAAGACACCCCTTCATACTCTAAAAGTCAACCAAGTGGTCATTCGTTTCATATCATCCCCTGATTTTAGCTGCAACTATTCGATAGTGTTCGAGTGCGAAATACTGCGGAAGTGGGAAATGGGTTTTTCTCACGGGGACGGGAAATGGATTTTACTTTAGAGATAGGGAAAAATATACTGAACATCTTTTAACGATGTACTTTGGATTCCTTAAGGAATAAAATGTTTTCAACACTTTCAAAAGCTCTGGCGTCATGAGCATAAGACCGATTGACGGAGGGGATGGATGGGGAAAGGTGAGGTTACTCTATTCAGGTGAAAATAATGTAAAGGGTACATTTCAATGCGGGAATTAGATGCTCAAAAGCAATGCATCAACCTGATGTCATCTATAAGATACTCATACTCAAGAATTACCCCAAATTATGTGAGGATATTTGTGGGTAATGAATTCCCTTTACATCTCCCCCCCCCCCTCCCCTTCCTTTTTCATAGAATTTCCATTGCCCGATGCACTGTTGATTTGCGGCTTTTAACAGAACATGATTGTTTAAATTTAGGTCAATAAACAGCAACCACTTCGTTATTCATGGATTACTTCCAAATAAAAACTTCGCATTATCCTTTTCCACTACCCTCAACTATCGATTGTTGGAAAGTTTTTTCTTCCACCTGCTCAGGTGTGAACGTTCGAGACTCGTATTCATAGAGTACTCTCCCTTCAATTGTGAAACGGAATCCATTATGGGATTATTTTCCTTTCAAAAATTTAGCACAATAACGAAGTATACGAAAAAAAAAATTTTTGAAAAATAAAAACGAATTTTTCAGTGGCACGAAAGAAAGCGATAGGAGGTGATGGAAGGGGATGGAAAGGAGAGTGGGGGATTTTCGATATGTTGTCGAAAATTTTCAACCGTTTTGTCGATCAACACTCACCGAGGTCTTATTGAACTCGATAAGCGCACCAAACCCGCGATTAAACTATCAAATTGGACGATACGAAAATTCGGCTCTTTTCAAATACCATCGAAAAAATCTCACCTTCCCCATACTACATACTGCTCCACATTACAATGAATAAAGCCGAAGATTGCCTGTATAGTATCAAGTCATCAGGTGAGCCGAAAATGTGCATTTTTGAAAGATTTGAATTTATCCAAGCAATGATTTTTTCGGCGCTTATTCTTGGATAATTCAACCTTTACCCTCTTCGTTTGGTACCGATAACGTCATTACGCTGATAAGTGTCATACCTGGCGCATCATACCTATTTCCATCAGTCTCCTCAGAAACACGCATTTTTCCGCTCCTATTATATTTCATACCCATACCTTGATTGCATGCCGTATTAATTAACCCTAGAAGAGAAACCTCGGCAATAATTTCAGAAAGAATGGTGCTCTATAGTGTGAGAAAGAACAATATAGCTTTTACGCTGCAAAACCTTGCGACTACCTTGCTATAAGCTTCATTAACCTATTCATCGAAATGAAAGTCCATTCGATAAAAATGCCACTGAGCCGCCATCAACATCAACCGTACTCAACACTGCAAGTAAGCGCAATGATGAAATGTCTACAAAATTTAGCCGCAAACGCACGCGTGGAGATGAGGTAGAGAAAACGCGCGATCCTAGCAAAACGATGCGAGCCGCTATTGATTCAATGATAAGATCATATCATAGGAGAGAATACGATTTGAAAAAAAAAAGACAATGACATTCGGCATGACATATTTTGAAGATGTTTTTTAAAAACTCTGTTAGAATTACTCATAATATAAGAAAAAAAAAACAGATTTTTCTTGAACATTTAATTTTTTTTTTTTTTTAATACGACATAGAATTAATATGAATTACGCAAATTACATGTGCTAAATTGTTGAATGTGTGTAAATTCGTTGTTGAAAATTTTTTCGCCTATGTGAGGCATTCCGGAAATGAAAAATTGCTTACTTGTGATAGTAAACTTTAGAAACGATTGCTATTCTCTTTTGTTTGCAATTGGTAACACTTTTGTCGGCGTCTAATCGATTCGGAAAGTATTGAAATCATCGAAAGGAAATATTTCTATTCTTATTTTAGATTACAATTGATTTTTCTTGTTTCATTGTGCACTTGCACACACTTCTAGGCCGGAATATATCAAAGATCTTGCAATTCATAGCAGTTGAATTTCATATAAGAATTTGATATTATCGAAAGATGCCTGTTTTTTTTTTTTTGTTAATTTCAGGTTATGATGGACTGTTATAGAGCTTTAAATAGTTCTTAAAGCTTGTCTTCCCCACCATCTCTTTAATCTATTCTACATTTACCTCCTCTCTAATCATGCTTCCTTTTCTCTAATATTTAAAGATTTATTGCGATGCTTATATCATTGAAAAATAAATGTGTTGTTTGCTAGCTAAGAACACACCCCTCTAACACACATACCCCCTCTACCATTTGCCTCGCGCATGTATGTATTACTAAATATTTCCATGTCCATAGGTTCGATGAAATTTAGGTCGATGAAAAAAATTTTCTAGGTCGATGAAATTTGATCGCATATCTAGAATGTGGTCGATCAAATGTTGAACGTAGAAAGCAGTTAGAAAAGTGAAGCATATAGTTCGAGTAATTAATATGCAGATTTAAATAAGTCTAATATTGATAAAAATCTATGAAGAGATTCATGCTGATTGGATAGAACTTATGAGATTTTATCGTGATATATGAAAGTTACTTCCGGCTAATCTATAATTCAACTGCAAAAATGATTTGAAATATTTTCCATTTTTTCTCCTTGAAATTAAAAAAAAATCGATGCCATAAATTATGGTACATATAATTTGATATTTATTCTAGTGATAAATGATAAGTGAAAATGATAAGCACTAATAATATCAGCTAAATATTTTCAAACAAAAAACTTTTTTTTTTCTAACGCTTATCACTTCACGTGGAAAATAAAGCAATTTTGATTTCATAATTTATCAGCGAAAAAAAAATGAAATATGCAAATAAACCTTATCTAACGATCCACCTATAGCGGTTCATCGGCGTCAAGGTGAAGTATGAATGCTTGGCTTATTGCAATTATTTTCCTATGAATTGAACGATGTATAATACGAATGCAATCGGTTCAAAATGTACGCATATTTTGAGAGTCTATCAAATGCGTTTATCTGTTTTCGATGTTTATAGAGCGATATTGAATAAATGAAGTATAGATGATCAATCTGTGATGTATATTGCGCCTACCGAACGTCACAACTCTATCTTCAGCGCTTGCCCGAGTTGAAGCTAACAAATCAGTTAGTTACAGAAGATCGACTACTAAACAACTCGTTATTGTCTGAATCAACCACCAAAGTTCGGAAAGTTTTTTTTTTTAATTTGCTTCACGTTATGCAGCAGTGCGAATTGAACACGCATAAAAGACAATACGCTATCGTACTTCCGAGGCCTGAAGCAGAATACTTTACTGTGTTTGCTAATGCTCGTACAGCAATCCATGTAATCTAAGCTAGTCAAACAAGCCCATAGTACTCAATGTCTTTGCAAAAATCTCCGTTTGTCCGAATTCATTTTATCGTGCATTTCATTGAATGGAATGTTTAAAGTAATTTTTTTTGTATACAAATCACTGATTTAAACCTCACATGTTCTGCATATAGCATTGATCCGTCGTAACCAATGATCGCTGCATCCGCAATGAACGCCAGTTCCGGAATCCTCATGGTCTACGCCGGTTCCGGAATGGGTCATCCATAAAGCATCACGTTCCGAGAAGCGTCAGCAATCGAAATCACATTATTTTTGTCGCACATCCAGTAATTTCAGGTCGAAATGAAAGAGAACTTTGCCATTGTGCGTCTCTGTGAGTGATTCCTAAAGATACCTTTCCTTTCCGATAGCCTTTTCTATTAACAGACGGTGTCAACATTTCTTTAGATTTGGTTCAGTCACACACGTTTGAGGCCTCGATGATGACGGGTGCCTAAATATGTGTGGAATTACCTGTTAGCTGATAGCATAGTTTTGGCAGTAGTTTTTACCATTGCAGGAGGCCACGGAAAACTTGAAGTCACGTTCTGCCGTAGCACAGATGGACGATTGTACACTGTAATTCAAAAGTGATAAGAAGAGGATCTTCGCGGTCTCTCTGTGGTAGTTGCAAGGACCGCGGATGTTGCTGTTGCCTCATTCTATTCCCTCTCCTCCACCTACCCTTCTTCCCCTAGTTATGAGGGAAAAGGTGCCGATGCCAGGGAAGCATATCAGGCAATATTCAATATTTCCGAAGAACGAGTTCTGAATTCGCCTCCTTGTTGATTGTCAGAAAACAGATTCCAGCAAGGAGGTAGGAGGAGATCGATAAGAATCATTTGGTAGGACCCCCTAAAGAAACTCGGGCTGAGCGCAAAGCAAACGGAACAATGCTGTACAGAGTGCACATTCACTGCTCTTTAGCGGGACAGGGAAAGCAAAAAAAAGGAAGAAGCAGCGTTTGATAGTTTGAAACAGTCGTCAAATGTGCTGAAATAGATTAGGAAAGAATTTCATTTCAACAGATTATATTCACAACTAGAGTGTAAGAGACCTCCAGTCTCATGATCTGAAGCTAACGATTTCCTCGAACGACACCAGGTGGATATGTTGTTTATTATTGGATAATTTTTTGTGCCATCTCTCACTTTAATTCATCACCACTGGAAGGAGCTATAGCAATATAAGCGCACCGGTAAAATTCAGGTCTTCCATGATGGTGCGGTTTTCGTTACGTACCGATCAGGTAATACAAAAATAAACTTTTTGTGGGGAAGAGTTGTATGAGCGATCTGATCTATTGAAATATGAGTGCATTATTTCGCTGATGACTTACATGTAAATTGTGAAACTGGTTGATACTTAAACGAATAAAGTGCCAAAGCGCATATCGTGCCAGCATGTTTGATGCACTTTTCCGCTTCTTTCATTAATAAATTTCTTTCAACAAATCACGTTACATTTTAAAAGATCAGTTTATGCTTTATACAATGGGGTGCTATAAAAGGTGAATATTTTATAACGAACCTCTGAAGTAATCTGACCCGGAAAAGTTTTTATCAGGAGGTAACTTGTTGATCAAATCCAAGTGTTCTCGATTGCAACCGAAAAGAGGCGATTATGATGCAGTGTGAACTTAATTTACAAGCTTGTAACAAACAAATGAATAAAACACACTATAAAAATAAATGTGTCTTAATGAATTCGGCAGATCAGGATATCTTGAGACTGCTTCGTCTCGTTTCTGAGATAAGCTGTTACAAGGCTCGAGGATCCCTGAGTTGCGTGATACTGCCGTTACAAACTTGATTAGGCAATCGAAAGGTTGTGCCTATTGAGGCTTAAGGTGGCATCCATACTTTTACCTCAGAGGTTCTCCACTAATTACAAAGACAATCAAACTGTTCTTGCATTGTTTGCATAAAAAGATAAACAGACAATCAGATAAATTTGTATGCGTACATAAAAATCGTTGTATTCTTAAAAAGATCTCAAAATATAAACTATAGAAATGTTTGATTATTGATATTATGCTTTTAATCTTGAAATACGCATTCTTTATCGTCAATTCTCAACGAATTTAAATAAAAAAAATTTGCATGGAAATCTATCCCTTCAAAGATTTTACCGAATAAAGTCACAATCATTTGCGTATTTGAAACGCACTTAGGACGCTCGCTCCATCTTTCCCTGCTGAGGTTTGCTGGGGAAATCGTTATTTTTACTTGTCGACTTGCGATTGGTTCACCTTCTGATTTAGGCTACTACCGGTAGTTGATATATGAGGATTATTGTTTAGGTGAGGTTTTATCCATGCGATTTGTCACTTGCGATTTAACCGGTCATATTTCCGTTGGCTCGGCATTGACATTCACTATGCCTTTAAACTATCCACTATACAGTCCTAAAATATTTAAAAAATCAAGAACGATTATTTCTGAGTTATCATAGAGCATTTTTTATTTTCTCGACAATGGTGCCTGAAAGTTTAATTCATTCAAAATCACAAATGATTTATGAATATCGATATGAACAATTACGAAGTGTGAAGACTCTCGACAACTAAAACCCTCTCTAAGTAGTTATTCATCGGACACCTTATAGAAGGGAGGAGGGGGGGGGGGGGAATTTTTCACTAGTTCGATGACAGTGAATCCAAAAGGGGAGAAGTTCTTAAAATGGAAGGCTTTCAAGGAATCTGATTCTATCAACGTCATAATTGTCTCGGTTGCCTAAATTCGTTGAATTAATTGACGATTAATTTCAATTTTTAGTGTTTTCAATTATTAACAAAAAAAGAGAAAAACTCTCGAAAAACTTCAAGATAAAAGGACAGATGCATGAAAATGAAAGAAAGAAGGCGCATCCGTTCTAGGAATCGATTTTTTTAAATGATTCATTCCATGAAATAATGCATCATTTCTGGAAATGAATGCAACCCACCTGTCTTATCAATCATTTTTAGCGTTACTTCAGAGAAAAGTCTACCTGAGGCTATCATATTTGTCGTACCATTCTATAAAATAGTTATAAGACGACGTAACACAGTGCCTCGTCCTTTACTTTTCTCGTTGATTTATCTCATAGTGAATTAATCAAGGTTATTTTATTGTGATATTTTCACTTGCAGAAGGCTTCAGTCGGCTGTTGTTGTACATAATCGAAAATGACCACCGAAGAAGGGTATGTTCTCTATTTTTTTGCTCCTTTTGGAAATAAATAAATGCGCTCCGTTTGGATTTCAACTAAAAAGCTAAAAAATTCAGTCGTTTTATATTAGAAAAAAAATCCAAAAAGTTTGAAAAGTCGCCAATATTTCTACTTAGAAGTTTACTTCGAAGTAAAGGAATATAGAAATGTAACTGCTAGAGATGCGGCATCTTTTGGGAGATGATTTTATCCTTATTGCCTTTGAAATACTGTATTAAATTACGAATAAATGTCTCCTCATATCACTACCACTTCCGTTTAGCTGAAGTTGTGAGGTAGCGTGAAGGTGAGGGCTTAGGCTCGTCTCTTGCCCATCGGTACTGATAAGTCGATTCATCGTTGTTCCATGCGACTTGCTCCACCGCCCGCGTCCCGATGAGACCACTGGTCAAAATGACTCGATAGGACAAAGCCAAAGAATTTGCTCGGAGTCCTCTTAGAACCGACCGCGCACTAAGCAAAACTAAACGATGAATGTTATATGTAATTATATCTATCTAAAGACTTTATTGTATCAGTTTATATAATGTTACTACTATACAATAATGTATAGAATACTTCATGCTGTATTAAAAAGCAGGCAAAAGAAAATATGGAGTTAAAAATATGAAGAGATAAGAAGATGATATAACAGTTAAAATATTTTGCTCGGGAATATCATCCGCTTCAAAGCAATTTTTACAGAGCTTGTTGCTGGATTTAATGCAGTTTTTTGCTCATCGTGACTTCAGTATTCCTGGAGCCGCTAATTACCTGTGAGAGAAGAGGGAGAGAATGACGATCCAATCACCACCTATTCCATTCCACTAAATTCTCTCCATTCTTCCGCCATTTCTTATCGTTCGGCCAATAATTATATCGTTCGATAAGAGTAATGAAAACGGTAACTTTCATGTAATATTCTAGTGTTTTCGTTTTTCAGGAATACGACAATCGGCATTGGTGATCAGGTAAATTCTAACAAAGAGCATATAAAATATGAGGATATTAATGCTTAGATATTGTTATCAGCCCATTCTTCTGTGCTGTGATCCACGTAAAATCCAATCAGACTATACCATACGTTTTCCTGTGAATGAGAGCACATCAGATGACTGAACATGAGGAATTCAAATACACGAGGCGCACATGATTCACTCAGTGCAACCGCTTAGTTTCTATAAATTTCCTCAGATGCAAGGACAACTTTCAAAGTTAATAGGCTTTCTTCTTGAATTAGTGAAATTTTCAGTTATTTTCTCGAACAAATTCAAAGTTATATATCAGCTTTCTCATCTGCAAGAAAAATATTCAATTTTGATGAGAAGCAATGATTTTTGAGTTTTTTTGCATTCATTTCATTTATTCAGTCATTTCGACAATTATAAATAAAAATTAAAATATACACAATAGTGTATATTTTACCTTCTTCAATCGTCCATACTAATGTTTTATCAAAAAATCCGCTTTCCTGATATCTAGTCATAGTTAAGTGTATGCAAAGTTTTTGTCACTTTTAAGTACCCATAATAGCACTTTTCATAGATTTATGTATAATGTAGTGCAGTTGGCTGTCTTATGATATACGATATGCCGGACAAAGTTTGTAGCTTTAGATTGAATGGCTTTCAAGACAGACATACACGCACACACACATACTCAATCAGACGCCTTTACCAATACTCTCATCCATCATGTTGTATTGATACGAAGAGAATGATTCCATTTAAAATGTGAATGAACATTTTCTTTATAATATCAAAACTAGAAGCGTAACAAAACTCGTATTTTTTTTTTTAGTTTTTCAATCCTCATTTTTGAATATGTTTCGATTCCATTGAATTTCAAATCTAATTCTAATTCCATTTCCCTCAGCCACAATCCCTTAAAGCATGCGATATGCCATATATATTCTTTCAATGCTAATAAAATATATCAAAGGATTTAAAAACTTTTTAATCGTTTATACGAAAAAATATTGCATTCCCGAAAAACTACATTTTGAAACGTTTAGATGATCAATTTAAGAGACTAAATTAGTGGTATTGAATAAATAATTCTTGTAGACGGCAGCCGACATTGGTGCTATATCGATGTATGATATTTCGATATATGGCGGTGATAAAACAAAGCTTACAAGAAAAGAGCGTATGAGACGTCGTGCAAGAAGAATGATAAAAGCGGGTCTTCGTGAGGATCAGTATGTCACTTCCAATTCATTCATTGCTTTTATTGCCTTAGGCTATTTATTAATTATTATTTTAATTTACACATAGAACGAAACCACTTCTTTTACAGACTCATATATTATTGGTGAAAGAATGTTTATAATACAATCGCACAAAAGTTATGCCTTTTTTTTCAAGATTGCACTAAAATTTTTTGCTCAGCTTATTCAGAGGAGACTGTCTTAAATAAGAAGAGCAAGAGAGGGATGGGAAGAGGGCGAGGAAGCGAAAGGAAAGGCGTAGTGTGGAAACTATTCCTTAATGCAAAGCTTAATTTTATGATGACATAAATTACTGATGACTATTTTATTCTCTGAATGATTCAAGAATTAAACTACTGGGATATAGAGAGGAAGTTGGGGGGAGGGGAGGGGGGTTAATTTTAACAGCCCTCTCGACTGAATATATAACTAGCAGTAAAAAGCATTACATGGCTAGTGTTTAGTTCATTGTAGTGAATTGGCTCTAACACGTAATTTAATTTCAGGTGTTATTGTTGCTCACTGGAAGGTGTACCGGTTACCGCATGTCTCATAATTGGTTCAGTGATCATTTTTGTAATTTGTTGTGTTTTCTTAGTCACATTTATGTTAGCCGGTTTCAGTATCACACAAACATTTACCGAACCAGGCGATTAACGTCATTGATCTCGAGGTCCGAGATCATTTTAAGTCATCAATTCTTCATTTCCATACTTCATCATTTGTCAGTGCTAACTTCACAATTATGGCATAAAAGTTTCTCTTGTTTCTTTTAAACATTTCCACTCATGCAATGTCATTGAACGTCTGTCTTTCAAAATGTTCGTTATTTCCAGCTCAAATATTATTTTCTCAAAGATCGTAGATTAACTCTCTAGGCAATACTTCCATTTTGGGAATACACTTTGTATTTAATGCGTAAATTTCTGAGTAATTAATTCAAAACATAAAAATACAATTAAAGTAAAATATTCAAAATTTTCATTTCAGTTATTAATGCTAATGTTGGTTGCAAACATTTCAATATGCATCGCCCACCATTTATTCCTAAGAGTTATTCCGTTACCTCGATGCTGGGAATTTGCATTTTTCAAATAAACTGGCTGTTGAATATCTTTGTGGGGGATTATGATCCGTGAGTAATGCATGGAATAGTGTATAAGTCACGGTCATCATTCCACTCAAATGGTGCGTATTCGTTGCTCTAGTGAAACTTAATGAATCTTCATGTAAAGTCTCCAGCACAATTAAGGTGTGATGCAGAGTGATGCCACATCACTCTAGACCATGAAGTGGTGATACAACACCTCATGACTCTTTCATAGTAATTAATTTGCAAGGAATCAAATCTGCAGCAATTGTTGTAATTATTGGGGTTGACATGACGCTTTTCAGATTTGTGTCCGCTTGTTGCATTAGTGTATTTGTGAGTATTCGTCGTGGCTTGCATGTGGGTATGCGTTTTTTCGTTTAGGGGGGGGGGGGTGGGGGGAGGAGGGAAGAGAGAGGAAACGAGGATGGAGGAAGGGGGGATGAAATGATTGAATTTCAAGATATGAAGGTATAGCATTTAGATGAATGAGAAAAGCAACAATAGCAATAGGATTTCAAAGTAGAAACTATGCACAGCATTTTTATTTAAGTTCGACTGCTATTCATTAGCAATCATATAATCCGACCTGTGAAATTTCAAATTTTTACACATGGATCAGATTGACTTCTATCTGCAAAGAGCAATATTTGCGATATAACGAATAACCTAACCTTCCTTTTTCAATTGCACTGTCATTTTTTAGTCGTCGAACGTTGTGAGATGGTGAAAAAAATTGAAATTTTTTTTAGAACTTAATAAGTTATTTAGTTATTTAGTTATTTAGTATTTAGTACAAGTTATTTACTCCTCTCTGTGTGTAATTGGAGCAGAGTTGACAACGTTTTATGAAGATATAAAGTTCAATATACCTTGACGTATGAAGATATCTGCTCACGCTGATGGCAATAATAAAAATGATGCTAAATTGTAGAAAAAAAAATTAAACAGTATAAATTCCTTGATTGACGCTCAAAGCCTTACGCAAAATGTTCGATCGTTAGAGATTGACGAATAAACGCTCAAAAAGCAAAGGTTGATTTTAGGACTAGCAAGATTAGTTGATAACAGGAAAGCGAAATGTGCCAAATGAAAGTGTTTTTTTTTTCGAAGTACAAAGATATTTGAATTATTGATAGATGCGACAAAAACGATTATAACATTGTCGACTATAATAAAATTCAAAATTTATTTTTTTTTTAAATTGAGCTTTTATTGTTATTGGGGCTATGGAAAGAAATTTTTAAATTTCAGTAATATGCGGATTGTTGGCTAACTAGTGAAATTACTTAGATATACTCATATATTCAAAGAAAGTTTCGAGGAATTTTTTTTTTTCGAGTTGTGTTCAATTTATGGAAATATGATTCATGGAGGTAATTTTATGGGCAATCGTGTAAATCGTATTGATTAATTATTGCACTTTGGGGCGAAATATAGAATAATACTGAGGTTTTCTTCTATCTAATTTTAAAATTTATTCGCCCATTAGAAGATCTAGCTCAATGGCCTTTATTTCTTGCAAAAAACGATTAAAATAATATTTTAAAATCAATGTTGCCTATGATAATTCACTAATACGCAAATTAAACTATTCGCATGAATGTTTTTTATCGGATTTTGTGATTAAAATATTAATTTTTTTTTTAGCTAATGGTATATACTGTTTTAGCTTTATAGTTAACTGAGTTCATTGATAATTAATTAATTAATTAATTAATTATTTATTTATTTATTTGTTTATTTATTTATTTAACTAACTAATAATTACTCATCTATTTTAATGAGTTCGTCATGCGTCTATTTTGATCTCTATTTTTCGTTCTAATTTAATTTTTTTCTTCTGATTTTTGATTTTTTTTTTATTTGTCATTTTCATATATTTTCGGCTGTTCATTACTCGAATTATATTACTACTATATTCGTTATATGTCTCGTTGTCTTATCATTTTTTCTTTTTTTTTTCTTTTTCTCTTGCTGCATTACTTAATGCAACTTTTAAAAGTTTCTTCATGATCACCTATTAATTCGAATTTTTCACTAAACGTTGGCGATATTTCCTATAATAAGATGTAATATTTGAAAAATATTTCAAATAATGCACACTGATATTTGCATATATGCAAATTTATTCGACTTAATTTGTAGTATTAGCAATATTGATCCAATATTGATCTCTTGTAGTTTAATGCTTACATCACGAGTCAATAAGTCATGTGCGTAAACGCAACGATTATCGATTGCTTAATGCGTAGTGCTTATTGATATTATAAGCGGCGTGCAATCTCGACGATGTGTCGACGATTACATTTTCATTGCTTTCGGATTTGATTTTTGCACTATTATATTCACTTATTTCTTAAGATTTATATATCTTCCAATAAATAATATTGTTGAAACAATTTTTGAAAAATATTCTCTCTAAGAAATTATACAATACAACAAAATTTTTAATGCTTAATTATTAGGGGAGTTTTTTTTTTTAAAGCGTTTGATCAATTTATATAGAAGATAAAAATTTTTATTTTCAGAAATATTGAACGAATTTTTCGTGTTTTTCATTTCAATAAAAGCGCGGCTTCTAATATTCATGAGGGATTTCTATCATTCAAAAATTTTCCAAACGAAAATAATTTTTTCACGGGAGAAAAAAATCAACGAGGAAGCAGATGTATATTTGAGGTTAATTAATGAACGAGGAATAGATGTGTGGAAATTTTACTCGTTGAACATTTAGCCTTTCTTTTTGCTCAATTTTCTAAATTGAGTGTAGCGGTGTTTTTTTTTTTTAAACTCTATTTGCCTTGTGCCATCCTCAAATGAGGCTTGTATCCGATATTGGGGTTGTAATATTTGCAACTATTCACGTACGACCTGTATTCTAGGCTAACTTATAAGAAAGCGGGGTTTGTAAATCAAGGTGTACGGTGCATATTGCATGAAAAAAGACAAGCTCTATAACGAGAGAATGTTGTGTGGTAGTGGCGATACTTACATGATTCGACGTAGCAGCCCGAAAAGACTGCCGTATCGGACTTCTTTTTTTCCCCTGCCGTATCGGACTTCTTTTTTTCCCCCTTTGTTTTCATTGAATAAAAGCTTCATATCAATGTTGGATGCATAATTTTCCTATTTTCAGCGTGAAGGTGATTAAAGAAAACGGTGATTGATTATCGCAGTAGGCAATTGTGGACATACTTTATAACTAAGAACAGTTAATTTATGAACCTTTGAGGCGTAAGATTGTCGTATATTTATAATGCTAATAGCACGTGAAGCTTAGCCAAGTGATCAACATATCATAATAGGTTTATCTGGCTCAAACTTAGGTGCTAACCGTTAGGTGATAAGCTATTAACAAAACAAGCATTTACCGTTCATTGTGGCGAGTAGAACCACTCACGGTAGGTCTATCTGTTAGGTTAGCTGCTGGGAAAGCAGACCATTCCGAGTTCGGAATACGTCGAGGGAAAACTTTTTCTCTCACTTCATAAAATGTTCTTCCTAGCAAATGGTGACTTCATAACCATCAATAATCCAACAACTCCTCCATCATATTTTCGAATATGGTTATTTAAAAGTACACTTTTTCTTCTACCTAAAAAAAAAATTCAACAGGAATTAGCAAACATAATAGAAAACAACATCCCACGCATTTTGTATTGTTTCCTCAATAAGGTTGTAGTGAAAATTTTTCATCCACCTAGTTCTTTTCTGGATTCTTTTTGACGAGGATGTTGCTTCTTTTGAGTTATCAATTCATAAGATCATTATAGTAGTGGATAGCTTTTATCCTTATAAAGATGTCTTGCTCAAGGACTATGCACTTCGCCACCACAGTTCACATCTGTAGTGCCTCCTAGTCCGAAAGTGCCTTCTATGATATGCTCTTATAGAACTAACCTATGGAGGAGGGCAAAGGAGATAGGAAATGATCTCGTTGTGAGGTCTATCCTCAAAGGTATTTAAAAAATTTGCAAAGTTTAAAGATCATGAGGAAGCATTACTCATCGTCCTTCCCGTTTGTCAGGCAAGACATCGGAACAGTCTGTTAGTTTTTTTTTTTTTAATTTCATTTATATTTATGTTGCTGATTGTGCAGCAGTGCTCTATAGAGCAGTGCTCTATCTGTCAGCTTCGATACTCGGCCACTACCATCTTTTAATGTTTATTTTCATTACGTATTGATGGCGTGTTGTTTACTAGCAACAACGATAGTTCAATGTTTTGAATCTTCACTATTATCGGCTAATTCTTCTTCTTATAGCGAAAATATTTGCTAACGATTTCACTAAGAAAAATATAATTCATAAATTTTTTTAAACGATAATTTCAAATTTATAAAAAAATATAATTTTTATTTCATCAATAAAACTTTATCATAATTCTTTTCCAAAAAAAAAATGTTTTGATTATTAAATTTATTGATTACATATATATGTAAATATATATGTAAATGATCTTTACATAACCGTTAAGCTTGCTATCTATTTCTTGTGAATACGTTTTTTTTTTTCCTTTCTTTCGATATTTTTGAACGGAATTCTTTAGTTGATATTCTGAGGCCAATAATTATGTCAGTGGAATTAAATGCAAAGTTGGATTGATGAGAAATTATTGGATCAATAGTTCTAAGTATACCTTTATTACTTTCATCCAAATAAAGGTGAATAATAACAGGTAAAGTGAATAACAGGTAAAGATGAATAATAACAGGTAAAGTTGAATAATAACAGGTAAAGTTGAATAATAACGCTTCTTATGACTTACACTATTAAACGCATAATTTTTGGAAGCATGCTTGAGATCGTGTTGATTCATTGCCTCACAAAATAAAAACCACCACGATTTATATTGTAATTTATTTAACAATTTTCTCGAAGAATGCTTCATTTATGCGAAGCTTCTCAATTACATCAGATGATTTGCAATCACTTCACTCTTTTGCTAATCATCGACCATAAAATTTTAGATTTATTGATCGAATTAAATTTTGCAAAGAAAAAAAAATCATTTTTCATAAATTTCTAACTTTTTATTTAGAAAAATTTATGAGATGAAATTTAAAAAAAAAAACTTTTAAAAAAAAGATGTTATAAATTTTTTTAATCTCTAAAATCGATGAGATTGTAAATTTGAATCTGTGAACTCAGAAAGTATTAAAGAAGATTGCGCGAAATTGTTGAAATTTTTCATCATTATCAATCACAGTAGGCTTTATTGTATACTATCTGAATGAAAGACATGAAGACCCGTTTCAAACTATTCTCTCCAGTATTTTTGTGCATTTTTGTAAAACCGCATTTGTATAGCGTATTACTGCGTTGTCGTGTCTGTAATGTGTGTGTATGTGTGATGATATATATATATATATATATATATCTGTGACATATTTATGTGTCCATGGTGTATGCACTTGTCTGTTTATTTATCCGGCAATTAAAGACGATTCGTTGAACTCAGAGATACGAATTTGAGTGCATTTGCCACAGAATGACGTCCAATATTACCTTCCAATGTGAAATTGAACGTTTAGAGACGAAATTAGTCTACATGCTCTTTCAAGTGCTCGGATTTTCATTTTAATTCAATTGGCTTACCGAAAAACTAAACAAATTTTTTCTCGATGATTTGCCGCTCATATCGGTTGAAATATAGATGCATTGTTTGGCTCATTTGCTTATTTCTTGGCAATTCGTTTATTTGGTTGGATTCAAGAGTACAACTGCAGAAGCATTTTTTTGTGCTAACTCTTTTCTGGAGCGTTTCCGCATTTCCCTTATTAATGCATAAATGATGAATAATCCTTTCTTTAATCATTCGTTCCCAAATGTATCCGTATGGTAGGCTGGAAGGCTTTTTTTTCCCATAGCAGGTAAGTTGTAAGAGGGGGGGGTGGGGGGGGGGGGGGGAGGAATAAATTCATGAGGGGAAAATCGCACAAATCGCATAGAAAAACAGGTTGTTCTCTTGTAAAAGTTAATAGTGATGAAATGAGTGATTTGATAGAGAAGGTTATAAGATACGTATTCGCCTTACATGATTCATCTTTTTGCTTATTTCATTAATTAGTTATAATTTTATAAAATTTTAAAATATAATTATTGAATTTTTATATTTAAATCTTTAATTTAATTCAATATCAATTTTTATATTCAATTTAAATATATTCAATTAAATAAATATATTCATTTAAATTAATTTCATAAAATTAATTTTTATTTAAATTAAAATTGCAATTTAAAATATTGAATTTTTATTTATTATGTTGTATTAATTTTTTTTTTTTTTTGGAAAATATATGAGCAAAAATATTTTCGTTGAACAATTAACTAATATTTCCAAAGAACAAATTATTTATTGAAGTGGAGAAAATTGATATTTTAGTGCGTAAATCCATTTATTCATTATATACAATATATAAAACTGGATTGATGAAAGGAAATTTTTTTCGTGGATAATTACTCTCCTCTTAGATAATTAGTTGTGAAATCTTCGAACAAAATACATTTTTAGATATTATTTTCTTTTTTTTTCATTTCATTTCATTTCATTTCATTTTTTTTTTAAATCAAATCTATTACTTCACTTATTATTTTTCTTCAAAGAAAATGAATAATAATTAAGCAGCACTTTTTTTTTAAAAATTATTTTAATTTATTTTCGAAATTTCTTTGAAATTTTTTTGTTTTTTTCAAAATTTTTTATTGATATTTATTATTGGTTTTAATAGTATTCGAGTTGTAATTGAAAAGAAAAATTAACATAAGTGATTTTGAAAAGATGGCAATTTTTTAAAATATAATCATCATATTCATTCATATATTTTTGTCTTATTGAATGAGCACTCTTTTCATCTATTTTAGAGGTTCGATTCATATTATGTTTCGCTTAGTATTTTCACCTTTGGTTGTCTTGAGGGATCTTCGCAAATGTAACGTTGATGTTTTCATGTAAGCACCTGCATAATTTTAGTTTCAACGATAGTCTTATATTTGGACTTCATAACGCATCCAACAAAAATATATATATATATATATATATATATATATATATATATATATATATATATATATATATATATATATATATATATATATATATATATATATGCATATGCAAATATGTACTAGGTCGTTTTTATGTATGCAAATTTCAAACACATTCAAAATGCTACAAAAGATATGCATTCGAATATTTTTACTGAATACCTCACTTTAAACTTTATTTCACCTTTATTTGATATATTTTAATAATTCTGAGAGTTGCTTGATTCTTATCATATCATTATCAGCAAAACAGATTATTCCCCGTCTTATCTTATCAACACAAAAACGAATGTTGTTGATGCTACGCACGAAATGGTTTGTATTTTTCTTACTTGACTGCATATCTAATGCAATCCATTTCGTAAAAAGAAATATTTTTGCACTATAGAAAGTAATCGCTGTCTAGAATATTAATTTTTTTTTCTATGCGGAACGAGCAAAAAAGGTTATCTTAATTACAAGCGTATGCTGGCAGATAGAATCGCTTGTTCCTTTGATTTCGCAGAGTGTTAATATGAGGTTATTATTTATTATTTGATTTATCTACCTGGTTTTATAAGATTTCGCTGTTGTCTTTTCCACAATCGTGTGATATCCTCGATGCTAGGACGAATAAACGAATGGAAAAGTGATCAAACGAGATTCTGATTCCTCATAGGTGTAAATTTTCAGCCCTTCAGGTAACATTTACAAAAGGAATTCACCGTTAGGATTCACGTTTAAGAGGAATGAGAAAAGATCGAAGTTTCATTTGCCATTTAAATTCACTTAAAGCTAACATGTAATTGTGCAATTTACTAATTCAGTTCGATTTTTTTTTTCAATTTCTTCAAAACTTTTTGATTATTCGATGCAAAAATTATTATTCGATGCAAAAATTATTCGATGCAAAAACGACAAAAATTGAAAGCTTAAAATTTTTCATACACTAGAAAATACGTCAATAATTTTTTTTTTGGAGCATTTCGGAAAATTTTTTTCGAGTTTGCGTTTAAAAAAAAATTCGAAATTACCATCGAAATTCTTTAAGAATCGTTGATGCATATTTATGAGGTCTTCGTTTAGAATGTTATTGAAAACTTGCCAAACTTGATTTTAACGAATATTTTTTTAAAATTTTTTTTAATTTAATAAAATTTAATAAAATTATCTGAAAATTTTTAAAATTCTGTTTTTTCCTAAATTATGGAATACTTTCATCACTAAAACCTCAGCAGTTTCAAGCAGTAAGGTATAGATAAGTTTCTCCCAGGTATTTCAATCAGTGAAAAATTTCGGATATAATCGCTCTATACAGAGAATTTACACTTAATAATAGAGTCAATTTAAGACATGCATAGGCGTCTTTTCTCCTCTCCTCTCCGCCTTCCTCCCACATCTTTCCACCCCTATATAATTTCCAGAGATTCTTCAGCTCGGTGATCTTAGATCAGAATTTATGGATCACTAACAATTATATATTACTAACTTATGCATCATAAAACTTTGAGAGAAATCGTATAAAAAAGTTGGCATTTTTCCCGAAATTTATTATACGAAATTGAAAATTGAGCGTTAATATTGCTAGTAGCCATTCTCAATTATGAAAGATTTTGCCGGATATTTCAGGTTTTTTTAATAATCAAAAAAAAATTTTTTTTTAATTGCAACATTTACCTCAAAAATTTATCAATTATTCTCTTTCTTCTTAATTGAGAGATTGCGATCGAATGAGAAATGGATTGTGGAATTTCATAGTTGATAAAAATTCGTAATTATCTTATTATTATATGTGCCCGAAATAATGTAATTAATTCTTTTTAAAACGTTTAGAATTCCCTTCATTTCTTTGAAATTATCATAGGTGAGGGGGGGGGGGGGTCGTATATCAATTTTATTTTCCTCGAACTTTGGTCACGGTGGTGATTATTTCATTGCACTAGGAATAATGGTGAAATCAGTTGATTCAATTTATGACCTTGCAAAAAGCGCATTTTGCACCACTTCTTTGATGCGCTTTCCCATTCGTGCCTTAATCGGTTGCTTCGAAGAGATATTTCAAAAGTTTTTGCTCTTCGATCAAATTCCACTTCTTTAATGCTCTTGTCAGGTGTTACCTGGGTGTTATTTGTATCGCTAACCTCAGGTGTGCAATAATGAGATCTTGAATATAAAGCTTCTTATAGTTTACTGTATATAATAATACTCCATGCATTATTGTGCATGTTTGACTTTATTGTTGTTTGCTATTTCTCAATATGCTCTTTTCCAAATCACTGTGTTGTTCTAATATCCCTTAAGTTGTTTATCATCGAAGAAAAATTTATTTTCTTCAAATTTCTTTGGTGCTTTCCGTCGAATTCCATCGAAACACTTAAAATTCACATTCTTACTCGCCCTCTCTAATGTGCTTCATTCCCTAATAAGTTAGCTCTAAGGTCATTCTTTTTTTGCTTCTTCAGTTTCAAGGTAATCACAAATCACTAATAGCTCCACATTAAATTTTTGCAAGCATATTCATTACTTAGAAAAGAAAATGAAGGGGAAAAAAAAGCGATTGCGCCTTAAGCCTATCGCTTTGAAGGATAAAGCGCCGGTTGTGAAAAATCGAAAAGTCGAACAACGGCGTTGCAAATGGTCGTAACCCTTACTAATGTTTCACTTTGGTTTTTTTTTGCATTCTTCTACTCTAATTTTCATTTTTATATAAAATTTTACTGGAATATTCTCTATATATCTGCGGAAATTCGGTATATTGAAAAATCTTGATGCAGTTTTTATGTTGGTCTCACCAATATATGTCAGGGTTGAAAATTTAAATACTAGGCGGTTCGCATTGGCATTTACGTGTTGAAAGCAAAAACACATCAACATTCGCTATAAACTAAGCACATATCATACGTATATGAGCCGGGATGAAAAAATCTTCAAGTTTCTTCCGTTGAGTAATGTAATTTCCGAACGAAATAAAAGAAATCTCCATTTGATGACACATTGGAGATCATTTAAGTCGTTCAGATTTGTGTATTATTTTTAGATTTATCTTCTCAGTAGCTATTTGGTGTCACAAATTTTTCAGCAATAAAATCTTTTCGATCGATATCGTTTAAATGCATAAGAAGCGAATCTTATAATTTTGATTTTCCTCATTCTATAGATGGTAAAGGTTTTTATCTAATGCAAACGTTAAATAATCGATAGTTATTCAAATATTCAAACGTGTATGTTGATAGATATATTTCTTTTTGAATGGCGTAAATTTGATGTGAATTTTAGCGATTCGTTGGTTGTCCTTCTCGTCGATCCATCGCATAAAAGAACTGAGAATTCGTTGTACGAGTTCGGCTCTATCTAAGTCTCTATCCCAATATATAAATACGAGCAATTGTTTTGTCGAGTTCGCGATTCAAAGGTGCACAATAAAATATCGATGGCATATCATCAGGTTCTTTCTCTTCGTTTTAGAATTTCCTGGTTTTTTTTCATTAGTGCATGAGTAAGCATCATATACTCTTTCCATATATTCAGCCTTCCTCTTCCATGCCTCCTCCTCTCGTTGAGCTAAAACCTGTGGAAATTTAAAAAATATAGCTCCCAAAGAAGTTTTATGAATTTGTATGTTTTTTTCTGATCGAGTTGTTCGCAGATGTGGCTGTTGTCTTTAAGTTGTACATATAATGCGGAATTAGGTACGCAGTTTTTAGCACTGATGAAGTATAAAGCCGACGTCGCAGTTTCTCATATTCACGCGTTTAATTGGGATTTGCGTTAAATTCGCTCTGGCTGGATATGCCGGGAGCAATGAGACTGAAATCGGACCTAGTCCACGATCTGATCGGAATTGGTTAAACTGAGCAACTTTTCGAGGTGGGTATAAATCGGAGCTGGGATCGGCTCTAATCCACAACCGATCATGGCTCAAACCCTCATTCTCGATCCGATTTCAGTTGCAGGCGAGGTCGAGGTCGAATTTGGCGGAAATTCGCCTCGTGGTATCGGCCTTAATGGATTGAAATGAATATGTTTTCTTCCCTTGCCCAAATTTAATTGTTGTTATATAATAAAAGAATACGAGTAACTAGTAGAAGTGAGTAGCTAATAGTGCGGTCTTATCAGAATGTCAGATTAGTCACTAATGTCAGTTTAAATGGATCCATAGGGCATCTCAGATATTGATACGTTGTCGATATCACCATTTGTTTATTATCATTGATAAGCACTCAGCCTTTGCTAAGGAATAAATAAATTAGAACAGCATTGACAGCATTAGAGCTGTAAGGTTCACCTTGTGTAGATATTCATAGATAGGAAAATGCATGGGTATTTTTGGAGGGACTGGTGCGAACGCTAAATGAATGATATAATCCCTAATTTGCTAGGAAGACGCTAAAAAAAGCGAATTTGAAAAAGATATTTTTGTGAGCTTTAATATCGGATAGCCGATAGATCAGAATTTCCGGTATAAATATTATTTCAAATTTTCTAACAGAAAAAAAAGAGACCTATAAGAAGTCTTTTTTTTTTTAAATTTACGAATAGAAATTTTTAGAGTATAGTATCATGAATTACATTTAAAGTCGATTGTAAAGTAGTAGTCGATAGTATATCTATACAGATTATCCAACAATTAGTGAAAAATTTCTTATAAATTGTAACAATTTCTTTTGTTTATACATAACTAACAGGTATTATCCAATAATTTTTTATGAATGCGGAAATTAAGCATAGTTAACAGGTTCATACATAATTAACAGGTAAAATTACGCATAATTAAATTTTCAGCTCATTGAATAGATATTTAAACGAAGGCTGTCATATTATATACACATTAATAATGAATTAATTTTCAGTTAGTAGAAAAGCAACGCGAATATTTCAAAACAGGTGAAACAACAATTATTGAACATCGTAAGAAGAATCTACGTATTCTTAAGCAATTGATCGAAAAAGAACATGAAATACTCGAAGAGGCTGTTTATGATGATCTCAAACGGGTATTAACATATTTATTGATAGTGATAATTTTATTTTTTTTTTATTTTTTATTGATAAGCACTCAACTTTTTCTAATTAGTACCAATCAGGAGTTTATACATATGAACTATCAATGTAAGATCTCTAAATGAAAGAAAGAGAATCATTAGCTAATTAGAAAGGTTTAGGGAAAATTTGAAATGAAAGCAATTGAAAGAATCAAATTTTTGCTCATTTTTTTTTGTGTGCTTTAAGGTGTAAAAATATAAGTACTACTATTCTAGAGATTTAATTTGAAATTGAATTTGAATTATGCACGTTGAATTACGTCGCAAACTGAATTTGGATTGAATCCAAAATTTGAAAAAATTGAAAATTGCTAAAAAAAAATTTTTTTTTCTATGAATTAAAACAGAGATTTGCGTTTTTTTTTTCGACGTTTTTTCGTTTATTTCATTTTTATGTGTAATAATTTGGTCAGAAACAATTTTCATAAATTTCTATTTGCAATAAACTTTTTAGAAGTGAAATTTTTTTAATGAAATTGAAAATTTTTTGGAAGTTTTCCAACTTTATAATTTCCATTAAAAAAATCTTTTTATTGTGCAAAAAGAAATTCATATGAAGGTTCGTATTGTTAGAGAAATTTAAATTCGTATTATTTTCGACTCTAATAATGTTGAATTATATCGAAATTAAGTATGCAAAAAATTATTATGAAAGTAGGAGACAAGAGAATTGGCAATATGCCAAAATTTTCGAGTTGGCTAACTCATCATAAATTTAAAGTGTTGAAGTTATCATATGGCAAATTGCCAAAAACTATCGATCATTGAAAATTTATATTGACAGATCAAAATATATTTCAAATATATCGCATCGTTGCTGCAGTTAAAAAATTGGCATCCGTTTTGCATCGTTTTCCGTATAAATCTTCTTGAATGATCGTATGTTTTTTTTTGGAGGTGTATACCAATAAATTAACCTACGCTGGTAACTTTTGTAAGCTTGAAAGCAACGCGGTAATTTTCTTACCAATTCCGATAGGTATATGACAGATGTTTATTGAAAAAAAAGTAACTTTTTTTAAAGATAAGATGAAAATTTTTGAGGTACCGAAAGCGACGTACGGATTGGAATTTAGTGGACCACTATGTGAATTGAACTATATGCTCGACAATATTGATGAATGGGCAGCTCCACAAAAGGTAATTCAGGAATTTCTTAATATTTGTTCTGTTAAATACCTCCCCCCTTCTCGCCTCCCCCTTCTCACCTGCCTCCCTCATCCCCCCCCCCCTGTTCCTGGTTACGGCTACCAGCATCAACTAAAAATATTCAAAATTGCAAGAGGATGATGAATTTTGAATAGCATGTTGGTCAACTTTTTGTTCATCTTTTGCTTACTTGAAAAAATTTACGTATTTGAAGATTTTTAGCCACATAATTTCTTTAAGTAAACGAGACGTGCTAAAATTTAACTATATATTTTCGTTTGATCTTAATTGTGCGATATATTTATTTGTTATATATAATAGCGATGTGTTGATCGAGATCTACAGATAGAAAAGAGAGAGAAATTGATAAATTTTTTAAAAACTTTTTGCAATATTTCATCCGATCATATCGAATTTAAAATATTCTCGTTGAATAGTGTTTTGCACAAACGAATATGCAGATTACCTATAAATAATAATTTCTGATTTATAATTATTATTATTTGCATAAATGAATGACTTTATTTTTCTATCATGCTTTTTAGGTTGAGAAGACATTTTTGACCATATTGGATACGCCAATGATTGCGAAAGATCCACTTGGTGTTGTATTGATTATATCACCATGGAATTATCCGATATATTTGGTTATACAACCGCTTATCGCTGCTATTGCAGCCGGTTCGTTTTAGTATTATGCAAATTAATTTTAATTATTGCTATTATAAAATGATTTATTTATTTATTTATTTATTTATTTATTTATTTATTTATTTATTTATTTATTTATTTATTTATTTAGCGGATTGAAAGGAATATTGGAGAAGTCCAATTATTTGCGCTTTCATATCATGTTTTGTTAATCAACCAGGCGGAATAAGCTGTTAATAAGAAATAAAATATGCAAAATAATACTTTCATATTTTTAGTGCATTCGATTGCCTGCATGAATAGAGTATTGGAGAATTGCTTTTGTTTTCATTCGCCGAATCGGTATAGAAAATAAAATCAATAGATGCGAAAATTTTCAAGCATTTTATCGTATATTAGCATCTATTGCATTTAATGAATCGAAATGGAATATTACATTAGAAGTTATTCAATAATATAGCGTTATGAAGCGTTGCGAAATTCCCCTGTAATGGTTCCCGATTTGAAACTATTGAATACATTTCAATATCGGTACCACATTATCATAATATCTTTAGGCAAAGCAAATTTGCAAAAGCGTATAAAAAATAGAGTTGTGTTTAGAAGTGGGATTCCTCTTAAAATAAAATTTTCGAGTGTATTGTTCTACGAAAACTTTTAGTCTGGAGCTTGTTCAATATTTTTAAAGCTTAGAACGTGAACAGGCTTGAGCTAGAGCTCGAGTTTTTTGAAGCCACAATTCTTGCAATTCGTTGGATTTTTTTCCGATCTTGGCCTTTTCAAGCTCTATTACCTCAACAGTTTTCTTCTACAATATGGTCGAAGTTTCCGGTTTTTATAAATTAGAGCTTTTATTTTAAATTTAAGACGGTGCAAATATTATTTCAAGGGAATTAATCTATGTAGGCCGAAGATATGCATATAAATCGTATGAATGATATGCATATAAATTCAGCCATTACCCGCATTAACTGGCAATGAGCACTAGATACTATTTAGATTCGAAATAACTGATTTATATGATGAAAGACTAGTTGAAATAAATCGCTTTTTTTGGTGAGGTTGATACCGGTAGATTCTATGCACTATAAGATAGCCATCTACTGAAATATTTTAGATGAATAATTTTGTAATTTGTAAATTATAATACTTCATCAATTTTGCTAAGCAGGCCTTTAGTACCTCCTTAAAATTTCAGTATCGATTCCCTATTGACTCACTAGAAAAACATTTCAATTTCCATTTGGAATTTTTGGTTTCGTCGGGATAGATTTTGTGTTTCTCACCGAAAAAGAAATATCAAGATTTACGATCAACAAGCCATTACCAACATTAACTGGCACTGAACGCTAAGTACTATTTACATTCGAAATAATTAATTTATATGATGAAAGAGTAATTGAAATAAATCGCTTTCTATTGTTTCATCACGATTTTTGTATGGAATTTCTCTCGAAGGAGACAGCATTGAATGATTCATCGTTTCGAATAAACTTGTCTCTATTTATTGATATATTCCAACAATTTCGAGTAAATTTCCCGGAAAGTATTTTCTGGAGAAAATAATAACATTGCATTGTAAATGAGGATTTTCTTTTCTTCAGGAAATACAGTAATAATAAAGCCATCGGAAATTTCGATGCATACGGCAGAAGCGCTTCACAACGTTTTCTCGAAATACTTCGATCCGGTTGGTTTTAATTTTTTTTAAACATTTATTAAAAAAATTGGATTTTTTAGACTATTAGAAGAGGGAGCTTAACAAATGGAAATGCATTGCGACAAGTGCTTTAGATATGAGCCACACCTGAAATGTGGCCATGTCTCGTAACCATGATATAGCAATTAATGCTTATCGAAATAAGCTGAAAGCGTGATATTGAAGGCGTTGCGATTAGCGCTTTTGTCAACACACTCAGCAGACCAACCGCTTCAGCAGACTGTCAATAAATAATAAAATATATACAATGATTTATTCATGTTTTTTTTATCAAGCCGACCGATCGTGGCAATCTTTAAAACAAGAATTGTTTGGCCATGTTTTTTTCCGATTATATTTTTGTTGCTTGTCAACTAACAGTTAAATTAGTTAGAAGCATCACATTATTTTAATTGATGCAAAAAAAAAACGGAAGTAATTTGACGGGGTCGATTTAAATGCACGCTATCTATATGATACTGGCTTCTATATGAGGTAGATACCGAAACGCGCGGCTTTCAGTGAAAGTCTTTGAATAGCGGAAATCCACATGTCGTTTTTATTAAGGAAAAATCTGCTATAAAAGGCCATAGTTTGAGCAAAGAATTTTTTGAATTTGGAGAAAATTGAACCGATTCATTTCTCAAACACGATTCGATGGTCTAAAATGCGATGCGACGACCGATTGTAAAATGTGATCAAGTTTTTAAGTAATTAGGCAACCGTTTATAAATTTTTGGATGCAATCGCTGTCGTAGCAATTGGCCATGAGCATTACTAGGTTTTTTTTTCTTAATGCGCTATTGGCTTAACTAGATCGGACTCTCGTCGATTTCGCTTGATTTTTTTTTAATCGTTAGGTTAAGAGGTATTAATGAATACTTAACTGGGAACGAGTACAATAAAAATTTTTCGAAAATAAGGCGATTCTAGAGGGTTGAAAAAATAATATTGGTGATTTTTTTACTTGGAAATTTTTTTTTTGATAGGGATTTTAAAATAAACCTATATGAAATTCTTTTTGCAGCGTTATATAACAGTTGTAAACGGTGGTGTGGATGAGACAACCGAATTGCTGAAGGAACGCTTTGATCATATTTTGTATACAGGTTGTCCAGCGGTAGGAAAAATTGTAATGAAAGCAGCGGCGACGCATCTCACTCCTGTTACGCTCGAACTTGGTGGAAAATGGTCAGCAATAAATTCATTATTTTGTTGAACTTCATTGGTCACTCATATACAACTAAATTTTTTGTAATTTGTGGGAAGTTACTTGGGCAACTTTAGAAAGCCCTAGAAAGTAGATTTTGTTCTGAAAATATTTGAAAAATTCGCCGAGATAAATGAAATTTTGCAAAGATAGCGCAATGAAATAAGAATGGAATATGTTGCAATAAAGATTGTTGAAGTTTTTATTGCTATTTGGGAACGCTTAAATAAAGCATTATTGATATGAAGACTTTATTCTTATTTCATACAATATCTCCCTTGTTGGATTTCTGCCAAATTTTGATTTTTATTAAATGTTTCCGGTTTAATTCAAATTTTTTTCGCATTAAAAAGGGTACTTTACAATTAGATTGTGATGCGTGTAACAATGAGATTATTAATACCCTAGAGGTTACTTCTTCTTTTTTTTTCACTCGAACTTTTATAAAAAAAGGTTCAATTTAGGTACTCATTAGTACCACTTAAGTTGCCGTTTTACCGATATTCACCTCAAATATGGTAATTCGTTACTGTCTCATATAATTTACACTTTAGTACATGCTCATACATGGTTCTTATAAAGTTATAAACCTTTTATCGGCAATTTTATTAACTCTTATTGGTAACTACGATTTTATTATTAATAGGTTTTAGCTTGTGCAGTTGATAACTTGTGATAATTATTAAATATGCTATTTTATTTATTTATTTATTTGTTTACATAATGATTTATTTATTTATTCGCTTGTCTATTTATTAATTTAATTTAAGTGAATTAAATTTGTTTGTTTTTTTATTTATTCATTTAATGTAATCTTATGATGCTGTTTTACAGTCCCGTTGTTGTGGAGAGCGATGTTGATATCAAGATAACTGCGAAACGAATAGCTTGGGGTAAGTGGGTGAATTGTGGGCAAACATGTCTCGCACCGGATTATATCCTTACAACAAATGCCCTCAAGCAATCACTCGTCAACGCTCTTCAGGATGCTCTCGATGAATTTTATGGTGCAAGTATTCAGACGAGTATCGACTATAGTCGTATAATTAACAAGCAACATTTCGAGTTCGTTATATATTTCATTTATATCATTTTTTTCAAAGACCTTATATGAGGTCACTATTCAAAAAACTTTGTTTAAGTTATAGGTAATCCTAATTTTCTAGGGAATATTTAAGGTTCTTTATTGGTAAGGCGTCATAATATTGGGTATGATGGCGGGCTGATTCTAGTTAAAGGATTCTCTATTTGCTTTTAAAACACCAATATTTAATGATAGAATTTCGAATTTTATTTTTATAATTTATGCATTATTTAAAACGCATTTTTATAAAATTTGCTGCGATGAAGTTGTGAGATTCGATGTGAGCAATTATATATATATGAATATTCATTTCTTTATTTGGAAATACGATGTTATGGTGAAATATATAAACATAGGAGAATAATTGTTTAATAGTGATAATTGATGCAATGAATTTTCCACGATTAAAATCAAATTTCGACCTATTTGATTTCAAAAAAAAATTGAAAATATATTGCATGGAGATCAATATTCCCTTTCCCATCACTTCCTCTTCTTTCTCTTTCGTAATCTGGTAGGTAATTATTGCGGTAAATTTCATTATCGGCTACAATACATGATATAGGAGTATTGTTCAGATGATTTTTCGGCGAGTTTCTTGTCCTTTCAGATCGTTACAGTATGCGAAGTTTGAGCAGTCGTTTCTTATTAGGCAGATAAGCATTTATCATGCTACCACTAGAAGGCCGGACAACAGATCTTTTTTTGACTATATAGTCGCATATCAAGATTAACGAATGCTTCATTTAGCGAATTGTTGGTGTCTTTTCTTTAGAACACAAAATCAGCCATAGTTTAAATGTCATTAATACCATAAATGAATATTATACTATAAATATTTTCCTGAACTTAGGTGATAATTGATTTTTCTTAGAAATCAATTCTAATTTCAAAAGAAATATTTTTCTTCAGCCGTCTGTCGACAATTTTGGAGAAATCAACGGCGACGATTCTCTACAAAGGAGGCGAATTAGATCGTGATGATCTCTTCATACCACCCATTATAATAGACGCAAATAAAGAAGACGCTACTATGGAAAATGAGGTATAATTCTGCATTATTTTTAACAGTATTATCTATCTAATATGCACATCGAGAAGTGCAGATATATTTTAAAAAATTGTTGTATATTATCAGCATTAATACGTTATTTCAAGTTATTCATATTCGATATTCCTTTTATTAATTTAAGTCTCTATGAAAATTTTGCGTTGATGAGATACAAAAAACCATCGAATATTTAATATAAGATGATATAAAATGATATCGACATATGTAGTTGATAGATTTTGATGAAAATACGGCAATGAATTTGTATGAGAAAAAAAAACATCGACGAGTTTATCCCCTGATAGATTCAGTTACACTTATAAATCCATAATATTTTTGGAGAATTCATCGAGCTGTAAGTGGACATATTTTTGAAAGTTTTAACGTTTATCAATCATCGTTTATTTTCTTTATTAATGTGAACTCCGTCAATGGAATTAAATAAGAGGAAGGGGCTAAGGAAGGAAGATTCGTTTAGTTAATTCGCTAAAATCAGCAGCTCTACGTTCGGAATTCACTAATGAATCCTGCGTAATTTGCAAGTCATTCATAGCTGAATCAATCATTTCGCCATATTTTTGTCATTTCCCGTATTTACTGTAATATCGCGATTTAAAAAAAAAATGCAAAAATCGCTATTCTTTCAGTGTATTTAGCTAATTAGCTAAATCCGCTGATAAGTTCAGAAAATTTGTCTATCACTTAGAAAGGCAATCTTTACGCTGCCAGAACTAGTGATAAGGTGATATGTTAAGGAACAGTTGAAAGTCTCTAAACAAGTGGAGCTCATCTCTGTTGCAAAGTGGAAATTGAAAATATTTAAAATTCTAACTGCTTAATGAGTCGTTATTTTGTTTGGTTGTAATATTGCCATACTGCCCAATAAACTATAATATTCGTTTAAGATATTTGGCCCCATTTTGCCAATAATATCGGTGAATGGATTCAATGAAGCGATTGAATTTATTCGATCAGGTGAGAAGCCATTAGCGGCCTATCTATTCACTCATGATGAGCATAAAATACGTCGTTTCTATACGGAAACTTCAAGTGGCGGTGTCACAATCAATGATGTTGTCATGCATGTCACAGGTATGCACTATCATCCACCTAATTTCTTTTATTATTTTGTTTTTATATAAGATATTATACTTTTTTGCCTTTGTCATATTTCCTCAATACGTTGATTTTCATATGTGAAATGTCACAGTATATAATATTTTTATGCCACATATGACTAGATAATTTTTATTGCTGATCTTCTATATATTGCTATTAAATTTCTCTTCACCACTAAAAAAAAACGTTATTTTTATTTATTTAACAAGCTAAAGATCAAATGAAGAAATCAATTCATTTCAAGTTTATCTGCTTTAATTTTCTGCTTATCCATTTCATTATATCTGCTGATGAGCAATTCCTCAATATTTACTTCAACAGTCGTATATGGCTGGGTCCAATTGATGAGCCTGGGAAATTTATGGTGTTCAAAAACTTTTCAAGGTGGGTATTTATTGGGAAAGGGAGAGGGTGGTTAATGTCCGTTCAGGGTTTTTAAAGAGGACTTGCATTGCTGAGTAAATGAGAGGGGTGAATGGGAGCAGCGGAGACGGAAAGAGAGTGCATTTCGAAAAAAACTGTCAATGAGATCTTTGCTTTCCTCTTGTTGATGTGTTTTTGCGTCTTAGCTTTATTGGCAATCTGCTGAGCTCGAAAAGTCATTACGTCACAAAAACTCATTCAATTTTCAATTCTGACTGGTGACTTGTAGTTAAGGGAGAGAAAGGAGAGCGTGTTTGTTTCTAGATAAGGGGCTTTCTAGATAATGGAATACGATATTTCCCTCTTTTTTTTTCGTTCATGTAGTGAAGATTTTTTTATAGTGGACACATTGCCGTTTGGTGGTGTTGGTCAGAGTGGTATGGGACGATATCATGGAAAATTCGGATTTGAAACATTTTCACACGAAAAGGCTATACTTAAGAGAGGATTCTTTGGCGAAAGCCTTACTGCGTAAGTTATACTTAAAGTAATTATTTATTTATTGCCATATTAATTTCTTCTAAATATAAAGGAAGTAGAATTGATAAGAGAGAGATATTTCTTTCCACGTAGATTCTTACCAACATAATTCTTATAATGGCTTATGAAATATGCATATTTCATCGAATGATGATGTCTATATTGAGGTGATCCTATTTTATTCCGTTTGATTTGTCGCATTTGTAGTCGATTATTACACATATATTCAACAAAAAAAGTTCTTTTTAACGATTAATCAGAGAGTATCATCTATTATTCATTTTTACTTCTATGAAATATTTGTGTTCGATCTCTCTAAATAGGAGTTTTTTAATCGTTTATAATTTTTTAAACAAGCTTTCAAAATAATTAAAGCAAATCGATACGAGAAGATTTTAGAGACTAGAAAATGGCGTGAACTTCTAAGAGAAAAATTTCATGAAGAAATCAAATGTGAAGCGGAAATTTTCGAAGTTTTCGAACTTTTGAGGTAAAAATTTTCGATTTCTGGAAGATGGATGCTATTTGCAAATGTGATTATAACTATAACGACCTCAGTTTATTAATGGTGGCCATTTGCATGAAATTTATATTATTTTTTATGTTTTTATTCTTTTTCCATTTGAGCTGAAAACGATTTCTAATGGAATTAACGACATTTGAAATTTATTATTATATTCAATTAAAAATTTTTATTTTATAATATATTTGAGGGAAAGATTATAAAACGATGAAAAAGTTTTTGAATAGATTTATCTATAGCGCATCTGGCTTTCTTATATAATGTAAAAACTAGATGAAGGTTATTGTTTTAGTGAAGATTAGCCAAATACATTTATAGAGTTCGATATCCGCCACTCACCGATAAGAAATTCGCAGAAATGAATTCATTAATGAGCAGTCGTAAAAGTATACCAAAATTATTGAGAAGTTTCCTATCAACAGTACCGGTCGTTCTCATCGGTATTCTCATCGGTGTCCTCATACAGGTATTTCATTTTGTTATCCTTATTGACGTATTTTATTTTTACGTTCACATTCATATGTTCTTTTTCTTTACCTTATAAATTGATAATTACATCAGTGGTTGCTTTTCAGCAAAGAGATTGAAGTAAGAAAAGATAAATGTAACCAAAAAGAAGAGATTATATTGGCTGGTTTCTCAGCACAGTGCCATTTGAATGGGCACATAACCGAATAAAAGTCAATGGAATTAATCCATAACTTGGGAAGGGGAGGGTGGGAGGAGCAGATCTTCTTTTTGACAAGACTAGAGAATGTATCGTTGTGAATTTTGGTAATATTTACGCTAGAATATTATGGTGACATCATGCCTCTAAATTTGTTTTTATGTGTTTATCTGCCCCAATATTTCAACTTCCGAATCGGAAACAATTTCTGCGATGTCTAATTTAAATTATTATTGACAAAAAAAAGTGCAAAATTTGCATATCGATTTTTTTTACAGCCGATCGGTTGTTAGCGCAAAATAAAGTATTTTTCTTGATTGATAATTTGGATGTCAATTCGGTTTCGTTGGAAGAGACATCATTAAGCATTTTATCATGGTTTTTTGACATCTATAAAACCGATTGGATCTGATGCACCGAAATGTGAATGCGCATACAGCTTTGGGCTAGGCTGCATGCTGGGCTCCGTCTTCCACTTATTCATAGATCACCCCTACTCATCCGTAAATATTTTCTATATATATGTATATATTTTTCTGGATTGAACGAATATATGGCAATAAGGCTTAACGATTATAGTTTGCTCAAAGCTGATATCCTGAATGAAATTTTTTATACGAATTGATCGAGCTGCAAATGGGTTCGGAGCAGTTGAGAGTAGTTGAACTTGAGATATGCAAAGGAATCGATTTATTGGTGAACGATTTGCGATGCTGATCGGTCGGTTAGGATAGCATAGCTAGGTAGTGTTGTTCAAAATATTAATGCGATCGGTTGGCTTGACGAATCGTATTGTCTCTGACAATAATATTCTTTTCTTTTTTTTAAATATCCTACTAAGTTTCTAAATATATACATTTGCCTTTTCGCTGATTATCATTCGTAGAGATTAGAGATTTATTCAAATTTTTAGATTCGATTCATAGATTAGAGATTCTAGATGTTTAGTGGAATTTAATTTCACTTAAAGTTTTTGTCAAAGATTTTTTTGAAAATTGGTTTTATTTTCAGCGTTATGGTCTCAAATGAGTGACGATTTGACTACTTTCTTTCGATTCTTTTAGATGAGGAATGATATATGCCTTTTGAGCGATGAATTACCTGTTTATGCACTCACTTATTGGTATTCTTTTTTATTGATGTTTTTTTACTGCCAGAGAATTGTCCATTTTTATTGTAATGGTGCTTATATTGCCTTTGAGAGGGGGGGGGGGGGCGGAGAGTGAAGGAGGCATAGTAAAATTATAATAAATTGGCCTTATGATTCTGGCCCTTCATTTCATGTCTCAGTAAGGAAAAAAGAGTTAGAGAGAGATAGAGTTGATCTGAATTCCGGTCAGTTTTCTAGTTAAACATTGCAATTTTGATTATGGTGAATTGTAATCAAAAAAAATTAGATGACCTTTATTTTCTTGCCGCTGTCGTTAATATGAAGAATGCAGCGTACGTTCTTTTTCTAGCCTTTTTTAATGCGCTTTTTTTGTAATATGTCTGCAGAGTATAGCATGACGACATTATGTCTGAGTATAAGTCTGTTTGTCTGTTCATCTTTTTGTCTAAAGCCATTGAAGCTGGAATTATTAGTTTTAATTTATATAGTCTACAATTCAAGTTGATTCACCAATTTTAATGAAGTTTTAAGCATTTAAACGTGCTTAGAAACATGCATAGATTATGCAGTCGAAATTTTGCAGTTTAAGGCAAAAAAAAAACAAAGCTTTGCGCAGTTGGTCGGCTTAGCAGAAGTTTGAATACCTTATTGCATATATTTCATTATATTTTTTCAATTTGCAATGTTCATCGGTGTGGTAAGGTGTATCGCATATTTGTATCGACTCATCCATCACACCTTTCAAAGTTTTTTGGTAGAAAGGCATATCTGTGTGACCGAAACGAAATAAATAAAAAAATTTGAAGATTTTTAAAATTTTTTAAAAAATGATTACTATTGGAAAAATCTCTAGAAGACTTTTCCAATCATAGAATGCTTGAGATAGTATTCAATCCTTTAAATTCTTTTCTTTTCTTTTCTTTTCTTTTTCATTTCAGTTGTGTTTTTTTCCTGTAAAATTCAACATTTGCAAGTCTATTGTATTATTAAGTTAGTGTTTATCGCCTATGTGGAGTATTATTACACTATATTATTTCGTTTATATAAATCTTTATATGATTTTTCGCCTAATATATGCGATATTTTAGGATGTGTCAATTTTAATAAATGCTTTATTTTATTAGAAAAGTTGTTGACAAGTTAACAGGTGAATTTTTATTTCACATCATCTTTATAGTTTTTATTGAGCAAAATTCTAATTGTATCGATATCGTCTATGTGCAGATAAACCGACGCCGACGCCCGTTTAGCTTTCTTAAATTTGCAGCCTTATCTAGTATTAGGTTACCCAACATTCTAATCGCTGCATTTCTGTGGTGTAGATTAGGCGTTGATGTTGTTTGTTGTGTGTAAATGAATAAAGAAAGGTATCTTCCACGATCTATTGTGTTGTGGTTGATGGTTAAGGCCAAGTTTTATCAGTTATTTGGCCAATTCACATTGATCTAATGGTTAGTGCCAAGTTTTATCAGTTAATTTCACCAGATTGTCATCGACGTTTTCGTCGTTGCCTCATTATTAAATTTCATTGTCGCACGATTCATTGGAGAGGGTTCATTCTTTTTGCAATTTCTCAGTATGCTGAATACGCCCATAATATAATTCTTCATAGACATTATTTGTTAGTGGTAAATTGTTAGACATTGTCAGACAATTGATCACAGCTTTACGGTCATTGTACATACTTACAAATTCGGCCGGAAGTAATAACGGCATCACGTTTCTGCGTATATACGTGTGCGTGTCTGTCTGATTGTCTATCTATCTGACAGAACCATGAATGCTAAGGTGGTGCAATCAACTGGGTATAATATATACCATAGTTGGGCGATCTTTCTCATCCGCAGACTATATTCTCATTCGCCGGACTATGCCGCCACTAAATACCGTTTTTTCACATGGTATTATAAATGCGGTCGATGCGCATATCCTAGATCTAGTCTTTGCTGCATTAAGGTTAGCAGGTTAACGTTGGATTTTCGCATCAGACGCGGTTGCCGCTACTCTTATTTGCATATTTCTGAGGCGGTATGCATTTAAAAGTGAAGAATTCGTTGCATAATGTATTCCAAATAACTAATATACCTATTCTACTTTGCATATACATACAACCTATGCATCAAATTTAAAAAAAAAAAAAAAAATATACGTACAACTATAAATCAAACTTCATGAGGTGTCCACTCTGCGTCGCTCAGCATGGTGGAAATGATTGGAAGGTAGAGAGGTCATGTGAATGGAAACAAGCAAAGTTATTGAATGAAGCACGAATAAAGCGAAAAAAAAAATTGTCGCATCAAGAGACTTCAAAGAGAGGAAGAAATATTTTCTCGTAAAGAAAAATAATGCCGAGAAAATTCGAGCTTTGCATCTGGATTAAAGAAATTGACTCCTATGAAAAACACTAAAGAGAGAAATGAAGTTTGTGTTGAGTTCATGATGCAAGTCATCAATCTGTGACGTAGATCAAGTTGAAGAATTTTTTGTATCGTTGAGGTGAAAAGAATGGAAAATTCGCTCGATGCAGTTTTTTAAAACTGTCTTTAAGCTGCTAAAAGCTTATTTTAAAATCTTATCAAGTGTCAGCCGCAAGCCAAGTGACAGCCGTGAATAAAAAAAAAGAACGAATTTGCAGATGCATATGTGACCCTCGTGTGGCGAATTCCTCAGTGATGTATACACCATTATGTGACCTCTTATTTTCAATTATGGTGGCCACAATCTTTGTGTGTTTATAGCATTTAAAAGCGCTATAAGTTTTGTAATTTGCATCATTGATCGGATATACTGCTTGAACATGCGAATAGTTTAAATGGGTTTCAAATATGAAAGCCATTACTTCGCAGCTTTAATTATTTCTTGTTAAGTTGGTCAGATAGGCAGAATGTGGAAACGCACATGCGTATTTCTTTGATGTTTACAACTAAACATTAATTCGAGGTTATTATCAGCTTTTTTTTCGAATAGTCACTTCAATGATTGCCACTAATAAATCTTCTAAGTTTATATTTAAATAGACTTTTTATATTTAAATATCAAGATAATATTAAGCATTCGCAGTAAGGTGAATTTTTGTTCTGAAGCTCTCACTTAACAGGTATTATATGCACAATTTTTATTGCATAACTAAATCATCCAACGATAGAGTTATTTAATTATTTATTTCCTTTCGAATTTTAAGTCTCACTGAAGTTCTTTCAGAAGTAATCAACGAATTACCTTTATATTCTACAGGTTAATCATAATAGTAATTTTAAACTCCACCTATATGATTTGAAAAAAAAAAGAGGTTTTTCTTCAAAAAAACCACATTTATACCTACAGAATTCACAAAAATAGATCAAATAGGCATACGAAACGATTATATTAGGCACAGTTGTGCTGCAAAAAAAAAAAGCCTCATTGAATGTTTCACAGCTCAACGACTACGCGGCTATACTCACATATATGCGACTGCGACCCTTTATCGGCGAGGAGCTTTTTATTAGTGCTCTAACTGTTAGGGTTAGCTTCTCTCATTTTCTTTTCAACGAGTTTTTTTTTTTCATTTTTATGCAGTTTTATATTAAATTGTTTTTATATAATAAACTTATATCCTATTTGAGAAAAATTTTTCATGCAATTTATAATCGATATTTAAAAAAAAAATTTTTTTTTTGTATATTCATTTTTTTTTGGAAAAACAATTTTTTTTTTCAATTGCTATTGATTTTTTTTTCTCATTTATCGTTCGTTTTTTTTTTCTCGTTAATTTCAATACGTTCATTATAGAAAACATTTAAAATCTATTGTCTTTTTTATTTTTGAATTAATGACGATATAATTTTTAGCCGGAAATCCTTTACACGTAATTCAAATGGTCGATGATAGTGATTAAAGATTAAATCTTTATCACTTATTCTTTAATTACTTCTTGTTTTCGTGCTCTTTCCGTATTCAGTTATTTCCGCTTTTTTTTTTACAACAGCTCAAAGATTATAGAAATGCCACTAGATATTACCATAAAAGTCTCGATCGGACAAAACGAAGATTGTGGGTTTGCCTCTCCCTCCTCTCCCCCCTCACGCTTTGCGGTCTGCGGTCGGTATTGTCGTCGGTCATCAAAAACGATTGTTATCATTTAATTTCACTGGAGTAAAAGAGTTGACTGTAATATAAGATGTTGTGGATATATATATATATATATATATATATATATATATATATATATATATATATATATATATATATTTTTTTTTTGATAATAAAACTAATAAGGCAAAGAAATTTTTATTTATAGAAATGAATAATTCCTAAAAATTTTAATAAATATTTACAATTTCTATTGGTCAATATTATCGACTTTCATTTCAGTTTGCATTGGTCAATATTATTGATTTTCAGTTCCCTTTGATCAGTGTCATCGAGAGAAGATGTTTTAGACTAACACATGCAGCTCATTTCATGTGACGACGCAAGGAAGAGGTCACTCGCTAGAGGTGATTTTCGCGCGTTTTGTTACAAATTCAAACGTAAGCGTGGGGGGGGGGGGGGGGGCGGTGCGTCACTGACCGATAAGACTGACCACTGCAGCAACAATCTGATGCTTTAAACCTCGCGACCAGACACTCGGTCGGCCGCCTACAACCTACCTTTCGCGCGTTTATTAAACTTGTCTACTAAATCAACCTTACCGTAATCTATACCTATCCGCGGAATTACTCTTGATTATTTATTTCATTATTAAATCTGCTATGTTCCTTCTGCAGGTGTGCTGTTTTGATGATTTAATTCTTTTCGTTTATATGTATCATTTGCTTCTACTGCAATTATTCGTTCACTGACTTAATGGATTACCGTAATATATATTTCCGGAACGTGATCAGCTTTCGGGAATAGATGGCAAAAACTATTTTCCGGCGACATGGTGTATGCTTAGTGTTAAGATATGTGATTCTTAGCGTTTGATATTGCAAGATAAGATATTTGCGAGGTTTGCAGCTTTGACGAACAAATACTTTTAACCGAAATGCTGAATAAGTTTAAGTGGACAATTAGAAGTACTACGATAAGAAATGTTTGTATTTAGGGATGACGATGATTGGGACGTTGCTGTTAAATTCGAATCGCATTGAGCGCCGTTTTATGGCCGAAATTCTAGCTTTAAGCATACTATATTTCGTTGTTGAGAAAGCTCGTTTCGAAATATTCCACTGTTGAGGGAACCCTATTCTAGGTCGTGGGAGACACATGTTTTTTTTTAGATTTGAGGATTAGAAAGGCATGGAATAGAACTTGAATTCACAATACTGTAGCCTCTAGATTTACCTCATATCTAATTGAATTTCTTTCTTATTCAAAAATGACTCTATTCAAAGAAATTATACGATTTGAACGATCAGGCAAATCTTCGACAAAAAAATTTGTTTTTTTTTACCTAAGCGGTGTTTGGAAAAATCCAACACGTCTATAAATATTTTTGGCGAATTTAGGTTTCTTTATCTCTCTTCGAATTTGATAAAACAATACAAAAAAAAGTGATTGACGAGATCAATGCGTTATGTCTATTTTATGCATCAATTTTTATTATTCTAACTTCAGTGGCATCGAAGCTAAAATTATCGGACAAGCAGATATGCACATACATACACGTAGAGAGGGCATTGGTTTAATGCGTTCTACGGATGCGAATTTATACGCACAACTGCATAAAAGAGCGATAAAATTCCTATCTCATCTTCTCAATGACCTGTTGGAGAAAGTTTTATTCGTCGATATAGAGAGCTTCTTTACAATGGAAAGAAAAAAAGATTTGTCGAAGTTGTTCTCAAGTTGAAATCTTTCTATCTCCAATACCTGTGGGAGAGAATCAAAAATTCTCCAATATACATACTTATTTAAATAACCGTCTAAATGCCTATCACGTGAAAGAAAACCTGCGCAGTTTTGAAAAAAAAAACTCGAGTGGACAAAGATCCAAAAATTTTTGAGCACCAGAAAATAGGCCAAAAGTTTTTTTCCACTTTACTTTTCACAAAGCTTATTTTTGACCAGTGGTCACTCCAACTGATTATATATCTAGAAAATCGTCAAGAGTAATTTTTAAAATTTATATTAAAAAACATTAAATTGTAAAATAATTTTGCTTCGTAGAATTTCTTGGCTTAATTATTGATTTTTCAATGCTGTATTGTTTTTACTAATATTGATATCCTAACAAAAGATGCTAGATTTACCTGTAATATTAATTGTGTGATAATTCATCTTATATTTGCATGAATGTACTCTTGAGTATTTAAGTTTGAAGTATTCCTATCGATAAATTACTACACTTGTATCTTTCAAAAATTTGAAAAATTTGATATTCATCCATTCTATTATTTCCTTTCTAAATAATAACACTGAGTAATAAAAGTCTCTAAAATATTGGCTTAATAAACATTTTCGGCGCTGTTTTACATTAGCTTTTAGAGGGTTGCCAACGAACTTCCTCATAAATACTCATAAAGTTATATGCTTAAAGCCATTTTCTGCTCTTCTTCTTTATTTAATTTGAATGCATCTTTTCCAGTATCTCTTATATACTTAACAAATATACTTAACAAAAAGAGATATTGGATATTATATAAGAGAGATATATATGTACTCTTATATACTTAACAAAAAAAGAGACACTGGAAAAGATGCATTCAAAATTAAATAAAGAAGAAGAGCAGAAAATGGGCTTTATTCCATATTTTCAGTCAATCATTTAGGTTCCTATTCAAATATTTATTGTCGCGTATGTTCGTAAATAATGAGGTCCGTATAAGCTGTAGAAAATTTCGACTATTTTTTTTTCACTCGAATTTTATATTTATAATGAGCTAAGTGAGAAAGCTTAAATTTTTTGAAATTTTTTTCACTCGAACTAGTAAAAATCGAGAGTCTCTCAGCAATTATTAAAATAAATTGAAAAAAAAACGCTAAATATTTTTGAATATTTTATTGGATTATTTTAGAATATAATATTGGACTATTTTATTCGATATGAAATGCGAAATTCGGGAGGTATTCAATTATGTGAACGATAAATATCGCTAAAATTTTTTGAAAATTATAAGTTTTTTTGGAGGTATTCAATAAAAAGTTTAACGTTCAAATGTGCATAGGGCAAAGAATCGTTATGGCGCGAATAATGTGTACAGACAAACGAACATGAGTAGTTAAACGATAGGACGCGTTCGATTTGTGTCTCATCGGAACATTGCGTCGTTCCGCATTTCCGTGTACTGTTTATGCAGCTTTCTAGCGAATATAAACGATACAATAAAATTCTATATTTTTTTATTATTCACTTTAATTTATGTGTATCTAATTTATTTGCAATTATATGTTGTCCAAATTGTCGTCCAACTTGTATGTTGCTCAGCTAGGATGTACAACATCTTTAGTTAAAATAGGCTTAAATCACCTTGACTAAGCTTATCTGTGAATCTTATATGGTCTATAATTGTAAGGGGGATTTATTGGTGAATTTTCAACTATGGCCTTGTCTTTGGATACTTTTGTGATGGATGTTATAAAAAATAAATCCCTTCTTTGTGGAAATGAGATCATTTAAGAGAGTTGTTCTTTGGAGTGAATATTCAAAAGTTGTGATCTTCTTCATATTGTGACCCACCGTTTCGTTAAGTTTATCTAATTGGATAGACATTCAACAGCTAAATCAAACTTAACAACTAAAAACTACATGAAAGCTGTCATAAATACTTCTTTGATTATTTTTAAAACTCGTCGCAAGTAAACTCTCGATATTGTCTCACATGCTTCAGTCGAGGGTAACGTCGTATGTGCAATTTTTCTTCCGTTATGAATCTCGCTTTCATCATCCGTAATCCTTCCTCCAATGATATAAGAAATTGTATCAAGGGAATTTCAAATTCAACTTGAACTTAAATGCAAGTACAATGGAACTTATTACCTTCTATCATTACGTAGTTAAGATCTATCAGTTATCGTGTTTTAAATATCGTATTACGTTTAATGGAAGACCACCTTGGATAGATCGCTTTTATTCTTTCGTATTCTTTTTGAAGCTTGATCGATTTTTCAATTCATATATATATATATATATATATATATATATATATATATATATATATATATATATATATATATATATATATATATATATATATAATTTTCTCAGCAGGATTATTTAGAATTATTCTACGACGGAATACTTTTATCAAAAATGTTTTGTTATTTTATTTCATTAGTTTTTAATGTTCCAGAATTTTTCAAATTCGAGGAAATGCCCTCATATTTTTCATATAATTCTCAATAATTATTTATAATTAAGTATATTAATCCAGGTTGAGGAAAGATATTCACTATTTATTTTAATTTATTCAGTTTTTTTTAATTCAATAAAAGAATTTTTTTTTGAAATAGATTATTCCGATTTCATTCAAATTAATCTTTTCATCGAATTTAAATACACAATTAAAGTCATTGTTTTCAGATTCTTCATAATTTATAACAATTATTTACTGTTCGATTAATATTTTGATAAAATTATCACTAATATTAAAGAAAATCTCTACTCTTATATTTGAAATAAAATTTCTCTAACTTTATATGAGTAAAAATATGAAATATAAGTGAGAAATAAATTAGAAACTTGTAATATAGATTTAAAAATTGAAATATACTTGAGATATAAATTTAAAAATGAGATATAATTGAGATAAAATTTTAAAAAAATATATATAAATCCCCACAAGTAAAAATCTCGTGAAGCGTAAAAATGAATATTTGTGAGAGAAAGTGTAAGCCGAGAAAATTTGGCGGCAAATCGTTTGGCGCCCAATAACATTGGATTGATGATGAGCGTGTCTATTGAATGCTTTTCAATTCTGTAGTGATTTGCTTTATTTCATTTTGTTATCGGTTCAATGATAATATTGATTGGTGTCGATTATTTTTTTTTTTTTTTAGCGTTGTGAAATAAATATTCAATAAATTGTCTAGTATTTATTAGAACACTTGAAATAAATGGAATATTTCATATCAATTTTTATTAGATTTTCCAAATAATAAACGAATTTTAAGAAATAGTTTATAATTTTATAATTAGTTTTTAATTAATAATTAATAATTTTATAATTAAGAATAATTTATAAATAAGTTTTTATAAATAAATAATTTATTTAAAGAAAATAAATAAAGAAAAAAAAAATTTTTTTTTTAAACTATGATTTTAGGCAATTTAGAGTCATAAATAATGAGAGATGCTTCATTTGATTGCGATATTTTACATCTTCATGTAATCATATCAGGACTGAATTTTGAAAAAAAAAAAAAAAAGGAAAGAACATGAAACGCTTTTAATTGTTTTTCAAAATTCACTGTGTTTAATCACTCAAATGTGAAAAAAAGATACTAGAAGAAGTATGTGAGGGATATGTCTATCAGCTATATGTGATGAGTGTAATTCCATTGAAAGCTTCATAGAAAACAAAGCAAGAAAGAGGTGATGAATTCCCCGAATATCCAAAGTTCAAGTGAGCAAAGGAATATGGAACAAAAAGAACAAATCGTTCAGTTTCAGAATATCTAATTCTAATTTGTATCGATATTTCATTGTTCAAGATTGGGGAAAATAATTATCGGTCGAACTAAACGCTCATGCCAACTTATAAAGCCAAAAATGATGCAGTATTTTGCGCTGATCATGAATACATAGTCTGGCGGACAGACCTCTATGTCTGTCTGCCGGACATGTCTTTCTGTCTGTCTGTGAGGCTTTGTAAACGTTGATTGCCTAGAAATTTTGCTAAAGTTTGCAAATTCGACACGGAAGTGTCTCGTCGTCCTTGACGAGAGTGGACGCGTTTAAATGAGCTTATTTGTCGTGCACGCTGTCGCTCAATGAAATGCTCGAATATAATGCTTCAGTGTAGTACATTTAATGGTTGCGATGTTATTCTCTTGGAATTTTTATTTCTTTATTTGTTTATTTATTCGTTATCAAGTGAAAACAATCAACAAAATTCTTTGAGGCGTTATAAGGAACTCAGCAACATAGTATAATCGTGACGCCGTATTGATCACTATATCATCGCAGTAGTAAAGGTAGCACAAAATACATGCATACCTGTGAGGTGTGTGACGAGCATCTTTCAACGTTGTTGAATTATGCGACATTGATGACCATGAAATTTGACCACTGAGAAAACTAAAACCCATCTTCTTTCAAACTGCTAGCCATTGTCTTGAGTTAGAATCGTAACTTTGATTGGTCACTCCGCTTTGGTCACGTCTAAACTATCCAACAAGGAGGCCTTTATTGCAGATATATCAGATAAAGTTTCAAGTAGTTTATTTGATATTATCATCAAATTTGACATGTTATTTGTGCAGAAAAAGAGAGAATTATAGAAATAAAATGAGAACTATGGAATTCTCTTTAGTAATTTGATATAAGCCTATTGAAATATTACGTCCTTCCTCTCTCCTCTCCTTTCTCTTCATCCGTCCCCCTCCTTCCTCATATTTTCGTCGATGTGAGCGGAGTGTATATAATTGATCAAACGACTGTCTATAAGAAAACGTCAAATTCCGTCGAAGTGTTCATGTTTTTCAAAATCGATGAAATTGTTTAGAGTAATATAAACTCGAGCTTTTTTGAAATGTAAATTATGTTTTTTTTTTTTCTTCAAATCCACAAAATGGCTAATAGATTTCGTTAGTAGTTGTGATTATTATTGGATAACATTGACATTTATAGATGAAATTTATAAAAATATATTTGGGAAACTTGGAATATGGAACGTTCAACTTAGGAACTATTCATAACGATAATTTTGGTATAATATTTAGTAGAAATGATCATTATATTATCGTATTATGATCACTATGCTTAATTGTTCTTTTCTATCAGCTGATGTAATTGATTAAAAAAGCATTTACCATTATGATCCGACTGAGCTTATACTGCTGTATTATATTGCTGCTAATTGGAACTTTTCAATAGCCAGACGATTTTACCTGCTAGGTGTGCACTTATGAATCACTTGAAGAGATCAATCTCAGCAAAGAAACCAACCATAAAATTGAAGCAAACGGAATACTACCAAGTATGCAAGTTTTCAAATTTCAATATTACGTGATCGCAACCTTCTTTAGGAAATTAGGTAATTAAGTATATTTACATTACACTAACCTAGACTAATTCATTTATGACGCATCGAATGCGGTCGTCACCAAGCTATATATATATATATATATATATATATATATATATATATATATATATATATATATATATATATATATATATATATATATATATATATATATATATATATATATAATGTTGTCTGAACAAACTGCACTAGATGTGTGTTTCGATTATAGTGGATGAATCGGACGATGAGTGACCCCGTTGATTATTGCAGCTTTCAACGCGATTGCTCCCCGCTGTGAGCTTGGCAATACCTCATCGCACATCCAACATTCCTTCTTGATTTCACAGAAATGTGGGACGCCGATCGCATAACATACCATCTTTGCCCCAACAGTTTTAACGCATTTTTATGAGCGGTTGGCTGATGGTGTACACCTGTAATTTTCGTTTCTCGACCTAATCATGTGTATTGATCGCTTTTGAAAGCATTCACCATCTTAGAATCGTGTTGGCGTTTCTTCCGTTCCTAAAAAAAATAAGTTGTTTAAATACATTTGCGTACTTCATTTCTTTTGAAAATAAAGAAGTTGGTTTAAAAAATACCGTCGTAATTTGGAATATTGAATCTTTTTATGACTTCGAGTTTGAAACTGTTGGTCGCTAAGCGGAAGTCACCTTTATTTTCATTTTTATGCACCTTATTGAAGCTCACTAAAGCATTGTCATATATGTATGTGTGTGCGAATGTTTGTCAGATAGTTTCAACCTGCCAATTAATGAAGCTGTAATTATGAAACCTGGCAGGTATAATATACAATATTCGTAGCATAGGGTGACAATATGTACCGTGTTTCTTCGAAATAAATAATAAACGTTTAGAGTCGGAAAATTTCTTATGCATTTTAAAATTATAAAAATATAAACCTATTGTTCATATAAAAGCTTTTTACCGGCGATCGGATCAGTAGAATGTGGAAAGATTATTTTTATTTTTTGACGGTAATTTACCGAGGAGGTTAGCATTATACCAGTTTCTTTAGCATATTTTTCCGCTTATTTGCTTATTGCATTATGAGTACAGAAAAAATAGCAAACAAAAGCACAAGATAGATATCAAACCTGAATAGAGCAGATGGGAAAGTTGTTTTGCTCAAAGCAAACCCGCTGAGAAATACATGGTGCCGAACAAAACACCTCTGTAGATTCGCTGCAGCATCCTTCGTCGCCGATCTAATCGTCGGCTCAAGATTGCACATTTACTTCTCTAATCGACTCCTTCGGAGCTTTTGTTCTCCTCCTCCTCATCTGTTTCAGTGGTAAAATGGGAGTAGAACAGGTGGCATTATGTGTGTGAATGGGGATTTACAGGCTCACATGTCTTTCGGTTTTTTTTTTGCATGCAATGTACTTCATATTTTTGTTTCCTATACCATATGTAAATGATATGTGACGTTTGCTTTTGATTTATTACGATTTATAGTTAATTTACACATAATTCTCTCATAAGTGATATTTTCATTCAAGAAATCACAATAATATGCTAGAAAAAAAAATTACAAACAATTTCAAACCTTATAAATTTCGAACAGGAAATGAAAAATTTATATTTGTTCTATATTTTCGGAATATTTTGCGATAAAACTTAGTAGATGGCAAGATTTTGCTATTTATTTACTAAGAGAAAATTTGAAAACAACGATAGTGTTTTTAAAAATCTTTCATATGTTAGGAGCGGATAATATGATTTTAAAATTTTCATCATTCTACTAGGATTATCATCGTTATCGGCGAGTTATTGCTCGATTATCGTCTATACATATGCAAATTACCTATTCAATTTACATATGCGTAAAGTAATGCGAAAAAGCATCTGATTAGAACGACATTCAACTGCTAGTTTTGATGACAGATGAGGTGACCTTGACGCACGAGAACAACATTTCCCTCACATGTCAGCGTCTTAGGTATGACCATGAGCGATCACTAAACACACATCTGATACCTATCGTAAACATCGATTTTGAAGGTATTATCCACCATTTACGTGTGTGCATCTCATTATTCAAATCAAATAGATAAAGGAATACACTAGAAGAATGAAATATAATATGCAATTTATGCATTCGTTTTACCTGAGCAATGAATATATGATTTTACCTGAGCAATAATATATAACAAATGATTAATATATAAACTTTACTTTTACTTTAATAAATTCCATTACTTGTAAAAATTTTCAGCAGAAGACATGTAAAATGTATGCAAAAGAAAAAAAAATTTTTTTTTTGCTTTCTTTGAATGTTTAAAAGTTCTTTAGAGTTTGGTAAATATCGCGTGGAAAATTAGAATCACTATGATATGCATTTGTATTGGAATCTCTCAGCATTAGCCGAGAGTCCCGATGATATTCAGTAAGCCGTGAAGTATGAGATTCATAAGAATTCTCAGAAAGTCTCTAAAACTTTAGATATTTGAGAGCAAACACTTCTTCCGTCGAACCCTAATCTACACTCCAAATATCGAAACTTTGTATCTCTAACGTTCTTTGTTCTCTAGTTGAAACTGCCAGGTAGATAGATAGATATGCAAATGCAGACACATATGCTTACCTGCAGATAGTGAATATTTTCTAAGAAAATTCACAAAAACATGCGGAAGTTAAGTACTGCACCAGGTCTTGAGATGCTTCAGATTGGATCAATCAAATCGAGACTCGCTAGGCCATTTTATTTGCCAGCTAATAACATTTCATCAATAATCTCCTTATCATTGGTAACATGTATCCTGCGGTGGTACGATGATCCTTTTTACCTATTTTTAGTTACTTTTTTTTTTACTTTGCAAAAATCCTAGTGCAAAAATTGTGTTTATTTATTGATGTGCTTCCATTCGCATTTTTCAGCTGCATAATCCACTGAATCCACTCAAATGACAATTATATGTTTGATATTCTATTCCATTATGAATGAAAATTTCAAAAATAATCGATTTTCAAAATTTTATGTTTTTCAAGAGAAATCGAAGATTCCAAAAATTTGTCAACTTTACTCTTCGGTGATCTTTCAAATTTAGCGCTTAAAAAACTTTTCCACAGGTTGGAATTTTTCCGGAAAAGAAAGTTTTTCTTTTTTTTTGAAAAATGTACTCGGTCTAGTAGATCAAATATTTCCTTTCATCGTGAAACAATAGCATCGATATCATTGATTTCAATTCATTGTGAAAATTTTTGAAAGTAATTTCGATTTTCCTACTTACATGGAGAATTTTTCCACAAATGAGCATTTTCCATGATTTTTTATTTTAATTTCATCGTTACAATGAGGATTTAAAATTTTTGAATATAATTTATAGGTTACAAATATTCTCAAAAAAATAAGTTGTCAATAATTCTTTGCATATCTATCAAAGAAATTCCTGAGAATTTCTATTAGTGGAGTGATTGAGGATTTACTCAATTTAGTGGATTAGTCTTGGATCTTTGTAGAAACTTACACTGAAGGGCAATTTTTAAGAAATTAACAAATGGAGTATTGCTAAGCAACAATTAATGTAAATGAAGTGAAAATACGCTTAAAAAGGCGAGGTGTTGAAAGGCTATAGTTTTACTGCTTATGAAATATACCAATGAGGATATTTTCAAGTTTTTATTTCCTCCTTTCAATTGATTTCCATGCAAAGATTCAAGTTACTATAATACAATTGAAATGCATATAACCATTCAACTGAATGTTTTATTCACCATATATTTCAAAATACAACCATTTAATTCCCTGAAAAAAATTTTTTAGTAGTAGAAATATGTTGCAGAAATATTTCCCAACTATATCCGTTTTTTAGATTAAATGTCATCAATTCCTTATAATATTTGAGAATATTTTATAAAAATAAAAAAAAAGTCTTTATAACTTAGAATAAAAGGAGGAAAATATGGCATCGATTTTATCCCATCTGTTGCTTTCCGTTCATTGAAAACACGCATATTTTCTATGTTCTGTAGACGATGAACAAAAAAAAATAATTGTTTTTTTTAATGGAGATTTTTTCAATGTATAGTTGATTTATGCATATAAGAGAATATTTCTTAGTGGAAATCTATACAATTTCACAAAGTGACTTTAATATTAGCGAAGATGCTTTTATGAAAGTATTCCATCTCATCAGCTGATTCTAATAAATAGAAATAAAAATAATTAAGTAATATTGATGTGTAATTTGTAATCATATTTCGTCTTCGTTAGTTATTCTTTTTTTTTAAGGGAAAAGTTTAGCATTTAAAAATTATCTCTTTAATTGCAAATTTGATGGTATATTTCCTCCCTATTCGAAATAAGAGTATTTTTGTGGATTAGAAGCCGACAAAAAGGCGGATCACCACTGGGTAAGTTCTTTTTTTTTTTTGTTTGGTGCAGTTACGTACTAAACTTACGTTCTCATTTTCTGTCCACTATTGCCTCTCAAATGGCACAGAAATGATTACCGTATATTTCGTTACTTTTCCTCAATTTTATCTTCTATTTATTTTTTTTTCCATAGAAAAATTTGTTACTAAATTTATTGCAATATCAAATTTTTATAGGAAATGCTAAGCGATAGCTGAATAATTATAATTGCTTTGTCTTGGATGCTTATAGTAAACGCAAGTAAATATTTTCCCATACACTAATATTGTATACGTTGATTTATTGAATATTTTGAGTGGAATTTCTCATTTATTATCATCTTTCATAAGAAATAATGCTTATTTTATTGGTGAACTTATTATCGCTCTAATATCAATCTATACTTTACTAATCATTTTTATTGTTTAATTTTCTCGATTAATATTTTCACAAGAAATTTCAAAATATTACATTTGGATTCATTTGTATTGCACACCTTGTAAATTGTCGACAGATGTGGTCAGGCAAGTGTCACATGTTTTTTTTTTTTTTTTTTTTTTTGCGTTAGCTCAAGAGTCGTTCGACAATCGTGAGATGTGCTTATTGAAGAGTGGCATGCAAGCTGTGTGATGTGCAAACAATACACTAAAATGTCAACAAATCAGCACTGACCATTTGTCGATTGATTCCATCGTCCACATGTGTATATTTTCTTCGATGATTCTACGCAAGTTGCCGCATTGATAGCATCTTATAATATTGGCTTTTCGATGGGGTAATAATGCTAGTGATACTGTAGCGTTTTGACGATAATGCATCTAAAGCAATACGTAATGATGTAATTATTAGGTCTAGAAAGGTAATGATAGAAATAGTAACTTTAGAGGAGTGATAAGCTGATATGATAGAAACATTGTCGTTTTGCTGATCAGATTGATCGATCTGTGCGATTTTTTGCATTAATCTGTACAAATATACTTTTTCATTGCCCAATTTGGCAAAACAGAACTAATTTATCATGTTGGATTGTTTATAATCTAGGCATACTATATTTTATATACTCTTATCAATATAAGACTTATAATGGTCCCACTGAAAAAAATTCTGATTTTTTTTTTTTTTTTTTTTGAGAAAGAGTTCACGGATGCTATGAATAAAATTTTCAAATCACCTTTAATTTTAATATTACAATTTATATTGTACCAATTTAAAGCATTTCCCATTATCATAACAAATGCCTCATCACACAGCTAGACAATATATAAGAATAATGAAAATATCACCTTCATAAAAGAGATCTACCAAAAAAAAAAAAATTTCATCGGTAAATCGTTCTAAAATAGAATCTCCTCTGATAATAGTGGATTATTTGATTTATAATTATATTATTTATAATTATATATGATTAATAATTATATTATTTATAATATAATTATATTATGCTATGAATAGTTAGGATGAAATTAAACGTCAGGAATGGTATGTGAATATTCTTGAGCTTTTATAACCTTAACTTTCATCTTTTCACGCATGTGATCTTAATATGTCGTAATTTTCAAACAAAATTCTTCATATATTTTCAATCTAATTTTTTCGATTATTTAAACGCATCAATTCCATCATTTATGCATCTTCTATAAGCATCGATTATTAGCGATCATATACTAACGGAAAAATTACATGAATGAACGGATATGTTTTATAGTATATTATAAGGTGGAATATACCGAAATGGGAGTTCCATCACAGAATTTTAAAAAATAGGACTATTCTAACTATTGTCTATCTAGTCATTTGCTTATATAAGAAACTCTTTTATTCTATTCAAGTCGATAAAATCCTTCACTATGTAGAGCATTTAATGTTTAATTTTTTATTTTTGTGCCTTTATTTTCGCAGTACGTATATATATATATATATATATATATATATATATATATATATATATATATATATATATATATATATATATATATATATATATATATATATATATATATATATAATTATTTTCTCATGCAACATTTTACAGATAATAAAATGTCTTTTAATGTTAGTGCATTTTAAAGTATGCGTACAGAAGATAGCTATACTATAACCTACCAAATTTCACAGGACCATTAATTCCTTTTTGTTGTTAAACGGGAAGGTAATAGGTGATATTTTTTGCATAGTATGACTGAATATGTGAATTACAGCAATTCATGAATATTAATCAGTTCCTTAATTTCTCCTTAATAGAGGTATATTTATAAAAGTTTTATTTATACAATAAATAAGAAATACTTCAACTTATTACATTTTTATCGGATTGGCAATTTTGCGGAGATAAATTGTCGCTGAAAATTTTCAATTATAATCAATGAAATTCTATGGTGAAGCGATGAAAATGATGTGAAAATATTCTGCAATATATGCAGTTTTATTTTATTTATTATGAATGAAGTTTATTTAAGAAAATAAGGAGGATAGAAGTTGGTGAAAATTTGGGAGGTGGTACTTGCTTAATGATATTCAGGCAATCGTCGTAAATAATATATAGTGGATGTTCGACTTTTGTCCCGTAGTAAATATTTTGTTTTACAATAATATTTCATAGGAATCAAACATTCAAAGAAAGAATTAAAGAGTGTTTTGAGCATCTATGGTTAGAGTTGAATAAATGAGCTTATTGCCATCTATCTACCTGAAAATGATATTATTGCCTTCGATTTCTTCATGGCCATCTTTTCTCTTATCAATTGTAATTATCCAAATCCTTGATCGTTTTCTACTTCCTTTCCCTGCTTCTTCGTCTTTTTGTCCAAGATCATTCTCTGCCTGTTTCCTTGCATCCTTCTATTTCCTGCATATTCCTTCCTATTTGCATGAGAGATCGTAAATCGATCTGCGGTCTTTGTGCATCAAACAGCGGCATCGTAAATTGACGTCTAATTTTGTCGGTGCTGTAAACGATGGCGGGAAAGTCTATCCATCTATGATATAAGAAAAAAAAAAATAACGCGGGCTCTGCATTCTTTTATGTTTTAGACGGAGTTTCTTCCACGGTAATATGGATGCCCACTTTTTCTAAAATTCTTTATAGGAGTGAGAACTAATGATCAAAGGTTTACGTCGTTCAATTTAAGAGCGTTTGGAAAAAAATGTTTTTAAAAAAAAAGTCTTCCGATCACTAAATATTGCCGACCTGGGTGGTTTATGATCACTACGATCGATATCTAGTTCAGAATGAAGCTTTTTTTTTGGCTTGAGAGGGGTAAAGCTCAACTAGCTCGGAAATTGCAACCAGCTCTGCAAAACTTGAAGCAATTTGAAAGGCACTATCGAGAAAAATGATTTCAACAGCGGTATAGCGTATATGGAAATTAGGAAAGCGCGCCAAAATTTTTACATTTGTCAGATATGCACTTTTTAAAATTCTGTTGCTAAGTGTCAATAAATTGCATAAGTCGCTAGCAAATAATAAAACTTATACGATAATGCAAACGATGCTTTCAATGATCGAAAAGATCACATAGGTTTTTTTTTATTTTAAAAGTTGCTGTTCTTATTCTTCCGGTTTTAAATCGAATGTGTGAAGAATAGTAGAATATATGCAAATTTTTGCGTGAATATTTTTCGAAGATGATTGATAAACTTGACCGTAATTCGTAGCTCTAACTTCATTAGCTGCTGAGTTGTAATTATCAAACAAATAGACAGACAAAGACGCGTCACCATCGTAACACAAATTTTGCAAAGACGGATAACAAAATTACGTCAAATTAGTATTAAATATGAATTATATGTTAGAATTTTTGTAGAATTTTCAAGTGAAGGCGGAAATGAATTGCCGTTTCAAGAAATTCTTCCAGTTTTTGAAGTAATGATCCGTTGAATTCATTCATAGAGGGAAAATAAATCCTATAAAGTCTACAGAGTGTTCGATCTTTAAAGGCAAAAATTCACAGAAAGTTTTATAAATGAGATGGAAGTATGTGGACATTATAAAGAGGTAGTAGCTTAACAGATAATAAAAAGATCTTGTTTCACGTTTTTAAAGAGATTAAGGGGGAGGGGAGAGTTCGGCGTGATCAATTATTTAATAGAGACCCCTTAAAGAGGTCGGTTACGCTGTGAAAAGTCATCATTACGAAGTAGAACGAGGTTGAGGGGGGAGTAAGAGGAGGTAGCATGCGATTGGTTAGTTTTCCTTTCTTTGTCGCCCTTTCCGTATCGGATACCGACACAAAGACGATTCCGATTCGCTGATAGGAATCATACTTGATCGCTTCCTCTTATCTCCTTTTAATTTTAATTATGATTCTGAAACGAATATTTACGTAAATGTTATGTTTATAGATTCAAAAAATATATCCCAAAGAAAAAAGTGGGAAACATTTTTTTCAAGGTGAATTAAAGATTAGCGTCGATTTGTTGTTCTTTTTTTTTTAAATCAAAGCACATTGTTCTTTTTTAGAGATATATCGCCAAAAATTTCTTCATTTTGTATCATTTAACGATAATTGAATTCGATTTAGCGATGAATTATCTGTTTGCGTTAATTATCGCATTGAAATATGCAAAAAAAAAATTCACACATATTCGATATTTATCTTCGAAATACTCAATTTTTGAAGAGTCTCATATTTAAATATCATATTGCGTTGGATGTATTTGAAATTTTAGAAATATTATACGTATTATAATATTTTATTTTTATTAATCTTATAAATATTATAAATATTAATGTTGAAATATTGCATAAATATTATTTACTAGTATACACTTCAATATAGTTAAATATTATGTTGATTTGATGATCGATTAGAATCATATATTCAATTATAGAATTAACCTCATACGTAAATATATAACAATATGAATCATTTTTTAAAAATTTCTTCATATTTCATTATCTATATTTATTTCTTGAGCGAATTTTTTTTTTCTGCATTTCTATTCACATTTAACATAGTTCATTTTATTATCGAATTTTTAATTCAATTACTGAAAAAGTAATTTTTTATTATTAGTCGAATAAAGAGATGAATTTTTGAGCTATTGGCAATGAATATTTTAGAAAATGCAAATATTTTTTATCTATTGTACGTATTTATTTATAGAAACTGATAGCTAAATGAAAAATTATTTATTGCATGTCGACTTTGATCTATTTAAAGAAAAAACATTTTCTTTTCTATGGAAATTTGTATTTTTTTTGATAGAATTTAGCCAAAATTAGTATAAATTTCCTTGTGTTCTCTTTTTTTTTCGAGAATACTGTTTCTTATCAAGGCACTTCATTCATGATCAGCGAGCCCAATCATTCCTCTTTCAATAATCCCCCAAGTATGGATGCCGAGTGTCGACTGGTTATTCTCATCGCAATAAGCTTTGTTCATTATCGTCGTTTTTCATCCCTTAAGGCAGTGAAATATTTTAGTTGAATAGTTTCATATTTTTATGCGTTTAGCTTTTATGCTTATGGTCAATAAAGGGTACCTCGTAACTTGCAAATCGTTTTCGTTCCACAGTAGTTTGGCGCTTATTTTACACCTTTCGGACTTTCATTCTATATTGGTCGGATCTCCATTCCACACCGGTCGAATTTCCATTTTATACCGGTCGGACTTCCATTTTACACTGGCCGGGTACCGATCGGATTTCTATTTCACACGGATTTCTGTACCGGTCAGATTTCTTTTTAAGACCAGTCGGGTTTCCATTTTACAGTAGTCACATATATCAAAAGATGGATTTTCCATTAGAAGTATACGCAAGCAGTCAGATCAAAAAAGCGCATATAGCGTATATTGCATTATTACACGTTATTATTTTTTGTTGGTAATTTATACTTGTTTGATGATAAGCGGAATCGCGAAAAAAGCACATATTGCGCCACCTGTTGTAGTGCGCTTTCCCACTTTTTTTTTCAACGCTACTCGGTTAATACAAAATAAGCGATCGCTTCAGTTCCTCTCTTTATAAAATTGCAAGATCATCCTTCAATGCTTTCCTTCAAAAAAACTTTAGTTTCCTTTCTTCAGCAGTGTTCCTTTAAAAAAAAAAGTATTTTCTCCGTGCAAATCAAATTTTTCATTCCCCAATCATTTCATTTTCCAGTTTGAAATTGCCCCGTGCTTATTTGTGATCTATCGCCGATAAATGCGATTTGATCTTTCGTTGAATATTTGCAACAACATTCTCGAGCGCACTCTACGCGCCTAAGTAGCACTAAGAACGTTAATAGATGTTTGGCGGTATCAAATCACCGACCCAATATCTTCTCCTATTTGATCTAATCACTACCCATCGATATATTTCATTGTTGGTCGGCGATACGCGTACACCCTTTATGTATGTTCACAACTAACTTTGATGATATTGACGAATTATTCACGTTTATTTCTCTTAATTTATATTTTTATATAAATTAAAAAAAATATCGATGAGATTTGCATAAATGGATTCATTAATAATTTGTACTTTTATTAGCATAAAATCTGCTCAGTAGGTTTATTTTCGTAAGAAAATATGCAGAAATAATCGAATAGATGATATTTTTCGTGTATCCTCTTTGAATAGCTAATTTCATGCAAGGAGAAAGGCTTTTTGATTGTTGAACTAATGTAAAGTTTAATTGCGATCTATTAGAAATCCAGCTTACTTTGAGCCTTTTTTAGGTGAATATATGGTTACTAACGGAGAATTTATGAAGAGAGGGGAATTTTTTTTCAATGAAAAAATCGTCAAATAAACTCGAAACATGTTTTTTTTTAAAAATAAATTCCTTTTTATCTATTCTTTATTATGTACGAGAACTTCAAAGAAGTATCGCTTAGGGTAGACTAGAGCTTTGCAACTTCTCTGCATTTCGCACCTTACAATTAATTGGATTTTTTTATTACAGGTCAGCCAAATTACCTTTGATATCACTCAATTACTGTCAGCGATCATCCATTATCCTGTAATCGTACTATATGTCCTGCAAAATGTAATTTGTTCCTTCTCGTTATTCCTGACGAATCGTTGATTCGGCTCATCCGCCGAAATATTATGTTTGGTATAAGGTGATAGACTTACGTGCTTAGCATTCTCTGTTATTATCAACTTTTCCTTTATGATCTTGGTGACAGCTGAACTTCCGCTACCACATATGTTAGAGCAGCAAAGGTAGTGGAGTTGAAGAGGTGAAGAGGTGAGTACGCACATTAATATTTATTACCGCGACAAATTCTTCGTGAAGGTTAAACATATTGCATCTAAGATAGTCCTCATCTTCCTCCTCGATATCTTTACGTGAGTTAACTTCTTGCTTGAGATGAACCTAACTGATAACTTCGTTTATGGATCTTCCATTCAGCGTCACTTAAGCAGACGATGAATTGGTTGCTTGTGTTACTTTATTATGAAACTATGAATCGTTAGGCGCATTTTCTTTACTATTTTGCATTTCACTTATCTCAGATTCTTTCTTCATGCTGAAAACTATCTTGTTGAGGTGACTATAACAATAATTGAGATATGCTCGTCGTTGTTATTAATTTCACCTATCTAGATGAATGTTCCAAAAAAAAAGAAATCTTAAAGCAACTCATAAACAATCTGTAAGTAAGACCACCTTACTCAATGGCATCTACTTGAGCGGATTTCGTCTTAGAAAGTTAAAAAATTTGCAAATTTTGCTGGATTAAATTTTAAATAAATCTTTTATAGCATACTCAATCAAACGCATTAACGAAATCGATGACGAGGAAATGCAAATATATATATTGCATTCACGTATGTTTCCCAGAGTTGCTTAAGCTCGAAATGATGATCTATAATGTTTTAGTTTCTATGAAATCCGATCTCTTCTATCGGTTAACTTTCATCGTGTTGTTTTATTAGCCTGATCATGGTACAGATGTGCAAGAGTGGACAAAGATGGCCATAATTTCTTCGCTGGTCTTTATCACCTCTCTTTTTTTTTCTACAACAGCACCGTTATCGATCCCTTTCAGCTGCTCAGTAATAAGGGTACTATTTGAAAGTTGTTTGTTGATGTCCTAACACCTCCACATAACGGCTTACTTTTTATGTTTTAATAGTAAGTTGAGGATAGATGCTGCTAAAAAGTAACTCAATTAGACGAGGAAATTGATTCTTTTTGTTTAAAAAGGAGCTTTCATCAACCCATCCGTCCTCTCGATTGGGTCATCTCCTGCAGGGTTGCTTCTGTCTCCATAAAAGATATTTTAATTAGACCGTAGAAAGAAGGTTTTGCATTCGTAAATTCCCTGCTTTCACGACTGGTAACGGCTTAAATATATGCATATGTGCGTTCGTGCTTTCCCATGAAGCGTCGGAAACGGGATCGACCCGAAGCACAAGGGTCGGAAGGGGGTGGGAGAGGATTGCTACTGAATATTTTATAGGAACTCGACCAAAAGATGTGGAGAATAAGGACAATAATCTTGGTTTATAGAGGTCACTGATGAGGCCATATGTCGTTGGAAATCGTATATTGTCGTTATCAAAGATGCTGAGCTATGATTTGATCTTCCGCGGGGTTTCCGACATTGGTATCGACTATATAATGTTTGGTTGAATTATCACCAGGTCATTTGAGTCAAATTACTTTCTATTTGTTAAGGTTCAAAACATTTTGCATACGGTCGTTGATGCACTAATCGCGCGGAATAGGGAAAGACGTAATGAGAAGGTGACGATGTTTCATTTGTAGCCTTAAAGATTGCCCGAAACTTGCGTCTGCTGCTATATAGAGGGCTCAAGATTTCGTCACGATCTTTGGGGATCTGGATAATGCGAAACCCATGACGTCACTGGCATCTTCGGTGATCTTTGACCTTGGTATATTTCGCGCATTTCCTCAAACGTTGTGTTTTTTCTTGACGAATTTTTTGGATGTCTGAGAGGAGGCTCAGTTCATGGTGATTGAAAGGTAGTTGTGAGAGAATTATTTTGGATGCCGCCTTTTACCTCAATTCCTTCATGAAGTTTCTTTTAATTCGATGGTTTTATCAGGTCTTCTCTAGGCAACAACTTTGAGTTCAGTTAAAAAGTGCATTTAACGCGTAGAATTAGGGATTTTGATGTAAACGCACTTGAACTTTTTGAGCTTACGACGTTGTCGGAAATCTGCGACATCCTGATCTTCGTGCACTTGAAATTACACCTTGTGACCGTGTATAGTTGAGCTTTGATGAACGTATCTGATTTCTGGGATATGGGTATGTTTGTTCGAGGACTGTACCGGTGACTCTTGACTCTCTCTCCCTTTCTCTCTGTCCTGCTTGGATGGTGTGTTTGCAGTTACCCAAGCTAAACGATTGTTCTGGTGACATTTTTGCAAGCCAAAACGCCATGCTTATCGGTCAGTCATTGTCTTCGAAAGTTTCGTTTGCATGTGGCTAAATGTTATTCCCCATAATTTCTTCGCCAGGATTTGCTTTAAAAAAAGTTGTACGTCATTTGCGAACATGATTGTTTTTTCAATAAATGGAATTTTTCCGAGGTCGAAAAGTAGGAGGCAAGTATAAGAGAGAAGAAAAGGGGACATTATAAAAATCGGACACCGATGATTTTTTCGGTGCTCGGACTCGGGCATGCTGTATGCAGGAAGTGGTTTCATAGACTGAACAACCGCTAAGAATTCCTGCTCATCAAACGACTACTAGATTTGACGTTGTTCTGGTAATTCCAAGAATTTTTTAAAAACATTTTTAGTGTCAATCACAGTTCGTTTGGACTGGTATTACAAAATCTCTTCTCAGATAAACCTTCTAAAATAGTCTCTCTTCCTTACAGTAAAGAACTTCATAGACTCAGGGTTTCTATTCAATGTTGTGCGTACTGTAGCTCATCATTGAAGCCTTGCATTATGGAACTACATTGTATTCATGATACAACTATTATATATTTGAAAACTTATTGTCTATAATTACTATATTCCGATATTCATAGTGTATCTTCGATGCTCACCGTCTCCTTTCCGATCGAGACACTTCACAATCCTCACTTATCCTTTTCTATTGCGAAAAAGTCTTATAAAGTTTTTTCAATATCCACACAGCGTTGCATTACTTATACTTATTTCTATACATACTATACGATGTGATTGCAGGTATTTATTTTCAAGGTGAACGGATAGGCAAATCAACGCAATGACGATTGACGTCGATTATGAGCTCAATTGGAATAAGGTGTGTTTTGATGGATTTTATTCAGAACCTAGCCGAGGATTACTGACTGAAAGGTGGACGCTCTTTGTTTTTTTCTCAGAAATGCCGAAAGGGAGAAAAAAATGCGTGATATTTTCATTTTTAACGCCGCCTGAAATTTAAATACGCTAATTACGATTCTTTTCGAATATTCACGGTTGCTTCAAGACAGATGTAGCAAGCTTTTCTGATTGATGACTTGAGGATATGAGAGAAAGAAATATGATATGATTCTCCTCGATAGGTTTTTGCAAAAATATCAGTAAAATGTGTTGAAAATTTTGGAAAAATTAATGTAGACTCAAATTAAAAGAAAATAACGATAGAAGGGACTAATAGCTAAATTAATGCACTTTAACGCATCTGGTGAATATTTATGCAAATTTTTCCACATTTCTTTTCAATATTGAATCCGACACTTTCATTAAAAAGTTGTTGGTGCTAATGTATACTTAACAAAAATTTTTTTATTAGTGGATTATTAAAAAAAGTATATTTGATCGATGCTCACCGTATTCTTTTTTCAACCGATCTAACTTTTCGAGTCTTTAAATTTTTTTTTGATTTTGCTGTTAAATTTCATTTTCGAATGCCTTATGATTTTTTTCTTAAAGTATAAATCATCGATCGATTGAATAATTTGAATTTCGTTGATCTCTAAATTATATTTTTCCTTATTCTTAATTTTTAATTCAAAGATACTTATCAATGAATTTGAATTGCAGTTGAATTTTTTCTTACCTGAACGTTCACCTGAACTTTTTAATTAACGCAATGAGGTATTTTGTTACATTGGAATTTTTATTGCTACAATTGATGAATTTAAGGATTATTTGAATTGTTTTGTAAGGCGATTGACATCCAGCAAATTTATCTTGCTCGAGGATTTAATTTTACTGAAAGGTGAAATGCTCTTTGTTTTTCCATAAGTAGATCTTAAAATGACTTTGGTTTGAAAGTATTCGAAGTTGTATTTTTCTAGAAAATGTTCGTCAATATTGTTCGTTGATTTTAAATCATAGAAATAAATGTAAATTTCGATTGCTTTTGTTAATATTTATTTCGTTTTGCTAGCAAGCTTTTTTGATTGATGACTTGAGGATTTAATGAGAAAGAAATATGAATAAATTCGATCCTTGATAGGTTTTTGCAAAAATATCAGTAAAATGTGTTGAAAATTTTCTGAAAAAAAAAAAAACTTCAAAATCAGATAAGAAAATAAAGATAGAAGGTCTATATAGCTAAATTAATGCACTTTAACGCATCTGGTGAATATTTATAGCAAATTTTTCCACATTTCTTTTCAATATTGAATCCGACACTTTCATTAAAAAGTTGTTGGTGCTTTTTTTAAAGTATACTTAACAAAAATTTTTTTAATAGATTTTAATTATTAAAAAAAGTATATTATTTGATCGTGTATAAATTTAACATTTAATCACCGTTTTCGATTTACAATTTCTTCATGAGTCTGAATATTTTTTTTTTTTTTTTTTTTTGTTGCTGTTAAATTTCATTTTCGAATGCCTTATGATTTCTTTGCTTTTTTTAAAATTCTTAAAGACTTTATAAATCATCGATCGATTGTAAATAATTTGAATTTCGTTGATCTCTAAATTATTTTATCATTCTTTGCGATTGCTGCAGTGATCATTACAAATTTTTTTTTTAATGTATACAAAAATTCGATCATCCAAATCAGTATGTTTTTTGAATTTTTGATCTTGCCGAATTTTTGCTTACCTGAACGTTCACCTAAATTTGATTAAGAGGTAGAATTTTCATATATTGATATTTTGTTACATTGAATCAATTTTTTTGCAAAATTGATCTTGAAAAATCTTCTTTCTATTAAACTAAATTATTTGAATTAATAAATAAGGAAGGAGCACTACTACCCATTGGCAAATTTATCTTTGTACTCTTATTTGGAATTTAATTTTAAAGAAAATGAGTTGAAATGTTTTCTTGTCTTTTTTTTTTTTTAAAATAAGTAGATGGACTTAAAATGATTTTACTTTGTAAAAATTTGAAAGTATTCGAAGTTGTCTTTTTGTGCTAGAAGTTTTGTTCGATATCAGTAATATCACTATCGGTATCGATGTCGTTTTATTTATGCAATTCGCCGATGAAATCTATAATTATAAAGTTTGAATATCGATCCGAGTTATTTTAGTACATCTTTCATAGATTTTTATTGATGTATTTTTAGCAAAATTTAAATATCAGTTCACTCACTTGAAATATTCATTGGTATGATTGTTTTTTTTTAAAGGAAAATATACCAATTGGAGGTTCACTAAAGAAGAAAGCCGCAACATTTGAGCGTAATCCATCGAAACGTAATATTCTTGGTGAACTACATGAAATTATTGGAGAGGAGGTTTGATTTATTGGATTAATCACTTTTTTATTTGTTGAGAAACAATTGAAGTTGATATAATTATTGCTTCTGATTGCTTAGGATAATGATATAGAGATGATAGGGATAATAATAATACTAAATTGATGAGGTTAAAAGAGCGATTAGATATAATAGATATATCGTATAATTGTTATAAATGATTATTGAATTTGATTAGGATGTGACTAGCAATTTGATTAGGATGCGGTCGGATGATAATTTAGATACCAACGGATTCGGTTTTCGAAGCCAGTTTGATTTCTACGCCGATATGAAAGAGGGCCTATATAGGTGTTGTTGGGTACGGAAGAGAGGGCATGAGATATAGTCATATAATTTTTGAATTTTTCCCGACGTTTTTTTTACTTTCAAACTTTGCTTCAATTTCTCATCAATAGTGTTAAATTTTATATGTAATCCTATTGTAAGGATAATTTAGAAGCACGCAATTATCATTTCGAAATGCTCAATGATTATTTAGCTAAGATGGAACGAATTTATATCGTTTGAAGGTGATCTGTGAAATATTATTAGTCACGTTTTCTTTCATTGTGGATGAAGAAGGGCGCAAACTGGCCAGAAAAAATAGAGCACCATAAATTGAAAATTTGACTTTTTTTAAAATCAAGCTGGACAGTATGAGATCCGATTTTGCATTTTCACCTTCTCTCCCTTTCAACGTCACAGTGATTCTAAAAGATATATCGTCAAACCCATCATTTTTTCTAATATTTCTTATTTATATCCATTATCTCATTATATTCCATTCTTTATAAATTTATTTTTTTAAAGAGTAGTCCAAAACGTGGAAGAAATCAATCACAGTCGAATATTGCCTCAATCGATGAACACGATATGGAAATGGAGAAACAAAAATGGGCAAAGATTGCACTCACTCTGTATGTATCGCATTCTCTTTAATTAATCTTCATCTAATTACCATTTATTTTAATTAATTTTTTTCCTTTGGTTAAGTTATATTTACGGTTTCATGTAAGTGGCAGCCGTTATATGGCGTATAGCAGGGCATAAAGTGAGCCTTATTTACTTGCATTATTCTTTATATGCAGAAGTTTTTAATCCACCTTTAAAGTTGATTTATTATTTGCGCAGTTAAGGCTGCTAAGGTTAATTGGGCTTAAATGTCGTCACCAGGCTCAAAGACTTTTGTAGTTACTATCTCCTGCGATCAGCGAATGTTTCTATCCCTCCATCTCTCCTTCTCATTGGGAAGACGCATTTGAACTTATTCTCGTTCTTGGTGAAATAGGCATGAGATAGCTGACTTAAACAAGTGCTTTGTAGAGTGTAGCTTGAACCTCTTACCATTTAGGTAAATTTCCTTGGGAAAAGGGATAAGAGTATAGGCAACTATTTCATTAAATATTAATAAACATGCAGCTAGTGACAGCACTCCACTCCTCTCCCCCTTCCTTTCCTTACCCCTCCCTCACAACCTCCTCCTATCTCCATTCTGACCGCAAGGATAGATCCAAAAGAGTTTCAGACCTACAGCTATCACTGAATTCAAATTTCAGATTTTATTTTATAGGACGGGCTATTAAACTGCGGTTTTTTAGAAGGAGGTTGAACAAGCTTCAATTTTTGAAGTTTTTGACGTTAAGATAACCGCATTTCCACTAGATAAATAGAGCATAATTTTTAACTTTTGTTAATGGAATTTACTGATTGCATTTAAAAAAATTGATTTCTAAAAATTTTCGAAAAAAATACCCTTTTTAAAGTATTGTATTTGCAGTCGTTGTGATAAGGAAAATAATGAAGAGCAGCTAATGGAAGAGTTGTTAAATCTGTGCTCATGGTATAACGATCACGAAGAATCGACCGGTAAGATAATTTTCTTTTTCTGAGGAATATTATGCAAGTCGAAACCGAAACCCCTTTATTGATAATATCGTATTTATGCTAATGTTGATGTGTTGATGTGTTTTTCTGTGGTCTTTTTTAATGGTGAACAAAAAAGTATTTGTAAGGAAATTCATGGATACATGAGTCGTGGACAAGCTGGCACCTCCGATCCCTACTGAGTTATTAACGCCAATGAATATTAGGTTCTTCTTCAAATACCCGAGTAATATATATATATATATATATATATATATATATATATATATATATATATATATATATATATAAATCAGAAGTATATACGTCCTGTTTGATGATTCGTAGACTATATAAGTTTGTCTCTAATTATAATCTTCCAGTCGAATTATTTTCTATTCATGGAATTTGTTAAGGAATTTTTGGGTATACAAAATTTGCATTTCTAATTTAAAGTATGTGATTCATCGGATTGCTTAATAAGCATTCAATAAGAACTAATAAAAATGTATATAAAGAGGCCTAAATTTAATTCTCGTAGGTTTTTTTCGCTAATTATGTTTTTATTGCTTCAGTTGGATGTTGAATCAAGCAAAATTTATTGAGGATATTATTTTTATTTTTTTAGGTTAATATAAAATCTTGCTACTTCGGAAAATGTTGGTGATTTAGTCATCAAAAGGCCTAATACCTCGGTGAGGAAGGAGGAGCGGAACGAGTCGGGGGGGGGGGGGGGGGGAATTTTGGCAGAAGGGTGGCGAATGTAGCACAACTGCCATCTCAGTTATGTATACGGCTTTCACTAAATTACTCTAAGAGATAAGGTGGTGATTTTCAAATTTTTCAGTCTATGAACTAAGAGGAAAAGCACCTAGCTGACGTAGTCGTTATTGGCCATTTTACTGAAGTGGCATCTAGCAATTCATTTTCTAATATCTATTTGAAATGTACTATTGACGTATTAACTATTTGATATCACTGACTAATTAATTATAATTTACTCAATATTTTTTTAGCATTAGCGGTAATGTGTCGTCACTCATCATATGATGCATGGGATGAATCTTCCGATGAGGATGACGAAGATGATGCGTTCATGTCATATATTCGATCGCAGCAATTCGCATTTGCAACTTCACAAACGAAAAACCAACAGATCTCATTAATGCGCCCTAAGCCAATTCGCTCTAATTCTAACGGTATTTTCGCTTTTCTTTCAGCTCTTATTTTATGCAAATTTGTTAGCAGTTAACACCGATCGTTATTGTATTTGTTGTATTCATTATTAAGATCGAATTCGAGAGTACTAAGATTGAGAATGTTTCATTACATATTATGAAGCCTCTATTCCTAAAGTTTTTAGAGACTTATATTCAAGAAAATTTGAAATGTGCTTGCCGTTTAGACTTGCATGCATTGAAAAAAAAAACTTGAATTCTATTCACGAAAAATTTGGCAAAATTTTATGAAATATTTTGAGAATTACTAAAAATTTTGAATGAAAAATTTTACTGTATTAGACATTATGGAAGAAATTTGCAGTTGATAGTAGTTCTGACCCGATGTTGTACCTGAGCAAATTTTCCTGCTGATTCGGTCCTCCTCCTTCATGGGTCCCTCTAAGATTGGCGATTCTCTCTCCCGCCCTTGGAGAGCCATATCATACTGATCGGTGCTTAAAAACGAGTGGTCGTAAAATCTCGTTTTCTGAAAATTCTTAGAGACAGCCGAGGTGAACCTATGCTGATTATCGTCGAGCAATGAAGACTAGGGGTGAAAGTCGTGAGTTTCAAGAAGGGGAAGGCCGAACCTCAAATTAGATTGGTGAGGGAAAAGCTTTCAATAGTTCTACTCGAAACGAATCACATTGAATTTTCATAAATGACGCCATTCCTAATTTAAGCTGTGCCATCACCCCGTATCCCATTTTTTTGTGTCCCCCATCCCATCTTCTCCAACACATTCCCCATCCTTCAAGTTTCTCTTTTCTATTAAGCTCGCGAAAATTTAGAATATTTAAAAACTTGTTTGATGCGAAAACAATGTGCAATAAATTTTGAACTATGAAATGATTGCACTTCATCCTTCACATGTATCGAAGATTTCAGAATCACGTTTAAAGTCATTGCATCTGAAGTCGCGTCTTTCATTATTCGACTCTCCACCATCTTTGGATTCATCGAACGACAACAGCGTCGATGCGAATGGTCCTGTACGGCCATATGAGACTTTCGGTGTATGCAACGATCAACCCATGGAGAAGCGTGTATGCATCGAAAGCAACAAAAAGGATGATTGCTCGAATTCAATGATGCCTCCGTGTTCACCTTCAGTGGCAATCAACCACCTTACATCGTCTATTGAACGGAAGTCTGATAATATATTTCGTGAGAGTTCGAGTGAAATTTTAGAAAAGGTTAAATTGTTTTTAGTATTTGATTGGTTTTTTATTGAATATCCGATTTGAATTTTATTTCAAAAAAAAAGTTTTTTTTAAATTTATTTTCACTCAATTTTTTTGATTATTTCTCTAAGGAAAAAAAGTAGAATTGAAGAATTTGAAAAATTTAGTGAAAAAATTTAGTTGAAGAATAAATAGATTGAGGCAAATTATATGAGAATTAATAATTTTCTATCTTTTTTTTTTATAATGCATTGATTTATCTTTATGCATGAATGAGCTATGCTAATGATTTATGAATTGATTGCAATTGCGTTGCATTTATTTGCTTTTCTTTGAATTTATTATTAAACGTTTTTTTTTAAAATTATTGTTGTCGGCAATCTCATTTTATTAACGCATTCATTGTTATATATTATAGCATCTATTAGCATTATAGGCTGACTCATTTTATAGCATTATAGTAACTATAATATACCTATTATAGTATCTCTTATAGCACAGCACACATTCTTATTAAATGAAATTTTATGCTGTGAATTCTTCTTAACATTCTTTCACTATGACCTTGTTCTCAAGAAAAAAAAAGAGTTGGGCATTAATGTAAGCCATTCGGGGGTAACACAAGCTCACTTATGGTGGTCATCTAATCAAAGTTGGCAACAAAATTGGTCATTTGATTAATCATCCAATGAAAATTGACCATTCAAATGGTTAAAATTGCCCATTCGAGGTTGTATAAATAAAAATGAGCGCTAACTGCAATTCATGAGCAATTCCAATAGTCGTATAAATTCCATTAATAAAACAGTAAAGAATTCATAAATACGTTTATGAGAAAACGTTAAAATCGCTTTTAATCTTCAAATCATTTTAGATTAGAGATGTTTCTAAAATCATCGGTTCTATTTTGCTATAAATTCTGAAAGCTATAAATGTGTGCGCTATATTCGAAACACTAAAAAAAGTTTTTCAATTTCCGAATTTTATATTGAACACTTTAGGAATTTCTTAGTTATCTCTTATGCTTCTATGCTAAAAGGCTGTATTTATTCGAATTTTAAATAAATCTTTGGGGATTTTCTCTTTGTAGACATCAAAAATAAACAACAAAACAGATTGAAAATAAACTTATTTCTTGTTGAATATAATAGTTTCTATAGAAATCAACGTTTTAAAAGGTGAAACCTGCTTTGTCGGTTTTTTAACTCTTCAAGAAGTTTTAGGCGTTTTTTGGAGTGGTCATCGATGATAACGATATATCGTCACAGTCGACGGATCAGCTCACACCGACCCAGATAATGTTCATCGATAATGAATCTGAGAAGAAGTCGAAAGAACCTCAGGCATATGGAACTATGCAGATTTCTCCTGGAGATCACGATTTTTGGACTGATGTGGATTTTTGATGATAACGATTGGTATATGTTCAGTTCAAGTATTAGATAATAACGTTGTACGACAGTGGTCGGCTTCTTGTTCTTTGCATACCTTGTTTCCCACTGGGCAGTAAACATTTCTTTCAGTGAAGTTTTGTGCGATTAGTGTGCGAAGGGCTGTTGAAACACACATGGGCAACGATTGCCTTTCTTGAATTACCTAAGGATTATGCAGTCCTCTCTTTCAAGCTCTCATTTACCAATTGGGAAGAATCTATTCTGTTTAGTTCTTTTCAATTAATATGGTAGCCATTGACTTATATTTACTTTCGCAGATTATAATATACTACCTTTGAATTTACCTAGTAGAAATACTCGTCGCATTTGACTTTTGAATACTATGGAGCAACTGAAGTATATTGGAGCAAATATTGAAATAAAAATGCCACAAAAGAGATATCGAAACATGAGAGGATTGAATTTCAAAAAATTGCAATAGCAGTTAACAATATCTCCCGATAACACATTAAAGAATCGTAATGTTTTGAAGCTTTAGAGTGTTGGGATATTCTTTTTATTTTATTTTATGTATTTATAGGTTTTATGCGTGTATTGTGGTAATGTTTTATGTCTATGATATGGCAATCTTATTAACGATTTCATATGATTGTTTCAGCTTAGAGGAAGCATTTGACTTATATAAGGTTGAAAGGTTTGAGGGGTTTTATTGCCGAATGTTTAAATAATTTAGAAATTTTAGTGGAGGAGAATCATTATTAATAATCACTGTATGGAACCATCGAGTGGATACAGATTTGATCGGAAGGAAAAATAACTCCATTATTATTTGTTGCTCGTCTATTTAAAATACAAATTTCTGTTTGATATGAATGTATGCAAAATTTGACTACTGAGATCTGTAAATGCTAAAAGATTGGACGGCACTTTTTATTCGTAAATATCAGATGGGAATATCCCACCTCTGCACCAAAATTTTGCATCCAAAATTTTTTTTACTCACAATTTATGGTTCATTAATTGATGATCTATGAAAGGTTACTTTTATATAGTGAAATTGAAATTTATATGATCTTAGAAATCGTCATGGTCTTAGTTTGAATGCTTCAGAATTTTAAGCTTTAGTTTTGCTGAAAAAGAAACGCTAAATGCGCTGAAGATCTTGCCCTTTTCAATGATTTTTTTTCATGCAATCTATGAAATTTCCTGAAAAAGTTTACTACCTTTTCCTGAAAGGTAGCAAACTTTTCCGGACTTTATTTCGGACCTGGCCCTTATTCGCTGAAAACCTCAACTTTACTACTGCCATTGATTTTGTCATACTAAGTGAAGCGGTTACATCATTGTTTTACGGCAGTTTAATGGTACTCTTAATTGGCTCGTAGTGGTAGTCTTAACCTCATTATTGAAAAAGTTCATTTCGCTAATATAGGTGAAAGTTGCAATTGATGAATAGTTGAGCCAAACTTGATTGAAACATTCGAAGAAAATTTCATCGTTGATTTTGGCTTATTGAAATATTTTTTAGATTATATTCGAACGCATAATTTATTCATTATGTTATATGTCCTCTGCACTCATTTCTTTATTGCCTTTTTTTCATTTCATTTTTTTTCGGCGTTTAATTTTCGTAGATAATTTCTGAAAATTGTTGTAATGATTGGAGAGTCATTTCACAAGAATATACTTCCGCTCACAATATGTCTTACTGTCCAGTTTCTTTTATTCAAATGGTGTGCCAACTTCCAAGAAGCATGCCTCACATAGTTGAGTAGTTAATTAGAGAATGGTGCATTAGAAAATGCAGTAGCTTCAACATTACTTGTTGAGGGTTTTTTTTTTCGGCGAAGTGGCTTCCGGTCGGAAAAGATAATTCAATTTAATTGTGAATACCGATGGCCAGTCAGTTATCGACGGTGCAATTCTTTCATTCCGCGTTGATCATTGGCCGGCTACAATTTTCTTCATGTAAACAAATTGCGGAACGAAAGAGGATTTATGTGGACAAAAGAAACTGAAATGATGATATATCTACATGGGGAACATGTCCATGAAACATACCGTTTAGTTCTAAGTAGCTACCCATTTGCCTTATTTTTTTCAATAGAAGAGCATCAGAAATTGATCGATTTGATCGTCAATCCTAGGCGATGCGAACAGCATGCAATTCGAAATTATGATCTCATTAGCCAATTATAAACGAGAGCATTAAGAATTTTCCAATTATAAACGAGAGCATTAAGAATTTTTCTAAGTTTTTAAATAGTATATAATGTACCTGATTATATCACCTCTTGATCTATCAATCCTTGTTATTTTTCTGAAGCAGAGACGAATTTTTCCTTTATGCTTTGAATATATGTTTTACTTGCAGAAATACAATATCGCCGATATCAACAATACCATATCTTTAGCACTAGTATAGCGCACTAATTTTTGATAAAATGCTATAACCATTAATTGCTAGTGCGATAGCCTAATCGTCAATGTCATTTTATTAGAAATAGTTTTTATTTTGATTGTTGTTTCTGCAGTTTACATATATATGACCAATATACAAATAATTGTTGAATATTTTGCGTTTCTTTCTTCTACTGTTCTTTCGAATGTCTTTCTTTGTCTGCTTATTTTTGAATGTGGAAATTTTAGTATTTTTTTTCCTAAGTGCAAAAAAAATTGGCATCTCAATTGAGAAGGTGCCAGCTAAATGTTGAAAGCTAACGGCAGTGATATTTTTGATATTTTTCTATCATTTATTTCTTTTCCAGCATATTGTTCTGTAATTTCCTCTTGCACTTAATTTATACTCATATTCTATTATATATTTTCCTGTTTAAATTTGTACTATTTTGTATTGTATGCTCTTACGGTATACTATTACGGTATGCTTATAATATATTATATACATGCTCTCTGAGTTTACACCTTACATCTTAAAATATATGTCACGTTTTCATCAATTATTTGCAGAAAAAAAAATCGAAAATCAGCCTTCTATAGTCAAAACTTGCACCAAGATACTAGTAATACTACGATCGGCAAATATTTATTCGTGATACCTCAAATAACTACAGATGCTGTTCGCATTCGGTGCATTACCAACGGATATGAATTTAGAGAGGAATCGGGCAAGCATTTACCAACATTATCCGCTGTATTGTTATATGAAATATGCAATATCAGTGCTGCATTGTGCAACTTGTGCTATGAGCTCAAACTTCGACTAACGAACTGATCTTGGAGGAATATGACACCCAGTATGCGTCTCCACTAAATGATTTTTTTAATCTATGGGTTGTCGATAGTTGTTCATTGAAGAAATGAATATGCAAAGGTTTGCGAAAGCAAGTTTATTTAGAAATAAACTTAATCATGGAAATAATTAAGTTTATTTTAAATGAAGGCTATGTTAATTTTGCCTGTTTTATTTTCAGACAATGTAAAGTAGTACCCATGGGAGGTAATGCCAGTCCCGATATAGCCGATCTCACCTTCTTCGTTATGGATATAAGTATGCCAAGATTTCACTTTTTAATGCCATTTGTTGTAGGTACGTCGATGTTTATTGATATTTAATACTGATAACTTTCAAAATGTTGCTAATTATTTACGGGATTCGTTGCAAATTGAGGTCATTTGCGCTGGCACCACAGCTAATTTTTTGGTAACTTAACCTTATTCGTTACCTATAAACGATAAGACTCGTTCAGTAATGTCTCGATAAGACCATCGTCTCAAATGTTTACGATAAGACCAATCTATTTAATTTTTCAGTGAACAAATATACTCAGTTAGACAGTAACATCCCATTGTTCGTACATAAAAGCCTTATAATCTCACAGGTCTTTGAATTTAGTAAGCTGTGCTCATTTAAAATGGATTTTATTAGTAAATGTAAAGGGTTGCTTAAAAACTACAAGGGGAAAGGTCTTAGCGTGGCGTTAATGGAAAAATATTTATATCATGCATTAACGAGTAAACTAGAATTCATGTATAAGTTCGTCTCTCCCAATAGATAAACTATTAAAAGTTTAGTTAACGAAATTTTTTATGCTCTTTCGTATTTTTCGTTTATTTGCCTCGCAGATTAAAGGGATTGATCTATGCATGTCTTGTCTCTTCACGATGGATATATACAATAGTTTATTGATTACTGCCTCATAGCATTAGACTAGCAGTTATGTAGTAGTGCATTTGAATCTTATATGCACACAACACTTTAAATCAGCTCTTATTGTGGACACTGTGTACAAACAGCTTTTATTGTGTTAATATTTTACAGCGAACCTTGAATGTTATTTACTTTAGTCGATAGGTTCAACGTTAGCATAGAGCAAATGAATATTGCTCTACGCGCGACGCTATTGCGCTGTCGAAGACCTCAATATCGACTCTCACGTTTATCGATCACTTATCACTATTGCTATTGCCTTTGTTTACTTATGGTTGCCTCATTTTTACTTATACGATTTTTTATTTTAGAATTTTCGGATATATTTTGTCTCCTAATTATAGTTTGAATATACTCCAGTTGTTAAGTTCAATATATAGTAGAATATACTTGGAATTTTACTCTTCTTTATTATTATCTGCTTCCACGATTTGTATAATTCTTCACTTATATTTTAGTATAACTGTCAGCACGATTACCCGCGTATTATGTGTTACTTTTTTCAAACCTTTATTTTTCTCTGTTTAAATTTAACGACAGTTTTCGTGATTATTATCAACACATCTATTGTACAACATATCTATTATCAACATATCAACATATCAAATCTCTTATTTTGTTTCATTTTAAATTTCTTTTGTTAATGATATTTCAGTTCATCGATTTTGGTTCGCACCATTTAACACCGCATTTTATATAGACTTTTGACGGTAATTATTTTTACGCATACTCATACTTATTATGATTGTGTTTTTATAATAATCTAGCTTGTAGGGTGTTTATGGCTTAACAACTGGGTAGATTTATATTCGTAAAGGTTTGTTTCCGTACTGAATTTAATAATCGTTAGTTTTATATGCCTTTTACCCACATTTACTTTTAATGCCTTGTTATTGCTCTTCGCGTTGCTTTCTTCCTGGGGGTTTTTGACCAAAACTTTGCTTGTAGAACCAGGTGATGGAGATTGATGTTAAAAGAGACGCAAGTTCCACTTCCGAAACGGCTGTTACCGAAAACAGGAAGAAAGCGGATTTTGGCGGTGAGGTAGGTGCTACAACTTGTAATTTTGGTGTGCAATATGCATTTTAAACATACATTTCAACTACAGATTTTTCCGTTTCTTTTGTTTTCTATTTCTTTTTCTCTACGCGCAATTTAGTTGTCTATGAAATTTTTCATACTAACAGGGTTATGCGTATCGTTCTAACGATGACCCGCGCATAATCCAGATGCACACATCAGCGGATAAGGGCCGAAACGTGGTATTTTATCCACGTCTTACTCCTGCATTTTTAACACCTAGTCTTCTGGTAGTGAATAGTAATCTATTACTTCTATGTTTGCACTCATGAAATATTTTTTTCTAGCATATATTTCTTTAATTTTGTTTTTCTCACACCAGCATTTTCCATTTGGTTTCTACGCAATTTTTTTGTATATACTGCTTTATCATCTCACCTCCTATTACATTTTAGTACCTTTTTGGATAGATTTTATTATTGTTACACGCTTTATTTAATTAAATACAACTACTACAAATATAGTTAGGCGCGCCTTCATTTATCTCCTGTTGGAGATAATTCGGCGACTTCCAAAGTCTACCTATTCATTTGTTTTTCAATATTATAATACCTCGTTAAACACTTATATATTTGTCTTTACCGTTACATAACGTTTATATATTTTACAAAACCTTCCTTGCGTTTCTTATACTTCGTTCCTTTTTCCTTTTTCTTTTGTAAAACTTCAAAAATTGTAAAGAATCCCTGAGGTAAATGCGCGAAAAATGAAGGTAATTGCGATGTAACAAGGAAAAATTGCGATGTGAGACAGCAAAAATTGAATAGATCAGTGAATGCAAAACGGGGAATTTGCATATAATAATAACTCACAAATAAAGATGTGATTGGTGAATTGATGATGATAAAAGTGAAGAGTACGTCGGAGTAGGGAAAGGATGAGGGGGGAAGAATGGAGTATGTGCTGGAATTAGTTATTTAAATACACTTAAATTTGGTTGTCTAATTGTTAAGAAGATGGTTAGAAACGAGCTTGTTGAGGGTCATCCTTATCGGTTGAAATCGGTTCCTGGCCCTTGGTTGCCGGTCCTAGCCGGTTACCGGCGAAGAGAAATGTATCCTAAAATCTTTAAGTCAAATTTTTCGATGTTATTATTATCAAAGTAATCGTTACATAATTTGTAGAGATAATATGGTTTACTTTCATAAAAGAAGTTTTTAATTGGGGTTTCGTATATATGACCAAGTAGAATCACCAATAAATACATATGTGGGAGAGATTTTGTTCTTCTAGTGCGCTTTTTTTTTTTAATTTTATAACATAACTTGTCTAATGAACTCTACGCTTTTGTTAAAATAGCTGTAGTGTTAATGCCTTGACTGCTATTGTCTGGAGTAGTCGCATTTAAAATTAGAATATCAGGTTTCATGCATATTTGAATTATTTAATTTGCTCATACATAACGTATTTTAATGATAACACAAATCAGGTGATTTAACAACTAATTTGCATATATGCTAGATGAATTGCGCACTAACTGATAAAATTTACGATGCACTGAGCATTACCGGAAAGCTTTCACCCTATTGCCAAGATATTTTCGTACACTATGTTCTTGTGTGATCTCCTTATTCAGTTTTGTGATATCAGATTAGAATGCCCAGAAATTATTTATATTCAGAAAGGAATGTGCTATTTAATATGTATAGAGAATGCCCAAAAACTTTAAAAATGTGTTGTTCTTTGCAAAGTTTGCCATTATCTGTACTAGCCGAAACACACTGACAGGCTTAAAATCTTTGCCTTGGAGTCATTGGAATATAAAAGCTCTAGTTTGACTTAATTCTTTGTTATAAAATTTTGTTTGGCTTTTCCGACATCTCACAGCGAGAAATATTTCAATTTGCCCCTCTCGTTATTGATATGGGCATCAGTTTTAGGCGGCCAACAAATGTTGCAATGCAGATAATGCGGTGGAGGATTTCCAACTTCGTGTTGTATGAGTCTGCTTCTTGCCAATATCATTACTGCACCCCACTCCCTCAGGCTTTAAGCTGCGGCTGAGTCGTTTCGTTCTACACACTGTGGTTGCTCTTAGGCATTAAATATCTACTCCTTTAAATTGTAGCCTTGCAAACTTTTTGCTCGTTCTTGCTTTTCATGATCATATATTTTTGTGTTTTCTCACTCCCGGACGTTGAAATAAATAACATAACTAAACAAAGGTTGCTAGCTAAACTAGATTATTAAATTACAGTTTAACTTGTTATTTTTATGAACATTTTCATTTTTCTCTGCCAATACTTCCATCTCTTCCACCATCCTCGCAACAATTCGATTACTTCGATTGGTAAGCAAGACAGTAAGTTTTTATGTTAGTACATGACCAAATTGTGGCCATCCGCCACTTCACTATCAAGTTTTGTCTGTTTCTTACAGCGAAACCAGCGCTTTATTTCAAAGGTGATGGATGAAGCAATTTCCGAATTCATAGATAATGGGATAGTAACAGCTGACTACATGCGGATTCAATGATCACTGAGGTAAATATGCTGTCGGTCGCCTCGCCTGAAACATGAATAAGGTAACTCAATATAATAAAATCAGTAGAGAAATTAGAAGTAAGAAGAATGGATCATGAAAACCAAATTGAGGGAATGTGAAGAGCTGAACTATCCTGTTCAGTACTGAAATTTATTAGATAATCAAAAGAGAGGAAAAAAGGCGTTGTTGACCATCCCGAAGTCTATTTGTGGATATATGTGCCACTCTTATAGACAACTGAGTCACCTCAACGGGACTTTATAGAAATTAGTTGTCGAAAATCCAACTTTAGCATTATCAATTGGCAGCTTAAAAATTTCTCGCATATTCAATTCTTACATTTTCAGGCGTGAGGATAAGGTATAGGGAAATTTTTTGCCGAAAATTCGTTTTGAAAATGTAAAATTTCTGTCATTTACATACAAAATTTTAGTTGTTTTTAAGTGTGCGCAATTTCGGACGTTTAGAAATGACTAAGTGCTTCATCAAATTTTTTCGATATATGAAATGAAACTGCCTCACGGAAAGACAGACAAATCAGCACATACAAAGAACGCAGACATGTTACGATCTTTTGTTGTACACATGTCGTAGTTTGTAAAGTGCATCACAATCTTCTTCGTTCACAAAGAAAAAAGAGCAGATCAGCGGCTGATATCTTCAGCTAATTTCTAAATCAATACCAAATGAAAAGGAACGCTTTATACCACACTTTAAAAAAAAATTAGGAATATATAGGCATAATGGTTGAAACGTACTCTTCGCTGTTTATGCAGCCATGCGATAATCTTCCCTTTAAGCTCATCCTTTGTAAGGTTTTCGTCTTTAGCGATTTCGTCCAATGCCCTCAGGGCTCGTTCATCGATGGGTATAACTTTCGGTTCGTCGAATGTGATACGTCGTTGTTCTTGCATTGTTGGATTCTGCAAGTGCTGTAAAAGAGCTGTACAGGTTCGCATGAGATCTTCGCTTTCCACGCGTGGCTTCCGCGCAGTCACTAGCCGCTGGTACCAATCATATATTTCGTTATAAACGCCATAATCCGCTTTCGCCATAAGTGCGTCGATCTAAATTATCAACAAATCATTAATAGAGTTCACTGAATAACTAAAAGATTTTTTTAGCAGCTGTTTAGAAACATACGTATAAAAAGACATCTAAGCCCGAGCTGGAGCTGAAGTGCTTTCATGTAGGAGTCAAAGTGTTACTTAGCGGAAGTGAAGAGCAACGTAGAGCTAAGAGCAGAATAGGAATGCTGTAGTAATTGTTTTTTGTTATTAGCAACTTTTCGTCGTTAATGAAAACACGCCAACTCAATCTCCAGCCCCTTTAATTCCGAGAAAGTATAGTCATCCCTTTCGGCTATGTCTCATACTAACCCCTCCCCCCATCTTATATGAAAGAGCTTGCAGAATTAATTGCTATAGCACGAATGCTCTTCCACGTCGACTTAATGAGGCGCTCTATGCTGTCGCTCCTAAATGCTCCTAAAAATTTTCCTGGATTTTAATGAATTATGGTGAATGATTGGGATGGTATCCATAAATATCTTAGCTGAGAAATCGTATTACTAGCTATAATATCAAGATCAGAATTGTTTGCTATGAATTTTGTCGCTCAACTTCTGAAATACAGGCGACCGATATCTTGCAAATATCGACGAAATGACTCTATTCGATAAATTTGAAATTGGCTCAGATTTTCATCTTTAAAAAGTTTTTGCAAAATCCGAGCGTTAAAAAAAATTTTCTTTTTCTACTGTCATCAGGATTCGATGGGCTTTTCTTGTGAAACTTAGAAAATCGGGAGTGAAGGGGAGAAATTTTCAGAGGATCCAGGTGAAATGTAGGGGTTTTCCGGGGGGATCAAGAGGAAATTTTCTGATTTAATAAATAAACTAATGAAAGGAAGAATATTGTTGCGCCGCATAATTCTCAATATTTAAATAGTAGAAAGTTCGGAAATTCAAAATGTTTGCCTCCATGATGCCCTTTTTCAAAAAAAAGAAGTTTTCAAATTCAAAAAGCTGGCTTTTACAAGTGCAAATATTAGAAAACAAAGGTGTCATTAACTAAACTATTTTTTAATTTTTTATTTTATTAGAAGAAAAATCTTCGACCTCTAAAGCACTTTGAAATTCGTTTATAGTTTCATCGTTATCAATTTCCATACGTCGTTGAACAACTTTTCTTGCTGGTATTGATAATATTCGCATTCGTTTCACTAATTTTGAATCCCATTCCATTTTTTGCTTTGTCCACTTTTTCAGTTGCTCATTAAATACTTCCTGCAATTATATAATTTTATTTAGAAGATTAAGCAAGAAAAACAAAATGGATTAATTTCTCATTCTTTGTGAATGAAAGACTTTTCAGCATGCTATGATTGTGTACAAGAAGGATCCTTCAAGGTGGAAAGGACTAGGACAATTATGAGATCCTTTAAGAAGCATAAGAAAGGTGATAGTAGAGATTCGCAATATGCGATCTGGGATAATCCGCAATTGCGCACTAAAAGAACGTTAGAAATGACAAAACACGAATACCTTTGCCCATAGCTGAATAGATAGAACTATTTCATGCTGAGCATAACGTTTACTGGCAACAAGCAATTTCGCGATATTGGTATGAAATGAACTTGAGATATGAAATGCGGGATGGATATCGCTACTCGACAGTTATATTTAGTGCTCCGAAATCAGCCGAGATTTATAAAAGATTCTTAAACGATCGAACTTTGTAATGAAAAAAAATCACTGAAGAAACCATTCAGATAAACTCCATTCTCTTATACTTTAAACTTACCAATGTTTTTCCTCCTTGTTTTTCGGCCCATTCTTTAAGCTTTTTCATCCTTTCACCTCGTGAAAGTTTCGCCGAATTGAGTATCGTCTCAAATTCTTTTGCACCTTCATTATCGGTTACGTTGAGAATTGGTTCAACTGCTGCAGCGATATTTCGAATCCCCAAAGGACTTGTTCCTAACATAACCACGCTACCCCATGTATGGTGCCGCTGCTTAGGATCATTTGGTTGTTCGGAGGTCCCAGTTCCCATGCAGACAATCGTCTGAAGGAGAATGACGTACGCACCAACGATTAACATTACAGCCTTCATACCTTTTCTTCAAGCGCACCTGTAATTACAAACAGGTGGATGGGATTTATTCGGAGTTGCTTATTATATAGGCCCATCCAACATTTCTTAATGGCAATAAAATGCAATGTAGAATTGAATGTTATATTATCGAATGTGCGTTAATATTCGCCAGTAATTGTTGTGCAAATATAATATCGTTTGATTTGCTTTTCTTTTCTATCTTTAAGTGAAAAACGATTTATTTCAAATTTCAATCGTTTCCATCATAAATTTTATTGAAGATTCCATTTTTTGATTCAAATACAAATCATATTTTCGCTCTGAATGTTTTAAAATCTTACTGTTTCTATTCGTTGATGCAAGAATTTAGAGCCGTTTTAGATGCCTCAGCGACTAACCATTGTGACTGTGTGGTAAGCTTCTAGTTGTAAAGGTGACATTCAGTGGTAACTTGGTTTTCACATTATTTTGCTAGAAATTCTATTAGTGTTCTTTGGGGTGGATTCTTGGGTAATTTGATTTGAATAGCTGGAAAATGCAAATTAATAGAAGGCGAGGGGATTGCATTATACTGGAAATGTCTCGTTGATGTTTTGCCTATGATTTTCATTTCCGGGAACAGCTCAGTAGCGTAATGCATCTCATTTGCATAGAGCGAGTGCCAAAAGCGCTGCATTTGAAACTATATATTGATATCGTCGTCATAACTATGTAAAGATGCGTTTCTGCCTGCATTTCCGGTGATTTTAACTTGCAAATTGAGACAAAATTATTGCTGCATATACTGAGTCAGAGCTTGAATCATGGAGTAAAGAGCTTATCAACATTGTCCTTTTTATATCAATTATCAATGTTTATTTGAGTTAATGACATTTCAATCTCCAACAGAATTTACAATTTTTGTTTTAGAAGCTGTGGATATGTAACAAAGGTGAATTCTTTGGCAAAGAAATTATATGTGAAATTTTACACTGAAAGTACGAAATACGGAACCTTCGAATGACCGACTCGCTTTATTTTTCCTCACCTAACATCGCCTATTGAAGCTCACATGGCTTGTCATATAAACTCAAAACGAGACAAACTAAAATCCATATCATCTTTTGCATGCAATTATTTTGTTTTCGATAATTTTCTAATAAAAAAGAGTTCTTTTAATTCTTTACAGTAATATAGGAATTTCTTATTCACGTAAACAAAGTGGATTCAAAGGATGTTCTTCATTGGTCGTTGTTGTTGACGAGTTGAGTAGCCTCATAGTAAGCATTCATCAGCTCGGTGATCGTGCTCGGTGTTAGTTTCGATAAAATTGCATTCATCTGCAATATAAGAACTTTTTTTTTCAAAGAGTTACACCATCGATCTAACAGTATAGCAAAGGCAAATTTATTTAGTGTCCAGGTGATTGTCTCCATAGTCAGTGGTCAGTCGCATTAAATTTACATATTTATTTACGTAGTTTTTTATTGCTGTTTTTGGCCATCAAAGTTAGTGAACATTCAAATATATTTATATATAAGCTTACAGTCGCAATTACATTTACATAAAGTTTAATAATAATTTGTTTACTAACTGTTTGGCATACTAACACAAAATTTGTTTTGCATATTTTATATGTCGGTAAATCGACGAGAACAAAGTTCCGCTCAAATTTTAGACTCAACTTTGATCCGCCCAGTTGGATATTTAGTCGGTCGTTAGTCTGATCAGTAAGCGCATAGTGCAAATGTAAGCATGTAGTTCAGGTCTTCATCCATATTGCTTGCTCTTGGTTGGTTCTCGCAAGTTTTGGCATTCCGGATTTCAAAAAGTCGGCGCAGGAATTGCATATCATTGGTGAAAATGGCAGGTATTTATTAGCATAATGCAATGCGATGCAATAACACCACAAAATTATGATCGAATGTTCTCGCTCAGGAAATTTTACCTATTCCTGATAATGCACGAGTATCGCAAAATTGTCATCCTTTTTTCATTCTCGCTTGATTTTTTTCTAGTTGTTATCTACCGCATTGTTTGAGATTCCATTATATTCCACAAGACCTAGTCCGAAGTTTTCGCCACTAAGTTAAATAACCTTAGTTTTATTTACCTGCTTAAGAAAAAATATTTGCCGATTTCACAAGAAGGGGTGCGATTTCCTCTTGAACTCAAAGAAATGGGTAAATTTTGGTTTTGGGTCCCAAAAAGCCGGAAACCTCAAGTAAAATTCTGAATCTCCCGTTGTTAGGGGTTCCTAAATTTGAGGCGAGGTAATTTGAGGAATATCAGCTATTATAGTCTGCTTCTCCACTTGTTTTGACCTCGATAGGCTACAAAATGCGAACGAGCGCAACATTCAAATACATTCGCGAACCTTTAAGTGCTCCCTAATAAGGCGGTAAACTTAAAGTTTAGTGCAAAAAGTGATCTCTAGCGTACAGCGCTCACAAAATTTCTAATTTCAACTTCAGTGATCCCCATATTAAACTTGCTCGAACATATCGGCAGACAAACAGAGAGACAGGCCTATACGCATACACATAGATGAAGAAACGCCTCTGAATATGGGATATTGTGGAGAAGCGTAGAAAAGGTCTATGGATATATAGGTGGATTTTCTTCAAGAATATGGAGGCCGCTTAAACCACTTTTATATTCGATTTCTTAGAATACAAATAAAATTTCATCATCATAAGTGCTTTTCTATTGAAAAATTAGGGAACTAAATAAGCACACGGTAGATATACCTGCATAGATATGATGATGTTCTTATCGCAATATATTACGATATATTGCATATTGCAACCTATATAATTCGACTGAAATATGAAACGGAAGTAAAACCTTATAGCTATTCACCAATGCTACAATTTATTGATGCATGCTGAATGCTGATGGATTCGCTGATCAAAAACTTTCCACTTCAAATGGTAGTGCCAATAGGAATATTCATATGTGCATTAAATTCATCGTCGGCCAAATCAGACATTCATTTCTATGGTTTTAAATAGTTTATTTCCTGTTGAATGGTTCGTTTGAACGTTTAATGGTAATCGATTTGCTATGGCTATATGATCACCTTAGATAAAACAATATCCGAAATAAGTGAAAAATGAGAAAAAAGAGCATAAACGAATATAAAATTATACTTTGTAAAATATATAAATATAATATAAATCAAATGTGGTGTAAAATATAAGATTATAAGCAACGAATATAAAAAGTAAAGTTTTTCTTTGCTCCGTAACGTCGACCAATTTTTTCCATGACTCTGAAGTCGCTTTGGAAATTTAGCGATGATGTAGCTTCTCTTTGAGAAGATTCTTTTTGTTTACTTTCATTTTTAAATATTAACATCCCGAACCGGGAAAACACACAAAAATATGTGATCTCAAGAGCTAATAAAGTGGGAAATTATAAAAATGTAATTTTTGTATGGTCTGTTCTCAAAAATTGATTAGATGACGCATATCGTGGTGTTCAATTCAGAGATTAGAATGTTATTCATACGATTTATTAAGTAGCTCAATAGAAAAATGAAAAAAAACTGTCATGTTTTAGGCTGTCTCTCTAATTTCTAAAATATTTTCCAGCAACGGATAGCGACGATATACTAATCGATGCAATCACCGCATATGATCAATTTGAATAAATTTTCCACTGAAAAAAAAAACAAATATTGTATAACTATCGAATCGGTTTCATTTATACATTGGGAATGTGAACTTCTTGTGTTTTCTCATCTAAAAATTTCTCCAGGCATTATCCGTTTGAAATAAGCCATATAGATGAAGCCGCGACAACTTTGATCAGTATAGCTCGTAGGTGCGCTAAATTTTCTTCCAATATTCCACCTAAATTTTCTAGCATCCATGTTATAACCATTTAGAAAACGAATAACGAATACAAATTCTTCGGTTACCTTTTATGTAGGGAAGAATTATGCTATAAAAACTTTACAAGATTTCATTCTTTTCGCTTGAGTGCGTACTAATTAAAGGATGCCCTCCAAATTTTATGGATTTCGACGACAGCTCTTCTCTTTTTCAAAACTCATTTTCAACTTGCCGTAGACATTACCTGCCATATCACTAAGACCGCTTGCAAATTTTAATGGGCTTCTAATAGCAATACTGAAACATACTGGCAATAGCTCGTTAAATGCGGCATCTGTGGTTAGTAGACCTTGTTCTGAGTGGTCTATATAGGCGTTTATGTCGCATAAGGTTAACAGTTGACCTTTCTATTCATTTCTTGCGGTGTCTGTTGCCCACTCGCCAACGCATTGTCGACCAGTTGTTGGGCGACACGCTTTACCTCGTCGGGAAAGTGAGATATTAACTCAAGAAATTTGGCACTCACTTTCTGCATTGATTCTTTAGCCTCTCGTTGCGGTTGCATATATTTTTCCTTTAAGAAGATTAGTTTTAAGATGAATAAATCAATGGGAATCATAAAGAAAATTTTCTAATCTCGAGACTCTTCATCAACTTATTAGTAAGAAGATCGGCCGATCTTGAGCAACAGTATGATGGTTTCAACTTTTATGAAGCACTTGATTCGAAACTATGGATTCTGTGACCTTGGAGGATCATGTAGCACATCATGTCCACTCATATAGTCAGCATATTATAAAGCTCCTTAGGAGTACCAATAATAAGTCGGGAACCACCCGAGATGATCGATTGACTTTTCTCTTTAGCGAGTTGCCTAAAAGAAACATCCTTCCGCATCACAACTACATCACTCGTTTAGTGAATGTCCTCATTTGATTCGTTTATTTTCATAAATCACACATTTTTAGCATCGACGAAAAAAGAGTAGTGGTCGAGAATTGAAAAAGTAGATTCCAGTGTGAAGGACAGCTTTTCCTCATGAAGCTTCAAAAGGGAAGTTTATTCGAGCAAAAAGATTGTGAAAAACTAAAAGAAGAATATTGCATATTTTGGATGTGAAAAAAGTAAAAAGAATAAGTCCGGATATTGCACGTTTAGGATTGATCTTTTAACTGTTCTCTGTAAACACCTGTCAGAAAGTGATTATATTACTTGCCTGATTGCTTGGATCTAATTGTGAGATAAGCGCGTCCATTTGTTGATTATACTCATTAGCCGAGAGACTTCGATTGGAAATGATCCGTTTAAATTGTTCAGTTTGTTCTTCGTTAGCACCAACCAAGAAATCCGGAAGATAGCCGTCGTGATATACCACCCATTGTGCGAAAACAGGCATTACAAGACTAACGTAGAGAAGATGCACAAATATTCTGTTCATTGTGCGGCTGCAGTGAATTGTTTCCCGCTTATTTGCGCACAATTTATGTGACAAATGTCTTTATTTATGCAAAAGAAGAAGCGCATAGCGTTCGGCTTTAAGGTCTCTATTATATGCTAATAAAGATTGCATTAAACAAAAAAGCGCTCGTAAATATAGAGCAATAATAAAACAAGTGTAAATTATTGTTCGACGTCTTCCTCTCCAACGTTAAATTCTATGAAACATCGAATATGGGACCATTTTTTGGATATTGCGAAATATATTATGCAACGAACGTTTGCTTGCTTTGGTCGCCTAATAAAAATAATAATGATAACAATTTTTCTCCTCCAATTTCCCCCATGGACTACATAACAACTGCCAAAAACTTCGGTTATCTGTCCGAAAGAATTAAGATGGAGGATATAATTGAGACGGAGGGGTTGGAAGAATGAAGCTTGACGGAGTTCAAGGGAAATTTCGGGAAAAAAATTGCAGGAAGACGAAGTTTCTGCTGAATGGGACAAAGTTTTTAGTTCAAAACGATTATTCTTCCTATAAGTTCTTAGAGAAAAAAACTGTGACTGCACAATACCTGGGCGTATTATATCTGTGTTTGTATATGCTCACAGTTGTTTCAACTTGAGACAGTGCACCTTGAAAGAAGTATGGGCAGAGGTGCGTAAAAATTTCATTCATTTTGTGTTGATCTGATCAGGAGAAAAACGCCTTTTTTGTAGTTTATTGCGAGCAGTTGGACTAACTCAAGTATGAAGACTTCAGTGCACGTTTTATTATTTACTAGCAAATTAAGAGAGCGAGTGGTCTGAAGAGTGGTAAAATGTTGTGCCAGCTACTCTAACGCTATTCTCCGCTTTTGTGAAAATAGCAGCGATATTGAAACGAGTGTTTGAAAAATTACGCTTAATAACGATTTCAATTCGCTAACTTAGTCGCTTGTTTTGAAAAAAAATTATAAGATATTTTCAAAAGCTATCAGCATTATTTGAAAATTGGGAATTTTTTGAGAAATTCATAGTTCCGCGTTGAGTGTTTCATAGAAATCTCACAAGTTATGTCATCAATGGTGAAAATAATGAATTTGTTGCCGCTATAGGAAAGTTTCTATGGGCATCGATCATTCTAAACTTCAGTTGTGTGACGACCTTTGCATCACTTTATCATAACCAGTGCTTTCTCTTAATTTGATTTTCTGCTCGGTTTTATTATTTACTCTAACTTTTACCTCCAAAGTCTATATATATTACAGTATGCAGAAGATCAGTAACTGACTTTGGGCTCATAGACACTAACTTTTTTCAAACTTCAATCTTCGGGGAAATTTTTCTTGCATAAGATGATATGGCCCGGTGGCTAGGCTGAGCTTATTGGTGCACAAAACCGGGGGAAGGAAACCTGGATAATTTTTGAAACATCTCTCCTCCATAGTTAAATACCATTGCAGACACTCTGACTCTGTGCAGTCTTCGAGGTTAGAGAAATTTTTCTTCCATAAGATGATGTGGCCCGGTGCCCAGGCTGGATTTGTTGGTGGGCAAAACCCGGGAAAAGGAACATGGAAGATTTTTGAAATATTTGTGTTCCATGCTTAAGGAAGCTTGTAAAGACTCTCTCTCTCTTCACTGTTTGAGTTTTGAGGAAATTTTTCTTCCATAACATAACATGCCCCAGTGTCTAGTTGGGTTTATTGATGCGGTAAACCCGAGAAAGGGAACCTGGATAATTTTTGAAATATATTTCTTCCATAGTTAAGTAGCCTTGCAGACGCTCTGGCTCCCTTCAGTTTTTGACTTTTGACGAAATTTTTCTTTCATAGGATCATATGGCCCGGTGTCTAGGCTGGGTTTGTTGGCGGCAAAACCCGGGAAAAGGAACCTGGATAAAATTTGTCTTCCAAACCTAACGTAGGATATAGAGACTATGACTCTCTTCAGTCTTTGAGTGTTGAGGAAGTTTCTCTTTCATAAGGTGGTATGGCCTGGTGTCTAGGCAAGGTTTGAAATCGATCGAAAGCATGAAATCTAGTGCAATCAATTAAAAAATTATTTTTCCCACAACGCCGACTGCACGCGGAAGAAAGCAGGGGTTGAAGAGGGCGGCAGCCCCCTTGTGGTTTAGTTCTATTCGCAGTAACGTGTAACCTCGTTCTCAATTCAAGGAAAGTAACCAGAAATGGAGCAAGGATGTATAATGTTAGGAAATAAATTAAACAATAGTTTTTTTCCACAAGCGTTCCTCCAGGCGGAAGAAAGCGGGGGGTGCAAGTGGTCTCCCTCCCATCCTGTGGTCCACCTATGTTCGGAATAATATGTAGGTTTTTAAAGGAGACTGTGAGGGCTGACGGGGAATGAAACAAGAATGTATAATGCAATAGAATGAATTGGGGAGGTACTTTTTTTTGCGTTAGTCTCAACTGCACGCCGAAGAAAGCAGAGTTTCAAGGGGTAGCTACCCTCCTCGTGGGTCAATTCTGTTATGGGGGGTGCATAACTTTCTTATGAGAACTCAAAAAGAGATCGCAGAAGAGAGGGGCCTATGGATCCCTGATGTTCACGTCAATACTGGAATAAAGAATTCTCAGCCAATAAGCAATTCCGCCCTAGGGCAATGCCGTTCGATTGTTGCAACTTTTTGCCTGAAAAGATGTTTTTCCAGGCGGTATGCTTGGGGCACGGAGGGCTACCTTTTTCCACCACGATACGCTTTTTTTCCGATACCCTTGCTTATAACGGAATTAAGTTGAAGTGCATACATATGAAAGCCCGTAACCAGAGCTGTTGTATCCATGCCCATCGGTTCTACCGAACGTTTCCGTAGATGACCTATTGACTTGAATTTAATTTCACCTGCACAATTCACTATTCCATGCGGGAAAGCTGAAGCGATATTCAAGATTGCTTGACCTAAGAATGAACTCAGTAATCAGTACCTCGGTTCGCGTGGATTGTCTGAGCGAATTCCCGCGCTTCCATTCTGCACCTTACGATCCCGTCCAGCCGTTTATGGCCTCTCGCGATGGACTGAACGAGCAAAGGTCGCGCGTTTCTTTGATCTTTCATCCACTCGTCACTGTTGGCTCTGGTTACGTTCCATTCGTAGGTGCTTGGCTCCGGTGTTTTCTGTGGATTACTAAGGGCCTTGCTTCGTGTGAATTTTATTATGATTTTGAAAATTCGCTTACACCTCTTTTCATTTATAGTACTCATCGAAATTTATTTTCCGTGTATCGTTATCGCTTATCTTCTACATTTGATCCCTGAAAGCGCCGAGGCCCGATATTCGCTTCACGGTCCCACAATTGAAACATCGGGAAGCTGCTTCGCCAGATGTTATCCGCGTGTTGCTGTATTCATTCCGGCCGAAGCGGCGGAGCGCCGAAGCCAGGTTTCGAAATTCTTCATAGGTGTTTCTGTGGAATCTTCTGGGGAGAAGATGGAGCAGCGAAGCCGCCAGATTTGTTTTCTTATGTCCTCTTGGAGATTATCTGAAGCAGGGAAACTGTTGAAGCGTTGCAGCTGCGATGGCGCTTTCGAGATATCGCATCGGTTAGAATGCTACTCATTTCCGACGTTATCCTTTTGTATGGAGGGCGCTTTCTTCGCCACAGAAGGCCGGAAGCGGAGAAATCTAACACGGACCGCCGATTCGGCGGCATGGAAGGCAGGGAGCGGAGGAATCTACCGCAGACCGACCGGTTCGGCGCCGGGGAGGACAGAAAGGGGAGAATTCCACAAGGGACCCGCGCTTTGGCGCCAGGGAAGACAGGGGAAGAAATCCATAACGGGATCACGAAGGGGAGGAATCTGCCACGGGCCCGCCGATTCGGCGCCGGGGAGGACAAAAAGCGGAGACTTTCACAGGCGGCCCGCGGCTTTGACGCCTGTGCGACGGAAATCGGAAAAATCTACAACTTGACGGCGCTTTCGGCGCTATGCAAGGCACGAAGCGGAGTAATCTGCCACCGACCCGCCGGCTCGGGGCCGGAGAGGACGGGAAGCGGGGAAATCTGCAACAGGCGGCGCTTTCGGCGCTATGCAAGGCACGAAGCGGAGTAATCTGCCACGGACCCGCCAACTCGGCGCTGGGGAGGAAGAAAGCGTGGGAATCTGCCACGGACCCGCCGACTCGGCGCTGGAGAGGATAGAAAGCGTGGGAATCTGCGGCAGACCCGCCGACTCGGCGCCTCGGAGGAAGAAAGCGTGGGAACCTGCCACGGACCCGCCGACTCGGGGCCGGAGAGGACGGAAAGCGGGGAAATGTGCAACAGGACGGCGCTTTCGGCGCTATGCAAGGCACGAAGCGGAGGAATCTGCCACGGACCCACCGATTCGGCGCCGGGGAGGACAGAAAGCGGAGACTTTCACAGGCGGCCCGCGGCTTTGGCGCCAGTGCGACGGAAAGCGGGGAAATCTGCAACTGGACGGCGCTTTCGGCGCCACGGAAGACACGAAGCGGAGAATTCCGCAAGGGACCGGAGCTTTTGCGCCAGGGAAGACACTGGGGGCCGAAAGCGCCGTCCTGTTGCAGGTTTCCCCGCTTTCTGTCCTCCCCAGCGCCGAATCGGCGGGTCCGTGGCAGATTCCTCCGCTTCGTGCCTTGCATAGCGCCGAAAGCGCCCTCCTGTTGTTGATTTTTCCGGTTTCCGTCGCACTGGCGTCAAAGCCGCGGGCCGCCTGTGAAAGTCTCCACTTTCTGTCCTCCCCGGCGCCGAGTCGGCGGGTCCGTGGCGGGTTCCTCCGCTTCGTGCCTTGCATAGCGCCGAAAGCGCCGCCCTGTTGCAGATTTCACCGCCTTCCGTCCCCTTCGGCCCCGAGTCGGCGGGTCCGTGGCACATTTCCCCGCTTTCCGTCCTCTCGGCCCTGAGTCGGCGGGTCCGTGGCAGGTTCCTCCGCTTCGTGCCTTGCATAGCGCCGAAAGCGCCGTCCTGTTGCAGGTTTCCCCGCTTTCTGTCCTCCCAGCGCCGAATCGGCGGGTCCGTGGCAGATTACTTCGCTTCGTGCCTTGCATAGGGCCGAAAGCGCCGTCCAGTTGTTGATTTTTCCGGTTTCCGTCGCGCTGGCGTCAAAGCCGCGGGCCGCCTGTGAAAGTCTCCACTTTCTGTCCTCCCAGGGCCAAATCGGCGGGTCCGTGGCAGATTACTCCGCTTCGTTCCTTGCATAGCGCCGAAAGCGCCGTCGTGTTGCAGATTTCCCCGCTTTCCGTCCTCTCCGGCCCCGAGTCGGCGGGTCGGTGGCAGGTTCCCACGCTTTCTTCCTCCCCAGCGCCGAGTCGGCGGGCCCGTGGCAGATTCCTCCGCTTCGTTCCTTGCATAGCGCCGAAAGCGCCGCCCTGTTGCAGATTTCCCGCCTTCCGTCCTCTTCGGCCCCGAGTCGGCGGGTCCGTGGCAGATTCCCACGCTTTCTTCCTCCCCAGCGCCGAGTCGGCGGGCTCGTGGCAGATTCCTCCGCTTCGTGCCTTGCATAGCGCCGAAAGCGCCGTCCTGTCGCAGATTTCCCCGCTTTCCGCCGCACTGGCGCCAAAGCCGCGGGCCGCCTGTGAAAGTCTCCGCTTTCTGTCCTCCCCAGGGCCAAATCGGCGGGTCCGTGGCAGATTATTCCGCTTCGTGCCTTGCATAGCGCCGAAAGCGCCGCCCTGTTGCAGATTTCCCTGCTTCCCGTCCTCTCCGGCCCCGAGCCGGCGGGTCGGTGGCAGATTCCCACGCTCTCTGTCCTCCCCGGCGCCGAGTCGGCGGGTCCGTGGCAGATTCCCACGCTTTCTGTCCTCCCGGCGCCGAGTCGGGGTCCGTGGCAGATTCCTCCGCTTCGTGCCTTGCATAGCGCCGAAAGCGCCGTCCTGTTGCAGATTTCCCCGCTTTCTGTCCTCCCCGGCGCCGAGTCGGCGGGTCCGTGGCGGATTCCTCCGCTTCGTGCCTTGCGTTGCGCCGAAAGCGCCGTCCTGTTGCAGATTTCCCCGCTTTCCGTCCTCTCCGGCCCCGAATCGGCGGGTCCGTGGCACATTTCCCGCTTTCCGTCCTCTCCGGCCCTGAGTCGGCGGGTCCGTGGCAGATTACTCCGCTTCGTTCCTTGCATAGCGCCGAAAGCGCCGCCGTGTTGCAGATTTCCCCGCTTTCCGTCCTCTCCGGCCGCGAGTCGGCGGGTCGGTGGCAGGTTCCCACGCTTTCTTCCTCCCCAGCGCCGAGTCGGCGGGCCCGTGGCAGATTCCTCCGCTTCGTTCCTTGCATAGCGCCGAAAGCGCCGCCTGTTGCAGATTTCCCCGCCTTCCGTCCTCTTCGGCCCCGAGTCGGCGGGTCCGTGGCAGATTCCCACGCTTTCTGTCCTCCCCGGCGCCGAGTCGGCGGGTCCGTGGCAGATTCCTCCGCTTCGTGCCTTGCATAGCGCCGAAAGCGCCGTCCTGTTGCAGATTTCCCGCTTTCTGTCCTCCCGGCGCCGAGTCGGCGGTCCGTGGCAGATTCCTCCGCTTCGTGCCTTGCGTTGCGCCGAAAGCGCCGCCCTGTTGCAGATTTCCCCGCCTTCCGTCCTCTTCGGCCCCGAGTCGGCGGGTCCGTGGCAGATTCCTCCGCTTCGTGCCTTGCATAGCGCCGAAAGCGCCGTCCTGTCGCAGATTTCCCCGCTTTCCGCCGCACTGGCGCCAAAGCCGCGGGCCGCCTGTGAAAGTCTCCGCTTTCTGTCCTCCCCAGGGCCAAATCGGCGGGTCCGTGGCGGATTCCTCCGCTTCGTGCCTTGCGTTGCGCCGAAAGCGCCGTCCTGTTGCAGATTTCCCGCTTTCCGTCCTCTCCGGCCCGAATCGGGGGGTCCGTGGCACATTTCCCCGCTTTCCGTCCTCTCGGCCCTGAGTCGGCGGGTCCGTGGCAGATTACTCCGCTTCGTTCCTTGCATAGCGCCGAAAGCGCCGTCGTGTTGCAGATTTCCCCGCTTTCCGTCCTCTCCGGCCGCGAGTCGGCGGGTCGGTGGCAGGTTCCCACGCTTTCTGTCCTCCCCGGCGCCGAGTCGGCGGGTCCGTGGCGGATTCCTCCGCTTCGTGCCTTGCATAGCGCCCAAAGCGCCGTCCTGTTGCAGATTTCCCCGCTTTCCGTCCTCTCCGGCGCCGAGTCGGCGGGTCCGTGGCGGATTCCTCCGCTTCGTGCCTTGCATAGCGCCGAAAGCGCCGTCCTGTTGCAGATTTCCCCGCTTTCCGTCCTCTCCGGCGCCGAGTCGGCGGGTCCGTGGCGGATTCCTCCGCTTCGTGCCTTGCATAGTGCCGAAAGCGCCGTCCTGTTGCAGATTTCCCCGCCTTCCGTCCTCTTCGGCCCCGAGTCGGCGGGTCCGTGGCAGATTCCCACGCTTTCTTCCTCCCCAGCGCCGAGTCGGCGGGTCTGCCGCAGATTCCCACGCTTTCTATCCTTTCCAGCGCCGAATCGGCGGGTCCGTGGCGGATTCCTCCGCTTCGTGCCTTGCATAGCGCCCAAAGCGCCGTCCTGTTGCAGATTTCCCCGCTTTCCGTCCTCTCCGGCGCCGAGTCGGCGGGTCCGTGGCGGATTCCTCCGCTTCGTGCCTTGCATAGCGCCGAAAGCGCCGTCCTGTTGCAGATTTCCCCGCTTTCCGCCGCGCTGGCGCCAAAGCCGCGGGCCGCCTGTGAAAGTCTCCGCTTTCTGTCCCCCCAGAGCCAAATCGGCGGGTCCGTGGCAGATTACTCCGTTTCGTGCCTTGCATAGCGCCGAAAGCGCCGTCCTGTTGCAGATTTCCCCGCTTTCTGTCCTCCCAGCGCCAAGTCGGCGGCTCCGTGGCGGATTCCTCCGCTTCGTGCCTTGGATAGCGCCGAAAGCGCCGTCCTGTTGCAGATTTCCCCGCTTTCTGTCCTCCCCAGCGCCAAGTCGGCGGTCCGTGGCGGATTCCTCCGCTTCGTGCCTTGCATAGCGCCGAAAGCGCCGTCCTGTTGCAGATTTCCCCGTTTTCTGTCCTCCCCGGCGCCGAAACGGCGGGCCCGTGGCAGATTCCCACGCTTTCTGTCCTCCCCGGCGCCGAATCGGCGGGTCCGTGGGAGGTCCTCCGCTCCGTGCCTTGCATAGCGCCGAAAGCGCCGTCCTGTTGCAGATTTCCCCGCCTTCCGTCCTCTTCGGCCCCGAGTCGGCGGGTCCGTGGCAGATTCCCACGCTTTCTTCCTCCCAGCGCCGAGTCGGCGGGCCCGTGGCAGATTCCTCCGCTTCGTTCCTTGCATAGCGCCGAAAGCGCCGCCCTGTTGCAGATTTCCCCGCCTTCCGTCCTCTTCGGCCCCGAGTCGGCGGGTCCGTGGCAGATTCCCACGCTTTCTTCCTCCCCAGCGCCCAGTCGGCGGGTCGTGGCAGGTTCCTCCGCTTCGTTCCTTGCATAGCGCCCAAAGCGCCGTCCTGTTGCAGATTTCCCCGCTTTCTGTCCTCCCGGCGCCGAGTCGGCGGGTCCGTGGCAGATTCCTCCGCTTCGTGCCTTGCATAGCGCCGAAAGCGCCGTCCTGTTGCAGATTTCCCCGCTTTCCGTCCCCTCCGGCGCCGAGTCGGCGGGTCCGTGGCGGATTCTCCGCTTCGTGCCTTGCATAGCGCCGAAAGCGCCGTCCTGTTGCAGATTTCCCGCTTTCCGTCCTCTCCGGCCCCGAATCGGCGGGCCCGTGGCAGATTCCCACGCTTTCTGTCCTCCCCACCGCCGAGTCGGCGGGTCCGTGGCGGATTCCTCCGCTTCGTGCCTTGCATAGCGCCCAAAGCGCCGTCCTGTTGCAGATTTCCCCGCTTTCTGTCCTCCCCGGCGCCGAGTCGGCGGGTCCGTGGCGGATTCCTCCGCTTCGTGCCTTGCATAGCGCCCAAAGCGCCGTCCTGTTGCAGATTTCCCCGCTTTCCGTCCTCTCCGGCGCCGAGTCGGCGGGTCCGTGGCGGATTCCTCCGCTTCGTGCCTTGCATAGTGCCGAAAGCGCCGTCCTGTTGCAGATTTCCCCGCCTTCCGTCCTCTTCGGCCCCGAGTCTGCGGGTCCGTGGCAGATTCCCACGCTTTCTTCCTCCCCAGCGCCGAGTCGGCGGGTCTGCCGCAGATTCCCACGCTTTCTATCCTCTCCAGCGCCGAATCGGCGGGTCCGTGGCAGATTCCTCCGCTTCGTGCCTTGCATAGCGCCGAAAGCGCCGTCCTGTTGCAGATTTCTCCGCTTTCTGTCCTCCTGGCGCCAGGGCCGCGAGCGCCTCGTTCAATTTTCCGCTTCGTGCCTTGCATAGCGCCGAAAGCGCCGTCCTGTTGCAGATTTCCCGCTTTCCGCCGCGCTGGCGCCAAAGCCGCGGGCCGCCTGTGAAAGTCTCCGCTTTCTGTCCTCCCCAGAGCCAAATCGGCGGGTCCGTGGCAGATTACTCCGTTTCGTGCCTTGCATAGCGCCGAAAGCGCCGTCCTGTTGCAGATTTCCCCGCTTTCTGTCCTCCCCAGCGCCAAGTCGGCGGCTCCGTGGCGGATTCCTCCGCTTCGTGCCTTGGATAGCGCCGAAAGCGCCGTCCTGTTGCAGATTTCCCCGCTTTCTGTCCTCCCCAGCGCCAAGTCGGCGGGTCCGTGGCGGATTCCTCCGCTTCGTGCCTTGCATAGCGCCGAAAGCGCCGTCCTGTTGCAGATTTCCCCGCTTTCTGTCCTCCCCGGCGCCGAAACGGCGGGCCCGTGGCAGATTCCCACGCTTTCTGTCCTCCCCGGCGCCGAATCGGCGGGTCCGTGGGAGGTCCTCCGCTCCGTGCCTTGCATAGCGCCGAAAGCGCCGTCCTGTTGCAGATTTCCCCGCCTTCCGTCCTCTTCGGCCCCGAGTCGGCGGGTCCGTGGCAGATTCCCACGCTTTCTTCCTCCCCAGCGCCGAGTCGGCGGGCCGTGGCAGATTCCTCCGCTTCGTTCCTTGCATAGCGCCGAAAGCGCCGCCCTGTTGCAGATTTCCCCGCCTTCCGTCCTCTTCGGCCCCGAGTCGGCGGGTCCGTGGCAGATTCCCACGCTTTCTTCCTCCCCAGCGCCGAGTCGGCGGGCTCGTGGCAGATTCCTCCGCTTCGTTCCTTGCATAGCGCCGAAAGCGCCGTCCTGTTGCAGATTTCCCCGCTTTCAGTCCTCTCCGGCCCGAATCGGCGGGCCCGTGGCAGATTCCCACGCTTTCTGTCCTCCCGGCGCCGAGTCGGCGGGTCCGTGGCAGATTCCTCCGCTTCGTGCCTTGCATAGCGCCGAAAGCGCCGTCCTGTTGCAGATTTCCCCGCTTTCCGTCCCCTCCGGCGCCGAGTCGGCGGGTCCGTGGCGGATTCCTCCGCTTCGTGCCTTGCATAGCGCCGAAAGCGCCGTCCTGTTGCAGATTTCCCCGCTTTCCGTCCTCTCCGGCCCCGAATCGGCGGGCCCGTGGCAGATTCCCACGCTTTCTGTCCTCCCCGGCGCCGAGTCGGCGGGTCCGTGGCGGATTCCTCCGCTTCGTGCCTTGCATAGCGCCGAAAGCGCCGTCCTGTTGCAGATTTCCCCGCTTTCTTCCTCCCCAGCGCCGAGTCGGCGGGCCCGTGGCAGATTCCTCCGCTTCGTTCCTTGCATAGCGCCGAAAGCGCCGTCCTGTTGCAGATTTCCCCGCTTTCCGTCCTCTTCGGCCCCGAGTCGGCGGGTCCGTGGCAGATTCCCACGCTTTCTTCCTCCCCAGCGCCGAGTCGGCGGGTCTGCCGCAGATTCCCACGCTTTCTGTCCCCCCGGCGCCGAGTCGGCGGGTCCGTGGCGGATTCCTCCGCTTCGTGCCTTGCATAGCGCCGAAAGCGCCGTCCTGTTGCAGATTTCTCCGCTTTCTGTCCTCCTGGCGCCAGGGCCGCGAGCGCCTCGTTCAATTTTCCGCTTCGTGCCTTGCATAGCGCCGAAAGCGCCGTCCTGTTGCAGATTTCCCCGCTTTCCGCCGCGCTGGCGCCAAAGCCGCGGCCGCCTGTGAAAGTCTCCGCTTTCTGTCCTCCCCAGCGCCGAGTCGGCGGGTCCGTGGCAGATTCCTCCGCTTCGTGCCTTGCATAGCGCCGAAAGCGCCGTCCTGTTGCAGATTTCCCCGCTTTCCGTCCCCTCCGGCGCCGAGTCGGCGGGTCCGTGGCGGATTCCTCCGCTTCGTGCCTTGCATAGCGCCGAAAGCGCCGTCCTGTTGCAGATTTCCCCGCTTTCCGTCCTCCCCGGCGCCGAGTCGGCGGGTCCGTGGCGGATTCCTCCGCTTGGTGCCTTGCATAGCGCCCAAAGCGCCGTCCTGTTGCAGATTTCCCCGCTTTCCGTCCTCTCCGGCGCCGAGTCGGCGGGTCCGTGGCGGATTCCTCCGCTTCGTGCCTTGCATAGTGCCGAAAGCGCCGTCCTGTTGCAGATTTCCCCGCCTTCCGTCCTCTTCGGCCCCGAGTCGGCGGGTCCGTGGCAGATTCCCACGCTTTCTTCCTCCCCAGCGCCGAGTGGGCGGGCTCGTGGCAGATTCCTCCGCTTCGTGCCTTGCATAGCGCCGAAAGCGCCGTCCTGTTGCAGATTTCCCCGCTTTCTGTCCTCCCCAGCGCCAAGTCGGCGGCTCCGTGGCGGATTCCTCCGCTTCGTGCCTTGCATAGCGCCGAAAGCGCCGTCCTGTTGCAGATTTCCCCGCTTTCTTCCTCCCCAGCGCCGAGTCGGCGGGCCCGTGGCAGATTCCTCCGCTTCGTTCCTTGCATAGCGCCGAAAGCGCCGTCCTGTTGCAGATTTCCGCTTTCCGTCCTCTTCGGCCCCGAGTCGGCGGGTCCGTGGCAGATTCCCACGCTTTCTTCCTCCCCAGCGCCGAGTCGGCGGGTCTGCCGCAGATTCCCACGCTTTCTATCCTCTCCAGCGCCGAATCGGCGGGTCCGTGGCAGATTCCTCCGCTTCGTGCCTTGCATAGCGCCGAAAGCGCCGTCCTGTTGCAGATTTCTCCGCTTTCTGTCCTCCTGGCGCCAGGGCCGCGAGCGCCTCGTTCAATTTTCCGCTTCGTGCCTTGCGTAGCGCCGAAAGCGCCGTCCTGTTGCAGATTTCCCCGCTTTCCGCCGCGCTGGCGCCAAAGCCGCGGGCCGCCTGTGAAAGCCTCCGCTTTCTGTCCTCCCCAGGCCAAATCGGCGGGTCCGTGGCAGATTACTCCGTTTCGTGCCTTGCATAGCGCCGAAAGCGCCGTCCTGTTGCAGATTTCCCCGCTTTCTGTCCTCCCCAGCGCCAAGTCGGCGGCTCCGTGGCGGATTCCTCCGCTTCGTGCCTTGGATAGCGCCGAAAGCGCCGTCCTGTTGCAGATTTCCCCGCTTTCTGTCCTCCCCAGCGCCGAGTCGGCGGGTCCGTGGCTGATTCCTCCGCTTCGTGCCTTGCATAGTGCCGAAAGCGCCGTCATGTTGCAGATTTCCCCGCTTTCTGTCCTCTTCGGCCCCGAGTCGGCGGTCCGTGGCAGATTCCCACGCTTTCTGTCCTCCCCAGCGCCGAGTCGGCGGGTCCGTGGCAGATTCCTCCGCTTCGTGCCTTGCATAGCGCCGAAAGCGCCGTCCTGTTGCAGATTTCCCCGCTTTCTGTCCTCCCCAGCGCCGAGTCGGCGGGTCCGTGGCTGATTCCTCCGCTTCGTGCCTTGCATAGTGCCGAAAGCGCCGTCATGTTGCAGATTTCCCCGCTTTCTGTCCTCTTCGGCCCCGAGTCGGCGGGTCCGTGGCAGATTCCCACGCTTTCTTCCTCCCCAGCGCCGAGTGGGCGGGCTCGTGGCAGATTCCTCCGCTTCGTGCCTTGCATAGCGCCGAAAGCGCCGTCCTGTTGCAGATTTCCCCGCTCTCTGTCCTCCCCAGCGCCAAGTCGGCGGCTCCGTGGCGGATTCCTCCGCTTCGTGCCTTGCATAGCGCCGAAAGCGCCGTCCTGTTGCAGATTTCCCCGCTTTCTGTCCTCCCCAGCGCCAAGTCGGCGGGTCCGTGGCGGATTCCTCCGCTTCGTGCCTTGCATAGCGCCGAAAGCGCCGTCCTGTTGCAGATTTCCCCGCTTTCTGTCCTCCCCAGCGCCAAGTCGGCGGGTCCGTGGCAGGTTCCCACGCTTTCTTCCTCCCCAGCGCCGAGTCGGCGGGCCCGTGGCAGATTCCTCCGCTTCGTTCCTTGCATAGCGCCGAAAGCGCCGTCCTGTTGCAGATTTCCCCGCTTTCCGTCCTCTCCGGCCGAGTCGGCGGGTCCGTGGCAGGTTCCCACGCTTTCTTCCTCCCCAGCGCCGAGTCGGCGGGCCCGTGGCAGATTCCTCCGCTTCGTTCCTTGCATAGCGCCGAAAGCGCCGCCCTGTTGCAGATTTCCCCGCCTTCCGTCCTCTTCGGCCCGAGTCGGCGGGTCCGTGGCAGATTCCCCGCTTTCTCCTCCCCAGCGCCGAGTCGGCGGGCTCGTGGCAGATTCCTCCGCTTCGTTCCTTGCATAGCGCCGAAAGCGCCGTCCTGTTGCAGATTTCCCCGCTTTCCGTCCTCTCCGGCCGCGAGTCGGCGGGTCCGTGCAGATTCCCACGCTTTCTGTCCTCCCCGGCGCCGAGTCGGCGGGCTCGTGGCAGATTCCTCCGCTTCGTTCCTTGCATAGCGCCGAAAGCGCCGTCCTGTTGCAGATTTCCCCGCTTTCCGTCCTCTCCGGCCGCGAGTCGGCGGGCCCGTGGCAGATTCCTCCGCTTCGTGCCTTGCATAGCGCCGAAAGCGCCGTCCTGTTGCAGATTTCTCCGCTTTCTGTCCTCCTGGCGCCAGGGCCGCGAGCGCCTCGTTCAATTTTCCGCTTCGTGCCTTCCGTGGCACGGAATCAGCGGATCTCTTGTCGATTTCTCCGCTTTCTGCGTTCTCGAGAGCAGAGCGGGACAGTCGGTGGCGCGCTTGTCCACTTTCTGTCCTCCCGACGCCCAAACTGCGGGTCCTCTGTGGGTTCCTACGCTTCCTGCCTTCCATGGCGCCGAATCGGCGGACCTGTTGGAGATGTCTCCGCTTTCCGCCTTCCATGGCCCGTATCGGCGGGTCTCTTGCAGATTTTCCCGGTTTCTGCCCTCCTCGGCGCCGATGCGGCGAGTCGCTTGTGGATTTCTCCGCCTCCTGCCTTCGCTGGCGCAGACGGCGCGAGTGTGATGCGGGCCTCTTCGCCTTCTGCCTTCTCCTGCGCACACGGAACAGTCGGTGGCGCATTTGTTCGGCCTCTATTTTTGCTGCGGTTGAGGTCGTAAGCCCGCTATCCACTTCGTCGTCTTCCGTCTTTCTGAGCGTCGTGTGTGCGCCTCTTTCGCCCACCTCTTCGCGTTCTGTTTTCACCGGCGCCGAAGAGGGAATCCGTTTTGCGTTTCTTCACATTCTATACTTACTTCGCGTTGAAGTTGTGAGCCTGCTATCGGCTTCATCGCCTTCTGCCTTCGCTGCGCCGAGGGTGCGATCCTGTCACCCACCCTTCCCTTCTTCTTTCCCCGGCGCGGAACACGCGGCCATGTTATCCACTTCGTGTTGTTCCTTCCCGGGCGCCGAAAGGGCGAATCTGTCGTCCATTTCTTCACCTCCTCTCTCCCCTGGCGTCGAAGTCGCGAGCCAGTTATCGGCTTCATCGCCCACTGTCTTCCGTCTCAGCGAAGGCACGCCTGTTGCGCGTTTCTCCTCGTCTTTTCGGCGCCGAATTCGCGATTCTGTTGGCAATTTCTTCCTCTTCTGTGCTCCGGAGTGGCGGAGGCGCCAATCTGTCGAGCAGTGCGATATACCTCCGCATATTTTACGCACAGATACACTTTCACGAGTGCTCACTACAAACGAGTTCGTGGAGGCTGAATCGATACGAGAAACCGAGCACAGCTGTTGCATAAATGCGCATGAAAAACCCATTCTATCCCAGTCGCTTTCCCTGCCCAGTGGTGTGTGGATTAGCTGCAAATTTCGGAATCTTCGGGAATAAAGCGCAGCGGAAATTACCGAACAAATAGTGAGAAGCGTCGTGTTCTTTTCAAAAGCCACTTCAAGAAAAAAATTTTTCGAAAGCACTAAGCTTGAGATTTTTTCTTCACCGAACACCATTTCTCTCAATTCTACTATCCGAGCACCAACTTTGTAGGGCAGAAACCATCATTGGTTGCACACCGAGCTCTAACCGTCCTTACTTTTTCCCATATCCTGCGATGACGTTATTTTCAGCTCAGGCTGGACAAAACTTCTAGTCGTTGATTATCACCTTACTGGAAAGTATCTTGCGGGCAGTCTGTTTTAGGATGCAACCATAACCTTTACGTCATCCCCCCACCCTCCAACTGGCCTTAACTGTTATCCCTCACACCACCCCCCTCCAGTTAGCCTTAATTGTTATGTTTGAACGTTTATCTATTGAATGTATGAACGATGGTGACTTGAAAGGTGTAGCTGGAAAGCTTACGGTATACGCCAGCGATTCTTGTCAGACACAAACAACACAATAATTCACCAACACTTTTATGACAGAAATATTCGAAGATAATAAACGCCACAAATGAAATACTCATAGGTGCCTCTGAGGGAAATGAAACATTAAAATGGCAATAAATGAGCAGTATTCTATGCGATCGCAGCTTTTTGCTCTATATTATCTCGGAGATTTTCGAGATTAAATTCCATATTCAATCAGCAAGGTCAAATTCACTCATACGCATACCCAGCAGATAACATTGTTCGATTTAAAGCATTTTATAAGATAATATGCACACTTGTGACCAGGTTTTAAAATGTCGCTGAAAAATTCAAAAAACAGGAAACTTTTCACATTCGACGCGAATATTTGCAGGTAGTTTCCTCAAACTTCGACATTTCTTTGCTTAATAAATGTATCTTAACTAAACACCTGTAAAAATGACTGATTGTACTCCAAAGTATATCCCTCCTCAACATACTTTCCGAATCTCTCATTGACGCAATCTAATAATGACTAAAAATCTACAACGATCGATTACCCTCATCAAATACTACGGCCGTCAATAATGAGTTGCGTACAACGCATCTGAAATAGCTTTCAGTTTTCTTTTACTACTCGAGCAAAAACGTATATCTCAGTCCCTCCCCCTTCCTCCCCAAAAATAAATTCGAAAGTACCACCACTCCCAATGCAGCACACTTTCTTATTCCACGTTAATATATCTATGCTCAAGAATGCCGTTCATTACGAAACGAAATACAAAGCACAATTACACTATCTTCGTCACATGATAAGATAGTTCCGCAAAGGAAATCATGAAATCAAACAGAATGAAAACTTTGAGCTATATTGAAGTGAAAAAACATTTGCAGAACAAGCAAATATAGCTAATAAACATTGAAAGTAATTTTATCGATACAATTCTCGACAAATATACATGAAGCGGTCGAGGAGATCGCTCAATTCCACCTAAAATATTCTTTTTCATCATACGCTTCAATTTTTTTTTCTTTTATTATTTTCCTCCTATATTTGCATACAACTCACCTTGCCACCCCTTCTTTTTTCCAACAGTAGAATCCAATATGCGATAATTTCGGCAAAAATCAACTACTCATGTCAGCGAAAGGTGCCAATATAAAATATCACTCAGACCTTCCGAAACTTAGAGGAGCAGAACAGGATCAAGCGGAAAGAAAGTGCGGGAGTGAAGCGGAGGTGCGGGGGAACACTTCGTAGTGGATGAATATCCGGGTTTTGATAAATGATTGCAGCAATTACATACAAATAATTTTTAAACACGAAATAATAACTCAGCTTCTAAAGAGATGAAAGACAGACGCACAAACAAAAAATAATCAGATACAGTGGAATCTTTGAAGACTTCATAACATAAACCCACAAAACAACACCATCAAGAAAAATCATCTTAAAAATTTCTATGATGACAGCGTTGAAACTGTCTGAAAGACAAAAAATTCGATGCGCCTAACAAATTCAACCCCTCTCTCTCTCTCTTTACCGTCAAGTTTTTAAGCATAAATAAAAGGTAGACAGTAAAAACCAGCATACCTCAAATATGAAGTCATACCTGTCCTATTGTGCAACAGTAAAATACTTTTCCGCTAAAATTGAAGAACTCTCCACAATCGACTCTTTTTTCATCTTCTCGTTAACATTCCTTTCATTTTTACTCTCGATCTGTTGTTCCAATTCATCACGATATCTTTCATTATCAAGCGCAAACACTGAATATCCAATGTGGAAAAGCGGACGATAGAAAAACGAAAGCAAAGGATATTCGTTATGAATGCTGAAAATGTCAGAGATTTACTTTTGAGCAATATGGACAACTACAAAACCTAGTTAAACGAACACATTATCTCTGTTTCAATATCCTTTTTAGATACTTGTTTCATTATTAGATAAACCATCAAACAAGAAACGCAAGACCTTCACTCTCCCCCCCCCCCTCCCCCCACTCCTCTGCCACATCTTCTACTCGACAATTCAGTTATCTGAAAATGTTATCAACGATATTTGTGATGCCAATATAAATTGTTTTCAATATTATTACTTTTAATGTACCATAACCCATCTTTATGAATCACAGGATTATTTGCGATGAAAATTGCATCTTTCATTGAATGATCATTCACTAATCGGCTCAGAAAGACAAACCAACAGCAAAGAAATTCAATAAAAAAATCCATAAAAGTTAATGGAGAAATGAAGACGAAAATATTCTTTAAAAATTACGGCATAAACCGGGAAGCGATGACTTACATAACCATCGAATACGGATAAAATAAAATGCAGTTTACATCGATGCAACCACTAAGCGCCATCATTATAAAGCAAACCGAATATAAACAACAGTTCAAACATGTATATCACAATTTGTTGGTAAAAAATAACACTAGCAGTTTGATCGTTTATTTGCCCAACGGCAGAAATCTTCCTACTTAGAAAATGACGTTAAATTCGATTAGAATGAAGAAAGCTGGGGAAGAGAAAACAATAAATAAATCTGAATAAACGTCACGGCTAAAATAAAAACGTAATGAAAGCACCCTGCATACAATATCTCCAAATATCACCGAATCGGCGGAACTGAACAAAATAGGTAGCGCTATTGGATGGACGACGAGGAAAGTAACGATCCACTAATTCACAGAACTATTCTGACGACATAATATCGACGGTAGGCCCGATTATTTAGCCATATAAACGGACAGGTACCATCAAAAATAAAAATATCCAAGAAACCGGAATTCAGATTTATAATAAAATAATATAAAAAAGAGAACCGCGAAACTCACCTCCGCTATATCGAGTCATCATTCCCTAAACTTTCGCTAGTGCTCGTCGCCCTTTCTTCGTTACCGTTTTTCAGTTACTTGGTCCTTTCAGGAGTTCCTTCCCCTTTACATCCCTTCATCATACTCTGTCCTTATATATGAAAGCGTGGGGAAAGGCGCTATGGATAATCGGCGTCGAAGTTGAGTAAAATGAGCTTCGTATCCTCGGTTCCATTACGTGAGCCGACGGCACAGACGAGCATCGTTGGGGTCGACTTGAGACGCCAGATACAGCCACCAGATCCACCGGATCGCAGACGTACCAAATCGCGCACAAACGTACCTATAAAACTCTCTTACCACTCTTCAACAGCATAACAAGAAGCCAGCATTGGCCTTGCAGAACAAGACAAGTTCACAACATCTAAGGATGGTATTCGTCCACCTTTTAGATTTATTAAAAATATTTCAAACATAAGCCACGTTCATGTTGAACTATTGAAATTCTGAATGAGAGACACAGGAAATGAATTCCAAGAAATGACACTATGTTCTAATGAGCTTACGTTCAAGAAAATACGCCAATTTATAGGCCCAAATATACGTAATTTGTCGAAGGGCATGCTACTTTAAATAATGGGCTGCAAAGAATGCCAGTGCTCGTAGATCAACGAGCACAAAGGCAACGTAAATGTTATGCATGAAGGATGCTGCTAGCAGGAACCCTCATATAGAACTTCAACGATAAACCTGCTTTACAGGTTGCCCCTGAAAATCACAGAGCAGATCAACTCAAGCACCTTGTCTAACATCCCACAGCTTCACCGACCCATCATCACTGCTCGTCGCTACTAGGCCATTTTCAAGAAACTGCAGACTCGTCACTGCAGATGCGTGCCGGTTTGGTCCGGAAAGAGTATACTTGCATTGGCCGTCAGTGATATCCCACACCTGCAAAAATCTCATACACAGATATACCTCTGCTATACACATCTGTTTGAAGGGACCACCCATAAGTCTTCTCTTAGTCCATAAGCCCAAGAACAACTACAAAATCTTCATGATGTTATTCATTTGTGCATCAAAAAGATTCCGTCCGCACCACAATTTTATATAAATGAAGACATAGCTAACGTATCTTCCTCCTTAACCATTAGTGGACAAGACCTTCGCTTCTAAAGTACTCGCAAAAGCAGATATGCAAGCATATGTACAGAGAGATCCCAGAAGGATTCATTTCGACTTATCCGAAAAGGACGGAAGGCTAGTGGAACGACTTAGATTTTTTTTAAACTGGACCTGAGACTATGCTACATTACAAATAAACCGATCTTGACCTGTTTGTCGACTATCCTCCTTCAGAGGTAGAGATGCCAGGATTTGTTCGTCATGGCGTTTACATAAGACTCAGCGCTGCTTGGTCAGAAAGAAATTTGACCACTCAGAGAAATCCCACAGCGAAATGTTTTAGACATTTTAAGGCTCGCTGCCTATGATAATATCATTTAATAAAAAGAACGACCGTGCCGTGGATTTCTTTCCGAAGCAAGGCAATAATCGGATATCTCCAGGTCAAATGGAAGAAAGAGATGCGAGAGAGGTGGAAGAACCGCCCTACCTTCGGGACCCCTCGGGAAGGCACAAATTTGAAAACACCTTTACTATTGAAAAATTCTTCAAGACATCTGTTTCGAATGCATTCATAACCGCTACATTCCTTGACCTACCTTATGCAACTTTTACGCATCCAATAGTATTAGATAAAATTCATCCACCATCCCTGCTCTAGCCTTTTTATGGATGGAGTCAACATATACCCTAGTATACGTAAATAACTCCCTTTACTTCCCTCAATTTCATCTCCGGTTTTCTACAGACAGAGCTGAGGACTAGAGAATCAGCAAAGAAATCGCAAAAAATACGAATAAAGTGTAAAAAGCTGAAACGAAATGAAAAACCTCGAAACCAATAGCGATATAAAGCAAAGCAATATGCCATCCTTCTCTAAATCGAGTTGTTCATCCAGGCTTAATATGATAGGCGCATATCGCGTTCAACATAAATTACAAATCACCTAAAAACTTTATTAAATCACTAACCTTTATCGTACTATCCGCGTTCCCAGACACCAATATATTCCCTCTCAATTGCATTCCGGATGTAAGTGATTGATGTCCGATGAGTGTTTGTGTACATACACCTCACGAATATTCCAAACACGAATCGTCGTATCCAAACTTCCACTCACAACGATATCACGCTCACTATCAAACTAAAACAAACCAACTCATCGATCAGTGCATATTACTTTTTTTAAGCTTAAAATGTTTACACCACAACTACACAGTTTCCGCTCAAATGGACAATAAATGGAGAAGGGGACTATACCAAAACCTCCAATGGACTCAAGAAAAAACTATATATATATATATATATATATATATATATATATATATATATATATATATATATATATATATATATAATCACTCATAATGTCCAAACTCCCGCCTAGTTGAAGAATACGGTCGAAGGTGTCAGTAAATACTTAACCGAATGAAATAGGAACTCGAGTCACTGATACGTTAGAGCTATAAAGATACAATTATAATCTCGACGACGATATTAACCTCCCCGCCAGCTAAAATAGCCGAAATAATTACCCATTTTTTCATATTTCAGCACTTGAAGAAAAACTTCATAAAACAAAACGTAAACTTTAATAAAAGAAAAGTGGCATCAGAGACTAGACTAAAAACTTGACAATAGTTGCAATCTTCAACATTTTTAACTAGAGGTAGTGACGCATCAAAACTCCCCCTCCCCCCTTCCCCTCTTTCTACATGGATTTGATAGGTCCACCGAATATGACCTGAAATACTTTCAGAAAAAAAATTAAGGCCTGTCCACTAAAAGAAATATGCAAAATAAAAAAACATGAGCATGCAGAAAAAGAAAACAAACTTTATTTATCCAAAAAAAGATCAAGTGAAACCATCTAGGCCATAAATGACGGCCTTATGCAATAGCATGACGCATTCGACATCACTTTCTTATTTAACGAACTTCGTGAAAGCTAACCATAATAAACTGATGAAAAACTGAAGCACAAACTCGAACTCAACCTGAATCCCTCATGTGGAACCCGAGCTAACTCAGTCATTTCCGACACCACATAACAGAGAATTTAGGGTATTCACGTCCATAATTTATTGGTATTCGTAATTCGATAGGAAATTGGCCTCTTATTATTTCACAATAATGTCATTTCAAATGGATATTTAAGTTATTTTATGGTTATTATAAACAGTAGAGAAGCAAATATGTTCAACAAAACAATCCCAACAACATTGATTTACACTTGAATGAAAACCATAAGAAATATTTCCACCTCAGCCAGCTGGCTGCACAGCACAAAACCAACAACCTGACGGTTCCGATGAAACTTACCTGCCCTCAAGAAGACACTTTTGACGCAACACGACTCCAATACCTCTCATCTCATAAACGTAACAAACGTTTTAACCTTTTTTTTTAGCTTGCAAAGAAATTCAGACGACAAATTTACCTGTCAGGACGCAAATTCAGATGGGAAATGTGCAGAGGATGTTGAACAGATGCAAAGCAGTATGAGGAAAAGTGTAGCATATATAGGGAAAAATCTAATAAAAACAGACAGGTAGGGTTGTGAGTTGAAGAGCAAATAAAAAGATGAAAAGGTGAAGAAAATCGCACAAAACAATAAACCTTTGCATTAACCCTGAGCATCAATAAAAATAATATAAGAGGGGCCAACAGGCAAGTACCACATATTTTGTTCTAAGTAGCCGAAAGAATTAAGCAGAATGAATCAACTACTAACCAGTAGCGAATAGACACGATTGCTATGTCCAGTGAGCGTGTGGAGGCAACTTCCAGTTTCCGCATCCCATACCTAAAAATCGTGAGCTTCCAATCAAAAATATTACAAAGATGAAAGAAAAGATACAGAAGAAGAGAAATTAAGCATTAAAAAGTTTGAAAAGGAAAGCGAAGCACGTTTATAAACAAACGCTAAAAGACCATTCAAGGGAACTAATGTCCTTGCATCTTATTACTTTATTAAAATCCATATGCAAGAAAGCACTCCAGAGAATCAAAGGAACATGTGCAAAAAAAAGAGATGAGGATAGATACTGCCAGAAATATTCTGATGGATTTACAAAATGAGAAAATAATCTTTAATTCTCTGGTTCGTTTTTAATCCTCTAGGCTTATCTTTTTATTTTCCTTCAACTCCTATTTCCCTTCTTCTTTTTTTTATCTCCTCTACGCTCTTTCAATGATCATTCCGAATGCTCCTCGACTTAAGTACGTAGTCTAACTGACTTTCTGTCACTGATATTAGGGAACTACAGAAATGCTGGATGAATCTGAATAAACAATAAAATCTCTGTCACCAATAGTATATAATGAACAGTCCTGGTGGACGGCATTCACAGACTTTGGTCTGGATTTAATAAAACGACCTAGAAAAATCGGCGACGTCGAATTAAATAATCAACCCTCAATTCTACCACTCGAAAACCAACTAGGCAATGGAAAAGCATCAGGACGATTCAAGCCAACGAAAATTTTATATTCTCACCGTTTCTTGCCACAAGTACCATACTAATGACGACCCCACAATTAACGCAATATCGGCTAACCTTAACCGAATAATCATAGGCACCAGAAACGATACGAACTCCGTCGAATTGAACGCAGCGAACGGCTGCAACATGTCCATAGAGGATGCGAATACATTCGCCGTTCTCAATATCCCATACACGTATCGTTGTATCTCGGGAGCCTGACACTAGGCTATAAAAGAGATAAACATTCACTTAGCAATGCAAAATATTAATTACGTTTCTTCGCTTATAAATCTCTTTAAATAATTGCTATGGCTTATATTTGAGAGAATATATGATGAATTTACTTAGCTTTTTGGCTTCGTTTCTTTCCTTCAAAATGGAAACGCGAAATTTCCGTTCAGTTGATGCAAGCTTGCCCATTTATAATTTAATGCCTTTAACTGAAGACAACTAAAGGTGACAATTCGGGAATAAAAAATGTCTGAAAAAAACAACAATACCATCCAATTTTGGGGAAACGGCGAAAGATGCAAATAGCGCATGTTAAATCACTGCTACCTCCTTCCTCTTCCTTGCATCACTAAGAACAAGGAAAACAGAGAACTTGCTTATCTCAAGAGAAAAAAATAATAAATTAAAACTTGCAAAATGGAATTATATGGCATATCACAGGTGTCCACAGCAGTGCATGGCGCCAATGTGACAAATACTTTCACAGTATTCATGTATCATCTATGGCCTGTACAACCGTCACCACCATCCCCACCCATAAAGAGAACGAAAGCATCGAGCAAACCTCTGACATATTTGTGCGATAATTGAGAAGAACAAAACACAGGAGAAAAATGAAAAAAAATCAAGGCACCATAAATTGCTTTTTTCTAGTGATGCACCCTATTAAGACTTTTGCAGACTGCACAAAGATCGTTAAGTTTCACCGTGAAAGATCAGGCAAGTAATACATGCGCTTACTGTGTCCCTGAATAAAACTTCCTGATGCTGTGCTAAAATATTTCTGAACACCGACGAAACTGTCCCGCATAGAATCGTATGAAATAAACAATCCTTGCGGAACATAATGGCATGCAGCCTTTTCCTGGGAACTTTTCGCTTTTCGCTCCTATTGAACCGACGACTAATCAAACATCAAGTGGTTATGTTTATGGCAAAACTTGGAAACTAAAGCCGGTACAATGAATTCCTGTTGTGTAGCCATCCACCCCCGACGGTGGCCACGAATTAAGAATTAGGAAGGAGTAATGACCCTATCCTTTCCAAAACAGGACAGTATGCTTCAATTGCAATCATTTAAAAGTAATAAACTGACATGCTTCCTTTGAGAGACATACAACGAACAGTGCTGGTGTGCCCTTGTAAATTATGTAGGCAACATCCTGTCTCGACACTCCAAACGCGAACTGTACGATCAGTCGATCCACTCACGATAATCGATCCACATTCAGACATCTGCGAGGACCAGACGCCACCCGTATGACCTATCAGCGTATGAAGACACTAAAAAACAACAATAACACAAATTTAAATAAATCAACAAACTAATGTTCTTAACTATCAATAAACCATAGTTCAAATGACAGTACTTTCGTGTGAGAACATTTTTTTTTTTCAAAAATGCATTGTTTTTGGAAAAAAAAGGTATTTCTCGGGAAACGTATCTAGCAAAAGTGAGTCGACATAATTTGGCCGAATAGCGGATGAAGTGAAAATTGCTTTCAAAGAACCCCCTTCCCTGCCTCCCTCCTCCATTCATAAAAACATAAATTCTTAGTATTCACGAAACAGGAAAAACCCTATCTCTTTCTTGAGGAAATATAGGTTTAAACTAGATGGAACGTGCGTTTCGACAGCAAACTTTCTACACCACCAACCACTCTGCACACTGATTTGCGGAATCTCTCAAATAACAATATAATTGACCTAGCAAAACTCATAGCTTCGCAACGTTTCAAACAAAGAACTTACGATTGCTTTGCTAGCTGACCATACTTTAAGCGTGTTATCATCCGAGCCAGTGACAATTAGATCGCCATGGATTTGCAAACATGTGATGACGTGTTCCTCATGACCTTTCAGGATACACGATCCAGTCAGAGGACGTGATCGCCAGTTGGCTTGTACGCGCTGATGACGCAGATACATCGCTTTCCACTTGGATCTAAATGCCATTTTCTGCACTCAACAATACTCTGTGTTCATTCATATTTCTGCCAAAAATAATTTTCCTCCCACTTGCATGAAAATAAAATTTCAATTATTTAAACATTGATCGACATTTTCCTTATAAAAATCGAACTGCTTTTTAATATTCGATTCGGTCAAGAATCGCACATCTTAACATCCGCCTAGTTATACCACTCCTCGCCAATCTAGTGCTTTTGTGCCAATATATATTTTATTACCGCATTTTCTTGTAACATAATGAAGCTGCCATTTCCTCTTCCCAACAGAAGCGAAGAGAAAACAACGCTGAAATTGAAATAAAATAAAACAATAGAGCATAAAACAGTGATGAGCTTTAAAAATCTCACAAACACTGCAAACAAAAGTAAACGATTTCATTGCAAATTCACGTAGGCATGATTATCCAAAACAAGCATTCTCTATCTTACGGGAAGTTGAAAAATGCTGGCGCAAGTGTCTCAAACTGAGAGATGGCATATCACTCTATCAAAGTGTTATTTTATATTTTCACATATTACAAATATAGCTGATTTACACAATAGAAAGAAAACAATACGAACAGCCATTATTCATAAACAAGGCGATGAATATGCTTTTCAACTGCAATATCTAATTAAAATCAGCGACTGCTCTATTTAATAAGAAAAGGAACTTAGCTGCCCAATTAAATGTAAAAGAAATATTCTCAAAGTTCAAGATTAACCTTGCCAAGCAGACGTTCTTTGGCCCATCGTCTACATCACAACAGTGCCTGTAATTTAAGTGACAATGATCACATTTAATAAGCCATCCCCCTTCTCAAACATTTACACCTATAGCATTAAACTAATAACTGCAGCTCGAAATCGTAAAACTGCATTACATCCTCCTTCCCTCAGTTAGTTTTCGTTTTTTGGCCACTTCTGGCTACCTTGAATTCTTGCTCTTCCATTGACGACAATTTTTTTCTAAACCGTCAAAGCTCATCCACTATTTGCAATCCATGACTTCCATTCGGCTGCGTCTCACTGCCCACATTAATTTGGCTCTTCCCTACTGCGCTGTTGTCTGGAAGGGGGAGTTTAATTCAGTTTCTGGAACTGGGTTTAGCTAATCTTCCCATGGCTATGGGTTAGGCCCCGTATCGATCTAATTCCCGGTTACGACCAGGATCGGGTTTAAACTTGGCTTTTTTAAAGGCTCACTGACCCAAACTCAGTATCTCCGCTCGTAAAATGAGATTGCAAGGCGTGAGCGCAAACAATGCAAAAGGAGGTGTGCACAAAATCCAAATGATATGCAAAATCTGGCCACTATGCAAAGTTGAACTATCTGAACAGATTCTAAGAGAATCCGAAACGCCTCTGAATTCAAAGGGTCAAAGAATAAAACATCTTTGCCACTGTCCGGTCACCACAATCCTTCGCAATGCTCAAATTCTTTTGAATCTCCTGTTAAGAACATATCTGTGGTTTTGTGTACGCCTCAAAAATTTCCGCAGGTATTCTATAGTCGGAATTGGTATTTAAGGCGTAAAATTGAAAAAACATTCCAATATTCGAGTGCCTTTCACTCTTCTTGTCAGTTAGAAACACGAGACACATTTCCGTAATTACTGGATGGATCGCTTTACTGTCGATTTTTCAATATTCTTTCGCACTTTTTTTATACCAAACTTCAATGGAGACGGACGGAGAGAGATAGAAACGGAGGTTAATTAGGACGGTGCAGATCAGTGCATATATATTATCGGTACAAATCAGCCACGGATCAGTATAGAATGGCATAGATCAACAAACCTATGCGCATGTGGATGGCATCCATGCACAAAAGAATATCTATCGTTAGGTGCGGCATGATATCCAACAATTTCAATACCACTCGTACATGCCGTCTCAGCCCATGCACCGCTTCGACGTTCACTAAATTATAGTTTTCAAATCTATTTCTTTGACTTCATTCTTAACACCACCACCATAAATGACAGCTTCTGTAACCATCTTCCACTTACGTAACCATCTGAATTCGACTACCAAAATACAATTTTTTCCGCTTCAAAAGCACTCCCTTATTTCCAGATTTTACTTAACATGCACATTTCAGCGCATTGCCCTCTTGCGCGCATATTTATTTCCTCTTAATTAGCGGCGTTAATTAGAAAAGACAAGGTTTCGAGAGAATTATGCTCTACCACTTACTCACCTGTTAAAAAATTAACAGTCAAGATCAAAGGCAAAATTCTGATTCTGAAGACTCATCGATTCATCAACTTGACTTATTTCCTGCTCAAAAATGTCCCCATAACTGCTGAAGATTGTGCACGTAAGAACGCCCTATTCTAGAGAAATTACCGCGCAAAACACGACGTGTGCGCGCAAGGAATCCAAGCTGATTCAACAAGAAAAACAGAAACGGTAACCCACTGTTTTCAAAAATTTTCTAGGCCGTCATTCCCCGCAAGACAATCGCGACTGTGCATTCCAACCAGCCACGACTGACAACAACCAATCGACTAAAACCAACCAACCAATCACTATCAACCAACCACAACCAATCACAATCAACCAACCAACTAACCAACCATAACCAATCAACCAATCAAAAAACAACCAACCGACCCAACAAAATAACCATACATAGTGCCTCATCCGTTCACCTCATACCATCAGACATCACAGCCAGTCGCTGACGCTCAATTCAGGTTCCACTCACCTCGGTTTCTCCATTTCCGTCACGTTTATCTCTCTGCACTTCTCCTTCCATAAGCGACTATCTTCTGCCAAAGTGCGCCAATACCTACATGTGAGCGATATCCGCGCAATATCTGCCGCCGAAAGAAAACCCATCACGTGTAGTGCAATCTGCAACTCATTAAACTTCAATTCAACCAGGTAAAGGAACAAGTTAGATATCCGATGACAATCCTATCCGAAGTAACCAGATTCACCGAATTACGCATGAGATGTTATACAATCAATAAGGAAAGTTATGCAACAGGTTAAAAATAAATTCATGCACTGTACACAACCAGAAATAATATCGCTTTATAAAAATTATCTGACGTGGAGCTTATCGATCACTACATGAGTGTGAATCCAGCCTCTCAGGTTATAGAATTTCCATCTCTTTTCCAATAAAAGCTAGAATCATTAAGTAACTGTGAGTTCATCGTGAAAAAAGTCTATTCGTTCATTTACAAGAATCACACGTTCTACAATTAAAAAAAAAACAGCGGTACCTCTTTAGGCAGGTCATGAATGAAGTCTTTCTGAAAGAAAGGCTCGATAACCGACTGTAGGTGACGAACATGTGTCAATGAACACTCGTCGACCAATTCCGAGAGGGCATCCATTTGTTTACACGCTGGCATCCGCTATAATATCAACGGTATCGTTATTCAATTTCACTCAGGCTTCAATGAATCGGAATCCATCACCGCAACTCCAATCGCCGAGCACCACTCAACAAGAAGTACTTCCAATGACCAATAAATACGATAAACGTCCAAGCACAAGATGCTGCTTCAGGTCGTTCTTATTCCTTCAGATATTTCGTTTAAAATTCTTATTCTTCTAGAGTGTAAAATCCAAGCATCCACACTGGTCTACATCTCGATATTTCAGCCTGAGATTATGCCCGATTGCGCATAAATAGTTTTCACTTTCTTTGGTTCTTTGTCTTCCTTATTAATACAGATCTATCGCACTACTCATATTTCAATTAAAAACATAAAAGTGCTTTCAGTCTACTGAAAAATTTCTATCCACAAACGTTGTAAAATTTCCTGCACTTAAATACGGAAAGAAAACGCGCATTTTACATGGTGAATTTTTTGGCAACCGTTGCGAAATTTCACGAACCAATCATGGTCGATTGCTCCATTCAAAATTATCATCAAAGATCTTCCTAGTTCTGCCGATCCTTTGCACAGATTTTTATATAATATAACAGATGACACGGGTGAATGACCAAAGCATTGCGCCAGCAGTTCCTGATCATGCCACGATGATGTTAAGTACTGCACAATTTGGGAATTAGAGCTCACAGAAGTCAGCGATTTTGTCAGCTTAGTTCGAGCTCACTTACCACATTAATATAAAATCTCAGTCAAGCTGCAAACAGCCGACATGAAACTATTGGGTGGACTTATATGGAATTGCAATAGTACTACCGGAAGTCTACAGAATATGTGCCACGCAACCCTTTTAGGTGAAGAAGCAACTGAATGACATAAAACGCCGCCGGCAAAGGATGAAATTTCTAGTTACCTGTGCAATCCGCAAAAACATAACGTATATTTTTGCACGCACAATCGCCTAACCACATGCTCACTTCCACTTCCGTAATCGTTTCATAGTCTGCATGACTATACCCTATACATATAAACGCAATAAAAAAAACCTGATATTATTTAAAAACTAAAGTGTCGAGTTGCTATTGCATAAAGTTCAATACATCTTGCAGTCCTCATTTCTAAACGATGGGTCTGATCTAAGAAAAATCTGAGCTATCACTATAAACGCCTTTTCTTTTCCCTCTTTCCGTCAAAGGATTTTTGGACAAAACAGACGATTCACCAGTTCTGAACAAGACACATGCGCCAAGAATTTTTGTCATCGACCTTTTCTGTCAAGAACAGGTGAGAGCAATGCGCATTTGAAACTGGACGATTATCAGTAACACCTTTTTAAATCGAAAAATCAAAAACTGAGCGGTTTCCAAAGTCTCCAATTGCCGCTGCAAGGTGGTATTCTACAGAGGTATATTCCTCTCAAACTGCCTTCACTCATTCAACCCTCAAACTCCTCTCTCCACTTCATCACCAACACAAAACTTTAACTAGATATACTTAATAAACTTCTAAAAGCTACCTTAAACACGTTAACCCACTGCACAACATCGGCGTCATGCTTACGGATGCATTCATCTTCCATCGACTGCTGATCTTCTTCTTCGTCTTCGATTTCCTTTTCTTCAGGCGATATCGGTGAGTCGATGCGATACACGTCTCCATCCATATGCAAATCCCTCAAATACTTAGCGGATCCATCATGCGCCGAGAAATACGGCACTTCGCTGACTGATCTGTAACGCACTCAAACAGTTAGTCAACCTGTTGCGCTCATTTCGGTTCCGATAACTTTGGCATGGACACTTGCCCACGGCGCAAATGTTTCATAGCAACAATACCTACAATGCAAAAATTTCTCTCCCAGAACGGATCAGCGTACAGTACGGCTGATGTGGACGGATGACTTCCAGCTCATACACATCAAACGATTTCTACACAAATCGCGCACTGAAGATATGGAAAACTTGCTGAACACTTGATAAACGCAAAAGAACTTCCGGCAACGTTTAACCTTTCAACTTCAATAAGGTTGCTGCATGTGATTTGAAGTGAAAACATGAAGGACGCCAACACGGATCGACAAACAGACCAATGCATACACAGCACAAATATATACCACCATTTGCAACGTTAGACTTCATATTAATAACCACGCGCTTGCTCGCGTCCTTCTACAAGAAAACCATTTCAATGCCCATTTACAGTTCGATCCGTCGATTACTTTATTTCCTTTTTAGCAAATTAAATTTGTATATATAACATGGTTTGGCTCGCTCATTCACATAGTTGCTCCATCGACCTCAAATAACAGTAGATGCCCCGTCGGCCTTGTATATCAATAGTTCCCCCTCAAGACTCTATAGATGTCACTCAGTGCGTGCAAATTCCTATAAAAAATTTTCTATGCGCATAATTCGAAACAAATATGCTGGCCGCATACTTTGCTGTATGAGCAACGCGCGAACATTAAAAAGGCCTGAATGGAGAAGTCTTTCTTTCTGCAATTCGGATACCGCTCCCTAATATTCATTAACGATACATAAAATTATTTGAAAATATAATCTCGAAAAGAACAACATAAATCAAGAAGTATTCGAAATACGTTTTAAAAAAGTCAAATGCATACTTGCAAGTACCGAATCGACGAAAACCGTCACACTGAGGCAGTTTGGTAAGCCAGCTTTTCGACGAAGATGGTGATTCTGAGGGTTCGGACCGAGTACTCGCAACATCCATACCACCGACCGGTGAATGATGACTACAAACCGCAAAATGATATAGCAAAAAAAGAACCCGACATGTGCAATTCCATTCTATCACAAACTTCTACAGTTCACATAACCTTCGGTGATATTACAGATACAAGTGACTACACTAAAAAGAAATATATGCAAAGTGAAATGATTCTCCAATAGTAAGCATTCCGAAAGTATGTTCTTTGCTAAGTTTGTAATATATTTAAAAAAATATACAAAGAAAGAATTACAACTCTGTGAGATTTAAAAAAATTCATTTATTTAAGTGATCATTGCGCAAAAAACAAATAATCTAATGACTGCCCAAAAAACAAATAGATCTTATAACTGCCCAAAAATATAATTAAATACCTACAACTGCCTTAAAATGTAAATAATCCACCTCCTAAAATCTCATTTACAAATGAGGCTCTTACCATAGCGGTAATCATATCAAGCTGGGAGGGCTTATTTCCCAAAGCTATGGTTTCAATATAGCGCTATACATATCAAAATTTTTTCGTTGAATTTTCGATCGAATGTGGTTCATTTAAGGTAACTGTCATTTAAACGACTAAAACGAGCATTTGCATATTCATACGATGAAGTCATTCCTTCGAAATTTGCATTCGAGACACGAAGAAAATACAGTCTAGCAAGCGAATCATCTCAAAAATGAACGGAAGGAAACTACCATGAGCGTGACCTAGGAGCGCCAGTATAATCCCCTGAGGGCATAATTTGTAGTCCCCCCCCCCACACCCCCTCCCCCAAATGTATTTATTACAAGGATCATAGACTTCGAAGAAATACATACAAAAAATACAGTGGTCTCCTAATAAAACAAACGAGCAGTAAGCTAAACAGCAACGTCGAGAAAAATTATCGATGAAGTTATGTTGATGGGCATTTGCAGTTTGCATATATGAATTAAAATTGACGAACATTTTTGACGGCCACTCATAAATATTAATGAAAATATAGAGGAGCAATAAAAAAGAAAACTGCAACCATCGTATTCATCGACAACATAAGGCCGACCTATTCACCTCTATAAATTCAATTAAACAGGTAGATGCATTCTCATAAAGACAACGTTCAAAATTTCCAAAAACAAGATTTATGGGGAAGAATTATGAGAGGGATTTACCTACAACTACATATTTTTCCATCTATGGACAAGAATAACGTATGCACAAAATCATAAATATCGGGAGTTATGATATTTAATGAGCATCGATTTGGCTAACTATCAATATTTCAAAACTACGAGGGATTTAAACATTGAAAAACAATCGACATCTACACTTTGGAACTGAACAGAAATATTTTAAATGCATCGAAACAGTACAGGATAGATGGGAAAACGTGCTTAGGGAGTTGGCACGATACAAAACGTTCATCGCTGTAACCAGTTTTTTGCATTTTCCTTTCACGTTCTGTGCTGATTCGTTTCGATATCCCACATATAATATTGTCTTAATTCGTTTTGTACCTCTATTTCCATTGCACTACCACTGAACTGCTCTCGCCTGTACATATATATACTTACATGTGATTTGTACTCTATACACGTGATATATATATATATATATATATATATATATATATATATATATATATATATATATATATGCTCCAGATGTCCCAGATGTACATTATCCAACAAAATTTGTATATTTAAGGATGGGTGTTTCGACAGACGTAACTGAAAGAGATCTATCCTCGGCAGCGCCTTATGATATTATCCCGCTACTTCATATTTCAAGCTCGCGAACTTTCTAAGGTTGGAAAGCAAAGAAAAAATGACATGAAAGGAATCAAAATTCATCCAGCCCTATATATAAAGAATAAAATATGTATCGAGTCAATGAAATGATAGCAATTATGCAATTCAACATCTGCCTCTGAATACTCGACTTACGCAAATCTCATCCTATCTATCACACGAGAAGGAAAGAAATATTCGGCCAATTCAGCTAAGCCTAGCTTCAATAGCAACATCATCCAGAATTCACTACATATGGAGGAATTTGGAGGGTTTGCAAGGACGAATAGATAACGGCATAGCGAAGTACCATATTGCAAAAATAAAACCCTTCCCCATATTGCAGATGGAAAAGATTTGGCATAATATAACGAGCGTTTAAATTGGCGTTAGCAACATTACGTTTACTAATAAAAATAAAGAAAAATAAGGAAAAGGAGTCAGAGAAATCGGCACTAAATACGCTCGTGTTACGACTTCACATATTCAACCAGCCGGCTGCACCAATACTCAAACAACAATGAAATAGTACCCCACCTATCATATTTTACACAACCAATAGGCTTCGAGGAATTGGCTAAAGAAGTGATATGCAAATTTCACAGCACCTTTAAGTGTCAATAATTCAGACGGACAAGCATAGGATACCATAGTTTTCAATTGTAGAGTCCAAACTGCATGAAATATGTAAACAGAAGCAAAGCAGGAACGTAGTATGACATCTTTTTAAGCAGTGGCTTAAATAAAAACAAAAATAGAGACCACGCAATGAATGAAGGACATAATTCCTTGAATGATAGCTCAACGTTGGGCAGTTTCAAGCAAACATAATTTGATACCAGAGGAAATATGACCAAGGAGCCGATCGAGAATCAAGTTCTCGGCCAGCGATACTAAATTCAGGAGAATACTTTATCAATTTACACGAATCCATCAGCATTTTTATCATTAACAAGGACATCAATGATCCTGATCCTCCGTTGTGAACGCTTCTTTGAACTTTCAACTATCATCCTATCAACACTTGAACAACAATACTCCTTTTCATCGACAAAAATACTAACAACTAAAAGTAAGACAAACATATAACATTGGTTTCGAGTAGTTCAGAGATGATAACGAAATAAGATTTTTTTTCTAGTCGATAAATCCGTTTCAACATTTCATTCCCATAGTTTCAGTTTTCCTCGTCCTCATCCTCAAATAATTCACCTTTGCGCCATTCTTATCAAATTTATTCATATTTTTCCTTGCATTGATAAACCTTCGGACAACTTGCCTGCCAATGCTAAACGCAGCAAATAAAAGAAGAGATTTTAAAATAATAAAAAATACAATCAAAGACAAAGTTGATGCAACAATACGCAAAAATTACGATGAATGCAGCGTATCTCTTCAACAACTACATCAAAATAAATGCCTTGATGCCCGAATATCGAAACAAATTCATTCCTATTCCTTTCAACACTTCAAAACACATATACTTTCCTTGATCGCACCAAGAGGTTCTCAATAAATCATACCTTTCTAAACTTTTAATGCCGATTAGAACCCAGCAATCAGCACTTGAACGATCTTGATAGCAAATCTTTCGAAGGTTATTTTTATCCGAATGAGCTGCTGAAAAGATATGTAGACCAAGGAAAACGTTCTCTAGCTTATCCACAACTTCATAATAACTCATTTCAATGCTCTTCGCACTCTTTTAGTTACGCAAAAGCCATAATATTCACATTCGCCATATTCGTAAACAATTCAGAAAAATCAATAATTCTTAGTGGTTGATTATCAGCGCTTAAAGTGTCACGCTCTGACACTTGCCGAACGTCATTAACAAATCTTCCGCTGCATCGAAATGCTTATGAAAAAAATTTTGATTGTAAGGGTCATCGTTTTACGCCAACATCACAACGTTAACCACCAACGTCAAGCAACTATTCGAAGAAATTTCATTGATCACCGCTGAACTTCGGGAGAGAGGGGTGGGGGAGGGAGGGGGGGAGGGAGGGGAGGAGAAGGCTTATGAAATTACATTTTCCAACTCCATAGATCACATCTTGAAACCTTGAAAAATATATAAAGAAATTCTTTCTGAATGGATTTAGCCTTCCTCTAATGATTTCTATGGGCTAGCACTCAAAACCGCAAATGAAAGCCGCAAAATCGCTTCATATCCCCTCTTCTCTCCCTCACTGCCAATGATTACTCTATAATTCTCTATAACTAGACTAGATTCAATACTATAATACAAACAAAAACTACAAATGAGGAGATATCGTACTAGCAATAAACATTACTGCTCATTGAGTTTTATATACAATCCTTTTAAAGATGTCGATCAAAAGACGATTGTATTTCCTTATTTCAATACAATCAATGAACAGGATCTCAAGAGCAGCTCAAAAAACAGGATTCTTTAAGAGCGAAAAAATCTCGAAAGACAAAGTGTCGTTTTATGAGTCGAAGGATGCTTCAAGAGCGAAAAAAACTAGAAGGAAAAAATATCATTTTATATGCCGACTTTCAAAAATGAAAGCGAAAAAAAAAAGAACTTCATTTAAACCAAAAAAAAGCACTTAAGAGCATTTGAACATTATTCAACGGTTAGCGCTTTTAGTGTCAATGTGTCCATTAATTCTTTTCTCTTTTTTTTTTTTTGAAAACAAATCGCGGTCGCATTAGTGTACTGATATTTTCATCAGCTCATCTTTAAATTATATACTATAAATACTATAAATCAAAAAATGGTTATAACTTCAACTGTTGGTTATAATTTGGTTATAACTTAAACTGGTTATAACTTATACTATCAAAAAATGGTTATAACTTAAATTATATACTATAAAAATCAAAAAAAAAATGGTTACATATAACTTCAACTATCCAAATAAATGGATAAATAAATAATAAAAAACAAATCACTGAAATATATAAAAATAAATAAATAATCAAAAAATCAACTCATTTATTCATAAAATAATTCACCTGTTCAACTTAAAAAATTCATTGCTAAGCACATCAAGAACTGCACCAATATCAGCGCTTACATCATCGTAAAATGCAACGTTCGTTTCATCTCAAAAACTTATACAATAAGTGCAAACTCAGCATAAGTGATCACTGTAATGCCATAACAGGTAACAACTTCTGCAAATGCACACACTTGAAATTCGACTTTGCCGCCTATTTTCATCACAGAGGCATTTTCACCAAGTAACAAATTCGAATTCCCATAAGTTTTTCACCAATGCATTTCCTTCGAGTACAATTCATAAAATCAGAGAAAAAAATCTCTCTAATCCTTTATTATCATCACTGAAGTCGACAATTTCATCGATTATTTCATCCAATTCTCTCAAATACTATGAAAAAAACTGTCATCGACTCAAATAATCCGCATATTTCTTTCCCATTCAAAACAAAAGAAAAAAGAAAGAAATTCCGCCCAACGATTTAATGTATATAACATTTTTGAAAGAATAACCCCGTCTAACGCCGTATCAATTTATTTTCCTCGCCATATATCATCTTATTTATTATTAACCACCCAAAATATATAGCTAAATAAATAAAATAAATAAATAAATAAATAAATAAATAAATAAATAAACAAATAAAAATAAATCAGAGCGATCCGCATCCACTTCTCTCTATATTAAGCGAATTCAATACAACGACCATCAAAAGTTCTATTTCTTTTCAGATGAACTCCTCTTCACATTATCGGGCAAAATTAAGCCTTTCAGATTTTTGAACCTCATATCATCCACGATTTTTCGGACGCTAATTTTGGCTAAAATTTGACGAAAAAAGGCCAAATGCTGCAACTCAACGTTTTATTTTACATATAACTTTACATAAAATCAATAATTCTCTGAAACAATAATATGAGGAAAACTGCCATTTACATTTTCACATGAATCTTACATTTAAAATAATTTTACTTGAAGCTTACATTTAAAAATCAATAATGTTACATGAAATTATCTAAAGTTTTTGTCATATTTATCGAATGAAAACTTAAAAATTGAGTGAATTATTGCCGAAAATTCAAAATATGTGGCATTTTCTCCTCGTTTTTTTGACAGGAATAAGAAATTTGGAAGACACTACACTCTGTGGTCAGAATTCTTATCAGATGGAGGGAGAGAATGAATTGTCATTTTCCATCCGTTATTGACAGCTTCCATCAGTGAAGTCTGCCTCAGCCTAACGCTGTGAAGATCTACTACCATGAACTGGAACATTCACTACCTACTAATGTGTTGTGGTGATCATCTCTCTCTAAAAATTCCAAACTGGAAAAAAAAAATTGTCTTGAACTGCACTGAAAACTGGAGCGCCATGTGGTCACATTCTTACCGGTTCCCCTAGTGAAGTCGGAAATACCAAATTTAATAAACGTCTTAAAGCAACTTACTGTTCTTTCGTTTAAAACATTTACCTATTCACGTAACTCAAATCAAAACAAGGCTATTCTCAAATTGCAGGTTAGATTTTAAAAAATTACAAAGATGACAACACTGAACTACGCAACCAGTAAAGCTTAGAGAAAGAGAAAATTTTTTTTGCGTTATATATCGACTGCTAAGCAAAACTCTGGCAATACTACACTTTCATACTTGTCTTCATAATTTCAAGGTAATCACCTATAGCAAAGTTCCTATATTATTAGGTGATTAAAATCGATGAAAAAAATCTCGCATACGATAAAGAATATAATTATATATCAGCGATATCACTGATAAGAATTATTTGTTTTGAAAAGATTCCAATCGATAAAGAGAGATGCTAAAATTTCAAAGAAATTCATCAATTCCGTATGTGATTCGTCTGTCTATACGGAATTACGCGCACAACGACCATCATCCATCAGCGACCACATCCTTATAAAAGGAAATAAAACAACTTCACTAATCTAAAAGTCGACCACGAATAGGCACAATTCCAGATTTGATTTTTTTTTTTCAAATAATAAAAGAATAAATAAATAAATAAATAAACTACTGCGAGTAATTCAGCAGTTTAGGCTTTCACTCGAATATAGGTGTCGAACTAAAGGAACATTAACAGAGAACTCATTTCCTAATAAGCAAAAAAGACTGAAAGGATTGCCTCATAATGAGTGGAAATTACGCCCGAAGAAACTGGCAAATAAAAATCCTTCATAAGATTAGAAGAAACGATGTAAAGAAAGAGCCTCCAAAGAAGCAAAGCAGGTCTCACTTATACATATAAAACTGTAATTTTAACGACATCATCTGCAACATCTTAACTCCTCAAAACTTTTCTTAAAATTCATCAAGAATGAGCTAATAAATCCATATTAGAATAAAACTTCTGCTACTGTTTTTAGGCATGAAAATACGGATAGCGCTTATAAAATAACTAAATACTGAACAGAAATGAGAGGAAGCATGAAAAATGACTAAGTGTTTGTGGATGAGGTTTAGTGGCCTCGACCTTTGCAAGTTTTGCTCGCTTTTTGCTGGCGAACAATCTAATCAACTGCCTGGAAAACCGCCTCTACGTCCATATACCTCTATCGAGTTGAAAAAAACTTACAGCAACATCTTATGATGACTAGTGATTCACTATCTTCATTTCCCTTTTCGTTGAGCTTTCTCGAATATCGTAACGCTGGCTGACGCTTTGCATGCGCCCGTAAACGCTTTCTCCTTACTTACATCCCCTTTAGGCAACGCACACTTTGTTTCCGCATCGTTTCGTGCTGAGCCCTTACACGTCTCGCAGATTTCGAAATAACCTCACATTTTGCCCTGTCTTGTGCCTTTTTAATATGATCAAACTTGCCATAAATAACTTCTAGCTTCACTTTATTGGTTTGTAAGACAGCTAGCGCAACACTATCATTGGCGCCATCGTTATTTCCGCTAACTTATTTCTTGGAAGAATCTGAAATCCAAGGCATCTCCGCTTCCCGGGAGAAGGATTTCGTGGCGAAAATTTGATCCCATTAACATTGCATTCACATGCTAGGCACAACTTTTATGCTTCATTGGAGGAAGCCTGATTCCACGAAGGTCGACATTTGAAACACAACTATCCACTCATCATAAACCGTCAGTCAGCATGAAGATGATATAAACTAATACGAAATGCAAATGCGAAAACAACAGACAGTGAATAATGCACAAATAGATGAAACACGTTAATCGCATCCATATCAAAAAATGACTGAAAAAAAAGAGAAAGAAAGATGACCAAAAAAAAAAAAGAAGGAAAAAAAGCTGAAGAAAAAAATCAACCTCGGGTCGACAACTCGGAAAAAAGAACATCGCCGATAAACTACATCCTGAGGGAAAAGCCAAAACTAAGATTCAAAAAATTGCGTTGAAGTTATTTTTTTAAGATTATTAGCCTTTTGTTCTCGTCAAAACTACCATTGAATTTAGACTCTATTATTTTGTTTCATTTAAATCAGTTATTAAAGAAGAATTTAATCACTACTGAATCACCCTGGCATCGCTGCTAACTAAAGTTCACAACGGTGGAAATTCCTTAATGAATCTTCGAAACAAAAACCACATGGAACACAACAGGTATTGCCATTATGGGGATACCTTTGCCGGGCAAAATCAAAAAAAAAAAAACAAACAAATAAAGGATATATAGTCAGAATTAGAAGTTTCCCTTAATCTTAGGTGATTGTTGAGCTTCTCAGCAGTCGATAACCTCTGTTTGACTATTTGCATCAGCCAATCTAATAATCTAATATAAATTAGCAAATGCAAATTGCTTACAACCTTTCAACATTTTATTTATCTCTGAAGTTAGGCTAACTCTGCGTTCCAATAAATCCGACTGCTATAATTTGAGATGGCTGTTAGGTGTTGTTAAATTTTGTGCTGTAATGTGTAAAATATGAATATACTATCTATTACACTCTCATTTATGCATAAGCAGATTCTCAATTTCGTAAAATTCTACCAAACTGATGACAAACAGATGACAATGACGTCATTATTAATTAACGTTCCACTTAAGTGCATTTGCACACCTAAAGTACGTTTAAAAATAATACCTATGAAATTGCTCACTGAATTTTTCCCGCAAATTACTTTCTTTATCCGTGTTATATCAGTACAATTTCATCGCAACGCATCAGTGTGTGCTTCATAGCTCTCTCAAAGTCCTAAATATCCGATAAAATCACTTTCCTTTTCAACTTACCTTAAACCACCAGTACTTTCGAATGAAAATTTTTGAGTAACAGATAAAGAATTGAATTTCCTGAATCCATCATTTCCCTCCTCACATACCATCTACTTCTTTACTCTTTAAAAGCTTCGAAACAGGAAGATTTCTGTTGATTCATTAAAAATTTTCTCCACACTAGCCTTTAAATCATTAACAAATCCACGACTTCTTTCAGGGATTACGCTAGCTGCTTCCCCTTACGAAGCATTCAAAATCCCTCACATGGATGTCCACCTTATGTGCGTCGCCACACTTCCTATGTAGCCAATCAGAAGGAAATTTTCATCATTAACAAAGGTCCATGTTTGCTACTGACAAGTTCTCTTTATTCGTCGTCTTCAACCTTAGCCTGTCGCGTTCCGATGGAATAAACTCCAAAAAGAATACCGGCAACTGTGTGGACATTTTCCCTGGCTATGTTATGCGCCATAAGCATACCTGCTATAGTGCAAATCCCACCCTATGCGCTTTCCCCTGGCACAAGTGTCCACGACGAGGACGCTATGCAAAAGTCTTTACTAAAAATTCAGATGACGCTCGTATCTACAAGGTGAAAGTCTTGCGATAGAAAAGTTTCGTGCAAACATCCCATATAAAAATTGCTCCTGACATGTCTCGCAGTGCAAATGTCCTTCAGCATCAAGAAGTATTAGCTATAAATGCTCATGCATTGATGTGTGGCACTGAAAGTGCACCAGTCAGATGTCCCTATACCAATTTAAAAGAAACGAACTAAGAAATAAAAATAGAAATCCAAATCAAATAAAAAAAAAAAGAAAAGAAACAAAAGCTGATATTTACAAGGTAGAAAACAACCTAAAACATCATGTTAATAGTGACAAGAATATGCTCGAAATGCTGCTTTATTTATTTTACCTTTGCAACTTGCAGCACTTACACATTGAAACTATATATTCACCTAACTTTCGATTTCCGATAAAACATTACCGCAGATAAAAAATTAATTCCATAAGTTTCAACAAATCTAAACAAATGACTTTTCTTGCGTCTTTTCTTTACAGCTGACCGAAAATCACCACTCAACAGGTAGAAACTAATGAGAATTCACCTAGCGAATAAAACTCATTTCTGCTATAAACATAGAAATTCCCCTCCTCGTCTTCAATGTGGAAAAGAGAGAGACGGTTTAAACCAGCAGGCCAACTCCAAAAACCCAACACCAAAACCTAAAACCAATGTATACAAACATCTTCAGCTTCATTAACAAAGATTCATCGAAGAGATTATGATGCTTCCAACAAAGTGGAGTCGTTCTTCTTCTCGAACCCAGGTGCGTTGTGCCTAATTATCAACCTTAATTACCTGGTAACGAATAAGACTCCAAGAGCACTCTACCCACTATCCTAACTGCTTCCTATATTTGCGCGCAAAGATAAGAAACTCGAATGCGTTGAGATGTGCTTTAGTCAGCTATTCAAAAACATTTAACGATCATCGATTCGGTTAATGACAACCTAAGAAACGAAGATGTTTAATTCTAATGTAATACGCAAGAAAAATAAACGTAAAAACTTAAAAGAAAAATATCCTTCGCTTGTAACATATAGAAAATTTTTAATCAAACATATAAATTAAATTGAAAGCATTTGCATGAAATATGCAAATGTAATCGTTCCACGACTAAATCATGAATAAACGCATAACGTACATATATGTGGAATTACTTTCCTATAGATTTCAACAATTCGCTGAGGTTTTCTAACGAGAAATTCACACTCGGCGAAATAGACCGTCTAATATCCTCAACGAATAAATCAAAAACCCAAATAGCGAGTTGAAAGTGCTATAAATCTGACGAGAAAAATCCCTCATTAAGACATGAAAGCATTTGTCTTCCAACAGGTTAGTGCGAGAAAAAAAAAACGAAAAGAAAGAGAAAACCTTTCATTCAACGCATTCTACATAAAAACCTTCCTCAGGTGTTTGTTTCAAAGAGCAACAGATTGCAATTTCCCAACAACTTTGCCAACAGATTGCAGCAAAATTACCTGCAAATTACCTATGAATCATCCCATAATTTATAGATAAGTTGAATTAATTAAGTCATAGAAAGATTGCAACTCAAGCGGCCACTGTTTGCATTTGCATCAAAAAAAGGGAAACAGCATTGAAAAGATAAAATAAATTAGAAAAATCGAAACTTATATTCCCAAAGACAACCGTTCTGGATGCATCTCCAAAAGCAAAATAAACAACAACAAAAAAAACCTGCACAATGTGCTGGCCACCTTGGATATCTATCAGTATTGCAGGGAAAATCTTCTTATGAAAATGAGGGACAAGAAAGGAAAAAGGATACGTTGGTAGTTCATCTGTTTCCTCAAAATAAACCAACAATATTGCTATAAGAAATAATAACGACTAGAAAAAATAGAGATTGCGCATCATATATCGAAAAGCTTTCAATTACTCGATCAAATACACATACACGTTCAGGAAGCATAACCATACTTACAGCTTCAGTCAGGAGAGGATAGGGTGAAGTTACTAAGTGCAACTAAAGTGATACTAACCTCACTCCCTCACCCCAACCTCGGCTTGTCGAATTTCCACATGACTGAATACCGCAGCTTTGCTAATCACTTATTCTTTACTGTTACTGCACATGTCCGATATAAGGAGAACAGTTCAAGCCATCTGATGCTGCATATCGCATTCACCATCTTCCCCTCCCTCCCCCCATACTACCCCCTCCACTTCACTCTGCCAAAAAAAAAAAAACTGACATTCGTACCGCGTGACAACCGAAATCACGGCTAATCGCAAATAATGGACGATGCGGAAAGTAAACAAAATAGTGGAAGCAACTGTATAGTACAACTTCCGATAACAATATTTGTAATAAAGAACTGCGGTCGAACACTTCGAGAGTGCACATATCGCTATCAGTTCACAGATGAACACATCAAGAGCATCTTAAACATACAACGCGAAGAGCATAGAGAACAATACGAGAGACAAATAGAGAAAAGTGAAAGATAAGGAAGTAAGGCATGGAAAGAAAGGACGAGGAAAAAAAGAGGAGGAAGATGGATAGAGAGAAGGTATGATGAGAAGTGTGTAAAAAGAGAGAGATGCTAGAGCAAGCGCTTGGCATATAGCGGTGTACAAGCAGACGATAAGCATTTTGCAGCAAAATGACGCACATATATCCACGATCATAGCTATGCCCACTCTCGGACATCGGATGCTTGCGCACGATATATATGCGGTGCTATTTAATGGATTGGGTCCCATCACGAAGTCATTCATTGCCATCAGCGAAATGATCGGCAGTTACCTCCTTTTATAAGAAATGAAAGACCTGGACTTCTGCGCGACTGTAGAGCAGAACCACCATGCTTCAGCATTACCATAGAAAACGGGAACTGCATTAGAAAAATGAACGGTGACTACTAATTAAACAGTAAAAATACAAATTTCGTATCACTTTCTGTTAACCGTAAATGTGTGCCACAACAACGGTTTCATATAAGTACTAATGTTGGGCAGAATCAACGTGCCGGATATAGCGACTACCTCAATAACTAAGAAACTTCACTGGGGCAGGGACACTCGAATAACGTGTGGCGGCGAGGATGACATGGAGGGGTACGATTTCATCCAGCATGTTATATCATTATATGGCAAAACTTAAGCGAATCTAACGCTTAACATTACCTAAAGCTATGCAAATTTCAGAGCGTACATATAACGTGCGATTTACGTTGATGAAGCATTATTTGACTGCGAAAATGGAAAGTGCTTAGGTATATAATCTAGAAAGCGTAAAACAGTCTCAAAGCAGTGAAGCCTGTCACTAACAAAATAAAAAATTACAGCCGCAATTCCTTTCCAAACCAAGGAACGAAATGCACTAGCCAACATTCACAGTAGAAACATATGCAGCTTCGAGTTTCCTTTATGAACCAGCCTCTGCGTTCCCCACACGAATCAGATAAACCAAACCGCGAATCACAGCTTGCAAAGGTGAAGTTGCCGGTCACGCCGTTATTAATGAACATACACACTCTTTGTCAGCTGCGACCTAAGAAAGCGATTGCTTGGTGGTCGAATCTTTTTTGAACCATCAAAAAGAAAAACTAAAATTAAAAAAAAACCAACAACAAAATCAAAATCTAGGAAAAAATCCTTCCGTAAATATTTTGTTCGAAAGCCTCTATTAATGTCATTCATCTAACATCCCTGAACTAGTACTGACCAAGCACGCCAAATTGAATGCCCGATATGCGCTTTTTATAACTAAATCCAAAAAAAGTGACCATGAGGACGGATGTTACAGGAAAGCAAAACATGTTCTCTTAGGAAACCGACCGCTTGCATGAAATCTTCCACCTAAAATTACCTCTTCCTTCCCACTCAAGTAAAAAATAGCAAGATGCATTTTAAACGTTAACAGCTCAAATAACGCTCAACAAGATATAACCAGTAAAAATACCTGTAAGTGACAATAAAGCTCATAAATTCGCCTTAAGCGCCCAATTTCACTACATCAAATTCAACAATCCATGAGTTAAAACTTCCACACAGACAGACAGACAGCATACCACAAATAAGCACTGACATCCCTCCATATGTATGTAATTTTTCAGAGCAATTTGCAAAAAGCTTTAGAAAATAACCAATCATAGGCAAATAAAGTTGACTCTTCTTATAGAAATAAACCACAAATTCACTGAAGAAAAAAAATAAAATAAATTTAGGAGAAAAGAAAAGAGAAAGAAATCGTCCGCAACCGAACAAATTGTTTTATCGATTCAGTTAGCACTAATCAATGCCCATTCGAAAATGCTTTTCTTCGAAAACGAGGAAAAAAAAAGAGATACGTAAACGGGACTGAATGCGACAATCATTCAATCCTCAATAGTGCAAGTAACTTTAAAAAAAAAGAAGCCAGAACAAAAAAAAAATGCTGAATGCACTAATAGAACATCTCTTCAAAGATGACATCATCCGGCCGCAATTACGCAAAGCTAACAAAGAACGCGATTTTTTCTTTCGAGATTTTACCAAAATAAAAGTGTAAAAAGTAGAGGAAATTTTCCCCGGAAAAATTCCTCTGATTAAAAAAAAACCTCTCTGAAAACTACGGGCAGTATATAACCTCAGAGCTAGACAGGAAGTTAATGAGGTGCCATGAGGTGCAGCAATTACGGTATCATAATGAGGTGCTATTATCGAAAATAGCAACTAATTCCAGAATAATGAAATTCAATTCACACAAGCCAAATGCCCAGCTCTTATCGAGGGCCAAAAGCCCAGTTCATATCGAAGGCCAAAAGTCCAATTCATACCGAATAAAGACAAAAAAAAAATCCAGAATCAGCCATTTCGATGAAATGATGCGAAATAAGTAGAAAACATTAAAACTAATAGAAATAATGATCAACGGAATGATAAAGAATTCACAGCTATCTATCTCACGTTCAGCTTACCATAGCTTTTGTGTAAACATTTTACTGCATAATACATTTTCCCACAAATTCAATTTAATGTATATCTGATAGAATACCTACGTTAAAACATTGGATTCAAAACGAAAAATTTAAGCGGCACACCTGGATTTTCTATCAAACTGAATCTGGAAAAAAGTGCTGCTCAAAAGCGTCTTTCTATTTTTCCACCTATCGAATGGGAAATCGTCCAAATAAAAAGTCTCTTCGCCGGGTTCCTGAATTCAAATCCACATCTCCAGTTTTAGGAAAAGATCCATCCTTCAATTCGAGTGGCGCGCGCCCTTTTCTAGTGGGAGCAGAAGACGATGCGGCAATCTTTCTTGATGAAATACATTAAACTACCATAAAGCGGAGCACATATATCAATGACTCATTCAATCACATGAGGTTTATCTGCATCGCACAGTACACAACAATGTTTATGTGGTAGATAAACCTGGTAACTGAAACAGAGCAAAAAAAGAGTAGCAATGTGAAACAAACAACCTCGCAAAAAGTAGGCACCACCACCCCCTTTCACAGGAATACGTACTCCTCTAAACCTCATTCAAGGACTTGTCAAACTTGCAACAATTAAGAAACGGAGAGAATATTTGAGGCAAAAGAAGGGGAGGATACAATTCGACAGAAACCGGTAAGTGAAGCATGTATGCTCGGGGAGGATGAACTATGCAAGCGACGAGGTTATAAAGGATGAAATACGGTCAGTTAGGTAGCAAACATCCCGGTCCTTCCAGGATCGGGATTGTCCAGAAACCAAACAACCAGGACCCCCCTACAAATTCATTAAGAGATATCCCAGTCAGGCGTAAACGCAAGTAGTTCTTCTGATGGAATCCTACTGTGCCCCATGTAAGTGACGTGTATTCGATGAATCAATAAAAGATATCCTTAAGAACAGATAAGGGATTTATTAAGTGGAATGAGCTCTCATAAAAAAACCCCCTTGGAAGTCTGCGCACACAGACCGCAAACTCAGATTCCGCGTGTTATGCACACCTCCACTTTTGATCTTGCAGTGGACGTCGATAGCCCTGCTTGCATCCGCAGTTTTCATTTCATATACGCATGTCAGTGTGAACATACAGAGTGAGGACAAGCATGGAGCGGAAACTTTATTGAGCACAGCCCGATGAAGGGTGACAATAAAGAAATCCGAACTATAAAGGGGAAATGAGCTCGAGGGGAGGGGGGGGAGGGAGAGAAGGGAGGGGGCGGATGCATCGAAGAAATGCTATGCGATGATGGCTCTCCAAGCCAAAACTTTTTGCAAAAAAAGAATGATTTTTAAAGAAATTATTCAATCGATCCGATGCAAATATTTAAACTCCATCATCAAAGATGAAAAATCTGTAAAGAAACTCACATCAATGCTGGCTTCTTCTCCTTGAATGTCTCATTAAACAGCGAGGATTTCCGTTTGTGTTGTGGCTGAAATTGAACAACTACAACCATATAGATCAACCACTTCAAATGTACAAAAAAAAACATGCATTAGAAGTACAAAGCTCAGTAGGCACTGCGTTAAGATCTCTGATCTTATCGATTTAACCTACATTAATCTATACGTTAGCTGAAGATCTCTGATCCAATCACACCCGTATGGCATCGATTTAGTGGATGTGGGCATAAAGAGAACGTTTATATCGGCATCACTGGATTGACGGAGAATATCTTTAGTAGTTCAGATTTATGCGACGCAAACAGCAAAAACCATTTCGTACGAACAACGATTATAATAGTTCAACATATACGACGATAAACATGCTTTTAATATATTTTCTTAAGTTTTAAGCATTTTCATGAAAAGAAAAGAATTTAAATTTAAAAAAAAAAAAGAAATCAACGAATAGCATAATCTCGAGGAGAAACATAAAAGCTAAAGAAGGACGCCCAACTCAGATGCTTCTAATATTGGGTGAAAGGAATTCTATTCGATGTAACGATAGTTGAACTAACGTAACTTCCGTTAAAAAAAGGCATAAATGAATGCGCGACGCAAGCTATCCATCCATCAGATGAAAACCACTAGACGAAAGAAAAAAAAAACGTAGATGAAATCTAAAACAAATTAGCAAGAACATCTCGCAGGTGTTTGCTTTTCTCTTACCATGAAACAAATTTAATACTGAAAAAAGAATTAACATATCGATTTCCTTATCTTTTCAACAAATAAACAAATAAACAAATAAATAAATAAATAAATAAACAGAATAAACAGAATAAATAATTAATTAAAAAATCGTTGATTAAGGCTGCATCATATCAAAAACGAACTCCTCTTAATAAAACGGAAAAAAAAGCAAAGCGGTTATCCATTTGTATCTCGTTTTACAATAACCAAATTATATCAACCATCGGAAACCTTTATATTCAATGCAACAACTGCCAACTGCTACCACTTTTACTAAAAACTATCGCAAATGACTCAATTATGCATAAGCATTACTCAATTTAAAAAAAAAAAATGCATGTATTACAATTCGATGAGTATATCACCAAAACTTTACAATTCTAATACAGCACATTGACGAGTTATCATATGTTTTCTATTTATCAGTTCATATCTACCTCATAATCCTAAAGCTCGATTAATTCGCTCATATTAGAAAAAGAGACCAAAGCAAATATTGCAACTTCATAAACAAGCCTCCAATCATGCAATATAAAACCGGAAATTCATTTGAATGCAAATCAATCTTTCCTAATAAAATCGAACTTCAACAAATCGCTTCTATTAATACCAATTTAAAATATTTGCATACAGACAAAGAGCCATATAAAATAGCATAAAGATTAATAGCTCTATAGATTCATAAGAATTCTCGAAAAAAAAATCCATTCAAAATGAGCTGAAATAAAATCAAAATTCATCCGCCGCTGATGACATTGCTTTTTAGACAGAAACCGACATATCAAGGTGCGCATTTATCATAACATCGCTATCAATCGTTAACTACAGGGAATCAAATTTTCATGGAAAAAATGCCTATGAAATATTATGCAACGAATCCCCTTCTTGCTCGATTGAGGTTCTTTCTAACCGATCAAGTTCCACTTAAGAGACAGGCTCATATCAGATACCTCCTTGGTCTCAGCAATTGCTGACATCCTTCATCCACCTACTATAGTCGTTACCAGTAAAATACGGTAGACAGTATCAGCAGTAAACATAATTATATAAATAATCACTACTTCCTCTACAACTTATAGAACTTATAGAGTTTGCCGGTTTTTGTTTCTGCACAAGAAAAGTGGTTTGTCTTTTCTATTTTTTCTTGCTCAACGCCTCCAAAAAAATACAACACCGAAAAGATTTAATCTGTGCCCATAAACAGCATTTATTTCCTTATTTATTTAATTTAAACGAGAAAGCATTCACTACGAATGTCTCTTCATATTGCTTCTATTTCTGTTTAGGTAAACTTAAGGTCGCAAGAACATTAGGGCTTAGACTCGTCTTTTACTTATTAGACGCTGACGATTCGATTCAATATTATCCCGCTTAGGAGGATCGTCCGGAATATATATAAAAGAATTCACAAAACACAAAAATTTGCTGCCTTCTAAATCATAAACCATAAACATCGCATATGGTATCTTCACCATCTCCCTTACAATCTCTATCCCTCGCAACTCCATTACCCTACTGAAGCTTTCATGGCCTTTAACATACCTGCTCCCTTCATCCTTAACACTTTTCACCTGATGCCACATTGCACATCACTCCTTTGAAGCAATTACCGAATATTCGAATAAACTGATACTAAGCAGTCAACAGAGTTACCACTAGTCATTCAAGTACAAAATAAGAATACTCCAATAAGGTATATACGTATATAAAGTGTAAAATAAGCATAAAGCATAAAGTAAAGTGTACGTATAACAAATAAGAATCGAAAAAAAGTTGCTGAAAATAACGCCTCAGTGTGAGTTTAACCAGCCGATTCTACTTTTCAAGCAAACACTTCAATGACCGCACATCAAAAATAAGGAATTTCACCATTCAAGCAGGAATAGCGGCTTTCATTCGCGCAGTTGAAACCTTTAAAACTCACTCCTAAAATTGAGAGTCTTTTTTTCTGAATATATCCCAAATATAAGAAAAACAGCTTTCATTTTAAAAAAATATATTTCATATACAAAAGAAACAACTCGTAAATATTGCTCAGTGGTAATATAAGTGATAGAAACATCGGGTATATTTGTTGGAAATTATTCACCAACGTCAAACCACTCATGGTGGACCATCAGTCTCGGTGATTAAACTCACTTTGATTTGAGGCTGCACTATCACTAGAATTTACTTATGTAAATTTACTTACTTATATTGGAGACAAAAGAAAGTAACTAAACCTATAAACAACTCATGCAAATTTTATTCACTTACATATGGAAACTCAAGTGAGTAGTAAACCTACAAACAATATTTCTCTTCTATCACCGTTTGCAATGGCTGCTAACTAAGCGGTATAAAAAAAACCTCGACGCTTAATTCGGATCACTCAGATCTCAGCACCATCGAAAATGTTCACTCCCCTTTTTTCTATGCAATCAAAAATAAAGTGCACACATACGTCTCTGATGCAAAATTCTAAATTTGCATAAAACGCGCGGAAAATTCTTTGGTTCAAAGTAAAAGAAAAAGAAACATAAAACTAATAAATAATAAAACTATCAGGCTCCTTTAAAACATTTAAAGAGGAGATCGTTCCCTCCAAAAGTGACATGAGTGCTATTGTTACGTCCTAAGGGGACCGTATGATCTACTCTCCTCGAAATTGCGGTCGATTCGAAAATAATCTTGCGTACAATCCAATCTGAGAGTGGATTATTTCCAACATTAATGCTTCATTATTTACGATGGAACAGGCAAACAGGATGTCTGCGTAAAGTCACTGGTCATCCACGTGGTTCGATATCCCTCCCTAGCAAGAATGGAGGGATGGAAGGCAAGGACAGGACTGGCTGCGGAAGCCGGGGAGGGGGGGGGGGGGTAATAAACACATGCAATGGTAACAGTTCGCCGCTCAACATTACTGGACCTCCAAAAAAATGAAGAAATGAACAGTAGTTTTGGCACTCCGCCAATTCTCGCGTCATCATTGATGGGACACTCAGTACAACCACGGCATCACACGAATAAACACAAACGGAAGTGCATCTTGAATTCCTCTACAAAATCACCGCCTACACACCACTCGCTGATGACCCTCCCTCTCCGTCCCCTCGCAAAACGAAGGGAATCGAGCTGCCTCTCAATTTGCCGACTCTTGTTCCAGCAATGCCACTGAACGAGTTGTCATCTTAGGTAACTCTATAACTAACTATATTGCGTCAAAAAAGATCCATTGAAAATTTGAGTGCACATATGTGGGCAATCTCATGTTTCCTTTTATTCTATTTACCCTCCATTCTAATGAGAAAAAATGGCCATAAAAAAAAGGACCACCCAAGTGGGCTAGAAGCGACCTAATATATCGCTTTCAAGCAGTAAATCATAAATACTTACACATCTCAATCTATCCTCTTCAAGACGAACACATGCCGCTGACGCTGATCGCCTTCTATTTCCACGCAACTGAAATTGAGGGAAACATTTATACCACGAAAAACATAAAACATGAACTTTGATTAGCAAATTTTAAAATGATATTCTTAAGTCAAACATTTATAAGCTCAAAACCTATGGTTTTTTCAATTTCTTAAATACGAAATCTATAAATATTCGTCTGATCTATGCTATTCGAAGATTGTAAAATATGCAAAAGTTATATGAGCTATACATAAGACTGGAATCTAAGAAGCGATCCTACCATCGTCGAATGATATCTTTTCGAGTAAAGGAAAATGGGGGATGAAATATGACACTGCTTAATAGAGGATTAAAGACTCGCACCGTTCGCTGAGCATTTGAAAAACAACAAATACGAATTAGGAAACAGAATTGATGGCCTCGATTATGCACTCTATACATAAACGTTTCACCGCACAATCGCGTTTTATGTCTACCTGTCTATACCAATTATATAACTTCTATACATATATTATATGAATTATATGTAAGTTAAATATAAATATCCATTAATCTACAAATTATCATATAAGTTCAACACGTTCATCACTGTGTGCCATCCGTTTCATGTCCTCTTTGTAACTGGGAATGATACCGTCCTTATGTCCTTCTTACTTTGTACTCAACAAAAAACCTTACGAATGCCTTACTTACTTCGAATCTTTTCAAATTTTCATCACTCTTTTTCGATCTTTAGCGCGAATCCCCTTAAAGATCTGCATGGTAGTATCCTTCCCCCAACTGAAGATCTCATATATGACTCCAATACTGTGTATGGAGAAAAAAAAAGTCGTTCAACTCCACATAGCCACATTATTAGTATACGGCTGCGCTCACCAAGAAAAACTTTTCGAAACACGAAAGATTTTTTTTGCAATCTAATAAATTATAAGCAAAGGAGATGCTTGTGGATCAGTAATTGCTTAAAAGTATTGAATCAGTGAAACTTTTAGACGATTCTTCCGTTAACTCTTCCGAAATAGTGATGATAATACACCCATCATTCAAAAGTATCGGCAAATATATGAGGAACTCTCCCCTACTGAACCCAAAAATTAGGATATAGCTCTCTAATCTTTGAAAATGGTCAATGATAGAATAGTCAGAAATAGAAAGAAATATATGAGTCAATTTGTGCACTTTAGAACGAATTTCATCCGACTGGAATATAAAAAAATCAAAAAATTTCAGATATTTTGGGCGAAAAGACTCGTAAATAAATTTCATCCACCGCCTTTCACATCTTCGCCCGCTTACCTAATTACGATCGTTATCTCATTTGCCAGAAAAGGTGGGCCTGTTTACTCAGTAGAGTCATCGATGAAAAACGTTCAAATGAGAGTCGAATCATTCAACTAAATAAAGAAGTATGAAACCACCGACTACAGATGAAAGCAGCAGCAGGGGTGAAGTAGAGAAGGGGGGGGGAGGGCAGGGAGGGGGAGGTGGAGGTGGAGAAGACGAAGGAGTGAAAAGGAGTGAAAGAAAGATTACAGAAACAGAAGGGAAGGACTGAAAAGAAAGATTACGCAGTGGAAACAGTGTCCTTAAAAGAACCAAAGACACTTACCTCATAGCTAGATGGCCCAGGAAAACTGGTATTCCTTACTTCCGAGGACGCTGCGTCTACATCATCCACATTTTGTATCAGCTGTGAGCATAATGCCGATCCATCGGCCATGCCGAAAATCGTCGCAATGCGAGTCGACGAGACGACACTACGTCTCGGCTTGAAATATCTTCCCTGAAAAGCATTTGCCATTGAATTGCAAAGTTTTTAAGCAATAAGCCTTATGAGGAAGCATAAGTCACACCTGCCACCTTTGTGGTACTAACGGTAAAATAAAGGACATAGCAATCTTTCATGATAACATGCTGTTAATGCCGAATGAATAGTCTTATAAAATCAGCAACAAGCGTGTCTAACATTTACTACCTAAGCCTCCTCCTCCTAACCTCCCGCCCTCCTCTTTGGACAAACCGTCCTCCGATTTACCAAAGTACCACCCAAATTAACGACAAAAACCTCATTCATTTCCTAGCTTTCATCATATTATATTATAGTGTGCAGTTCAGAAAGGCTTCGTGAGATGCAGGGACTCCGAATAGACTCCGGTCAGCTCGAAAAATTTTCCCTTTAGCTAAAGGTCTCATCTGGTGCGGATCTATTAAGACTATATAACTTTACCCCCTTGAATATACAATAAGCCCTTCGGTAGCCAACATCCTTCATGCTGCCCCTTCCAGCTCATCTAATTGCGGAAATGTTTCTTCATGTGACACATTCACGATCTATCGAGATTATGGCTGCACAGACTTCCAACAACAAACATAGGTTTCTAGCATCTAGCAGCGTGCGTGTGCATATGGTGGTGGGGGAGGGGGTATAAGTGAAGGGAATAGGTAAATGGAGGGATGAAAATGAGTGAGAGGATGGATAGGAGTGGTGGGGGAGAGGTTGAGGGAGCGGGAGATACCTATGAACCACGTGAGCAACCGAACAAGACCGCCGCATCTGCTAACAATGAATTGCTTCTATGAACCCACCGCTTATAGCAAGAAAACGGCACTGTATTGGCGCAAAACAGTCGAACATAGTTGTACAATGTGATGTATCATGCTCTAGATCGTTCGTCGATCACCATGCAAGATGCTATCAATCGTAAAGAAGTGAATGAATGAAACAATTCAGCTGCGGACGTTTGCGCCGCGTTGGGTTTCCACGGCGAACACTCATGTCATGAAGTATTTCCACGGCTGAAACTTGTACTGCGGGCACTTTCGTAGCGGACACTTAGGCCACAAGATATTCCCGCAAAAGGTGTGTGCGCTGTTCTCGCAATAAGTAACTGATCTACCTCGGCTTGTTTACGTGACAAGCAGATACTTTACGGCGCAAATGTCCGTCGCTAAACTACAAATGTCACTACAGCGCCACTGTAGCGACTGTTTCAAATGTTTATGGGATTTTTTTTTGTCTGGATTCATCGAACGAGTGTGATTTGTACCGGACGAAGAAAATAAAAATAAGCACATGTCGAAGAAAGCTTACAATTTTACCGCACAATAAGTTTACACCAAAGTACGAAAGAAAAACCTGTAGAAACAACCACAAACAATCCTACGTGTCTATTTTATGTGCATGTCGTAATGAAACCACAAATCGTGTCCATCGCTAACGGAAATGGAAAAACGCATCAAAGTGTTGGCACGATATGCGCTTTTTGTAATTCGGCTAATTAGACAAGGATTTGAGAGTTCTACAAATATTCAAAAACAATAACCACCTGACGACTAATTGCTCATTCCTTACGAAGCGATACATGGAAAAAAGTTCCCAATTAAAAATCCTACACTGGCTCTAAACCTTTCAAAAAAAAAAAAAAATGCGAAACTTAGATTTATATCATCAATAATCCAACTGGCTGCATCAATAATGAATTTGGAAGGTCGTTTTAAAATTTATACTGTTTATACACTATCGTCCTGACTTTCTTGTCTGGCAAATTGGAATAACGATAAAATAGCATATATTGTAAGTACACAAATATAAATATAACACATCCATCATCATATTTCCCTTGTGCACGGAAAAGCCAGTTAAAATTCATCGCTGGAAAATTCAGCTCAACGATTTCGATGCGCGATCAAGAAACAAATTCTTTTTTTTTTCTTCGTAAAATTCATGTGGTTGTGAATCCGCTCGCATTATATGAACGAATTGTCGTAGCACACTTTTGCCAACTATCAACGCGAATCAGGATGGAGGGGAATATCTTTTAACATCTCTAAGAAGCTTATATGGATAGGGGGCTATAACAATGTCCTAGAAGGATAACGTATCCTCATTGTTAAAACATAGCTTCGGTTACTGATAAGGTAAAAGAGGGTAAATCTATAATTGAAAAATCCATCCCAGTTACAACTTATCACTACAAGAATCGACTCCTCCAATAACCAAAAAAAAAAGAAGTGTGACGACGAAATTTTGTGCTCCTAAAGTTTCAATAAAACAATCGTTGTACAATTTCATTCCGGCAAGGTACTTTTTTTTTATGTCTTTGAATTTCACAAAAATATCCGCTTCTCTAGCAGTCGGTCGTAATCTAAACCACAAGATTTATACGTTCCATCACCGGATATATATAGCATCAAGGAACTGACTGGAATGATTGCTAGAATTTCCGCCCAATTCAAGGGCTGTTCGACTCAAAACAACTTTCAAGGAAGTCGATGAAATCCATGAAAAAAGGTATGGGTTATTGAAAAAATCCACGGAAAGGCCTCTCAAAAATCGAGTATTTCTTCATCAATAATCCAAGGCGCACTCGCAACAATAAGAAATGAACAGTCGTTCGTTTTTCATTCACAAGTCTTCAAATTGTATCAATATGCAGAATCGGTGAACATAGAAATATAAATCCTTTTACAAAATTAATGAATAATCAGGCAAAAAATAGAAAACACATGTATTAGCATATAATAATGATTTTCATCACAACCAAATCGGAATGGCTCGATATAAATATTCATTTCGCATTAACGACGGAATTGTGGTATGGATGATATTCCGTCGTATATGAAGTGTCCTTAGGTGACGGGGATGCAGAAGAAATAGGTAACGAAGGCAAAACACAACGATATTTCGCGCGACAGAACTGAAATACGAATGCGATTATTATGGCCTGGCAGGTCTGAAAACGATTAGCTCATGCCTTAAATGGTGAATAAAATCGGGAACGTCGCGCACTGAGAGGATAGAAGAGAGCTGGTGCTTAAATGGAGCTGAAGCTTGTTTTCATTTCGTAGGATCCTTGTCAAATAACAAAAAGAAAAAATCAGTATGACTTTGAACCTCCTGTAGGCTAGATAATGGGATGGAAGGAGGAGAAAACACGTCGCTCGAATGAACAAAAAAAAAAGTTGATTTCTTGAACCTTAAAAATAAGCACATGTCGAAGAAAGCTTACAATTTTACCGCACAATAAGTTTACTAAAATAAAACAAACAATCCTACGTGTCTATTTTATGTGCATGTCGTAATGAAACCACAAATCGTGTCCATCACTGGAATGCTTTTTCTATTGTTTAGCTCATTCCTTACGAAGCGATACATGGAAAAAAGTTTTTAAACAAAAAAAAAAAAAAAAATAAGATTTATATCATCAATAATCCAACTGGCTATCAATAATGAATTTGGAAGGTCGTTTAAAATTTATACTGTTTATACACTATCGTCCTGACTTTCTTGTCTGGCAAATTGGAATAACGATAAAATAGCATTATGTGTATAGTCCGCAGTTAAAATTCATCGCTGGAAAATTCAGCTCAACGATTTCGATGCGCGATCAAGAAACTTTTTTTTTTTTTCTTCGTAAAATTCATGTGGTTGGTGAATCCGCTTCGCATTATATGAAGCGAATTGTCGTAGCACTAAGGGGGGAATGGTACTTTCCTGCTATCAACGCGATTCCTCATATCAGGATGGAGGGGAATATCTTTAACAAATCTCTACAGAAGCTTCTGCTCGGTGTTGAACAATGTCCTAGAAGGATAACGTATCCTCACTTAGGGTTAAAACCATAGCTTCGGTTACTGATAAGGTAAAAGAGGGTAGAATCTATAATTGAATCCAGGTCTTTTCCCAGCTTTTAATACATCGTTCAAATACAACTTATCACTACAAGAATCGACTCCTCCAATAACCAAAAGAAAAAAGAAGTGTGACGACGAAATTTTGTGCTCCTAAAGTCTTCAATAAAACAATCGTTGTACAATTTCACCCGTTCGGCTAAAGGATAGATGGAAGTTTTCATCGATTCGAATGAAAAAAAAAAAATCGCTTATTTCTAGAATATTTCATTCACTCTACTAAAATAACAACCATCGATCTTTATGGCTATTATTATTAATTAAACCTGAAATTATTATTAACAAAGTAATTAATAAAGATAAAAATCGTTCATTGCTATTCAGCGATTATAGTCCGCCCAATTCAGGTGTGAAAAAGGACGCTGGAAAAAATTGAAGATTTCAGGTATTTCGAAGGAATTCATCAATAATGCAAAATTATTAGTACACCTAATAATTCCTTTTATGCAAAATCCAACGGGGCTCAGGGAGCACCCTTATTGCATATGCACGGTGTGGTTTAGACTTTATAACACACGTACGCGCACGAGAGAGATAGAGAGAGCGCGTGCGTTCTAGCGAATGATACTGCATTCACCGTTCAGTGATAGAAATATTGCAGTAAATATTTGAATATTTCACAAGGAATTAAGATTTGAAAGAGGATACTAGGCAGATATTAAAAGGCATTCAAAGCTTTATAAGAATCCGTTTCGGGATGGAAGTTGGGAAATCCTTGTCCTCGCTTTATCCTGTGTTGCATTGCCGCAGCATAATATTCTAGAACCTCCTCTACTTTTGCTTTATTTAAATGACGTAGAAAAATTCGCCTAGCTATTCCGAACTCTTTGCTTACGATGTGAAGATAAAACCTATTGTTGAGTTCGAATTTGTTTTTAAAGCGTTATATCAAGACATGGCCACATTTATAGAAGCTTGACATATCGGTTGAAAAACGCTTTCTCTTATATGCAAATTTCTTGATCGAATTTCTTTTACGTTTATATTTCCTCGATCATCCTAACGAAGTTGTGATGAGGGATTTGGATATTTATTTGAGCACCAACATTGGATTGAAATTTCTCGGAAAGTTGCTCAAGTTGTGGGCTAAATTCTCCCGTTCGTTCTAATTCAATTGCATAGAAAATTTTAAAACTTTCATTGCTTATTATCGTCTCATTTTGAAATACTCTATTGAACTTTGATTACCTCTGTTGATGAAGAATGATATCGAGGTAATTGAGAAATTTCAGAAAAGGAGTCTTTCCCTTAGGAGCATTTCAGAAAGCATTTCGTTGAGCGTTCCAACCTAACTATGAGTAATAATTTCTTATCTTTATTTTAAAACTCTTTTCTTCTTTTTAAAAATCACGAAGCTCAATTAAATTTCTATCAATGATTGAAGATTTTCAAATAGTTAGAAAGATTTTCTTCGAATATATATATATATATATATATATATATATATATATATATATATATATATATATATATATATATATATATATATATATATATATATATATATATATATATATATATATATATATATTATATATTTATATTTATATTTATATTTATATTTATATATTTATATATTTATATATATATTATATACTTATATATTTATAAGGTTTGTATTACGCTTGAAGAGGTTACCCCTCGGTTCAGTTGAATTCATTTATTTCCTTCCCAATTTATTCTCATTTCGAATTTATTTTGTGATGATGGCTAGCAATTTGTCATATTTCAAGCGGCGCTTAGAGAATTACGATTTGACGATGATATTCGCTATTCGATGATTATAATTGTAATTTTAATTATCCTTATTTATGCATATTTATATTTGCATTCCCTTATCTCTCCAATTCTTGTAATTCCAGCTATTCTTTTTCTCTTGTCTTCGTTTTTCATAACTATATTACTATTTATGATAACAGATATTTTTATCATTTCATTGAATATTTATTTTATCGAATATATTTTCTATAATTTCTTTATTATATATAATAAAAATATTTTAATATGTTTATTTAAAAAAAGTCTTTCTATAATATTAAAGTCTTATATAATTGATATATATTGTATGGCGATCGATTAAGGCATAATTAAGCTAGAGACCATCTAAAAAAAAATAAACAAAACAATTTGTTAATAAAGTGGTAGAAAATGCAAAAAATCCGTATAGAATACAAGTGTAAAATAATGAGAGAGCAGCATTAGATTAAGAATAAAATGAAAAGTATACGATAGAAATCGACAGGAAACGAGCCACGTTGATTACAATACAATTATAGCAAATTTTTGTGGTACTTTAGAGATGACCCGATCAACATTCGTGATACTATAGATGAAGACTGTACAACAATCGTTTTTGTTATTGTGAGTTGAGTAAGCCTAAGTTAGCGGTTGCAAAGCCATGGCTAAACACCTTTAGAATTCTTTAATTCTTAAGCCATTTATAGACTAAAATCATAAAATATGCAAGACTTTAAAGAAATACATAAGATGGTGATAGGATATAAGCATTAAATCAGTTATATTATATGCCTTTCAAAACTTCAACAAAAATTCAATCTGTTTCGCCACCTCACTGACGCTTTTATTATAGTCTGTTTGGATTTCTTCAAAAATTGTTCTAATCTTTGAAATCTTGTGAACACATTCATAAGTTCACCGGAAAAACAAATAAATATAACTCTCCTTTTTTTCAATAGAAAGTAATGTGTACTTCAAAGACGTGCAATCATACTATTCATCTTGTAACGTATACATCGATAAATCCTCTAATCAAACCATCTGAACGCAGCATTCATAGTAAATTTTCACCAATCGTTATTACTGTCTCTCTGATTTACGAATAATTTGCGAAACTCGTTAAAATAAGCTTCATCTTTCCTGAACAGCAACAAGTCATTTTCCATATCGCGTTTTCTTGGTTTATAAGGACATTTCGAGGTTTATAAGTCAAAAGATCTTCTGGAAGGTCAAGAGTTTGATCAGGCCTCATGTTGACTCTTTGAGAGCTGAGCCCTTCACTGCCAGTCATTATGCGTTGTGACATCTCGGCCGAAGTTCATGTGATGCATTTTCACTGAAGAAATTCCCTGGCTTTAGACGAGAGGGAAAGCTGGGAGGGGATGTGAGTCAGGGTCGAAGTTTTCCTTTCTTTCATCCTTTCAATTTCGACATCACCAGACTCACTAATGGAAATTATGAATCCATTAGCATTGGTTACCTCAGCACTTTAAGATTGTATATTTACATTTCGAGGAGCTTCAAATTTAATATCACATTTTATTCTGCTCAAGATTGCTGGAAAAAAGGGTTTTTTTTTCAGCAGCAGAATCTGCAGATTGTTCGTTCTTGTGCAACTTTTTAGCGTGATAAGGAGAATAGCCGAAATGATATAATAGATGATTTTGTCTAGTTCTTCTGATGTTCTCCATATTTTTTCGATGTACAATAGACTTTCAGTGAGCACAAAATTGCCGAGAATAAAAACTGCCGATCGAATATATCGATGGATGAGGGCAATGTCAGCTGTATTTGAAAAATTAGTGCATAAAATCGTTTCATCTCATAGGCCGTTTTGGTTCAACAGGTGTACTGAATATAGATATTCACTCTCGCTAATAAACACGACGTTAGCAATTGACAGCTTGTTAAAAGGATGCGCCTGCTTGCATCGGTTTCTGATTCAATTCGCATTCCCGCATAAACAAAACCAATAATTCATGGAGCGCTATTTTTTCTTTTATTTAGAGGGGTATAATATTTGATTTTATGATTGCGCTCTTATGGCCTTCTCGTGAATATCCAACTGAAATTGCGAATGTTTATGCGGTGAATGCAAACAATATAGTTCCTTCTCATTGCTATATAAATATCTGTGACCGGGCTTATTATCAGTTCTCCCTGCCTCTTTTCAAAAGAAACCCCTCATCGCATTTCTGAATCGAAATGAAAGGTGAGCTCTCTGATTTCATACTGTATCTTATCTCTTATTGTATTTCATGTAAGTAAGTCCGATAATACTGCATCGACACTCGTCAAAGAATATAACTATAATCTATGGGTAGGGGCGATTCGAGGGTAGGTCTTTCGAAAAAAAGTGAATAAATTGCAAAACTTTGAGTAAAACTTTAGATAAATGCCATACTTCATTTCTTCCATCTATAGTGCGCTGAGCAAAGGATTTGTTTTAGCCATACAGTTTTCATGATTATGGTCAATTGAGTGACCACTCGTTTATGTCCACTCCACCAACACTTTCAACTCATTAAAGTGTCCCTCATATTATGAAATATTAATCGCCTTCCGCATGCATCCAAAAGATTACAGAATTCGAAAAAATAATTTCATAGAAATAAATGCTCTAAATAGGGTATATACTAGAATGTATTGTCCATGTTGATGCAGCATCAAACGGTTGCTCGATTAATAACCATTAACATATTCAATTACTCTTTCGTTTGCAAGAAAAGGCGATATCATCAATAGATATCAATCCGAAATTGCCTCAGCTCAATTTTTCATCCCTCTCGATTTCACTTCAATTAGAAATATGCAAATTTTTATCGATATGGGCAGTAAATGCAAATTTTTCCTGATATAAGCAGTACATCAACAGCTAACATCGAAGCCACCACTTGTATTTTTTTATAGTTGAAGATTTCACTGCATTCTTGTGTTTCAAATGCTCTCAGGCTTTAGGTTTTATCATTAGTCATTAAAAGGGAGCACAGTGCTATTCGACCACTGATGCTCCCAGGCTCTCAAGATTTAGGTTTTAACAGCCGTCATCAGAAGAGAGCATAGGATGAAAACACAAGCGCAATAAGGCGTCAGAGTATAAGAAGAGCGGGAGCGGGCCTGATATTTTCTTTTGCATTTCGTCCACATCGTTTGACATAAGACAGCATAAGTTGTTAAATAAGAATGAAGCACCTACAGTAATACCAATATAAGTGATATTCTTATGATCGAACATTTTAGAGAAGTTTGCCTTTCGGAAGCCGATTGTTGAACGACCCAACGCATCCGCTTGCAAAATATCTCCTCATATTTTGGCACCTTGAAATTATTAGTACCTCACTTCAACAGATCACTACAAAAGGCGGTACAGGATGCATTCTGTCTAAGCCACAAGACTTCACTTTTGATCGTCGACAAGTTGACCTTGTTGGATAGACGGATAGATTCACTTACGCAAGCAAATATGTGCTGTCATAGTGCGCTATGGAAATGGAAAGTTTCAGAGACATTGCTTTAATAATGCGGCACTAATGCTTGTTATTGAATATATTATGAGTGAGAAAAATTTGAAAGTGCAGGACTATATGTTGGAGTGATCCTTGCGTTGTGCTTCTCGCTAGTCTCAACGTTGGAATGTGTGATCGGTAATGCGTACGGCTCGACTGAATCAGAGAAGAGAAACGATGAATGTGACGATGCGGAATTCTGTGTGAACTATACTTACAAAGGTATTTCATTAATCAATTTTTATTTAAGGTTCAGAGTGTCGGAGTAGAAATACAAGTAAGGGGAATTAGGATATGTTAGTTTCTGCTCAAAATTATGGACACTGCAGGATGTCTCGTTTACCGCCCGCCGTTTGAGATCCCTCCGTTTCCTGGTTAATCTCTCTCCCCCTCCCCCCCCCCGCCCCCCCCCCCAATTGAAGGCAAAAAAGCAGATCAAGGGATGCAGCTAGGCATGATCTTAAATCGATGGTTATAAGAATGGGCCTAAGGTCAAAAAGCTGAACATACCAAGCGTAAGGAAGCCTAAGATATCCACCTACCTCAGGTTTACGCAAGTGCATCAGACCTCGATGGGAATTTATGGAGTAGTTGAATGACATCCTCGACGCAGTCATAAATCCATTCGAAAAGCGCGAATTCCGAAAGAAGTTGAAAACTCTCCGAGCAACTTGAAATTGAATGGGACTATTTCTTATCGTAGTGAAAAAATGCAAAGTATATTATTACAACAAATTCACCGTAATTCGAATTTGAATGCATGCAAAACTATGCCAATGCTTGTAGAGCCAGTGTGCACAGCATAATGGCTTTAGGCTTAGAAGCAGGCTTGGTGGCCTAAGATGGTTTTTTGATGATTCGAGGCAGGGTTCAGGAAGTTATCGGTACCTCTGACCGAGGCCTATGATGAATACTAACTAGGTCTTAGGGGCAGATAATCTACTGCCTTTTGACGAAGCCGCCAAAAACAGGTCTTCAGCGCCATGGATAAGTCCTTGACTGGAGCTTCCTTCATGACATTCAGCCTGACCTGCTGAGCCGAAGCACTTAATGAGCTTTGCGTCAAGCAGTTGTCTGCTATCCCGTATATTCTGCCGCTGTTGATGATAAGCGGAATGACATTGAGTGACATAAAAGATCTTCATATTACTTGATACACATTGCCGATAAAATATTTTTTACCTTTTTGTCATCTAGTTTTCGGTGTTTCAATTCGTTATAGTGCTCCAATCGCACCTCCATAGAAGTGCTGCCATAAACGGCTTTGCTTCAATAATGCGGCAATAATGCTTCTTATTGAAAATCCTGCAAGTTAAAAAAGTGGAAATACAAGAATATATTTCGATATGTTCGATTTGCAAATAGACATGCTCCAACGTGAGCCTTCTTAGCTCAATCGATAGAGCATCACACTTTCTGAGGCTCTTAGATTCGAGTCCCACAGAAGGCGTTAGCGTCTGGAAGAATTGCACGAAGTCGTCAATGGAGAAATGGAAAATGACCAATGTTTATATATAATCTTCAGTTGACACACGTAAGCGGCAACTGATTTCCAGCTCAATCGGTCGACTATCGGACTTTAAATGTCCGCGGTTCGAGGCTTGCACAAGGTTGTCCTTTGCATCACGAACCTTCATCTAATATTGAATCTTCATTCGTCAAGTCCTATCCAAATCCGTATGCAGATATGCAATTAAAAGCTCTCCCCGAGTGAGAGTTGCATTAGAGGAGTTCAGCTGGAAAGTTCGTGCGTTGCTTTAATAAACGACCAGGAATCGAGGGGACTCTGATGGCACGCACAGCCTCGACCAGCAGATGCTGATGATATATGTGCAAGCTCCCGTTTCGAGCAGTTCGACGTTTTGAAGCCCTGAGGAAGATCCTAATTCAAGTCGAACCTGATGTGCATCATCTTCACCTCCGTTAACATCATTTTTCGGCACTGCTTCAGAGTCATTTACCTGGCTCACGCAGATAAATGATCCTACGGGTATATGAACTGTGCTCAGCAGATCGCATGATGTTGTACGTAGTGCACAGAAATGGTCCCAGATCAAGGTGAAAATTCCAACTTCAAGTTTACGCATGTGTATAATATATTTTCAAGTTTGCAGCAAGCAATGGTGCCGAATTCCACACGCGTTATGATTGTTCAACAGGCACAGATAGCATCAGTATGGAATTCCTCGGTGGATCTCCTTGTGAGGTGAGATTCCTATATTTTGTGGGGAATAACGCATGATAAGAGTGGAGGAGGGGAGGGGATGACAGTTTGCTCTAAAATATAATATTGCACTTATTATTCATTTTGAAGAGGAGCCGGGTAATTATGCAAGGTGAGCTTCAGCAACATTTAAGCACCATCTGAGCACAGAAAATTTATATTTATCTTAAATAAAAATAAGACAAATAGATGAAGAATGCTTATAATGATTACAGTAATATGTAATATCTGTACATCGGAACTAAAAAAATAGCACCAACATCCAAGAACGAATGAATGAAAGTAGTACTGATGATGCCATTTACAAGTAGTTTCTTTGCTTTTTCCAACTCATCTTCAGCTGATGCTATCTTTGAGTAAGTGAGCACACCATATTTATGAGCAGATAAGCGTTTCAATTCTCACGGTGTCTAGGTTATTAGAAACTAAAAAAGCAACTGTTGAGACCGGACATTTTCCTCCGATGACCCAATTAAAAATGGATCACTGCTCAAATCTTGTAGAACTTTTCCCAATTCCTGGCGAAGTTGAGAGTTAAACCCCCCCCCCCCCATGTTCTGCTAAACCCATTTGAAATAATGCTTATGGAACTTATTGTAGACAAGCGTATGCTATCACATACCTCGTGACATTGCAGCGAAAAGTTCCATTCAAAAGGTGGGGTGGAGGATAAAGCAGCTTTGCGGACCTGAAATCGAGAGAATTGCAAATGAAAGCAATTGTTTATCAACATAATTTTAGCTTAAATCAAACACCTTCAGCCGCTTATATTGTCTGAGTCCGTTACTTTTCACAGATGTGTGTTCTTTATCAGCCCTAACATCGCTTACTGTATATACATGACATCCGAAATGTCAATAAAGTGGAGCAATGGTACGAGTTCATAAAAGGATATTCCACAACATAAAGGTCCATTTGGTTATTAAGGCGGTAAGACATAAGTCATGGTCAGACAGCCGATTTCGATGGTGCAGTAAAGAAAACTACGGAATGTGTCGAGCATGAAGAGGCACCACTCGTTGTATGCGCGCCACAAATAAGGCGCTACACCGTAAACTCGAGTCCAACGTCGTCAATATAAGATCACCTGTTTTGTCGTAGCTTTTAATACGGATGTAGACTGCATCGAGATATCAATATACAGCGGAAACTCAACAACTGTTTGGGACAATGCGCTTTCCGAATCTGTGCCAATTAGAATTCACCTGAAGAAATTTGACATCACAAATTCACGACTGAGATTTCCCCCTGCACTGCCTCATGGCCATCTCATGTCCGCGTCGCGTAAAGCAGATATAACATCTGCTCCTCACGCAAATTTAGGATGGAAAGTGTTTTTTTAGTTTCCATTCCTACCACACCTCCCTTCCCCTCCCCAACCCAGGCTTCTTAAAATGTGTAATACTGTTTCATTTTCACTGGAAAGTCGGAAGTCAGTCGTAACTAAAAAGCGCTCCTTTCGATAGAATATACTGCCAAACGCAACGGTGTTTGCAGTTTTTTGACTGAAACAACGTTAATATTTCAAACTGCCTTTAAACCAGAAAGAAAAGTACCGAAGCTGTTCACAGGGAATGGGAGGTGGAAATCATACTGCCTGATTCAAACGGTGCCACACAGCAAGTTACGTTGATCAGTGTTCACGGCAGTTTCCATATCACCCTTCACCTTCATTTCACGACCTTCTATCTTTCGCTGTGGTTTTTGGGAAGAATTATGATATCCATGTGAATTCTCTGAAGAAGCGTCTCCCACACTGCCCTCTGCAAAATACATTGATTTCATAGCAAAACGTGTTGCAGCAGGATTGCATTTGTTTGCCGGTGACTGTCTGTCTCTCCAGCAATTCCACTTCTGCAGCCACAGAACCTCTATTGACAAGATTTAGTGTGCCAAATACCACCATGAGATGCCCTCCGACCCTGAAATTCACATTATTTGATCTATTTCGGAAGGAATTATAGACGATGAAAAGTGCCATAAAATTAGCAAGCAATCACAGCAATGCCTTTCTCCTCAATACTCCTGGAATCACAGAACTGGAGAACTTCTGCGGAAAATTGCACAATTGGTCATTTCAGCCAAAATTTGCGACATCAGTTTGCACTTGTTTGTAAGTGATACATTTGATTGGCCACTTGAACGGAATGAAAAGTCATACATTATGACAAACATTTCGACAAACCTTTATACGAACTGTCTTCTGCGAGATTTCGAAGACTTGCATTGTGAGTTTGCACAGATAGCCTATTTGTTTTGGGTAGTGATTATTCAAGGTCCTTATTATTTTTGACATGGTTGCATGATTGACTTGCATGGTAAGAGGATTTACAGAAGGAATATTTTGCATGGTAAAAGGAGTATTTTACCTGCTTCCCAGTTGCTTTTCGTCCGGCAAATCTCATACACAGAAAACAGCTGTTTCATTTGTCCGGATGTGTGTCATTCATGTACTTATTTGTAATATGTCCGTGATATTCATTTCGAGCGTTTACTAAAACTTTAGCTTATCTATCCACAATTATGTCCTTTATTTCGTCGAGGGGGCCCGGAGGTAAGATGGCATGCCACTTAACAGCATGGAAGAGTTTCTTCTACTTTTGTACTTTCGCGAAAGATTTGAATAATATTCTACTCCGGAAGAGTGTCGTATTTAAAAGCAAGGACTTTTAAGGTGGGAAGCACAGAAAGAGAGAGGTAGTGAATAGTTTATAGATGCGAGTGGTGAGAAACCCCAATGTCATAGGCACATACTGTTTCAGCAAACTTTCAGGATTATATTTCAGCAAAGTGGTTGCCATAAAGTGATCGCTGATGGCAATCCCTATGCGCATCCAGATGCAGAGATTTGCTGCTGTGATGAAGACCTCTGCAACGATGCAAATAGCGAAACGGAAGTAAGCTTTAAGCGAGCTGGTAACAGATGGGTTGGACGTATGGCGATCATAGATTCATGGGACTGAATGCAATAATTTTAGCAGATAATGAGATTATGCTGCAATAAACCCATAATAAATATTCTGTTATGCGATTATCTTGTTACATTCTATCTGTATTGTAATCAACGATGAAATGATCTATTCTTTTGCAACAGTGTGCATCGTTATGCACTTGATTTTTGCAATGATCACTTAATATATACGATGAACTTCAACGAGCTGACCTCTAACCCCCGAAGGCGGATATGCTAGCAATCATATATTCCTATGGATCTGTTGTGTGTGTTTTTACGTTTCTAAAGATTTCCTTTTTTTAAATTTATTATTATCGATTTTATTATCTTCTTTGGCATTTCTAAAAGAACATCAAGTTAGCCCGTTAGCCCATAATGCTTCGTTGCACTTGCATTTTTTTTTTTTGTGGGGAACATATAAAATAATAAGTCGAGATATTATTCGAAGAGTCTTCTATAAAACGCTATTTTCAAGCGTTGATTTGACAGAACTTATCACAATGACGAATTTTCCGAATTTAATGAGCGTTCTGCCGATAAGTTGGTTGTGAATATCTTCGCCAATAATGTCACCTATGATCACAAGGATGTCACCCATCTTCTCACTAACTTTGATGCACTCTATTTTAGTCTCATTAATACTTAGATCACATGGCCATCACCTAGTTTACAAAGAAAGATTTTTATATGCAATGATATTAGCCATGAAATATTAGATAGCAGAAAAATTATAAATCAATTCAAAATTTATAAAGAAGCAACAGTCTGTGTTGGTTGAATTGCCCTTCATCGACTGTTCTCCTCACTCAACGACATCGATTAACTATCCTATGCATAGCACTTTCACTGTTCCTTTCAAATCTACGTGTAGTAAGGAAGCATCAAAATACATAAGTATTGGCTATGTCTCGAAGAAAGAGAGGGGCGCTGGAATGGGGACGATTAAGGAGATGAGGAATAATTGAGAAATTTACGGTTGATATTATCAGCATCACTTCTGAACTATTTCACTCTTATTCTATAAAAACGTTCACCTTTTTGCGTTCCTTTGCATTTGGGAACTACATCTAAGATGTACAGTGTTTCTTTTCATAGTCTTTGAAGGGTCTTTGTCTTGTTTCATCCCAAATCCACTTTTGGCCTTTCGAAAGTACAAAGCGCTGATGTGAAACATAGATAGCTAGTAGCCGTGTGCGATCACATTGTTCCACAAACATTTATTTTCGTCCGGAATATGAGGCTGTCATGTGTCATGTGCATCCGACGTCCTATATATCTATGTCACAACTTGCGTGCCCCATTTTTATATGATGTGCGCAAACCACCATCGGAGCCGTATATTTGAGTAGAAAAAATGCGCTATATTTTATGAATACAACCATTGAAATTCACCTGAAATTTTACTTCCTATCTCTCTTATTATATTTAAGAAACAATTTGCCATCTCAACTCTCGATGAAGCGCCTTTATCGATCGTATTTTAATGCAAGAGCGCATAAGTGGTAAGGCTGAACCTGCTAAAGTAGTCCCTGACATCGAACATCACAGTTGAATGTTCCGATGTTGAAACGTTTTTAAATTGTGGTTGACTCATTTTGATCTTCATATTTCCGTTGATGCAATATTCATTTTGTTTCTCCGAAATTTTCGTTCATTTAAAAAATTAGCAAATTAGCATGTAGATTCTGAAAATATTTTAATTACAAAAAAAAAGTTCTAGCAAAAAAAAAAAAAATCGTTACAAACTTCGAGATTCCTCGGCGTTATTTAAGCATGGAGAGTATTTGATGAAATGCTCTCACAAAATTAATTCCCACTGCAACGACGCTTTTACTCTATTCGGATTCAGCTAGGAATTTCAGTCAAAGTTAGAATGGAAATATGAAGTTCGGATGTAGAGACGTATTCGGGGCCATATCAGAGGGGATTAAGTGTTGCGTCAAGTAGGGTGCTATGAAAGTGGAGTCGATCCTCATAATCAGGCTTTCGGATGCGTAATTCTTTATTTTAATGTAGTGCAGGAAGAGGGTTTTCGATAGGAGGAATTGAAAGGAAGGGGTTTTTCGGTGCGAAGACCCTGACTAAAATAACAAGAAATTGCTCGCCTCTCTCAAGACCTCGTCAAGGATTTATAGATATCGCAACACATAATAGCAGAGTCTTCAGTTTGAAAACTCTGACCGGAAGTGAATTATCGGGACGCAAATCTCGGACGGAATATCAAGGAGAAGAAAGTCGGGGGAACTGCTTGGCGGCGTGATTGTCGTCGAGACCCATCAGGGATCAAGAACACCTTACCACAATATTTTATCTATCACGCTGGTGCATTTGACGTTGCGTCTCGTACTTTGATTGCAGACGGCGCTCATTGCATTTCCGTTTTGAATAGTGGCGCTTGCAGCATAATGCCTTTCAGTGGCGATTGTGATCACGCAGCTTGCTTATTTTTGGATCGCAAATTTTGGAGTTTGGGAAAAAAATGCTGACAAAACTATATAGGAAAAAAAACCGACAAACCGACATAGACCACATCGAATAAATGAACGCTGAGGGAAATGACAATGAGAAAGCGGATTTTGAATTGCGTACAAATACAAACCATATTTTGCTGCATATATTGCATTTTGAAACGTTCGGTAGTTTCGAGTGGAAGTCCACAGATGTATACGTCCGCCTGTTTGTCTCTTTGCAACGTTTTTCTAAGGAGTTTTCAAGAAATCTGCAAAGCGGCAATTTAACAGATATGATCGTTTACGCAAAAATCAAAACACTTTAAAAACTAATCTTATAGATCGATCAGTTTCGCTTTGCCGGCTTTCAATTGTTATAGCTCTGAAGTCAAAAATTTCGCAATGAACAGCGAGAAGGGTAAAACGTTTTAGCGATGGAACTTGGAGACACAAAGAGAATCACATAATACTGAATTGGCACCTACTATAGTTCATTGTTGCTCATTCATTTATCATCCCTATACTCCTATCATCATAAGTGCACATCACATCAACCTCCATGATGCGCTTCTTTAATCTTTATCATTATATATCATTAACCTCCTTTATCCACATAAAACCTTCTTCAACTTTTAACCTCCCACTCTTTTAACCTTTTTTTGCCTAAAACCAGTTGAGTCTAACGCAAAGAAGAAAACGATAGGTGATGCATTCCAAAACTCTCATGATAAAGGATTCTACGCATCTATAAGCACGTTCGAATAAATCAATCTTTATACTATGGTGATAAGGACGACCAAGGATTGATATGAATTCAGTACATTTCTCGATACTGGCACATTTACCATTTACAAAGTTTCGATTCGACGCAGAAAAATAATGAAACCATTTTTTCCGGTTGTGGTCATACCAACTGCCCTCATACTTTGAGTAGTGGTGATTGATTTGAAGACCTTGGAGATGAACATACTAGCAATGAAGAGGAACTTCAGTAAAGGTAACAGCCGTCAGAACGATTCAAAGAATAGGAACGAGTGAAACCCGTATTTAGTAATATTTTTGATAACTGTACCACCTAATTTGATGCAAAAATATCGCAAAATTTTGGCTTCTCAGGATGCAAGTGATTGGGTGGCTTGATCAGCCTCACCCTTCGCACAGTTGAGGATACGATTTTTCCTTATATCTCCTCCCCCCCCCCCACCCCCCCCCCCTACCCCCACCCCCCTCCCACCCCCTTTTTCGCCTTCCTCGTCGTCTTTATAATATTTTATCTTTTTCGAGACTTTGAGAGGTGCTAACCGGAAGTATAGCATGATGTCGAGGATATACGAATATACGAATTTAGCGGAAAACAAAATTGGCCGATTGCTGCAGATGATCCATTAAAAATTTGCCTCGATACCGCATCTGAAATCTGATGAATTCTCATTATCAAATGCCGAATTTTTCTAAATAAGAAAAAAAAAATTAGAAACTGAAATTAGCGACGAAGAAAATATTCGAAAGAGGTCACATCGATGATGCGTTGAGAGTAATTATTAATCAACAAAAATGCACTTTTCCACTATCTCACTTGCAACGGCTCTAATTTTTCCTCCGATCTCTTAGGACTAATTTTTAGAGATATATTTGCATGAAATTTCTAAGAAAATTTACATTCAATTCTATGCATTATATCAAATGGTCATAATAATTTTTTTTTTGTGGGATGGATTACCAGAAATCGAAAAAAAAATTTTTCTTTTTGAAATTGAGCACAGCGATGAAGATCAATGATCATATTTTATATATTCATTTAATTTAATCTCATCGTTGAAAAATTAATGAGAATTAATGAATTATTTACATATCGACAGATATGTGAAATAAATCCCGAAAGTGTATACAAAATGTTATCATTATTATCTACGATAAAACTACTATCATTATTATCTATCATGAAAGAAGAATCTACTATGAGAAATAATTTTTTTTTTTTTCTGCAAGAGAAATTCGGTTACTCAATGAGTAATTCATTGTGAAACGCCTTATGCTAATTTGTTGTAATTTTTCAAAGAAAATCATCAAATTATATTAGGCTTGAATGTCCGAACAAATTTCCGCCCATAAAATTTTCTTTTTCTTCTTCGCTAAATCTTAACAAATGAATGCGTATAATTTCAAAAAATGTTACACTATGTTGAAAATTTGCAACTATCGCCAATGTTCACTTATCGGAATTAATCTCAATTAGATAGGCAATAGGGGAAAAAAATTTTCTTTAATGATGGAAATGTCTTTAAAGTTTATTTTTTTCTTCTAATTTATCAATACAACGTTTTATTTTTGTGTGCTGAAGAATTCAAATTTTACTATCGTATATTACGAATAATCGAGTAACATCGCTTCTGGGAAATTTTTAATGCAATAATCCGGGAAAAATACATCGAAACTTACAGAAAAGTTTTTTTTAAATGATAGCTGTGCGCTATGGCAATATTGTCGGCAAAAAAAAAAATCTAAAGCGATTTGATATTTCAATATTGTGCGGTACATTTTCCACTGCGTTCTATTTGTGGAATGAATCTGCGAAAAAAGAAATTCGCTTCCATGTAGCGCGTGACTTATTTCCATTATATTAACATACTATATGTTCTTGCTATTGTCTGCTTCACATCTATATGGTGTAGCATGCATGAAAAATGTTCACAAACCAATTCTGCAAATTTGCTGATATAAATGATGCTATTCCTATATACATGGATATAGCGGTTGGCTCCGGTTACACTATTAGATAGTGAGAAATACATCTTCCGATCACCGATATTCCTGCCTTTTCGATTTGGCTAATATTGCATGTCGACGGATTCGTTGGCTTAGCGAATAACCAGCAGCTTTCTTCTATGCGGTTATATGCATACAGCAAAAAATGAGGTCAAGAGAAAGTTTCAGGTGCTAGCAAGGTGGATTGACGAGATGCGGCGCAATATATGGAAAAATCTAATGATCTGTGTATATGGAATAAGCGCAAAAAGAACATAAATGAAGATTTTTATTTTATGGTGATAAGCTTGACGAAAATTTACACCCCACGCCCTCCAGGATTTAAAGCGCTTGAAGCTAGCACTGGTTCGAAAATCCGAATGAGTTGAGCGCTCTCACTTCTCTCTCCCCATCTCTCCTCTCTTGCCTTCCAACCCAATCGCCCTACCGTTGCTCACTCTTAGTTGTCTTGTGAAAAGCAACATTGTTTTAAGAGTACACAGCGATGACATCCGACTGTTGATAGAACGAATAAATAGTTGAATTACAGAAAAGTGAAGAGTATAAAAGCAATTTGCCATTGAGTTTGGATTGCACAGCAGACTAAACATAATTTCGCCAATAGGGCGAATAGTATTCTAGAAAGTATCAGCTGTTATATTTTCCAGTTAAATGACAATAGGAAGTAAAACAAAATTGCAACGCTCGATGTTTTTGTTTTTTAATGTAATGTCCACTGCAATCATATCAACTTCTTTAATCAATTGAATGAATCCTCAATAAATTTCTCATCAATAGATACTGAATGGGAAATAAAATCATGCCAGAAAATATATGACGAATATGCAAAAATAGTTCAAGTTTCTAGTTTCTAGTCATAAAGAAAAATGCAAATCAAAGAAAAAATTGGAGAGAGTATTATGCATAATTATGAAGAAAATTATAGAATCGAAATTTTACTTAATGCTATACATAAGCAAAAAAAAAATCATCAACCCTGTCATGTTGAAGAAAAACAACCAGAAACAGAATGCGCAGCGCTAATGAATTGAAGGAAACAGATGAAATAAACTCACACTCTGATCACAATATGAGTAAAAATCTCCCTCAATGCGTATGAATCTGCTGAATATCGAGATCGATTAGAACGGTGTATGAAGTATCTACTTTCAATGTAAGCAATTTCAAACGTTGCGCTACGAACTGAAAACGAATGTTGCATTGACTCATTAATATGGTATGAACTGATTTGGACTGCCATATTAAATGCATATTCCACCCATCCGTCGTTCTAGTCCTCATCGGCAATAGTGTTTGGGAGGAGGCCCTAGCCATGTGAAATGATGAATCATTCCCATGTAGGTTTCCGCGCAAGGGGAATAACGGTGAACTTCGAAAATTATTCGGCACCCGCTATTACTTGAATTTTGCCTATAGAATATTCTTTGGCATTTGAACAGCTAACAGTGAGTTCCACAAATAAAGTAATTATCTACAGATAACGTCTTTAAAGTTTCATATATTTTAGCAAATTGTGCTTTCTGATGACCATTGGTGCTGTGGAGAATTTCGACACATCGACTAGAAGTCGTACAACGGAAGAAAGAAAAGTGGTTCCAATTGGAAGCAGCTGCAATCAAATGAAATTCAAAAATTCCAATTCATTACCGAGATAAAAGACACTCAGTAAAAATCGAGTTTGAATTGTGACCACAGCAACCGAAAAGAAATAAAACCTCAAAAGTCGATCGAAGTCGGCTAGTCGATTATCATCATTAGTTTTGATTGATGATATTCAGAGCAAAAGCTCTACACAGCTCGCTATGAATAGTTTACCTTCTTTCTATTCGATTCTTCTCATATTTCCGCATAATACCTTTGTCCGATATAATTTCTTTGTTTGACTTCAACACCTCTCTAGTAGAAGTTACTAGACATACACACACGCAATTATGCATGCATACATATACATGACGTCATCACAAAATATTTTAACCAAATTTACACGAGTGCATAAAATACGATAGAGAAGTCTTGAGTAGGCGAAATAAAAATAAAAGAGACTTATTCTATTTATTCATTAGTTTTCCAAGATTATATATATATATATATATATATATATATATATATATATATATATATATATATATATATATATATATATATATATATATATATAGTTTTTACCATTATAAAGGGTTTTAATATTTTACAATAATTTGTTTGTGTTGCTTATACGTTGTTCTTTTCTTTTATAAAAGATCAAGAATTAATTCTAGACGCTAATTATCTTCGTATTTTGGAATCACTATGACGCTGATGCATCTATTTCAGCATTATTCTATCATATCCTTTGCATTTCGCATCGAAAATTCTTATCTATTCACTAATGAAAGTTTCATTTGAAGCGAAATGTTCCCAACGGTCTCATATGAGGATTCGAATACATCAAGCTAAGAAGAAAACATATGTTTCGATCCGTTTATATCAGAATATGATTTCCATATGCGCTTTTGAGAATGACGTTTCTATGAGTGGTATGTTTCAAGCGGTGCTTCTCATTCTCGAATTCGCAATGAAAAGGACGAGGATAATAATAGAGCGAGCAGCGTGATGTCGATGTTTTTTTTTACACTATCGTATTAGTGAAGCGATTTGATCGGATTTCCTGAACCGGTCGATAGAGAAAACGGTATAAAAGAGTCATCAAATAGTAAGACGATATCATTTCGGTAGATCTGTGGGAACGATGTCGACACTACTCATCTGCTTGCTTGTATCATCAATCGCAAGCACATATGCAGCCACTGGAGATTGCAGCACAGTCAACGACCTTCTGACATCGGTGAATGGCACTGAGCCACAGCTGGTCACATCACTGAAAAATGGTTAGTGTATTTACTGCATCATTGGAAATCCACGGGAAGCTTTTCCAATGCGTTCTCGATTGAAATCGTCTAAAATTGAAGCGATGAACATCACGAACACCATTTAGAATCATGGAAGAGCAAGTAAGAGTCTTCTCCTCTTCCTTCCCTCCCCCCCCCCCCCCCTCCCCCATCTGCCATCCCTATCCCCGCTCAACAATGCTGCTCTTCCTCGTTGTCTATATCACAAGATATTCTCCTTTTTTCGTTGAAAAACTTGGAAAACCACTTACTTTGACAAGCTTAGACGTTATATACCGTTATCTTAGACTACCAAAGTTTTGAGCACCAAAATAAGCCACTAGAGGTAAGCGGATTTATTCAGGAGAGCATCATTCGCTTGGAATTTGCAACCTCCATGGAGCGGAAGAAGCTAAACAGTTGGCATAATAAGGCAGCAAAAATCCAGAAATAAATTAAGACTTCATTTATCACAACCATTAAGTAGAATAAGGTTAAGAATTCTAAAAGTATTGGAAAGTTCAGGTGTATCGAAAACTTGAAAAGGAGAGAGGTGCAAATTTTGCTGCATCAATTTTAATACAGGGACGAGAAATCCTCGGTTTCCATCTCCTCACTCCAACACCCTCTCGCCTTCCCTCCCTCATAGGGGAGGCAAGAACGACCAAATAAGGACGAAACTGCACCAAACGCCAACTTCGGTGCTATAAGATGAAAAGCATAATGCATATTGAGCGTTTCGACGTACGTGTTGATGTCTATGATCATGGCGGTTGTCATGTGAGGTTTATTGGGTTGAATCGTTGTCCCTGTCATTCTGTGGAACAAATATGTAGCTGATGCCGGGACTTGTAGTGTTCAATATGCAATCACCGTTCAGCATTTTCATCATTCTAAAATTAGAGTGCACGAAAAACATAGATGTGGAATTGTCCGTAGTGGACGGCAGATACGCTACATTCACCGTTTATTTTTTTTAAACGTAGTCCCACCTCAGTCTATAACTTCATTTTGAATTACGCCTTTCCACATATGAAGAGTTGCAGTTGCAGCACTCGACTGGTAAAAATCGAATACATCTTTCCACTGAAGTAGAATATATTACAGGAGCACAGAACCTGGGACTTATGCAAAGGACACAGCTTATCGCTTTCGCGGATCGACTCCACAGAACAGTCCTTTCACAGACGTTACCGTCTTGGGAGAGACTGTACAACACCCAAGTACTTATTTATCAGTTTATGGGAAGCGATCCCTCGTTGTTGACCACTGTCCCGTCAATCCCTGTTGGCACTTGGGGGACGGTAGCTCAGCTACTAATGTGTAATCCCAACGCTACTACAACGACATCCACTACCACTACCTCGTCAACTGCTTCGACCTCAACTCAGCCCACTACAAGTACCACTACCGCTAGACCAGCAAACTGCTCTGCATCTAGTATGGTGCTTACGGTGTTGAACAATAATCAATCTGTATTAGTGCGTGCACTCCACGACTATAGCAACAGTAAGTTTATCTCATTTCGTAAGATTGCTTCACAACAATGAGTTCATGAGTGACCAAAGTGGTCATTTAAGTATATTGAACGTTTTTGGTGTTTTATTTGCTAATTTCTCATTGCATCTAAAATGGTGTTTCGCTCTCTCATTCCTGCAGATATCACTGCATGAATGGGATAAGGAATTCCTAAAGGAGAGCACAGGAATGCAAAATTGGGGAAAGTAGATAAACACCATAGTTATGAGACATAAACTTCTTGGCAGCATGATAAGGAAAAGAGTGGAGCGTCTGTGAGCGCATGATGGAAAATAGTTTATGCGCTAACTGTCAAGATCGGTTTTTGATGATACCTTCTACATTAACATAAAGTTATGAGCCACTGAAATGTGCGAAAATATTCGAGGTTCTGAGAAGAAGTTCTAATTCCCGTATATAGCAAGCCAAAGGATTTGTCCTCTGCATTCGTTTTTTTTTGAGCTTATTTTCAAAGACTTTTCAAACTTATGGCCATGAAAATGGCCAAACCTAATCAAATCGATTCGGTTCATTTCACATTTGTCCGATAGAACACTCAACTAAGAGATGTGCTTTTTTTTTTAAAATTATTAATCACTTGCAGCTGCAACGCATCTCGGTATGATGGAAAAAACATCGCTGAGGAACCTTGCGAATCGCATTCATAACACCGTCCTCATGAACCAGACTTATACCGATGCTCAAAAGCTCGAACTCGTGAAAGTTCTACTCACTGAATTTATTAAGACCAGTCCAGAACGTATGGCATATCTTCCGCCAATATTGCTCGGCACTTGGGGAACAGTTGGGGAACTAATGAATTGCCCATGATGCGTCATATTGTTTTCTAGAGCTCGATATTTTTCGTATTATGTCCCACAATGAAGCCGAAGAGTTCTCCCTATTCTTAACTGCTCATATTGCAGTTATATGACGATATGAACAACGAATAATTTCTGTGCTGTCTTTAGAAAACAATTCATGTATAAATATATTTCATGCATAAATTCATCAAATACGCATATGGAAAGCATCGAATAAACTGTTAATAATACTGTTAGGTCATACTGTCCTTATAGCCTGCGATTACAATTGGTCCACAACGAATATATAAAGCGTAAAAGTTGTATGACTATTGTTGTTTTTGATAACATACTAATTTCGTTAGTATATGACACTATTGAACCCGAAATGTCATCCATGTCATCTATGCTAACGGTGGTGGAAAAATTACTGAAAATAGGGATCTGACAACTTACTGAAACACTGAAATATCGAACTACTGCAATCAAAAGCCACTTGATGAGACATATAATCGTACATCATCACAGCATATGCTCAGTTATGATATTATAAACTAGCAGCACTTTCAAAGGATAGTAATGATGTTCATAGGTCACTTACATCTGAAGCTCACAGTGATCCCAACAACGAAACAATCCTTTGATTCGTTTTGAAGGAGCGTTCTTGAAACACGGAAATCGCTTATTGAATTGATATGATGAGACAGCTAGATAGATAAGAAGGGTGAGCCAGCCATGTTCATCATCCAGTTCAAGTAAAAGTTTCATTTCTCACTTTTAGTCACCTTGAATTATTTCTGAGCTTTGTTTGATTAGGATATTTCGTTAAAATATACAAATACTTCGTTGATGCAGTTGAATATGATAGCTCGATAACTGCATCTCAAATTTGCCAAATATATTCATAGAATTGAGTCAAGATAATTAAAACTTTATCAGCATAGATGAAAATGTAGATCATAAACTTGTTAGCAGCCGAAAGGTGGAGTGCATCGAAGAGTTTGGAATGATATGCCACTGCCTGTCTTGCGTCATCAGTTAGAGTGCTCTTATCGTTTTTCAAATTCTTCGCTGGAAAATTTTTCTCCGATATGCAAATTTTATGATATCTTTTATTAATGGTGACCCGAAAAAGAGTGATTAATAAGCGGCGTTCCTTGTGCAATAAGCTTCCACGAGTGATCCAGAAGAAAGGCTGGGTAGAACGCTCTTAAACGAATGTGAAGAAGCTGAAAAGCGCTTCGGTGGTATGGAGAAGGGGAGGGGGGGGGGGGGGTGGCGGTTAGTAAAGACATCAAATCCTGGAAGGGCGTCTCCGATCATCGACGCTAGCTCTCAACGTTTAGCAGCAGCGACAAAGGTGTGCTGCAAAATTCGTCATGTGTCATCATCACATGAAATTGTAATAGAAAGTCGTCACCTCATTGCATAGGCTATCTCATTTCAATCTGATCGCCTATTCAAGGAATTGAAAAAGCGAATAAAAATGATTCATTAGGGGGTGGAAAAGCGTCCGCTATGATCACGCATCACTCATCTCTAATCTATGGAATCGATGACCACTTTTTAACATAAGGGTGATCAAAGTTTTATAACATATGAATACGCATATACCTTTCTTATCGATTTACGCTTTATGATAGATAAGTGATAAATTGCGATATTCTCACATGAGCAAGTGGCCGCTTGAAGTTTTCCCGACATTCCTCAAGATTGATATTCTCGTCTTCAAAGGTATCATCAATCTTTCAGTTTGGCATCTTCTTTATGAAGCGCCATTCTTGCACGCATTAGCTCGTCAACATAATATATCTCTTCTTTTTGTGTATACCTCATTTCTTGTTTAGTTTTCAAAAAATTTCTCACTAGAAAAGCGTTAGCGTAAAGCTATCAGCTTTCTTTTTAAGTCATTATTTGGGTGTTAAGTAGTCGTGATGGCCGATAATATTATAATTAACACCAATTTCAACTATTGTTTCTAAAGAGATTATCCAATTGCAAATAAAATTCATGCTTGATTTTTGCAACTCTTTCTTTCTTTTTTTTTAAAATTAAACACGAGAAGTCATATTGTGCTACTTAATGCTCTTATAGTATTTGAAATTCTATTGATGTGTTAATAGAAGCGCAAAATTGAAATTGATGCTGTCGAATAATTTTCCAACCGCTAAGTTTGCGTCTAAATAAATAAAATTCTGAGAATTCTTTTTCCCCACTATAAGATGCCGAATTCTAAGCATGGAAGCTAAATTTTAGGCGTGATTCAATTTTAATGCCAATAGCCGCTATATTTTAGCTAGCTTATTAGCATAAGCTAAAGCTCACCTTATCTCATTGTGAAGATTATAAATGATAAAATTCATAGGGTTCACTTAATGAAGAAGCACAATTGATATGCGGAAGAGAGGATTCATAAAGTTGGGACTGTTCCATTTGAAAGAGAAACTCATATCTCGATGAAATTTTCTGCTAAATTTTGTGTTACAAGTACTTTTTTATATACTTTTAATAATTTGCTTTTCAAAAAATATACTACAGTGGCCGCATCTTTACTCGTGCACATGTACTTTATTGTTTGCATGTATGTCTGTATGGTAGTATGACAGTATATCTGCATATATCACACATCACATGTCTGTATATTTGTTCGACGTTGCCCACATGCTACTTCCCTGTAACAAATGAAACTGGCTGTTTATATGGGCGGACTGTGAAAGCATGGATCCCGTCAATTAATTACCCTGGCATGGTTGTGTACTCTTTCAGAATTAATGCAATATGGCACCTCTTGTATAATAAAAAAATGTAGTGTTTTAGTTAAAGTATATCTATGAGAGATCATGAGGGTGTTGCTGATTGTTTGTTAACCTTCGCCCACATAAGCAATATGATCTCTCCAATTTCCATTTCTTGCAAGTAAAGAAGTTAAATTAGTCTCAAATATGTCGATGCTGGAATCTGACAATTGGCACTTAAATGAAGCGAATAAGTCTTCATTTGCTATACGGCTTCATTCATCCTTCGTTATCCACTTAAAGTCTATTGGAGGCTAAAGGATTTAGGTATAATAACACCTACATCGGAAAACCTTTTAATCTATTGGTGCACATGGGCGATATCATCGAACACTTCGCCGATCACTTATTTTTTCACTTGATGCATGAATTAATTCAGCAACATTGCTCTAGTATGACAAAATGAAGACAAAAATTATCTCACGGTTATAATACGACTCTGCGTAAAGTTAGGGAAAAAAAAATGATATGAAACAATTTCACGTTTTATTTCCTCCTGGAATCAATGCTCAATTTCGCAATTATCGCTCATTTTCTGGCATTTCTATATCAATATTTTAAATAAAAATAACGCTGCATTATTCCTAAATTTCTATCGCTTTAAAATTTCCTCGAAGAACTATTTCAAAAAAAAAAAAAGAAAAATTGGGCGATTGTTTGTCGAGAAATCATGAAAGAGTTAAGCTATGTGTCTAGTTGGATGTGTATTTCCTGTTTAGTGCATTCGAAACGAGTGCACAACGAACGATATATCTCTATTGTTCAGTGTTGAGTGAACATTTCTGATGTGAATACGTCATGCAATCCATTGGGAATTAAGCAGAGCAAAAAAACTCTTTTTTCTCGCTATTCTTATTTTCTTCTTCTCTCTATTTGTTTGAAACAACTAGCAAAATGAATCGAAAAAAAAAGAAAGAAAGAAATAATCTATACAATATTTCAATTTTCTCGAAAAAAATATCTTTATTATTTTTTATTTTTCTATGAATGATTTTTCCTTTTCATTAAATATTTATAAATAATGAAAAAAAAAAATTTATTCTTTATTATTTACATTTATATTTGCTTTAAAAAAAATTCTATTTATTCATTAATACTTATAAATAATAAGTTTCTTTTTTTTCGTTATTTGTAAATATTTCCCTTCAACTATTCTATTCTATTCTATTCACGAATTGCATATCAAAATAAAATTCAATGGTGTTTTAAATTTTTTTTTTCAACGAAACAAAGGCAAATTTTTCGTAAAGTTCAACTATGCGACAGATTAAATTGAATGTGCTCATTGTGCAATATTTACTGTGATGCTCACTTATTATTACTTATTTGAAAGAAAGCATTTATATATCATTAATTATATCGTGTATAAGTAAATCATTATAACTTCTATTTGCAATAGGATTTTTTTGTTTTAATTCGCTATGATAGTAATGAGTAAGCTCTCGAGAGCTAATTGTTTACGTTTCTTTGAAATAAAGTAAATATAAGTATATATATATATATATATATATATATATATATATATATATATATATATATATATATATATATATATATATTGATAATATATGATCGAGAAAATATAAATCGTTTGCTGATATGAATTTTTTTCTTTCATGAAGGTTTTTTTTTTTAGTGAATAATTTTTTGTGAGCGCTTCTTAGTTAATACTCATTATATAATATATACTTTGCAATTAGCCGTATTCGTGCTTTATTACAATTTATTTGTGTAGTCAATTAATTTTCAATCGATTGTGTTTTTCGTTAAATACTTTGCTAAACGATTTTGAACATTTGAACGGAGAAAAATGTGATACTATATAGTTGTGAAAATATTTAAATAGCTTGAGGTGTAGGAAGTTTCAATTTTTCCCGAATTCTTGATTTTTTTCCTATGCTCAGAGGAAAGTTTTCAAGACGATCACATGTTAATTCTACTGAAATACTAGAGAGTGAAAAAGTATCAAAATATTTTCCACTGGATTTGGGAAGTTTTTCGATATACGAGAAGTATTGATACACAACTTATAATATTTTTTTCTTTTATTTCAATCCATTTGGAGTGAATATTTTTGAATATTTTTCACTATCATTTCGATTTGTATAAGTGGGTCGATAAGCACTGTTTTTGTCCATAAATTTTGAAGCCGAAATATCAAACGCAATCAGAGAAGAAATCATTTTCCTCGATTATATTAGTAAAATTCAAGTGAATAAAAGGTCATAATTTCTTTTCTTTTTTTTTTTTGTTGTAATTCGCCTTATCTTCATTAGTTTCGGATAAGATTTTTTTCTCTTAGAAAGGTAACTAAACAAATTTATTAATAGTTCACTTTGGTTGTAAAAAAGCAAACTAAAATAAAAAAAGCGACTCCGCTTATGCAAATGAACTCAAAATAGAAAATTTACAATTGTTGTATTATATAAGTGATGTGGTTACCAACGCAAAATGTAAGGTTCTTATCTGTTGCGATTAGCTTTTCGAATAACTTCGATACTGAAAATAAAAATGAGTGAACCTCACAAATTAGTAATTCGATACTTGCAAGAGAGATTAAATCACCTCTGATAAGAGATTGTATAAAATATCTGGAGAAGAATATATGTGAGTATAAAAGAGTATAAAAATAAAAGTAAGAAGTGCACAAGAAAGTTTATACTTGAAAGTTGAAATTTTATTTACAGTCAATGAGTGAGTAGCATCGGAACATGTGGATGAACATAAATAAATCTATGAGGAGTTAAGAGGTTCAGGGATTAAGGTTTTCAAATGTTAAGAGCCTTTGAAATGAGCACATCATTGAGGTAGAAAATGGGCATCTAAACAGTAGTGAAAAAAAAGAGGTTTCAAATAAAAGAACCTAGAAATCAGAAGCGAAGAAAAACGATATGAGAAGAAAAGTTTTAAGAATTCTACAACATATAGGTAAGCAAATAATTAATTAAATTGCATTACTTATTTGTTTAAGATATAAGGGGCGATAAGAGTTATAGAAAGATGTAATGCAATTTTGCTCGAATGATGGCTAATCAATGTTTTCTTATTATTGCTGAAATTTGCATATTTTCCAGAAATGAATATCTATTTCATACTTATGAGAAGTGTATTTTCTATTTCAAAATTTAAAATGAATTATTGCCGATATTGCAGATATTTGAATATTTGCTTAAATCATCATCGAGGGAGTTCATTAATAAATTTTCAAAAAATATGAGATCAACTAGAAATTATTCTTTGATTTTTAAATACTCAAAATGCATTGTGATATTCAATCATTATTCCTTGTCTAATGTTGCTCTTCTCCCCCTCCACATTCATATCCTTATTTCTTAAGTTTCATATTTGAAAGGAACTCTTTGCAATCATTGAACAAAGCAATGAATAGCGACATTCGATGTACTTTCCACGAATGAAACGCCTATGAATCCTCGTGAGATTCATTGTTTGATGGTGAATTCCCATGCTGCTCATATTTCCTCATACGAAAAGAGCATTTCGAGCTGCTTCGTAGCCATCTTCCTATATAATATCATTGCTTTGAACACAAATATCATTCAAATATACCTCAACTGGCCGGAAAATATGAGATGAATGTACTGATGAACTGAGATCAATGAAAGATGAACAAATTGCAGAGGCAATGAAATCAGGTGTATGAGATTCGACTGAGTCAATTGAGCGTTTCTGTAGATGCTGAATTCAAGGTACGCGAATTACCTTGAGAAAATGTTAGGAGCTATTTGCTTGAACCATCCGCTGTCATTTTTGGAGGAGATTTTGAAGTCGGAATTTCGCTAATTCCGACTGGAAAATCTCAGAAGTTTATTTTATCGCCTTTTTTTTGAAGATATACAGTTATGAATTGCTATGAAGCCGAAGTCTTCTTTCATAAATTAGTGCTCACCTCAAGAATATTCTATATTTACAGAAGTAAACTGTGTTTCTTCATTTGTATAACGACCCTCTTTTCGAGAACATCGATCATGTGGATACTCCAGAACCCGTCTTAAAAATGACTACAGAGCAGTGGATGCCCTTTCTTTTCCCTCATTCAGATGTGGCTGTTTCTAATTCCCTTCTTCAAATCGTCAGAATCATTTCGTCATGGGCAGCGAGATTTTTGATGCCTGATGTACTTGAAGGCTTACTGAATTGTAGTTGCGCAATCGTGAAATGCTGATTGAATTGATTCGAAAGGCTGTACGATTTCCCAATCTCATCATGAGCTCGTCACAGTGATTCGAGTAGTATGTTTGGATGTATGTCAGTTCAGAAACTATTGACTTCCTCAATACCAGGAAAAAGTATAATTGTTATGGGATGTTTTCCGGCAAATCAAGTGCTTCCGAGATGTTGCCGACCGACAGTCTTTGAAGTGACCGCATAACAGACACGACCTCATTCTACTCTACAATAATGGGCATTTCCGCCTGCGTGCACCTCGCTTGCACTTTAAGCTCCCTAGTGGATTAGCATTGAATAATTGCGTTTGCGCACTTCATGTCTCTAAGTGCCATTGTGAAGCACCTTGACTAGAGAGTGCTCTTGTTTGATTTTATTGGAGATGCAGCTGGGTTGCTAGTTCTTCTTTACTCTACGAAGAGGTGCGTTCTTTGAGTGCTGATAATGACACCAGGCAGATATATCGGGGTTTTTTTTCGCTTTCGCACTAAGAAGTTAAATATTTCAAGCAACAATATGGGGGAAATTGAGCTCATGCTGACCGACCACAGCACAAGAGATACTTTACATTTGAATAGTTATATTATTTTTATATTATTTAAAAAGACTTTGTCATCATATTTAATTGAGAGTGCTGCAGGCGCTAAGACTTGGTCATATCTGGAATAACCTTCCATTTATGGGACCAGTTTTTTGAGGTGGATTATCGCATTGATTTACGCAAAGCTGTCCATAGTACATTCACCACAGCATTGGTAACGAAATCAGATCATGTTGATTAGTTGAAAAAAATATATTTTATTTATTTATTTATTTATTTATTTATTTATTTATTTATTTATTTACTTATTCATTTATTTACTTATTTATTTGTTTATTTAAACAACTAAATAGGCAAGTGGATGATAGCTATAGACGTGCGCATGCAAACATACGCATACACTCAGACACATACCGGCATAAAGACATACGTACACAAGCGCACCTGACATAAACACAAATACAAAAGCAGACACAAACGCCAAGAAATGTAATGGACCTCTCTGAGATAGGATCTCCTTGAAATCGCCAAGAAAGATCTCCTTGAAATCGAAGAAGCGATCTTTCATACAACGTTTTTCATTGTTACATTTATGCAGAACTGTTGTTAGCGATTTTGAGCATCGCCACATTCCAAATGCATTTTCCCCTCACCATCGAGCATATTTTTAGGGATAAATTACAAACTGCAAATAAGCATTTATCGTTTTTTTTTTCAAAACATCAGAGCGTATAACTGGTGATGGGAAACACCGAATCGAATAGTTCGTCTCCAGCTGGCGTATCAAGGCCTCAATCGTGCACTCCGTCACCTTGTCGGACACGTGTTAGTTTTTATGTTTTTTTTTACACGTTTAATTGAAGTCTTTCTGAAGGTCGCATTCAGAGAAAACTCTCTGATCGCTCCAACCTTGCTGCTCCACCGGTTGACGCCATTGGTAGATGTTGGATGAGAGGGGGTCAAAGCTTCCAGCGGTAAACGGGTTGACCGTCTGATCATCAATATTTGAGGTGGCTGGCGAAAACGAGAAAGTTCGACCGGTTCAGCAGGACGAATTTCAAAGTTTACTTATGACATGCTTTGAGGGCTTTGAAAGCCTATTTTATGCTGGCTGGTTTTTCTAAGCGGTGCAGTTTTGAAATGAATCTTCTTTCACATCGGAAACGGGATTAACTGCAGAAAGGATTAAATCCGCTGTAGATCCGGCAAGGGAGAAAGTCTGCTGGACTAGAGTAAACTGAAGTTGTTCTTTCTGTCCATCCTTCGTAGTTATCTTCTCAGAATTTCACCGAATGCAGCAATTTACGGGAGAGCAGGAGAGGCGAAATTAAAGGATGACTTTAAAATTGGTCCTTATCACTTATCCTTTCCATTAAGTGAAGTTTTTCCTTAGGAAGGTATGAGGTTGACTGGCTTCCGCTATTACCTCATCTTAACATGTGGATATGTTTTCCTTTGTCGTATTTTTTCTTATATTTCAGAGAGCGGTATCCTTTGCGGCCAGTTCTCCACAACATCGTGCAGCACGCGATACGGTTATTATTGTTTCTATCATCTAAATTGATGCAACAGGAAATATTATATATATATATATATATATATATATATATATATATATATATATATATATATATATATATATATATATATATATATATATATATATATATATATATATATATATATATATATATATATATATATATATATATATATATATATATATATATATATATGCAATTCCGTTACCGTTTTAGATTCCTACCATTATATGCAGTAGTATCTTTTAACTCTTCGGTTGTATAATGTAGTTGTTTGATACGCCATTACTGCTTGAAAACAAGATCCTCTTCGCGCAAAATTTACTCCCCAATCGTCATATTTTTTAAATTATGAGTTCAGCGTTATTTCGAATGCGATTGAAACCACCCATTAAGTTGAACTATGAAATATGTTGATTTATGATTCAAAGGCTGGCAACAGTCGAATTGTGTGTCACGAATATTTTTATCGCTTTCATCTCGCGAAATGCTCACTGCAACTGTTTTTGTTGCAAAAAGAGCGCTAGATCTAGAATTAGGTTAATGGATGAAGGCGCGAGCATGAGAGGAAAAGGTCCATTCGAATCTCGATATCACCTTTCCATCTTCTATTTCCGTTCTTCGTATGACCGAGAAAGAAATTTTTTGAACATGCTATTGATTGTTCAATTATAGAAATACCTAATCACCGTGGCAAAAATTATAACATTGAAACCTGAGACGGTATTGTTGCGATGATCGTTTTCGTTCAAGCAACATAGGATTTAAAAGAGTTTGTTTTTTGTTGGTGTTGAAATGTAAGTGCGCTGCGAGAGTTTTTTTCTTCCTTTTTTTTTGAAATGAATCTGTCGAAATTTGCATATTTTGCAACAAACTTTTTGCATATACGGCAACATACTTGGTAATTGTTTTTGACTTGATAAGTGTGGTGACATTTACAAAAACTTGAGATCCCCTAAGGGCTTTTTTGCTTAAAAGACTCGATAGATATGTGAATCAATTAGCTCATTGAAAAAAAATTCATTCCACAAATAACATTTGTGTTAAGTTTTTTCCTCTCTCTTATTACATTTCTTTGCATTTAACATAGAGCGATAGAATTATTCATTAGAAATTAATGAAATATTTCATGATCATTCATTTATTGGGCTAAAATTCGTTATTATGAATTCATCGATAATTTATCGATATGATTTTATGCATCTATCAAATTTCATTCATTATTTAGATATTGATTTAATTTAAAGCATAAATGTAATGCTGTGCGTATGTGTTGCGCTTTTATCTGCACGTATTCACATTTGCCATCTTCGATACTAGTTGAATTGCCCAATCGTGTTGATTTAATCAACAAAGCGTTCATTACTAGTAAATAAATTTCTTCTTCAATAAAATTATAAAGTCGCATGAAGCTATTTATGTGAGTATGCAAATTTGAAGCATTTAATTATGGAAAGTACAAAAAGACAAGCATACTCATAGAATTTGCAAATTTTTCGTGATTTTTCTAGTTGAAATTTATTGATGGTCGTATTTCTTTGTTTCCCTTCTTTGTTTCAAATTTTCTGCAAAAAGACAACTCTCGACCAATAATCCACCTTTGTTACAATGTCCGGATTCCTTGAAAATGAGACGGCATAAAGCGTACCCAATAAAGTTTATTGTCACACACTTCAGTGATTATTGGGATGCAAAATTCTTGCAGGATTCTATTAGGTAATGATTTTTGTAAAGGAGAAAAAAGCAGGTAGGCATCGATCATTCCCCAAAAGTTTCTTATCGAGTTTCGCATTCTTATACGTCTTGATCTAATGAAAATATTGCATCCTTGATGTCAGATTGTTCGCCGGAAATCGGGCAACGATGGCGATGTGGATCGACAAAAGATGAGGCACGATGAAGCGAACAAGTGCCGCCCATCTCACGCACCACCTTTCCGTAGTCATTCCGAACAACGGTTCGTTTTGCAATGCAAATTAAATTATTGCAAGAAAAATCTCTACTTTTACATACATTGGTACTAGTATATGTTTACAGATATGCTAGTAATAAGTGGACAAGCTCACCGAGGGACTTGGCACAATATGCTTTCTTGCACTTGGCCCACAAAATCAATCATTTTCATAATCTATCAGCAAACAACAGTATATGAGAAAGTGTGCATATATATTTTAACTGATTCAACATATCACAAACCGTTCAGGAAGATTTTACTTTATCTCTGTTCTAGAATTGTCTGTGGCCAAGCGATAGTCACCTTGCTTCAATTTCTTGCAAAGAAAAAAACGGAAGAATGCAAAAAATAAGAGCCTTATACAGGGTGGCACCAAAATTAGCTGTTCATATTGCAGTTGACATTATATATTGAAGGAAGAAATATTACGTTTCAAGCGATAGGTCAATGACTCCTGTTGCCTAGCACTACATTTCTGGCTTGCTTGCAAAGTAACAGAGCTGTAGATTAGTGTAGAATGAATGAAAATTGAGCAGTGATATTAAGGTATATCGTAAAGGAGCAAATGCTTTAGAATGTTAATTCTATTCATATTGGGAGGAGACTGGTTTATCTTTCATGAAGTTAGCGAGGTGGATGCTTCATGCCGACCAACCGTTTGGTGATGAAAATAGGGAACTAATAGAGCGGATAGCTCTACTCACTCGATTCGGGAAGAGGTCCACACATTATGATCTTGTCGTATTGTCACTTCCCAACAGAGCACCCAAGCATCATATACCTCACCTAGTGATTCATGTGAAAGTTGTTGAGTTATTCGAAATTTTTTTTCTTCATGGAGACTGTCTTAGCGAATTATTATCACCTTGATATCGTCAGATTTCGGAATACTGTCGTCTATACTTTATCCAACTAGACTCTATTCTTAACTGTTGTGTCTTCATTAATCGACTAATTGACAACCGTTTAGACTCTAAAAGCGCTCGAGATTTCGTAATCTTTTCGCCGAGATGAAGAACTTGTCAAAAGGCAATCCATGTTATCTACTCTCTCATTTCCACAATTTCACTCTGTCTATGCAATATGCTCATCAGAGTTTATTAGGCTGACAAAGATACTAAAAAAGTTCACTCCTCGATTTTAATTGCAAAGTGTTTATAGAAACTTTCTTTCCCTATGAAACAATTTTCTTCGTAATCGTTTATAATTTGATATAATTATAATTGGGCAATAATTTTTGCAATTGTTACCTCACAGGTTGTCCTCATTCCGTTAAAACTAATGAACATTTCAAAGAGAAACGATGCAAACAATAGCGCAAAAATGCCAAACACATTACAAATAGGTATAAATTTACGCATATTTTACAAATTATTAATTGAGAGTCATCGAATGATAAAGAAGATGAAAGTTTTAGCGATGATAGATGAGAACTTTATGGACGAAGGAGAGATTGATAATTTTTTTTTCAAGTGCAATCTTTCAGAAGTCTACAATCATCTGGCATGGAAAAAGAAAGAACTCTATCGAATGACTTATCTGGCGCATCGCTATCCGGTCTGAGTCTGAGGTAAAACTCCAAAAATTCGATTAAATTCTTTTTTATTTTATTTTTTGAGCCTATAGATTTTGAATTACAAACTTTCATTTTCAAAAGATTAAATATCAGATTCGGTTCACAATACAGAAGCTTTTTTTAAATTTCATTTAAAGTAATTTAATTGATTGTATCTTATATAATGTATTTATGATAGGCTTTCAAAGAAACGTAGATAGCACGCATAATAAGCGTTATTATATTGCAGCATAACATTTATTTTTCATATTTGAAGTTGCATTATTCCATACAAATGTGGATATAAAAGAGCCGAGAATTTATACAAACGTATCCTTGATCCACTATTGCCTCGGAAGTTGGCCCGTAGATAAGGTAATACGACAGGTCATGAAGAGTGCTAGAGATGTTAGCACGACATGAGGTATTGCGCACCGCTCAAAAGACCAGGAAAAGCGTGCAGAATAGTGCATTATTATTCTGAATGGTTATACGGCTCTTTGCAAATCGCTCGACAAATGATCCACTTTTTGCAATCTGATCTCTATAAAATTCAGTTCAATCGATTGCAAAATGCATTTAGACTTTTTGCAATTTTCTATTACATTTCCGGATCCGAAGTGGATAGGTCAATTTGAAAGTTAGTATAAGAGGTCATCCTTGGTGCAAACTATATAAATAATTTTTCCAGTGATTCCAGCTTCAATGGCTTATAAGTAAAAAATACGAAGCAAACATAAATATGCGTAAATGTTATATGAACATTATGCGTCTTGCAAATATTTTGTGCAGAACAAGTTTTGCATATTTACGTAGATGAATAAAAATTTTTAGAATAAACAAGCGCATTTGCGAGAATATCTGCGTTCTCATTCATAGGGTCAGTCAGCTGTCAGCTACAAAATATTTCCGATTTTAAAGACTTACTTAAATATCTCTAATGTCCCCCTATTTCATGGATAAACTTTAGTGCTGGTAGTTAGAATCATCTTATGACGTCGAGTCTCCCACTACACCTCGCAACTCCACCTTCAGAGGCTTTTGATTTCCAGCTCCGGACACACTGCATATATCAAGTCAACGGATGGTCGTATTAAGTCAAGATGAATCAAAAAGTCCCATTCCACCAAAGTTTTGTCTGCTGCAAAAGTGTCTTCGATAGACGGATGCATATTATTTTAAGTGTTAACGGAAATTAGTGGTCTTTAAATGCAAAATTGCTCCGGAGCGCTTAATATAAATCCCCGAAATGTAAAGCTAACAACAGTGCCATCCGGTATTTCGAGGATAGTTCTGATTATGTCTGTGTTTATAAGAAATACCACTGCGATTATTGAGTGATATCACAAATATTAAATGGCGACCATTGCTATTTATTAAAGTTAATTGGGCTAAAGAACTGCGAAATTTAATGATGCTAGGAGATCAACGATTTATCAAGGGTGCATTATAAGACAGCAACACTTATTTTTTGCTCATCAAACAACCATCCTGATTTATTGTTGATTTTTAGGTAAATGGAGTAATAATATGTAAAAATGACAAAGTTGTTAGCTTATGCGCACAGCGTTAAATATTTTTCTAAGTGAACGCTCAAACGCATGTCCCAATTTATTTTTATCCGCTTAGGCCGTCGACTGTTTAGAACTTAAACCAGTCACGTGATTATTTCCCGTACCGGGGAAGTTTTTACTCAAAAAAAAGGCTGTGGACTTCATTACCTTAGAAAAAACTGACAAAACTGGTAAAAGTTTGTGAGTGTTTGTGACTGATGATGATTGAGTGAGTGTTTTATGTGGTGGATGATGATTGACGCGTGTTGCTTATCGTCTCCAGAAGATGTTTATAAGTTATGAGCGGGATCAAATTCAAAAAAGCTTTTCTGGCCTAGCGTATTGAAAAGTTTCTTCTTTTTTCCTTTTCTACAAAATCGTTTTCAAATGTGCGTTACACATTCTGGATAGAAATTACCATATCACATCAAAGCATTACTGGTTAAATAGCTCAATGATGAATCTTCGATTGCGGCTTTTAAGAAATGACGTCACTTTAATGATGTTTTTGCGTACGAATTCAACAGAGTTGTTTATGCCAGAACTTTTTGATGTTCGATTGGCATTGCGGAAGCAAAAACAATAGGCAATCAGCGGTTGTATTCAAAATATTCGGCTAAAAGTACGAACATTTATCTTCTAACTTTCCCAAAACAGCAGTATCGCTATAGAATTGTGATGTAAACTTGAGCAATCAATCATTATTGTTTGTCATGTAAACCATAAAGAATAGGGATATAGAAATGCAGTTTTTAATCGTTTAATTCCAATTTATATTATTGCTAATAGGAATGAATAAATTCTTATGGCAGATAAGTCGCGAGAAAAAAAAGATAATATCGATTGGTTTATTTTTTTTTTTCAATTTTAGGCAATGTACTGGACCACAATTTCAAATTTGTGGTGATCTTGATCCACATCAAATTAACGTTGTACGACGTACTTGGAAACAGGTCGGGAAATATTCAGTCGTTTTGTGATTTTATATTATTTTTAAATTCTGATGAGTGGATGTTGTATGATGGTCTCAGGTCTTTATCCAAGAGCATCTCCAAGAGAGCTCGGAGCATGAGCCAATTTTAAGGCCAGATTCGTTTTGTTCTTTTCTTTGATATTTTCCTCTAATAAATTTAGTTGAAATATCCGATCATGTAGACCTACCTCTTGAGTAAATGAACACCTTTTGGATCAATTAAGGACGAAGTGTTATGGCTATTATGTCCTTGTGCGTCACGCATGTATTAATCTATGCAGTATGTTAAAATATTTTTCAAGTCATGAAAGCTGATTACGTCTTACCTTTATGGCAAATATTGTTAATTAAAAAGCCAATATTAGTACTTACATCCGGAAAAATTACCTTACCGGAATGAACTACTTTCCTGAAGTGGTTGCTAGTAGCAAATTGAATCCTGCTTTTTCATACTTGTATCGAAAGGTATATATGAAATGCAACGTGAAGCAGTGGTAAAAAAACAAGAAAGACTCATAGTTCAACGTGTATGACTTGTTTTTATACTCGTTTCTTTTTTAGTGCTCAGTAAGTATAGATTTGAATTCTTTGACTTTATTCGTTTGATTTATTTTCTTAATTTTTTATGGAATCATGATAAATTCTTTGATTTTACTTTCTACCTAACTAAGATGGTTAACTCTATTACAATAATTGGCCTCTAGATATTTGATGTGGGTTTTACTTTTTTTCCATTTTCCAGAAAACGTGGCGCGCAACAAGTTCAACTTCCCACAAATATTGGTGGAATCTAAAAGAATTACTGAAAGCAATTCTCTGATGGCTCTCTATTTTTAGAAATTTTCTTAAAGCAATTAAATATTTTTGAATCATTCACTAATAAACTAATTTTAAATTAAGTCCTAAATATGCAAATTAATTTTTTTTTTTCAGCAGTTACATCGTAATAATGATAATGAATTCGAGATGGCAATACGACTTCTTCTACGTATATTTCGTATTGAACCACGCCTTCAATCATTATTTAATCTAGGTGATATACCGTACGCTGAACTCAGAAATAACGCTTATTTCAATGAGCATGTTAAAGTGAGCGATTAGTTGAAATCTCTTTTCTTTTATTCTTGCTTATCGATAAATTAATTCTCATAAATAAATGGATTATTGTACTAGGATTGTTTAACGTCAGTTATTTAAAACTTAATCGATAGTAAGGAAAATGATCTATATAGACATCGATTTTATTGATATAAAGTATCTGTGAAAGTAAAAATCTGTTGAATTAAGTTGGAATAATAGTAAAAATCCAGTATTCAATTAGTATATCAATATACAATTTCAGTTTTGAATAGAAAATTAATTGTTTTTTTTCTTTCATAACGAAATTGAAAATCTCACCTTTATTTGTTGTTCATTTAAATTTCAATGATTATTTTTGAAGGTGGTGGAACCAACATTATCATTTGTGTTGTCACATTTACATGATGCAACAGCGATGAGTAAACATCTTCAGTTGCTTGGTGGACGTCACGTTCGCTATACCAAAGTTACCTATAAATCAGTTTATTGGAAGGTAAGCGAGGTTTACCTGAGGTGCAATAATTTCCACAATTGTTAATATTTGGCTGTTCTGCGAAATAAGATAAAAGAGGTCCTATGATTCCAATGATTTTCATTAGCTTTTATCTTATCTAATGCGCATTCGCTTGCCTGGTGATTCTTAATGCATCACCAAATGTTGATTTCCTTTCAGTTATGGTGTCTGCACGTTTATTTTAAACTTGTGCATTTTTAATCGTCATTGCTTTTGTTGAGGTGATCATCAGCCCTCCTAATTTCATCCCCAAGATTTTAGGCGTTTGATACCACGATCGTCCTCAACTCCCTTCCCCCCCCCCCCCTCCCCCTGCTTCGGAATGACCTCCGAATCACTTTACAGATTTGTTATGCAGTCATATTTTTGGATGAATTCAGATGTAAACATGAAGCTGTGTGAAGAAATAACGCAGCGTTAGCAATTTACCATGAGGACTGAAAACAGCGGGAGAAATAGAAAAATCCTCCTTCGCGAAATTCGTCTGAATGGGCAAAGTCATTATTAAGAAAACGCATAGTTGCAAAGAAATATGAAAGTATGGGGGTAATGTCTTTGACTGGTTTCCCATGAATTGGGAAATTTTACCCGAGGTGGGCGATGTCTTGAAATTTTTTTTCTCAAGACTTTGCATGACAATATTTCTCAAGATTTCTCAAGACTCAAGACTGAGTTTCCCACGAATGACAATACTTTGCAGCCGAGAACTGGATCCTTTATTTAAATCAGTTCATCGATTAGATACGTGGGAGTACCCTTAAAATCTATTTTTAGTCTGTCTATATTTTTAAAAAATGCTTTTTACCATAGTATAAGTTAATTAACTAATTAGTAAATGAATGTGACGCTTCTGCAGATCGTTATTCAAGCAATGACGGAATTTGTTGGTGCGGATCGTGCGCTTAGCAATGTTTATGACGCATGGATTATACTCGGTGGTTTTTGCGTTGAGCAGATGCGAATCGGTTATAAGATACAGTACAAACTTCAACGAGTGGCTGCTAGATTGGACGAAAAATATAGAAAATCCAACGACAGTGGGATCAGAAAACAATCGTCATGCGGGAGACAGTCGATTTGTTAGTACAGCTTGGCCATTTTTATTAGCACAAATTGGCCACTTTTTCTTGCCAACAAAGCCATTCCGAGATCTATAACGTTGATTGCTGTTCTATTGCTAATATATTCTGAAGCGATTGCATATAGCTTTGAAGAGACAGAAATATATATATCAATGCATTTCGCAAATAGTGACGCAAATGTTTTGCCATTGTTTCTTTATAAATGCCCGACTAATGAAGACCGTGGTGGTGTATGAAGGCTTTGGAAGGATTCGCGGAATTATAGCCTATAAAAAAATCATCCTACGAGCCATATGCAAATATAGGAGTATATGTCGAAATAATTCAACGTCCATCGAGTCGAGTTGTCGAACTAAATACTAATTTAAATTATATGCAATTGTGTACTTTTATTTACTGTCGAGAAACGTTGAACGGAGATTTAATTAAGAGGGGGAATATTCTAGAAAGGTTTATCTTGTGAAATAGTCGGTAATTAAATGTTTATTATTTTGACCAGTTAAATGTTTTTGTAATTTACTCGCTTTAATGACGTCATTAATTTCAGTTTTTTTTTAAATTTTGTTTTCTCTCTCAGTATGGAAATATCTGACTTTTTATTCTGTAAAGGAAAAAAATTTTTACCAGTTTCAAGTTTCAAGTTACATAAATTATTAATATGAGCGTAGATCAAAGTTTAATTTTCTCTTTGGGGAATTTCCAAGATAATTTGTAAAAAATAGCCCCAATAAGGGATTCATTTTGCTTATTGTATAATTTCTGAAGTAAGAAACAAATGCGATTAATTATTTGGAATTGAAATATATTGTTTCGTTTCTTTCGTACTTTGCTCGCATTTCTTCGTTCTTCTTTTTTTTATTTTGGTATTGACTTTCCATGCCGGCGTATTTATTTGATACATCAAAGTCTCTTCAATATGTGTTTCGCTGTAAAAAAAGATCTGTCACATAACCTCAAATCACCGCCTACAGCTGTGGATTTTCCATAATTTTTGCAGTATGAATGAGGGGAAAAAGGCAGGCTTTTTGAATCAATAGGGGAGGGGTGAGGATAGTATACTATGAGGGCGAGGTTCTCTAATGGACCCTGATGGGTTCAGCGTTGAGAATCAAGCTGATGCATCATATCATTTGTAGGGAACCAGTTGCCGGTTTTTCTCGATTTTTCCAACCTGATCGCTACCTGCGACAAAGTGGCTTCGCGACAGGTTTTCCTGGTATATTGTCCTTCGCATTTTTTTGTTTCACTATTTTCCTGCCTAAGCGAAATCTAATTCAACAACGCTTTCTGGTAGAAAAAAATGCCTCTTCGCCTAGCAACAACAATTGATTTGCATTGACCATTTTTCCTCCTTACTTCTCTTTGATATCCACCTGCGCTGAAGCATTCTCCAAAAAGATTTCACTTACTAATCGTCCCCGGACATTTCTGCCGTCTTTTTGCACTTCTAAATTGATCATCACTAGAGTGCCTCTTCCTACTCTTCTCTCCACAAAAATCTCGTAACATAGGCTGTATAGGAGTATTTGAGGTGTGCGATATTCCGTATAATTGTGCGATCAATCTCTTTGCCTCAGCAAGTCAATAAAGGCATAGTTAACATCGTTATATATATATATATATATATATATATATATATATATATATATATATATATATATATATATATATATATATATATATATATATATATATATATATAACGAAATTAATGATGTTCTAATGAATGATTTTTTTATTGTTATTGGAATATTTATTAATGCAATACATTGAATGGCAATTTCATTAATAGTGAGAAGGCATGATTCATTCAGTTGAAGTTAGATGATCGAAGATTGAGCCGTTACGCAGATGACTACCGGAAATTTCATAGATCTCTGATCATTAGTGACGACTGACACAATTCAAAAAATATGAGTGGTAGAGAAGTGGAATTAAAATTGTCCTAGTTCTTCAGTGGCAGTTGGAGTTGTATGAAGATTGGAAGCAGCTTCATCTGAGCACCAAGCAGGCAGACGACTTATATTGTCTAATCGCGAGGCTAGCGTAGGCCATCACCTACACTTTGCTTATTTGGGTATCTTAGCTGCAGGCTATTTTGATTGGAATTTCTGGGTAATCCATTTGAGTTTTTGGCAGGAGACTCTTCGTTGATTTTGTTTGGTGTTGAGCACATGATCCTTTCGTGTTGTTTTGGCTTCTCTTAATTTCTAGCTGATAGGAAATCGCTTCTCACGCAACAACAGAGACAATTTTATGACCTAAGAAGAAAATTTGGTGACCGCAACATTGTGTCGAAAATTGCAGAGGCACAAGGACAGTCGATAAAAATTATGCCTCTATGAACTTTCATGAAACAAATGCAACAATAAATAAAAACTTTCAAACCCCCATACGATGAAATATCCTATCGGAATTTATCCTTCACTTTAAGTTAAAGGAAATAAGAACTGATAAAGCAATTTTTTTTTATTTCATACAAGGGAATAAGCGAAACAATGCAAACCAATCACCATGACTGTGAATTATATTGAATAGACTCGCATAATTTTTCATAGTCAGCGTTAAAACAGTCTGAAAATTGTGCGCTATAAAGGAATGAAATGAAAAAAATAAGCAATAGCGATAATGCGTCAGACGATTTGTCATTGGTGCTTACATTAATTCAAATCAAATATATTATCTTCATATTTATTGGTACTGGTCATTTAAGTTTATTCTAATGCGCATTTCAGAACTCTAAAACGGGAACTTCTGAAAGACATAGAAATCTCAACACCCTACAGGTCATTTGTTAATTTTTGTTCGAACACATTAAAAAGGTTTGAATGATAGTTTCAATTTGCGAACGTAATGAAATAAACTGTTGTTCTCTTTCCAACAGCGATTGCTTTATACTCTGTTTTATTCCTACTGACCATCGCCGTTATGATCTCTTTACATTTTCTTTTGAGGGGTAACTATGTTGTCATATAAACTTGAGACACTTCAACCATAGAATTATTATAAGAATAGAAACGAATTTGTAGTTGGTGAAATGATTTCATGGTTTTTTTTCTTGTGTTTTCCTGCTTTGTTTAAAGACTGCGCAAGCGTAATATTTCATCGTAGAAGGATAGGCGAAAGAGAGAGGGAGGGAATGAGTTAAAAATGCTGACCTGATCATCGTCGACTTTTTTTGCGTCGAGAAGATCGAGGAACGTTTTCTTATAGAATCGATAGAAGCGATATATTGTTGTAGAGTCGCCGGCTAAGAATCCACCACTAACCACCGACCAATCTACGCGATAGAGATCGTTTATCGAGTATCTTAAATAAAACAACACATTAACTAATTTACATTAAAATATTGCTGATACTCTCCTCAATCATTCAGTCAGAGTGGTTAAATGACAGGTTTTCACGGATATCAAAGATAACCGGAGCGACTTTCTCATTTATAAGCAAGGTGTCTGTATATAGAGTCGATTAAAATATGATAGTTGGCTGAAACACATTGTTGGCATATTGACTGCAGAATAACTACTGACAGCTGAGTGTCATCAAAATCGAAATGAAATGAGAGAAATTGATGACTTATGAACCGAGCAACGAACCTGCTAATTTTATCATGTTCAGGTGTTAACTTTATCACCGTTATAAGACCATCGGGAAAAGTTGGTTTCCAATGACAATACAATGGAATGACATTTTTATCACCATGTCCTGCAAAAGAATAAACGTTTGCAAATTGCCTTGTGGAATAATAGAACGTCTGTCTTTTTTGCTTAAAAGAATCTTTGAATTATCGAATGAGATAGAAATTATACCCGCCGACATTTTCAAAAATATATAACAAATTTCGTTGGCTAAGTCAGATATTTCAGTTTTTTAGAACTGTATTTGAGGAATATCAATAATCAACGGCTGATAATAACGTCAAATTTTGATTGAATGATTAGATAGAAAAGTATATAAGGTGATAACTGAAATCGTACTTATTATTAGATTTCAGCTCATTAAATAAATAAATATTTAGAATTAAAGATAAAACGTCTAATAATATCGTTTCGTATGATGCTGAACTATTGCATTAGATGCGCAAGCAAAAATGCTCATTTTGAGGTCATACTAGAATTATAATTGTAAAGCAAAACTGACTTACAAATTTTAGAACTGTTTCGTGACCCTGAAATTTAAAAAAAAAACTTTTCAAATTCTTGAAAATTTTAAGACTTTCAAGTGGCAACTGGATACTGAGAAGATGATCAGTTATACTATAAGTGGCATCCTATCATGCAGATTATAGCAATTACTTGTATTGCCTATGAGTTGTAAACTATACGTGACTTATGCGTAGAGACACCATTTAAAAAAGGCTAGAATAAGTCCATTTAACAGTGTTTATCATACACTTATAATAAAACAATTTTCTATCAAACCATATACCATATCCAGCGTCAATCCAAGCGTAATAAATTGCGTTCGCTCGAAATTTGCTACTCTGTGTTGCATTATATAAAAAATAGGCTTTTGAATTGACCAATACATCGTAATCGGCACTCTTCGATTCTGGTTTATCTTTCGTCTTCGGATCGTAGTTCCATTCTATAAAGTGTAATTTTCGGCATGAAATCCGATATTAATTTTATTTATTCTATCATTAATTATTGCAACAATTAAATTAAACCGTTTTCTTTGAATTCATCATTTTTTTTTTCAACGAAAATAAATTCAACATACCACGTTGTTCAAGAGTGAGTATTTGCTCCATTTCATCACGATATCGATACAGTGGAATATTTCGTATAGTAATCTCGAAGATCTGAAATAAATTTTTCTTCTCAAAATTTGTCCTACTTATGGCTAATGAATTATTTCCACCGTAAAAATGTTCAATTTTTTTGATGGAAATTGCAAATAAATTAACACTGAAACACAATTATCTGAGTCTTTTAGTAAAAATAGCCGTTTATAAGCTTCCAACAATCTTCTCAATTCTGTAATCGAGTATCTGACCCTTATGTTATGTAATTATTAAAAATACATGTCTAAGAAAGGATATCTGTATGATGAATGTCAGTTTTCACTAGTTCACCTGTTCGCTTACTTGCGTAATTATTTAGCGTTCTTAAGCTTTTTCTGTTTTAATTTTTCATATTCTTTCCTTAAATAACGTTCGTTTTCAACGTCACTTGGCTGTTTTTTCATTGATTCAGTTAGATCTTTGCTTAATTTTCCTTAGAAACAGGTCCAAACTAATGCTCGCAAAATAATTTACTCTATTTTCATCCATCTTCAAGACAGTCATGATGAAAAGTTGTCTAAGAGCATGCAATGGATATTGCTTTTATTGGGCGAGTTTCTGGATCTCCCATACCCTCGGGTAGAGTAAGAGAGTGCAGACTCGCCTCGGTATTTGTGGAGTGTCGTTTCCGTCGAACAAATTCTGCACCAATATGATCTGTGAAGATTACCATACGATTATTTAGCGTTAGGAGATTTTCCAAATAGTTCATATATTGTGTATAAGTACGTGTGTACTTTATCCATTTCCCACGACCTATATCAAAGAGTGCAGTGACAATTATAGGCGAATCGCGATTATATTGATGCTCGTGACGATGTGAATGCTGCAATTAATATTGCTTAAGGTAACGGTAATGTTGAAAAATTATTATTATCATTTTATTATCATTCTATCAATGATAAAAAAATTTTAAGGTAACAAATAATATCGAAAAACTATTCTCTATCATTCTATCATTAATAAAAGTTATCGTTTAAGAACTACTCAACAACACTATGTGGCAAATTAATGCAAGAAAAACGAATCACTCATATCAAAATATCGACATTTCCTTAGGTAATCTATGATATTGATGCGAAAAACAGCCATACCAAAATTTTCAAAAACCTTAACGATCATTTCAAATTTTAACAGTGATAGGAACTGTTCATCGATGCCACAAATATTCCTCACTATTTATTTTCTATTAGAAGAATTGTTGCATTCCTCCATAAATTGCAATGCAAATTGCAAAGAATTGCAATAAAGATTATTAAAGAAAAAAATTTTGCCGTTAATTAGCACAAAATCGATAGAATATTGAGTTGGCATATCAGACGCTCTTTTAAAAAATTACCTTTTTGTGTTCAGTTGGTATCGTAAATGTATGCGGATAGATTTTAATAGCATCGAATGCCGCATCGATTTCTTCGAGAGAGTGATCAACACCGCTCGGATATGAACCCTCTTCGTCGCTCACTTTTGAAGTCCCCACATCCAATATGTTTTCATTTGACCATGAATTTTTTTGCGTTGATGACAACGAAAGAGTAGATGGTGACGGAGTGGGATGGCGTTTGGGCATATCAGGGATGATAAGGGGACTAGCCACCTCCGCGGCTTCAAAATGACCGCTAGATGAAGTAGAAGCGTCTAAAGATTCGATTGTTTTGAGTGCAGGATTTTGATCAATGCCACCCTTGCTTTCAAAAGGTGAAAATGGAGCCATCCAAGGAAACACTGAAATCTTCTGGCTTGATTTATTCTCAGATAGTGTAGTTACCATAGGCTTGTGATGGTTGATAAATGGTGCAGGAGACGAGGTTCCTGAATCATCTCTTTGATGAATTTGTGGATGTTTTGTTGTATTAGGAATAATTTCCGAGATATGGCGATTGTTAGAATATGTATTGGTGGCTTCAGGTATTAATTTTTGATTTACGTCGATTAATTGATGATGTTGATGATGAGAATGATGCAGCTGCAGCCTATTCTCTGCAGAGTGATTGAACTGTTTCAGCAACCACGATAACGAATCACGTGTTGCATTTGAAAGGTGTTTTTGCTTTGAAGGTTTCTGTCCTTTATCTATACTGCCTGGAGAATTCGTCGATTCAATGGGACGCATTGATGGATGACTATGGCCGTTTACGAGTGGTCTTCTTCTGGTATTAAGGTGCTGTTTGAGATCGGAAGACTCCTGAGGTTTTGTCGTTGATGTGACATTTGAGTAGGTGTGCGGAAATGCTCGCCAAGCACTTGACTGTTGGTCTCCCTCATCTGCTGATGAAATGGAAGACCTCAAGATAGAAATCGGGTGGTCCAGTGGACGATAGGGGAGTCGTTTTCCAATTTGCGAGCCGAATTCGGAATTCGACCTCTCACTTGTGGCTGATGCATGCGTCGTTGTGAGAGTAAACACAGATTCCCTTTGCCTATCAGATGCATCACCTGCTTCGTTGAGCCACCATTTGAAATGTTCGCGAATAGCAACTGTTGGCCTATGTTTAGGTGATGCTGTCACAGGAAATGATTCAAATGTAGTATCCGTTGTTCGCGGTTCCGCTAGCACCGATACCGAGTTGTTTGCGGAAGAAGTCACTGCTTCCATGATGTCCACGTTCGGCCCCTTAGTAAGTGTCGCGATCACTTCAGGTTTTTTTACATGAGGCGTTTTATAGGCTCTAATATATGCCGGTACTGTTGATGTTGCACTTTGTATAAAAGGTGTTGCAGTTGTTGTTGATGAGTGTACTTCGGATGTGACGATGGGCACGAAGAGGTTTGTGACTCTAGAAAAATAAGGGATTTTCGCTTTATATGGTATCCGTTGATAAGCTCGTGACTCCTCATCCAACGCTACAGCTTGTTGCGAGAAATCTGAGACAGTCGTAGATGTATTCATCAATGATACGTTTGTTGTAGTTTCCTGTGTGATGCTGTCAGTGATGATATTGTTTTCTTCCAATAACATATCAACGAAATTATCAACTGTCCGAGTAAACTCTGGATCGCTTTGATAAACGGCATTCTGACGTTCTAAGAAGCTATCATCAACATTGCTTCCATCATTATTAGCAGATTCGATAAAGCTGTCTGACTGGCTTTGATATACGGCAGTTGCCGATGAGATTATACGAACATTGACAGTGAATGATCGACTAGATGAACTAGGCTTTGGCAGTGAGGTGGTGATAGACGAAGAGCCATATTCAGAAGAAAAGTGTTCCTGAGCGCGAGCTTCAAAAGGCCACTCGGTTGTACGAAAGAGTTCTTCATTTTGCGATGAAGTCAATTCTGAAACTTCGGAAACGAGTGTCTGAAATATTCTCGATCAAAAGTAATGCTTTGCCATGGAACGTGGTAGATCCCCTTTCTTTCATCAGGCAGTAGAGTTTTGCGGTTTTAATTCACAGAGATGTATTCAAAGCAATGCGATCCTCCCTACCAACGCTAAGTGACAATAATTTTTCAATTTAGAATTACTTCGGAGGAAACAGCGGAAAGGGAAGGAGGGAACTCTATCAAGCAATATAAAATAGCAAATAACGAAACGCTTTAGTGAGTGACACAAAACCACAACTTTCCATAAGCAATTATAACCTTGGGCATTATATCAGTAAGCTTTAGAGCTTCATCGGGTTCTACTGACATCTAAATCTTCGTTTATTTAATTCTAGGAATGAAACGCCGCTCAGTTTCCGACATTCAAAATTTAATTTAAAATCCACTTTTATTTGTGAGTAAAAATTTTCCCACAAAATTTGCTTCACGCATATCGATCATCAGATGATTGCAGTTTAAAAAATATATCCTCTTCTTCGAGGATTCTCATTTGATACAAAACTAAAGAATTTGCAACTTGCAACAACACTGCATATCCATTGCAACAACATACAAAATGCAACAAAAACATTTCATATAGAACGAATATCGGTTAATAGAAGAAAAAAAAAGAGATAAGCAAAGAAACGATTTGCCTTCATATTGAAGATCGTCTTCATGCTCGAATTTGTTTTGCAGTTGAATTTCATCGGTATTATTCCAATGTAGACCTATGCTTTCAAAGAGGTGACGAGCACTGAGGAGATCCAAAGAAAGCAGCACAAAGCTAATAACCACCAAGAGGAGCACCAAAATAAATATAACAAAGAGTGCTATGACTCGAACATTCGACGTCTTCCTTGTTAGCATCACTCATTCTGAAAGAAAAAAAAACCTCTATGGAAATGAGCTTAAGCTTACTAACTGATAACAATGATAACAGTTGTCATCAGTCAATAAAACTGTTTGTAGCACATCAAATGCTATACTTGTGTTAATTTGCAACGATCGACAATCTTTATCAATATAATCTATCGCATTGGAAAATTAACGCATATACATTTGTGCGCAATAAATCACCATATTTCCATATATTTTATGAGAAGATAGCACATTTGCCAGATCTTTGACTGCCTATAGCTGCTCAGAATTAAACATTTCGAGGGGCTTACTGCAAAAAAATATATGTCTAAAGTCAAGCTTAACTGCCCATTAGTTGTCAGAGCAGCCGAATAATCAATTATGCCGCAAAAATCGAGCAGTATGACTACAAATGTTAGAAACTGAACATTTGGCAAGAAATTTGAATCGTATATATATATATATATATATATATATATATATATATATATATATATATATATATATATATATATATATATATATATATATATATATGTTAATGCCTCAATATTACGCCCTTTTGTCTATAATTTACTGGCAGCATCTATTGTTTAGGCGGAAATCAAAATGAACAGCATGAGGAAAATTATGCTATAAGTTTAATTCAACATTTTACTTAGAACACAACAATGAATAAGTGGATGCAAAGTACGCATTGGTGAGGAATTAAGTTTTTTCCATCGTTGACGATGAACTTCAAGTGGTTGTTTGCACAACCTTTGTTCACTCAGCTCTGAAATCAGATTCCGCTTACGTCCCCGAGTCCCCTCCTGCCTCCCCTCCCCCCCCCCCCCCCCCCACCACATGACAGTCGAGAGAGAATAGACAGATTAAATTCAACTAAAAATATTTTAATCGTTCTATAGATGGTTCCATGATTACTCGAGATAGCAACTGATAACGCTGCAGCTTGTGATTGTACATTCATCGATTGTCTATGCTTTTGCAGCTGAATTCAAGACAAGATAGTTGAACACTACACTATCAGTGACCTGCTTTTTGAAAACTGATCTCAAGGAATGTTTTACTCGTTCAGTTGGATGTTGATGGAGCGCTAAAAAATTATGTTACTTTATTTTAAAAAATTGAATTAATTTTATGAAGAATTAATGAATGTCTTTTTAAAAAATATATAAAACTAAACAAAAAATTCATCAAGAAACGATGATAATAAATTAGAAAAAAAAATGTCTCCAACGTTATTAGGCCGATCCACTAAAAATTTCCATGCTGAAATTTTTTCGCATCTCATAAATTACAACAAAATCTTTACAAAAAAAAAACGAGGAAAAGATAATCATTGATAAAAAAGATTGCAAATATAAAGACTTTCAATTTTGGTACGTATATTGTCTATCGTCGTACACCTTTAATCAATGAAATTACTGATATATCAAAAAGTGTTTTATTTTTTCATTTATCTTTTCAAATGTTATATCGAACGCCATCAAATTCATTAATAAACGAATTCAATAAATCGGCTCTCTCATAAAATCTCATTGTTTATTAATAGTTTCCGAAAGAATTTTAAAAGATTTATGATATAATTATTTAGAGATATTTTCGGTATTTACCTTTCCCTCATTCCCCCTCCCCCCCCTCCTCCCCCTCTCCCCCGGCCCACTTTGCTCCTCTTCATATTGTGAGAGATTTGCTCAGGGTGGATTTTTGTTAGCGAAACGGTAAAGGTTTTGAATGTCAGGAGTCAAGAATTACCAAGAACTTTTAAGAGGTACATCATTCCGCTTGATCAAATAAACTCCAAAGCGTCATCCAATGTGCCGAATCCAGCTTCGTATTTTTCGCCGGGCACTTTGCATTGAACTTATATCTTGGTAAAAGGTAAACAGCATGTATTGGGAACTCACATAGATTGAAGTCTAAAGATGGTATCACTATACCGTTAATACTTTGTGGTCCGAACTTCGGAAATCTCCAAAAATTTGGAGGCTCCAACTTCGGGAACTGTGGAAGTCTCAGAATCCCGCAACCTCGGAGGTTTAAACAATTTTGGAGAATACTGAGTTCTAGATTTTCGTGAACGAAAGGGTCGCAGTCTTTCGGGACTCTCAAACAAAATTTTTCTGTTGTAAACGTTAGTAGCTAGTGGATGTAATTTAATGATTGATAAGATGCTTAACTTATTTGAAGTTTATTGATCGATGAAAGTTGGACGGGTTACTTGCTCAGATTATACTTATTAAAGCTCACAATTGCAGCTTTGGTGGTTGCCAAGATGAGGCTAGCAGACAGACAGACACATACACACCCATGCGCAAATATATACCTACATAGATATGTATAGACACCTACGCACACTTGCACAGACATGCACATAGATGAATAAATGCCTGCACAAGCCTATAGTGTTTAGTGTTACAAATAAGTCGTCCACAAAAACCAATTTGAAATGAGGTAATTGATAACATGGATCATTAATAACTGCAAGAAAAAGAAACGGTAGCGCATTTGAGATGAGGAACTCGAATCACTGAAAAAAAAAAAAAAATTTCATTCACAGCATTAATAAATATGGAATGCAAATAAGCATTGAATGATGAAATGTTTTTTGAATAGTGTAATGCAAGAAAATATTAGCCAAATGAGAAAGAAATTTATATTACTTCTCTATAAATTCTTAGAAAAGAATTTCCTAACGAATTTATATACAATTCAAGATGATGTGACTATTTAATAATAGAAAGCATGAAATATGCGATAACAAAAAGAAGTGGAAAAAACGCATCATGAGTGCTGACCAAATATGTGTTTTTTTTTTTTAAATTTCACTAATTAAGACGAATCACTATAGCAAATTGACGATAAATAATAGAAAATGCACAAAAAGTATTTCAACTTTAGTCGAACCAACCGCTTCTACGGGCATTCTCGAGACGGTTCGCGCCCTCAGCTTCGACCGGTGTTACATATCTTCTGATTCGTAAAAATATATGATCATATTTTAGCAATTAAATTTTGCATAAATGAAGTTTATAAAAAAACATCAATAATACTAATTTATATATCTCAATAAATTAAACTTACAATTTTTTTTTCGCAGAAATTTCTCAAACAATTCACACGGAAAAATTTGGCATTTTGCCAAATCAAAAAATAACCTTATTAAAGGTTTCCGTATGTTGATCGAATCGATGACGTCATTTTCCGAAGAAAATTCTGCAGAATTCGTGCTGAAAATTAAACGATATCGATTATTAGGGGAAGAGTGTAAAATCGTTTTCATATGTGTCGTTAATATTGAATAATTTAATTTTATTGATTGAAAATTTCTGAATAAATGAGAAAATAAATTAAATTTTTTGTTCAAACAAAATATTATTATACAATGTTGAAAAATTTTCCACTCATTTTTTTTTTTTGCAAATATATATAAATTGCAATGATTTTATTTGCAATGCTTATCAGTTTGTCTGCATGCTTTGCATATTTCTATGCTAAAGCTTATTGCACTTATTTGAACGCGATTACAACTTTATTGATGAAAATTCAACACTCACATAATTGCAAAAATCAAATCAATTTTCGATGATCGAAATAGTTCTATGGTGGTTGCAATCTTTCTCTTAATTCGATTCCCAAAATCAAATAAGCGTGATCTGGGATAGATTTTCTTTTTTTCTATAGAAATGATCAGTGCATTTTGAACTTTGAAATTGAAATTCAATGCGACAATTGAAATTTGCAGACGGCGAGGGATGAGAGTATGGGATCAAGCGTTTCTACTCCCGCATTGGGATTGGCGCTAAGCTCTAGAGAAAAGGAGCTTTGATTCCACGGGATTGGCTTTAAAAGTGATTAGATCGTCGCCCATTTAAACAACTTCATCCAGAGCTTGAGACTTCAGACAGTTAAATCTTGGAGGATCAAATCAAGCACTGATAAAGAAGGGTGCGCTAGAAACCGACAGCTCATTTTGCTAGTTGTTTATAAAAGTTTCAAATGCAAAAATATCTAATATTCTCTTCAAAAATTAAGAATTCATTGGTGATGCATTTTTGTCTTCATAGATAAATCCAGACATGGTTATTTATGCGTATTGAAGAAATGCGTTGTAAAAAGCACGCATTGTGCTTTACAGCATAAAGCATTCTCAATATTTTCTGAATATTTGGTTGATCTCTTTGAAACGTTCACGTTAAATGAGACAACGAGAAGTTTTCAATCATTCAAATTCAACATTCTCATTTGATCTTTGCGTTGATGAGTTTTTTGATAGACGAAAACATATGAGGATATATGTTATGACAAAAACAACAAAATCATTTAAAAATCATTTGAAATAAAGGAAAAGAGAGGGAATTGACTAGTAAATGTTATCAGTACGATATATAAAGTAACGATAGAATTGGCTGAATTGATATTCTTGTATATTTGTATATTTGGACAATAGAACAGATATACTTGTAAATTAGATTCTAAGTGATGATAGTATGATTCAATCAAAAGAGTCATTTAAAAAAAAGTTTTTTAGTGAATTAAGCAAAGAGAATTTTATTAATAGCCAAGCGTTTGTTTGTTTTTTTTTTAATGAATGGAACATTCAGGGGACTCCCAAACACTTAGAAGAGTTCAAAGTTTCTATTTTTAGCATATCTTTTAGGGAGAGTTAATATTACCGATGAGAAAATGCATTTGAGAGCTCTTTTTTTTTTTAATTGCAAAATAATAAAGTTGATTTAATTTTTTTTTCTTCAAAATTAAAAAAATTATTCACCATTAAGTTCATTCTGTAAAACTATAACTCCATTTGCTAGATTGGAGAGTCCCATTCTTTACTCCACATGAGATTGAAGATATGAAGCAAAAGCATTTCGCGAAAACACAGCAACAACGCTCAGAAAGCGCACATCGAAGATTAAATAAACTAATGGAGGCGGTTTCCTCAAAGAGCGGTAGCTGAAGTATATGCTACTATTTACCTAAAATATTTTATCGTATATTTGTTTTCCGTCGCTAAGAATTAATCGGTGGATTTAGTACGACAAATCAACATCTGTATACCTATACGATTGCGATCTTTGATTTCTCTACGCTCAGTTTGCATCTTGCACCTACCGATACATGCTATAACCACATAATTCTATAGACCTTTCGTAGACAAGTTGATATGAGAAACCAACACTCAATTTATAGGTATCACTGGGCAATAGGGTGTCAAGTCTACAAACATTTATTTCTTTTCTAGATGATATGAACAATTAGTTTAAAAATATGAGGATTTGATAACTCCTTGCAGGAGAGGCAATTTCGAATCGAGAAAGTTCTTATTTAGCTCAAAATCCATAGTGCTGATGAAGGTTTAAAAATAAAATTTAGATGAATTCAGAGTGACAAAACTTGAGAAAATAGATGAAAAATCATAAAGACGAACAATCGAGAATAGCAAAAATTTTAATAAACGGATATTTAGGCGGAAATAGATAGAAATATGTGGAAATTTAAATAGGCGGATATAGGCGGAATTTAAGCGGTTATTCAGGTGGATATAAACTGGCACAAAAAAAAAGCTTTCAAAATAAAGTAAAAACATTAACTACAGTTGCAACTATATGCAAACTATTTAATCCGAAAGAGATAAAATTTGCATATAATGGATGGCTGCATGAATTTATCACTTTTTATTGTTATTGTCATCACTGTCTCCGAGGTGTTGTACAATTAAAATATGAGAAAATATATTTTTATAAGCTAAAATTTATGCATATCATTTATATTTTAAACGAAGATAAGTTCTATAATGGCACAGTAGTCAACAGTGAGGTGCTTTGCAATGGCAATAGAAATTCGAAGTGGCGAGGTGAACGCCTAGAAACGCAAACTATCGTCCATAGCTATTCGCTGTATCGTACAGTGCTGCCGATTGCTTCTCGAGACTGTCACTTGAATCTATCCAAACATGTGCCAGGTTGATTTTATTGCCACACGGAGCACCTCCCCCCACTTATGATCACCTCTTTCATATACGCTTTCAAATAGATCAGAAAGTCGATAGGTAATCTCGTAGCAAAACCTGTCACTGCCGACAGTTGGAGCTTTCCGTTGACCAATAGTTCCTGTCAGCAAACCTCAATTCAATAAGTCCGATAGCATAACATAAGAAATATAGCCACCTCTATTGCTTTATTGTCTCAATTTCTTCGTTTGATCAGATATAATTTCCCCCATCCTACCATATGGACAGATATTAAGGGACGTAGCATAAACAAGGACAATTAGGATTCAACCGATTCAGCTCATATATGATGTTGCAGCCATCTGGCGGGACGCAGCAGGTGCTCTTTTGGAACGGCATGATTTGCAGTGTGGAATGTACTATCACGAATACTCATAAATTAAAGTAATAGCAACGTCCATCATGCCATAGCAGCAGTGCTGATGCTAACGCGATGTGTTTATAAATATCACCGAACGGTATTTAGAGTACTGAATACTAATAATGTAGTAGTAGGTAATATTGGATGAAACAAGAATTATGGTCATTCATAGTGACCACTAGCTATGGCCATATTATTAGAATATTGGTGCTACTATTTTAAGCGATTATTTTCATCACCTAAATTGGAAAGTAAGCGTTATGGTCCCGTCTCTCGCATATCACGAACAGTGTTGTTGCCTTCATTCCAAAGTTTCTTCTAGAAGACGCTAAACTTGGAAATCTCTGATTTTTGAGGCTTTGAATTCCAACTGGTCGAGGTCTGAAGAATATAAGTACCAGTCATGGTGCTCAACAGGAGCACCCACTGCATCAAATGATATGAGCTAATCACACCTGGACCTGATCGACTTCATTCATCATGTCCTTCCTAATTCGAGGGGAAAAGAGGCGGTCAGGAATCTCGAGGTTTCTAGAACTTCAGCTATAATCAGGCAATAACCGGCGTTCAAATTAATAGAAAACTTCATGAATATTGAAAAAGAGTAAGATTTGACGCCTACATTCCAGCCACATTGGCAGTCATCAACTCTCGTCATATGTGCGATAGAGAATTCAGATCAGTCGTTATGATAAGGTTAGCATTCAACTCCACTTTCACTGTGGAAAAAAAATAATAATTTCCGCCCGTTTGTCAACATATGCGACAAAAATTCTAGTCAAGTTCTAGCCGAACATAGTAAGTGCTAAGTTTCCTGAAAAGCGGGAAAGTTATTACCTCTATTCGAAAATTATAGGTGAAGAGAAGATATACGCATAATTGATCTCAATAAAATTGGTACACGCATCGGTCCACAAACATTATTAGACGATATATTATCAACTTTAGACGATATATTCATTTAAACATTACTAGACAATATATTATCAACTTTTCATTTCCTATATCTGTAGTTAAAAATTTTTCTCGTTACCTTTTCTTCTTATCCATAAAATTTTCGTGGTAATTTTTCGTTGAGAAATTTACCGTAACGGTGAAAATTTACGCTCTATCCTATAGTACGATACAATATTGTAAAGTCAGCTGATTGCAAACAAGAAGATTATTTGAAGAGATCGGTTTTCTTTTTCGATGAAATGGCGCAAATGTCCATTTGTTAGACGTTTACATTTATTTTAGAAAATCGTAAATATATTCGGAGAAAATAAAAAATAAAAAATTCTAAGAAAATTCTTTAGAGATGATGGCGCTCCCACCTTATCAGAAGGTTTGCGAATTGATAACGATAAGAGCACAACTTATTCATTCGTCTATAAAATAATGCAAAGTAGAAAAAGATGGTGAAAAATATATTCTTTAGAAAAAAAGAATGAATGTTTAGAGAAGAAGCGGGCATTATAGAAACAATTGAAATATGAGAAAAACTGATATGATAGATAAATGAATAACTTTGTTCGACATTCTACTGAAATATCTGTGATCTTGAGGTTGTGACGTGAGGTTAAACTTCGTCTCTCCTAAAACATTTGTGAGGTGAGGTTGTGGCAGGAGCTCAAACTTCACCTCTTCGAAAACATTTGTGAGATGAGGCTAAACATTTTCAAAGCATTAAAACACAATCCATATGAAGGGTATTCATAAAAGTTCAACTAGCAAAGTGACGCATTTCTCCTTTCAGATACAGAAATACATTATAATTCGCAATGATCTCGACGGTGAATTATACACGAAAGATTTTCCACGTGTAAAATTACAAAACGAGACCTGTTAATGAGGGAATAACTCGAAAAATTATGTGGGGATGAGTTTGAGACAGGATAGCACGGCAGGTGTTTTTTGTTACCGTGCAGAAAAGCGCATTATGATAACGTCATGCATATGCATATGTATGCATATGTATATATGCATACATATATATTCATGCATATGCATATGTATATATGCAGTCGTTATATGTTTGAGGGGGAAGGGGGGTATATATGAATATGTCAAACCTATCGGTCGTATGCTTTCAATTATCGGGTTAAGAAATGGTTGACGCTGAAATTCATTGTCATATTCTACTATCAATGACTTTATCTATTAGTAATTAAAATTTAAAAAATGTCTCTCATAACTCACCAAAATATGCAAATTTAATAATTAACATTAATTTATTCAAAAAAAAACTTACTAAATTATTACTCAAAAATATAAAAAGAAATTTGCATCATAACTATAATGTTGCATCGATATTTGATTTCGTGAATGAAATCATCGAATGTTCGACTAGCTTAAATATAAATATGCGCAATACTATTAACATTTGTTTAATGAGCATTCAAATTGTTTTTTTCTTTTTTTCTTATAGAAATGATGAATTCATCGAATAAGATTAACGCCGAAATATTTCAATAGTGAATCGAGTGAGAAAAAAAAAATTACGCTTTCAAATGAGGCGAAGAAATGAGCGTCAATAAGCGGCTGCAAATCGGGCACCTGTGAACTATCGATACTTCCAGCTGTTCATCGAAAACAAAAAAAAAAAAAAGAAAACGTTGAAGAAAAACTTATACTATCACAACAACTGCTCTAAATAGTGCACAAATAAGAAAATTCTTAGCGAAAAACAAAAAAATTTCCACTTTTATTTCGTTTATTTGAAACTATTTTCATTTGAAAGATTTATTGAATGTGGAAATTTGATAATCTCAAAATATTCGCCGAAATAAAATTTGAAATTGCAAATGAATTTAGTAAAATATAAAGAATGAATTTTTTTTTTCCCCTCAAATGTGATAGTTTATGTTCTAATTTAGTTGGCTTAAAGTCGTATATGAAGATTTCACGCTCATCATCGCTAACATCGAAAAATTTGTCGGTTCAATGCCGCCTTTAACTTGCACAGTAGAGTTGGTGAAGTTTAGAATAAACTAATATACCGCACTTTCACAGATGGGTTTTTGTTTTGCGTTTCGAAGTCATTAATGCTATAAGATACATCAGTCGGCTTTAGATTAAGTGGAAATAGTGCGCCATATAAGATAATCAAAGAAGGTTGACAGCATACAAGCAGGTCAAATGACTATCCAGGGTGTATCGTGAAGCTAGCCTGAGGCAGGATCACGAAGATATAAAAGAGGTTGATGTACTCATACGTTCATTTCAGCTTCTAGGCTGGTCTTAAGGCCGAGTGCGCCTACGGGTGGCTGCTCGATTGCGCGAGGTGATCGACGGCAGCGCGGAGTTCGACTGCGGGATCGTGTCGGCTATTCGAGCTGTCCTGGTGTCCCTTCTTGTTTGTCACCTTATTATTCAAGTGTGATAAACTGTTCGCCTTTATAACCTGTGTTATCTCGCAATTTACTTCAGTGCATCTCGAGAGACGGTGCAGATTCACAACGAGACCTGGACGACTAGACTAGTCAAGGGGAGGCTGACCCTTACAATGATCATAGAATTACTAAGGTGTAATCATCTCATTTAATTTAATGCTGATTTTATTATTATTTATATTTATCTTCAATAGTTTCCTCTCTATTATTTCGAATCATTCAACATCACATAGCATATAAATTATTAATATTTTTTATTTTTCATCGAATAAACTTCTACAATCTGTGTGGAAGAGCGTTGCGAATAACAGCGGAATATTTTTCCAGTCGCTCTTTTAGTGGATCGACATTAACCGGTCGACTCAATTTAAGGTGGATTCGTTGCTTGCTGGAGACTAGTCGACTTTGGTGATGAGTAATAAACGCCGATCGATAATTAATTTCCGATACCCATGTTCGAGTGCTCGTTGAATACAATTTGTAATTTTTGATATCCATGCGGAGATGAATTACTGTTGTGAATTTAAGTCATATGAATCATAGGTAGCGAAATTATCAACCATATTTTATGCTATTTGCAAAAATTGAAGTTCGTGACATACTTCAAGAACTATCATATTTTGCATATGGTATATTGATTTTGTGCTGTTGTAGTCATCCAGCGAAATCGAACTCTTGCAGGATTTTTCATCCACGTTTTCAAAGTCGGCAAACGCAAGACATCTATGTCAAGCTTGCAATTTAATTACGTGGGCATAATGCTGGTGTTTGAAAGGACTTCGAATGAATTTCGAGTACTACAAAAATAAGTAAAAATCAATGTAGATGGAAGATTTGTCTTGCTAAACACGACTAGAATTGATAAAAAAATCGCTGAATTTGATTTATTGTTCTTGGCATAGTGCTAAGGTATACGGGAAATGGATATGAAATTAGAAATTCCCACTAATGCATAAAACATTTCGTCATATTTCATTGTGTTTCATTATTGTGTATTGTAAGAACGGTGTATTACATTACATTTTCATTTATTTTAACTGCTAGTTCTTAGGTGGTTTAATTTTTATTCATCTGTCGGCAAGCGTATTTACCTTTTGATAGCATTTATAAGTTATTGCTTTTTTTTGTGATTGGTTTTGTGTTTTTGATCACTCTGATATTTTATGTAATATTTTAGCGATCCGTTGAATTTGAAACGAAAAAAAAAATTTAATCCGATTATAATTTGTGCTCATACTTTATGGCCCAAAAACTAGGATAATATCTTCTATTTGACCATCTCGCCTTTCTTCGATAAAAAATATCTATAAGCTCATATCTCTCCCTTAACAGATCAAATGTTGCATATAAAAGTGTTAATGAGAAATTATAATGCAAAACCGATATTTAATGCCATGAATGCTGTTTCTTTTTGAAGTATTCATTTATGTATAATGAGATTAATGTCATTCAATTCTATCTGATGATTAAGTTCGAGGAATATGTTTTTTTTTTCCGTCCTTCTTTTCATTTCTTAAATCAAGCTTTTGCGTCTTTAATTTGACAGGTGAAGATAACTGACTCTTCAAAAGTTGGAAGATCGGAATCCCGGATTTCTTGGGGGCATTTCCGCCAGTTTTTCGAGAGTCTGTTCGCTGTGAAATTTGGTGGTGATCGGAGCTGTTCTATAAGTGAACATCACAATCTAGAGTTATGTTCGATGACTCGGATATGAATAAAATGCTAGCGATGAAGTGATGATGGCTATATTTGCATTTTAGTGCACTGCGAAATGATTTACTTAGAACGCTAACAAAAGAAATTAACAAGACGTTGATTAGGCATCATTTCAATATGCTTTATTGATAATAAAAAGCATTGTGTGTATTGATTTGTATGATGCAGTGATGTTCTCGACTTCAAAATTAACACTTAAATAGTCAAGGATTACAAGTATATTAGTGACAATCGCGTTCAACAATAATCGGTAACGAGCGTTGTGAAAAGCAGTCCGCTAATGACAGCCGTGTTTAATAATAGGCAACTAGTTTTGCATAATGCAGGTAGTTTGATATATATGTAAGTCTCTCTCGATTATAGCCGGAATTTTACTATAACGATTAGAGTTGAATGAAAAAATATTTGCAGATGTCCACAACAAATGTATCGGCCAACGATACGATGGCTTCTGTATCGCATGCGTTGTTCTCATCAACATCAAATGCGCTCAGTGATTCCCATCTTTGTTTCAATAAGGTATATTTGGAGTCTTCTTTTTCAACGAGTCTATAGTTCTTTTAAATTATTCTATAATTTCATTTCTTTTGGGCACTTTGTAGCTCAAGTACATCATGAGACAATCATATTTGTGAAGTGGATGTGCTATATGTGCGCATCTTTTATTTGTTTTTTTTTTGCCTTTAGTTAGATTTGTAACACACACACACCTGTTAACACATTTACCTTTAGTTAATGATGCTATAGGTGTTATTGCCATATGAATTTACTCAACTTTCTGTTACAATACTGCTTACTCGTAGGCAGAAATCGAAATTTTCATTGAAGATTCCCATTATCGGTTATTTTCTTGAGAAATACATTATGAGATATAGGTTGGTGAACGGAATGCTAAGCAGGGTAATGTTTGAACTAATCGAAGCATCTAATTCACCTGATGAGGAGAATTTCATGAGTGTTTGCGCCCTAGATGTGATAGAGGCAGCTGAAGGTCTGGGCTCACAAACATCGGAAATGTTCGCGATTGAAAGATTATTGGAAATATCGAAATGGGCGAGTCGAATTACCAAAGCAAAAATCATTTTTACTTTCTCCACGTTCGAGGATTGCCTGCTGTTGAAATATTGTATCGATCTGAACGCTTGTGGAATTTTTCCGTTCTGATCACATTAGCGATCAAAATTTTTCTTACCGCAAACACACTACAGCCTTTAACGATCCCTTAATTCAGGCTCACTTCGGTCGAACGGATTTCAATGTGGACCGTTTCGTAAACCTGGCTCGTCGTCGCGCCAATCTGGCGCAGATTCACAACGATCTGAGAGTCTACTTGAAGGTGGTGCAGAACTCGATGATTGAACTCATCAACGACGACTACGCAGATTTTGTGAATCTCTCGTCTAATTTAGTAGGACTTAAAGAAACTATCGAGAAACTCAATAAGGATATCGAGGTAAATGGATATTCACTGTTGTTCCTCTAGGCAAATGCCTGTCGTATGTTTTCGAGCCTCTGAGTCGTTTACTCGTAGAACAGAATGCGAAAAGCGATTATAGACGATATTTTGTTCGATGTTGAAATAGCTCTAACAATATAATGTGACATCCGATGTTACAAAATATAGCAGTTCATTTAACAATAGTTTGCAAGGTTGCGAACCAATATTTCTGTGACTAGAGGTCAGCGCACCAGCATCCTTCCTGTTCAGCTTGGAAGGTGCTGAGGGTCGAAATCGACGGTACTTTGGAGTGTTGCTATAGTTTAGGATTTGATGGGGATTCATAACGTTGTTATGAGGAAACATTTGTTTTTCCTCAGTTTCCAGGTGATATGGAATGATTTATGTGGAAGCACACGTGAAGTGATGACAGCAGCCGAATACATCGACCAACAGGCGACCGATTTAGCACAGTGCCGAGCAGCACAAATTGATCTTAGCGCGAAGATCTCATTGATTATGGCTATTGAGAGGCTTGCCGATAAAATCTCCTCGAGACCGAATGCGGTCGATTCGTTTTGGTTGGTTTCTTACATCTGCCATTAAGGGTCATCAAATCGAGATTCCCAGATCCTCTCGGGACCGCATCATATATGGGATTAAGGGTTGGCCGTTAGGATGCTGATTGCTTCATTAGTTTGCTGCATGGTGAAAGGTTTTTATCGCAGTATTCGAGCTTTCGGGGTCGAAATAATTTCACTCACTGCTGAATAAGTTTGGAATTTTATCAACTTAGGCTTTATTGTTGTACAACGGGAAGTCCTCAGAACATAAGGTTTTCCCATCGTTTTTTTTTTTTTTGCAAGATTTTGATGAGGTTTTTATGAGGAACGTCCTATGAGGATTCTTAGAAATTTCTAACATCACCTCTTATGAGACAAAGAATTTTGACCTTTTTCTTGAAGATTATATGCCACGCTGAAAGCAGTGAAACAAACCGCAATTAAATTTTTGTTTATTAATATCTAGGTGCGTGTTTGAAATCCTTTTTTTTTCAGCGGCAAACGAGTTTAAATTTATTTTAATTTCAAACTATTCATTCATCAATGATGCATCTTTGACCGATTCGCATGAATAGTTTATTTAATCTCATTCAGTTTATATTCGTTCCTAACGGATTTCATCCTCAATTAATTTTATATGTAAGCGATTGGGTTTATACCCCTAAGTATGGAACTTTAGACAGATATTGATTATATTGATTACCGTAAGACTTTCGATATTATTGTTGAAGCTGGAAGGGTACGGAGGTGTTTGACACGTAGTTGAAATTGAAATGAAAATATCTATGGGATTATATATATCAAAGGCGAATTGGGAATAGACTGTTTGTTCGCATCATAACCAATTTTCTGCGATTTGCCTCAACGCGGTGGGTTGGACCCAATTTTGTTCATGGATGGTATTTCGGATAAATAACGTATAGTTAGGTCACTGCCGGAATCGCTGTGGATGGTCTTAAAACTAGCCGACCATTGAAGGATCGCGTCTTTGATTTGCACTGATTGCAAGCACATATGGATCTCTTTGAAAAAGTGGTCGAATTTATGGCTGTTTAACGTTTTCCATGGTGAATGCTGTGTTATGCAAATTTCAAGTACCGATCCGAACGCCTACTCAAGCTTGTAATCAGGTTGTTCCCTTTGCAACTGAAGGTATATGCGGTTTTGGTGTCGTAAATTTTTGTCTTAGGCTTGATGGTCTCTCAGATGCCGTTGTCGATATGGAGCTGTGGTACAGGAAGCTGATGAAACCTGAGGGCAAGGTTGGTTGTTGGCTAAGAATTGTGGTTGCTTTGTTTAGCTGACGTTCATAGGCGTACGTTATTATCGGAACGTGTTTCAAGAAGAAATGCAGAGAGTCATTCTTCTCAATCTTCCGCCATGCACCGAGTCCCTCCCTCCTTGCTCTTGCCGTCTCCTATCGTCCTTTCTTGACCATTCGGTTGTTCGTTGTTCTTTTTTTTCCAATCATTATGATTATGTTTCATATATTGTTTACTGTTTATTTTGCCATCGCCAGATTATGCTGCGGTTTTTGAATTTAAAGTTTATTTGAGTTTAAGCTTAAGGTTTTTGAAGTTGAATTTAAAGTTCGATTCGCAGGAATATTTTTATGGGATTGGACGAAGCGGTTTCGGCAATAATATTTATTGCGAACTATTCTCATATTTGTGCAAAAAAAATGCTTTAGTAAATTTATATTTGCAAAGCGCATTAGGACGATTTCTTATCGATGCGTACGCATGCATATGTGCTAATCTTTGTTAATATTTTTATCCGGTAGATTCGAGTCATAAACCTTGAAAGTTCGTCGGCTTTTGAGCAACCAATACGACAGCTATCTGTGCTCAATTTGAAATTATTTCATTAACACGTTGAATTGGGGTATGGACACTCGAAATTTGTTTTAGAAATTTATACACACTTCCGGCTGGTTGCTTATCATTTTGAAAGCCGTTGGATCCGTAAAAACGCTTTTTCTAGATTTGATTGAGCGGTTTCTAAGCTTTATTAAAACTAATTTTTATTGAAATATGAACACCTTGTTGCGCATATTGTATTATTTGTTGACATTTCATGAAGTTGGCTGACGTTTTGAGAGAGGTTTTAAAAGCGCATTTCTTAGCAGCTGTCGCGATACGCTTTCCCACTTCTTTGATACAACAGTACCACAAAAATGGGCCATTGAATTTCCCTCACGAAGTCATGATTGTTATGGGGGGAGGGGGGTTGAGTAAGTTTCTAACCGTCTTCCCAAGTCATAGTGTGGCATTAATGTGCACACATAAACTAGTTGAAATGGTTAAGGCTATGTGATGTTTACAGTTTGGCGATGCAAGGAACGCGTGTCTGATGCATGTGCAGAAAATGAGTGAAGAATGGCTGTACATGACCTGCAAGGAGAATGTGTCAACACGGGAGCATTATTGGGAATCCTGACGCTTATAGAAGAAATTGATTCGGCAGTGAGCAGGGTAATGACCGAGGTAATCGATCCGAAAATCGAAAAGCACACCGCTGATCTTGGATTGTTCCTGGACAACGTTCTGACGAAAATGATAGAGGTGAATTGCTTTGATGGTTTTTTGAACGATGGAATCAGATTGTCACGTCGAGGTTGATTTTGACTTAGTTTTGCTGAGAATATTATCCTTTTTTATAGGTGATAAGTCGGGAGGGTACTTCTTATATTTGTTTAATTATTTTATTTTGTTTCTTCGTCTGGAAGTGGGGAACAGCTATCACAGTCAGTGCGGATACGGAAAAAACAGAAGAATAGTCACCGGAAGTGACCACAGTTATTGTTTAGAATGAATCCTCGACTTACTTTTGACTTATTTTAAAAATGCTCTAAGCTGTATCAGTTTTCGCCTTGAGCTGTAAGAAATGATTTTTTTTTGCAGCCGAGCGCTGAAGGTGTGGTAAGGTTCGCTTAGTTATAGGCGGCGGGGGAGGAGGAGGGGGATGTCTTTTTGTTTGTCGATGCCGGAAGAGCTTCTAAGATATTTATTCCGATGAAAATTTTATTAGCCGTTTTTTTCGATCAGTTTCTTTTTAATTTTAATTAATGGAGAACTTTTGCATTTTTGATATCTCTCAGGTGCTCGTATAGAGTTGTTTTTGATTCCTCTATGAGGGAAATATTGGTTACTCAACTAGAGCAAAGAAAAAGGGGGAAATTTTCGCTAAGAAAATCTGTTAAGTTGGAGATTTTTGAAGAGGTGCTTAGTGCTATCCGATGATGATAGATATCTCTGCAGCACTTATTAGTTGGCTAAGTTAATCGATTTTTCGACTATATCAATAACTTTACAGTGACATTTGAGAGTCGTTCATAACAAATAATTCCTTACAAAAGGATTGGAGAATACCTATTTTTTCTCACATTTCAAGTCATTGTGAAATGTTTTATAGACGTGGATGTGTTATGACGTGTCAAAATGAGACGCTTTTATTTCAGATGCGAGAAGAGTGGTTAACAAAGTTGGCCAAAAATGCGTCACGTGTATCGACAATATCACCATTCCTTGACAAATGTCTCCTCACATATGTGGTTTCTCTCTTGGATCTGGTTCGGTTTTGAATCATTTTCTTTTTCGATTTTTTATTTAAACTTGATGCTTTACAAATATGATGCTTAATATGGAAAGTTTTTTCAACTTTTTTTGCCTTCCACGGCTAATGAAGTATTCATATTTTGCCTGAAGTCTTACTTTCGCGGTTCGCTGAAGTATTAAGAATACATCCGGAACGATACACTCATAGGGATATCTTCAAGGATTGTCGGTAGTCAAAGTTGTAAACACTGTAGTGTAACCATTTTCGTGTCCTCGCAGTAAGAACGAGCACTGTTTGTTTCCTGATCCGGAAACGCGACATTGTATGATGTCGATATATGATCACTTTCGCTGATCTATCGCCTTTGATTTACAAGCTTCTTTCAACGTAATGGGGAGCTGCCGCTATGAATGATTGGAATATGTTGTAGAGAACTTAGGGAACTCGATGATTTAAGGGAAAATCGAGCAGTGATATTAAATGTGAAACTTATTGGTACAATTCTGAAACATTAACTCATGCTATTAGCAGCGTCGTTTGAATGAATATAGTGTTATGAGATATGAGAATCGAGCAAATTTATCTGCTATCACATCTCTTAGAGATAAACCCCCGTAAATCCAGGTAATGCATAGATCCTTTCACTCGATATGTACAGCTGTAAAATGGTGTAGATGGGGAACTGCATGTCGCATAAATGGTGCAAATTGGTGACATTACAAGCGGAGCTCTTATAGGCGGAGTGCTAAGAGGGAGTTAACTTGTAATGTTGATGTAGTAAATTAGTAAGCTTTTGCTGATTTACTCCTTTATTTAGTTGTAGTAATATAAAATTTCAGCATTTTGGTTCGGTGCTCATTCCAAGTGACAATCGACTCTTCCATCGATGTTGTTCGGCAATTTATAAATTTATCTCAAATTGGCCCGATGCGTCAAAGTCGCGTACCGTTCTACGAATGATTCGCGATCGATTCAATTTGATTGTTTATTTCAAATTGGAAACACATCAGTTTCTTTCTGATTTAAATGAGCGTCTCGATCCGAAAGCATTTCGATTTGTCAGTGCCGATACGTCAGTTAGCGGCGGTGATACCGCCAAGAAGCGAGAGAACGGTTCATTTTCACTCGAAATTGAAGAGAAAGTACATTGTGAATGTTCGGCAATTGTGATACGAGCATTGACATCGCTATGGAGTGAGGATATTTATTTGCCGACACTATTGGATAAATTTTGGGATTTCTCGTTGAAAATGTTGGATAAATATTCGAAGTGGCTGGATGCGTTATTGAAGTAAGTTTACAGTTTTCGTAATTTCAAGTGATAGGTTACATAGTAGGTAAGGTGAGAGGGTACTCGATTTTTTTTTCTGCTTTACTTCAAGTTTCCGTAAGGTCAAGCTTCCGTAGAGCAGTACTCCACATTTTTGTGAGGTTAATTGATGATCCAAGATGACTATCTTCCTGCTTCGGAGCCCCCTGTGATTCCTTTAAAATGTTCTTATTTAAAAGGCAAAGCTTTTAGTCCTGCTAATCTGCATGCAAAACTTGTGCCTAGGGCTGTTCTTCGAAATTATTTAAAAGGCAGCAAAGCTGTACCGATCCATTCACGATAATTAAGAAGCAGGTCCTGCTAATCTGCATGTAAAACTGAGCAATATTCGACCGAAAACAGCAACGGAAGAGGAAATTTACAAGCCATCGCCTTGAGACGATCCTATCCAACTTTATGCTTATATTTGGCTGCTTAGTCCGAGAACCTCTCGTCACTGAAAGCAGTAAAAAAAAGAAGTATTACTGGATCAGAAGCAATTTTCCTTATTTTTTGCGATAAGAAGCAGTTTTTCTTCTCCTTGAGCTTGCCGTATACTTCCATCAGCCGTAAAGGTTGTGCAATGAGTGAAAATCAGGATTATTTTGATATCCTGATGAAATTTGGGTCTGTCGAAATGTGGGGGGGGGGGGGGGCGTTGATTTATGGCAGGTTTGAAACCTTAGATAGTTTCCACTTTGTCTATGTTATCCCGCTTCAAAGGGGATTTCGTTTCGATGGAAGGAGGTCTCCCAATTACCGATAGTCATTTCCTGTCGTTGAAGGTATTTCGGAAATGGTGGCAACTGCATCGAGGGAGTGGATACATGGCGTGCATTGTGTGCTGTTTATGTGGATTGTTCAACTGTGGATGCACGCATTTTTGAGTTAGCACTGTCGTCGATATGGACGAAAATTCGTGAGCTTGGAGTAAGCCTCATTGGTTGTGCTATTAGGTTGTTGCCGATTTATGTTCAAGGTACAGAGTCGTCGGTCCACTAGTGCTTCATTCTTATTCTCGAGATGCTGTTGTGTGAGGGCACGTTTTAGCCTCCAGTAACCTCAGGCCGACAAATTTCTTATCATTGAAAGAACAAACGACTGGAACATTTTAAATCAGAATTTCCGTCTTGATACCGCAAGATGTCCCAGACCACTGAAAACATCTTGTTTTTCTCTTTCTTTCTTTTGCAAGTGAGAAGTGTAATGACGAGATTTTTTTCTTCCGCAGATTCGTTTAGGTTTTTTTCGAGAAGGGAAGGGGGGGGGGAGGGAGAAAAAAGGCTGTTTGAAGTTACGCAGTAAAGTTTTATTCAGATCTTTAAATGCGTCCATTCGCTTCTAAAAATTCTATGTTAGCAGGTGGCGGTGTTGACATCGACCAGTGCGTGATAAGGGAAAGGGCATCGATGCAGTGCAAATCGAATTAGCCTTTTTCAACAATGAGGTAGAATCTAGAAAATTGAGCTCACGTCATCCACTTTTTCAAATCCATTTTATGGCACTGGAGAGAACTGAACAACTCTACGAAGGGATACGGAGGCGAAAACAATCTTCCAGCCAAGAGAGATGGAGACATGGAGAGGGAATAAACCATATAGTCGCCGTAGGAGAATATTCTACAGGGTTGATCAAATAACTCGATCTGTTTAATAATGTTGGAAAATAGCAAGACTGGGGTTTTAATGTTGTTCTTTACTAAAAGGGTGTGAAAGTTTTACAAATTATATCAGGTTGTACTGAGGCCGAGAATCCTATAAATGAATCCAAATTAGTTGAATTGCTGAGTGGGTGGAACGTCGATAAACGGCGTAAGTTGATTCTGTAATGTTCTACTTTGCATAGAAGCTTGGTTAGGAGATGTTATGTTTAGTTTGGGTTGTCGATTGCAGTTGGATGTCACTCCATTTGGTCAATGTCTGTCTTCGTTTTCGTCCCGTATTGCTAAGAGACGAAAGGAATTAGAGGATATTATTGTGTGCAACATCGTCGCATCTTTGACCAAGGTTAGCTCTATGGTTGTGCAAGATGTCGTATATATATATATATATATATATATATATATATATATATATATATATATATATATATATATATATATATATATATATATATATATATATATATAGTACATGAATGAATACCTGTTCGGCACCCGTTTCTGGCGAGAAAGGAAAGATTTGCCAAGGTAACAGCTTAAAATGGTTCGCGAGCTGGATGGGAGGATTGAAGTTGAATTTGATTCTTTAGTAATCATGTAAACGGTAGAAATGCGGATTTTGCAGTGGTCATTTCTTTGGCTTACTGTTTTAGCATTATTTTCTTCGAAACAAAATTACCCCCTAATGAATCCTCTGGTTGAAGTATTGTTTGAGGTAATGGACGGTGTGTCAGATATCCCAAGACATTACCGCTGGACTAAGAAGCCTCATCCAACCGAAGCATCGCTATATATTAGTGAGGCATTCTCGGTTTTCGAGTCTTTTACGGTTATTGTTCATTTATTTCTTTTATTTGAATCTTTATTTTTCTTTATTATCCACGAGAGGAACTAGAATATAGTATGTCTCCGCTAGTGGGTTATTTTTTTTTTGAAGAAAAAGACATATTGTGATGCATCATGAGACTTCGACCGCAAATAGAGGTGAATTTTATAGATATCTGTTATATTTATACAAAGAAAACACTAAGTTAGTGTGCAAAAAGAAGAGGCAGATAGGTTTTTGGCACCGCCTACTTCTTTCGCTCCTTCCGAGTTGAACAGAGGGAACAATTGTGAACGTCTGTTAAATTCTCCCATCCTTTTCTTGATATAGGTCGTTTCATTTAGTTTCTATTAATAAATTTTGTTGCTTTTCCCCCGCCGAGTTCCAGTTTGTTGAGCAGTTGTTTGGATTGTGGCTATTTTGGATGGCGGCCATTCTGGCTTCCACTCCCTCCTCTCCTATCCCGACCTTCCCATCCCAGTTCTTCGCTCTACTCGGAAACTCCAAATATCTTGGTGAGTACCACTGATAACGTTGAATTTTCTTTTTTTAGGACGAGGTTCGTGAACGTTGCTGGGCTGATGAGGATATAGAGAACGTTTCGAAGAGAGTACTTGCTGAATCGTTGGATGCGTTTTGTGTTAAGGCGGAACAGGTTGGCAACTGTTTTGTTTCATTCATCGACAATTAAGCGCTTTCCGCCCTCCACCATAATTTAAGCGCACTCTTACCGGCAAATTTGTAAATCCAAAGATCGCGGTACGTAAATTTTACAGAGAACATGGCGATGCGTTTAACGATTGTTATACATATTTAGCTGTCAAGAAAATGAGTGAGAATAAACCGATTTGAATGGATGCGCTTTTTAGATCAGATGAAAAAAAATGCTGCATTTTCTTATTTTTTAATTATTTTCTTACTCGGATGCAGGAGTTGGTAGGCGTTGAAAGGATTTTTTAGGATCATTTTAAAGCATTGAAGCAAGGCATTAAGCTAATGTAAGATATTAACTGAGTAATTTTGCACTAAAATGCTAACCCGAAAGGAATTTGGGATATGCAATAAATTTCCCGAGAAATATATTCCTTGTTATGCGATGATGTAGCATCATAGCGTTGGGTAGTTGATAGGTATGTCGCTTACAGGAGTTGGTTGCAAATTATTCGATTGGGATCACCTTGGATTGGTTTTAATTGCGAGGGTTTAGTGTTGCTGACATTCTATGCAAATGTTTAGTGCTGCATTTGAGGTGGCTTCTAAAGTGAATTCAACGAGAATGATAAGGCGTCGAGTTTATAACTTAGGAATTGCACGACCGCTGATGTTTGGTTGAGTTCGGACGTATTGTTGATCCACCATCGTTTTATTAACTGATATTTCTTGCCTTTGCTGTTTCACCACTTTCATGAATGTTATAACCTGCTCCAATAGAAATTGGATTGTAAGCGGTGATCTGGCAGGATTTAGCTAGTCGTTTGGGTTTGATAAAGGCACAGGTACTATAGAGAAATTCGAGGGTTTATTTGCTGCCTAATTCGTTGGATACATGAGTGGAGTGAAGTTTTCTTGACACTCTCATGTTTAACGTTGAAGTTCTCTTTCCTTTTTCCGTTATAAATTATTCTGTTTCTTTTTCTTTGCCATTTTTTAATGTTCGTTGTGCACTCTCATATGTTTTGATTGATTGTTTAATAAGCCTGACTATCAAAATTTCTGTGGGACTTTTGAGCTCATTAAACCCAGGGGTATTGCTTGAGGATACTGCGTTTCCTCATTTTGTTTAATGTTTTAAGGTGTTGGATTCAGTCGAGCAAACTGGTTCGAGCCTTCAACGTTTCAAGCGGAAGTCAGCGACTGGTTCAGCTGATGTGAATGCAGCCGACACGGACGAAGGGAAAATTCGAAGTCAGCTGATCTTGGATCTCAATTATTGTCGAAGTCGTGCGTGTGCAGTTGAAATCGATGTGCCTCGCATCGACAAATTGATGTCTCGTGCTGGCTCAGGTGTGGATGGAGCAATCAAAACAGGACCTATTCTTTCACTTCCTGATATGGCGGTTGTAGCTGAGTGAAAAGCCGTATTTATTGCGAGTTGTAAGAGGCGCGTTTATCATTGGGATGGGACCGGAAAGAGGCGCGTTTGTAAGGGGACAGTACCGGAAAGGAAGGTGGCCGAGGTGGACAGAAGTGTAATCTAATGTGGGGGGAGGTAACAATGCAAGAGATGATATTTAGTGGCACACTGAAAGTGAAACTTGCACAGCAACTATAAAGGGATCGATTCTAAGTATGGTTGTATTGCGGAGGAATATGAGACTTGCGATGAGTTTTTCATCGAATTTTTGAATTTCACTATTGAATTTGCACCTCGGGGTTTTGGCGTATTTATTAATTATGCATCATTTTGATATATTTTAGGAAATTGAGGGATTTTTTTAAAATTGTATCGTGAGATTCTTTGAGGAGTCTTCCGTTTCTTCCGTTTCACGATGTTATTTATTCTATTTCGACGTTCTGATCGATCACCTATGCATTGATTTTTTGTGTCGTTCCTTGCTATCTTTTTTTTTCAAAAACTGCATTTGAAATTTGCGACAACTTGGCGTCAAAGAAGGGGATATCGACGATGTTGCTGCCAAGTTGTTTCACCTTTGCTTGTCATGCTTTGAATATATCCACGCATGACTGCGTCCACTCCTTCGATCCGGATTTTAAAAATTTGCTGCCATTTGTTTTCAATTTCTTTAAAGGATTTTAAGAGGAATTCGAGACGGGATTCGGACTCAAAACGGCGGTATCCAAAATGATATGGATTAACCGTAGATCTTTTTTTTTTCAGTTGCCACGTTTTGTGTTCATTAATTATCTCTTATGGTTAGTTAAATTATTTATTCTTCCTGAAACGGAGGGTATGAGAATAACTAAACTGTGGAATCATTTCCAAGGAGGTATGAGGTGCTGTACACTCGTCGCCGAGTATGTGGGATACTCGTACAGTTGTTCGTCAAATATTGCGTCTTTTGCGCTACTTATAGACACCGTGTCAGCGCAGGATCAATGCTGACTTTTGTCCTCTAAGTTAAGCTTGATAAGCCGCTTCACCCTAGTGAATGAGCGAATGAAAGATGCATTCAGCCTATCTTTCTATCGCCGTCATATCCTCGCTGCCCATCTTTCTCTGCATGATTTTTTTTTTTCGATTGCAAATTTTGTACGTTTTATACGGGATCTCTCAGCAGCCATTCTACTTATGCGTAATTTTCTCAACCGTTTGGGGGAGGGGGGGGGGGGGGAAGTTGTACACGTATGCCTAGGTAAATGAGGTGAGTGGAGGGAATGAAAATATGGCTAGAACCACAGCTATGCTGTAGTAGCCAAGCAGTGTTCTTCGTCGTTCAACAGCTATCACTAGCCAATGTCGTCTTTTTCTAGCCTTTTTAATGTCTCTCCTGCGAAGAGTTGTTTTGTCAGTGTTAGGCCTACCACATGCCACCATATACTTTTGTCAGTTGTTGTCGGTGTGAATCCAATGTGAAAGAGATACTAGCTGCTATCATTGGTATCTTTTTCATTGTTAATACCAGCGTTAAATGTTCGACTGTTCACATCTCTTCACATTAATAGAATTATTACCTGTCGGGCTTGTATTCTGTTATTGACATCGCCTGATTTTAAACTCTGCTTTTCGACAGCAGCTTTTTTGGGTTGTTGCGAGTGGTAGAGTAAGATGTGGAGGTTTGATTTGACGGTGTGATGAAGGCCTTCTAGGCCTGGGAATGGAGGAGTTGGATGGGGGAAAGGGGGCTAGGTGGAGGGAACGAGGCGCTGGGTGGGGGGAAGGAGATCTTCGAGGGACAAAACGTCGATTAAAGTGTTCAGTGGCCCTCTTCATACACCGCTTTAATCGGTCATTATTTGTCTCCGTGTTGTTTTATCGGCTGATTAATCGCTTCTGCGAGATCTCCATTGTGGATTTTGTAATTACCGTGCCTTTTTTTCCAGCACTGTGATCAAATATTTATTGCGGCAGAATGCTTTTTTTTTAATTTCTTGGTTTGCTTCGCAATATCTGCTCATTGCAAATGTTAACTATTAGATGGTAATTTATTTATTCTTTAATAATATTCTTTTAATAAAGTATTTTGTTGCGAATTATTTTTAAGTTCCAAGGAATCCTGTATTTGATTTCAGGTCAGTATTTATGAATGCTGTTGATTTATTTATTTCATAGTATTTATTAAGTTAAATATATTTAGAGCCTTTGTATTTCAGGTAATTCTAATAGTTCATAAGTTGGAAGTAATATAATTTATCAGGTTTAATTTTTTTTAAACTTTTTCAAACTTAGAGTAAGGTGTAACTATTTAGGTACTTTTATAATCCACTTAGAAATTTGATATTTAGTTATATTAGGGTTAGAGTGATTTTTTAAAAACACCATTGAAATATACTAATAGAGAGGTCTTTTCTTTTCAATCAAAGAAATTAAATTCATAGTGATTTTCATTACGAATCGGTTTATTGTGAAACCTTTCGAGGTGAATGCAAGAAAGAACACCTTGATGTTTCGCGATAAGATTGCCTAAGAATTAGTGGAAATTCAGCCAAATATGTTTGCCTTTGGTATGAAAGGTGAAATTGATAGAGATGGAGCGGTTATGAATCAATGAGCTCAATCCTTCTCATAGTTTTGTTTAGAATTTGACAGGATTGTAGTGTTTTTTTTTTCTTGTTTTATTAAGGTGATCGGTATGGTTTGAGATATTTGAATGCGTTGGATTTTAGTAGTCTTTTGTGACCCATATATTTAAATAGAATAAAATTGAAAAATAGTTATTCAATAAAATAGATCTGAATTAATTGTTTTTATTGAAGTATGACTAAGACAGACAAGGTAATTGTACTCGTCCTTGTTGACGGGTCAGATAGCATCTAATTCCTCAATGTCTAAAAAGTTTTAAGGCATCAGAGTTTCTTGTGGTCGGGGAACTTCGGCAGTATAAGGGAAAATAGGAAAGGGGCAGTAGAAAAGATAGTAAAATCTTTGGTTTTGCATCCAACTTTAATTTTTTTTCTTTTTGGAGGAAAGCGACATTGATGCATATACCATCGTTTTCATTTGGCTCGTTATTTTAGAATCAGAAGCATGACGACAACGTGGGCCGATATCCAACGCTTAGCAGCCGATCTGCAGCGTGTTCAACTCGCCGAAGGAACCAAAAAGTAAGTAAATAAGCGTCTGGTGCAGAAATTGCACTTGGCGACAAATGGACGTTTCCTGAGATATGATGTGTTAGCTCGAGATACAGGTGGTGTTCGTTGTGCTGCTGCGTTATTCGTGCCGCTTTTTGTTCGTTCGCGTTTGAAGGTGATTTAGGTGAAGAGGGACTTGTAAGTCCTAATTGAGTTAGTGAAGATGGGGAAAGAAGTGGGTGTTAGGTTGCACAATCCAGAAACCGGATTTGGAAGGACCTGAAATATCCGGTTCAGAAACTAGGTTTGGAACGAACTGAAATACTGGAGCCATGATAAAATGAAGCCTGGCCAGCTCAGTGTTGCGTTGATTGATGTTGTTTTTGATTGTTGGCCAGATGTTGCAGTTATAGAAAAAATAAGTGAATATTATGCTATATATCACAAAGCCTTTATTTTGTTCAGTTTGATTTTTAAACCACGAAGGAAATGAAAGATATGTTTTTCAAATATGGCATAGAAATGGTTTTGTTCTGTCGACTGAATATTGATTAATCAGTCTTTTCTATCGACGGACAGATTTTCCGTTGAAACAGTTTCCACATCATCTGTATAGCCCATGTGCTTTTATATTTATTGCTTGCCGTGTTGCTTTTATTGCTCTCCTATATATGCCCAAGAGCTTTGGGAGAAGTCCTCGTGCTGGTATAAACATCAAGAATGATGTCAAAGATGTTGGATACGGGAGAGGAAAACGTAGAATATTTCGTTCTTGAGAAGGATGTTGATGTTCTAGTGCTAGCTTCATTTTTGAAAAAGGTTAGTCAACCCCAGCCGCCGCCAAAATCATGCTAAGAATTATGAACTGCATAAGACAATAAAGTAGCAGTCGTTTACGTTGCATTTTACCGAGGTCGGAAGCGCCAGTCGGAACAAACAGCTCCGTTCCTGGATTCCTTTGCAGGATTTCCTTTGCAGACTTAGTGGATGTTTATTAAGGATGGCATACTCTAAGGCTTCAGAGAATGTTGATCGTGGTCATAAGGATGTTTAGAAGGTTTTCCGTTTGACCCCGACATCAAGAATTCTGAGTAACACCCTAAGAGTCGTAAAGAATTTCTTGGAGCCTTGAGACTCTCAAAGAAGCTCTAAGACGGCTCAGAGAGAAATCCCTTTCTTGTCCAAGCCTGATTTTTTTCTACTACCATGTAAGCCAGTTCTTTAATCAAAAAACATCCCTCTTGGTAAACCCTTTGTGCTGAATAACTCCGTTCTACCTCACAGACAAGAGAATGTTTTGTTTTCGCATGTTTCAAACGTTGTATTGCTGTGTTTTGCAAGAAACAGGACTATGCCAGTAAAACCCTAGAACGGTCTAATATCCCAAGAATCTTTATTCGAGTAAGGACGTAAAGGTATCCTTCCAGTTCCCGGCAGCGTCATATTTTAAAGACTTGCTGTGGAGTACCATAAACTATAATGACGTTCAATAAAGTGATCGTGTTGAGGCTGTCCGAAAGGAATTGTGTGGAGGTGGTGTCGATGTTAATGGCGTCAAAGGCAATTGATATTGTGTTCACAAGTGACGGACATGCCTACCTCACGAAGAAACACTTGCTCACCGAAATCAAAAACGAGTGCATCGGAAGAGGTCAGGAATATTTGCAGCTTGAAGGTGGATGCAACTTGGCAGCGACCTAAAGTAGCTGCCTGAAGGGTTACTCGCCGAAGGTCGTGACCACCAAGCTTGGGAGAGAGGAAAGTATGAGTAGTGTCTGAACAAATGGTGAATAAAACATTGCGTCGATAGGAGACTAGTTGGCATCAAACACGCCAAGACTGCTTTTGATTCTCCAAGCTTCCTCTCTAGCTCTCCACCTCCCCCCCCCCCCTTCCCCCCAACCCTTTTCTCTGCTATATAGTTTCATTTGCTTTCGTCATTCTTAGGTTTTTTTTCGTTAAAGAAGTCACATTTTTATGTTTGGGAAAACAAAAAACTAAGCGTATTAATTTCGACAGTACTGCCAGCTTAATGCATCATGCTTGTCCATTTTTATTGACTATGTTCTGAGGGTGATGTGGGACATTTGCGCCACGAAGTATTTGCACCTCGAACGTTTGTTCTGTGGTGCATTTGCCCACGGTGATGCATGTGTTATTTCATCGGCATTTTTATTATTTTCATAGGGATTTTATTTGCGGGAATTTGCAAAGAAAACAATTATTTCCTACTCGCACTGCATTTAACAGAGAGATTGGAGGTAGCATCGTAATGAGTAGGAGGGATTCAGTTTACCGCTGTGACTGATATCATGGTATTTCTGCTTCCATTAGCCAGCATTCCCGCAGCGTTCGCTGCACTTTCCCTTTCTCAGAAGTGAGATAATTTGATGCTCTAAATCACCTCATTCTCATTTAGTCTGACTTGATCGTTTACTATGGTCGGTTTCAATTGAAAGCGTCATCATTTTAGCTATATCTGTATATCAGCATGACTGCAACTTGGTCTTTTTAGTTTTTCTGGAAACTGCACTTGAACTGGAAACTGGAAACGTTTTACACTTCATTGTGCAATTTAGCGGATTTGACTTGCCTGTTTCTTTTCACTCATTACAAACATTCGTCCACTGTTTAATTGGATAAGTGTCTTATCTTCCCAATCCTATGTTACAGGTATTTCGCCGAGGTATTCTTGATGAGGATGTTGTTTTGCGTATATTTGTATTTAAATTTCAGGTGGTCGGGTGTCGCTTTCCGATTTGGCACATACCTTAAACGTGGACTACGAGCATATTGAGAACTCGGTAGCTGTTATACTGAAGCAATCGAGTTCTTTCGTACTGTGCAACGCTGAGCTTATCGCCAGGTTTTGTTTTTTTTTGCATACACGGGCATCTTTACAGATCGACTCCCTTTTCCCGTTGTATTTCACTCAGCGGTAATGCCCATTTTAAAATTCATTCTTCAGGAAATGTGGGTGGGGCTAGTCATGGTTTGTCAGTGAACGCTTCATGAGTTTAAGCTTTAATAATACGGGCTTTCTGTTCATTCCGTTCCCCGTGCAGTATTTGCCATTCTAGGAAACTATCTCTCACCTGAGGCAAAGTCGTTAATCATATCATATAATTAAAGATATAGCCCTCTTTGATTAGTTCTGTTAATTGAAGGGACTATGTGGATTCTTTATGTGTGGAGCTAAACGAGAGGTTATCAGAGACAGGCGTGTTATCGGCATCACAACTTATCAAGACATGGGATTTACCGAGTGAAATATTCTATGGATTGGTGCTAACCGAAATTGGAAACAAAGTGGAAGCGATGATGGATGGCGATATGATTTATACGAGTGCGTATCTCAATGCACAACGCAATCTTCTTAAGGCGATACTCAACTCGCTTACCAAGTTTGTCTCATTTCTCTCAAAGAAATTCGAAGCTAACATATACCGTATGGCCAAAAACAGTGCCCCTCTCTTGGGATACTATAGAAAGCATATCCTATCTTGATTAGCAATCCGTTCCATCGATAGAAGCTGCTTCGTTGTGGTGAATTTCGCCCGATTTTTTACCTCTAAAGAGGTGCAAAGAAAGTGCACATACTTGAAGAATCTAACGGTGCAAGTGTATACGAAGAGATGAAGGTCCGTGGCTTGGCCTGTTTTGCAAGACCCCATTTTGATTCTATATTGGTAGGGATTGAGGTACTCACCCGTGAAGGTGGAAGAAAAGGAAGCGAGGAAGCGTTTTTGCGTATTTGCCGATTCGAATTCAAATTGAGTTTATGTGGTTTTAATTGCGTTCAACTACATATTTTATAGTTTCCAATTGGTTTCTCGTTGTTTAGGGTCAAACTTTGTGTTTTGTATAGAAATCGATAGAGTGCAAAAGTTGGCGTCTTATGGTGCGATAATTATTGATTGAATCAGCAGCATCTGCACGTTTTTATAGGAATGACAACTTGTTTACCATAGTGATGCATCATGTTTTGTTCTTATGCAAATTTACAATCTTGTGTTCGGGAAATGTTTTCACTGGGGAGGGTTTACAGCTTTCACTAGGCGCCTATAGGGTTTACCGCCTAACCAATCCGGTAGTGTGTCCGGAGACGACTGCATTTTTTCAGACATGGCCTTTGAAACCGGTGCAGCCGGATTACTGATCTATTCCTTTACCTATTGAGCGATCGGATGGAGCAGTCTTGTTATTGGTTGTGTAATGATTGTTTTAGAGTGACACCGATGGCGAAATTAAGTGCCCACTTGAACTTATCGCCCTCTATATTTTGGTCGATTTACGATGATCTTGCTGCCAGCAATGAAGTAACATTTTTTTTCTTACTTGCTAATTGCCAGCTTAACCATCATTAATAATCTAGCACAGAGCGTATTTCATGAACAGATTAATAAAGGGGATATATATATATATATATATATATATATATATATATATATATATATATATATATATATATATATATATATATATATGGCTTAAATATCCCGCCTAAATTTCCGTCTTATAAATATATCTTTTGTTGTAAAAGCAACAAATGTGCGCATTGCCTCATCAAACTGTTATCCTCACTAGCCTTATCGCAGCAGTGGCTTTCTATTATTTGTTTGTTCATTTGTTTACTTCAATTAGCATTCCGCTATCAGCAGACATTTATTGTTATTGTTTCATATGTGATTTAGGCAATAAAAAAAGGATTTATTCATGAGCGGTTTTCCTCTTTTTTTTATCACGCTTCCTTATGGGGATTTTGTGTGAAATTGATGGATTATTATTATTGCGCATCCGCGTCAATCGGCGTTCCATTAGATCTATTTAGCCAAAAGCACCGACCTTTTGCTACTTCCGCTTCTGAAGCGTACCAGAGGAATTCCTTCATGTGGTTCATCTTTGCGGTCATAGTCACAATGTGACTGTTGTTTGTGTGTTTCATTATAAACAGGCAATTTGGCTTCTTTTGTTCTCATACGCGTAGCTGTTGGTGGAAGTTATTAAGGTATAAGTGTAAGCATTTGCTATGATTTGTTAGAGCACTAGGTAATTATCGCTTTTATCGATTGCTGAGAGTTTGCCGCAGTTTTGTATTTCTATAATTGTAAATGCATTAATGTAGGTGCCGGGTACTGTGATTGGTGGGCGCTCATCGAACCTCGCTTACTATGTACCGAATCTACATGGAATGTTGGTCAAATCATTCGTGTTGAAATCATTCGAACAACAGAAAATGATCGGTAATATAGGTTTTGAATAATTTGCAGTATTCCTTGAACAGGAAGTAACGTGGACATCTTGCGATCATATGATTGGTATTATACAGCCGGTTTTTCAGTTTAGATTGTTTGTATTTCCGGACAGTTTAAATTTATGACCGGAAGTATTAAATTTAGTTCATGACCGGATTGACCGTATAAGTATGTGACCGGATTAAAACATTGAATTTGTGGATTATGTAGTTTAAATTTGATAGTCATATAGTTTGAAAATATAACCGGAAAAATGAGCGGTAATGTATTTTTTTAAAAATTAGTTTGAATTATAAGGAGTGTATGCTAAGTTTTATCATATTTTTAGACGTAAATGTGGATAAATTTCATCATACAACTTCATATAATAAAGCGTCCTATTCCAATTAACTTTGTTTCACGTATGAGGGAAATCTCCTTTCGTCAGTGTTTTTGGCGGAATTCATCAACTCTTGAAGACTCCGTTGTTGCTCAAAAAGGAATATAAACGTTGACCAGTTATTATATAAATCATTATCTCTTGTTTTGTTGCAAAGAAATTCTAAGGCGCATAATAAATTAGAGAATTTTATCATTTCTTGCTAGCGCTTTTTATATTTAGTGACCATATTGCAAGTCAGCCTAGGTGCAGGATTTGAAAAAGTCTACGAATTGGCCTCTTATCTATTGCGGCATGACCTTAGAGCCTTTGTGTTGTTATTTTAGAATCAATCTGCTCCAACTTTGCAATAAATATAGCGTCTGAAATAAATTATATCTGCCTCCTTTGATTGTCAAGCTCGAAAATATTACTAGCTTTCATGCATTTATCGCACTGTTTACTCGTTTAATTCGTCAAAGTTTTGGAAAAGATTCGTTCGTATCTAAAATTCGACCGCATTTATACCTGCTTATTTCTTAGGAGAGAGAGAGAAGGAGGAGTGAAGTGATGCTTTATTTGTATGGAAGTTTCGAAGCGATGATGTTTGATGGTGTGAGTAACGTGGCTGCTAGTTTTCGGATCCAAAAAAGGAAAGCAGATTATGGTTTTATTAGAAAAGAACGCTTGAATCTTTTTCATATTGTTATACAATTTTGCAGAAACGTCAGTACTAAAGAAGTTATCGGTTGCGGACGCAAACGTATATCTAAAAGACGTATTGCCAAAATCCGAGTTCACATCACTCATTTTCTTCCCATCGGCTATCATATCGAAGAAACTTTGGGAGGAAATCGAAGCGGCCATTAAAAATGAGGTATTCCGATAAGTTGATTTTACTCTTCCATGTTGTTAAAGGTGTTATGAACAGCCTTTGCTAATCATACACCATGGGACTGCGAATACAACTCCTAAGGATTATTAATTTCCTCAAATTTATATGCATCTTGTTCTCAGAGGACTGCAGGTTTTAAGCGAAAGAAGTTCTGATTTCGCGAAGTTTTAGCGCAAGGAATGAAGTGATGCTAGAGAGTAATTAGTCTTCGGCAGGTCTTCTCCCATCCGGAGAACCTGCCGGGGCGAAATTTCTTCTTTCTTGACAAAGGGACCGTTTGGTGGGATATGTAAATCACCACCGGCATGGTCAGCAGCAGGAAAAGCTACTGCCTTCTCCAGGGGAGCAAGCAGTCGCGATGCGATGTGCCGCTGTCTCGACAGAGGGAACGAAGAAGATTCATCCTCCTTCTATTTTGGTCCTTAGTTGGCCTTGTATATGCTGTTAAAAGGCTCTCGATTGAATGCTCTTCCTATATTTTGATGTGTTCTTTTTTCACATACTTCAGAGTTTAAGGTGAGGGGGGAATTTAGAAATCCTGAACACTATCTTTCAACTTTTCATTAATTTCATAAAATTGCGTCCTGTGAAATTCGAGCAGTCGTAAAGGTTCACTTATCCCCTCTTCTGTTGGTCGATTGTTTCAGTGGTCTAAGTTGCGATATGATATTGTTAAGTATATCTGAATTATTACCTAATATTTGTTTCGTTTATAAATAATCAAGTCTAAATGAGCAGCCAATTCGCATTGGCATTTTAATGAGGTAAGTTTTTCTGTGCGTAGATGTGCTAAGGAAATCGAATCACCCATCGATTATTGCTGATGGTAAATTCTCTGATTGTGGTTGTATTTACATCAGGTACATCCATTCATTTCTTTGTCATGGTCTGTAAATTTGGGATTTAGCCATAGGTCAGGATCAGGATAGACCAGAAAAAGTGCTGGGTATAGCCATAGATGATACAGATCTTTCTGTTAAGTGCATTAAATTCGTTTGAATGGATCGAACATTTTCTGCACATCGAACAATAAAAGTTGCGATATATCGATTATTGGCAAGTATTGATGTTGCATACTTATGGTAGGCGAAAAAAAGATGCAGTGAAATTGATGCAAGGGAATATTTCTTACCTCTCGTATCCTCTTTTATGAAAATATGAGCGGTATGCTAACTGTGCTTTTGCAAACCGGAAGTAAATTTAATGAACCAGTGAAATTTGTTGTCTTTATTTATGAGCAAATTATATTGTATACTCTAATTTATTAAAATAAATTTAATGTGTGGTTAGATTGATAGATGGAGAAGATGTGTTATTGCGATGTGAGTTTGCACATGCCGGCTGCGATCTCATCGGATCAAGATGTCGAGAAGGCTATATCTATATGTGTCAGATCGTCAAAGGTAATTTTTTCTTTTTTTTTTCTTTTTTTTTGGTGTGGAATGAAGTCTTTCAGTGAGGGCTTTTCCTCCGAAGACTTAATTGTTGGGGCTTTCCATTATAATAGATTTGGAGCAGCGATCTCGGATGTTGATCGGTGGCTGCGCTCCGATGAAGTACCTGCGAAAGGCAGTACAAGAAAGCGCCTAATTAGCGCGAGCCAGATTTGCGTGTTCAGTACTGCGAAGTGAAAACTTTACTCGATTGGTGGTCTTCAAGGTCGATTGAGTTAAAAGAATTGCTTGCAGCACTAACCATATCCTATAAGGTATCATCGAATATGCGTTATGGCATATATTGTATCAAGAAATTTGCAATTTGTTTGTAAAATTGACAAAAGAACATAGTAAAATATGGGAATAGCTGAGAGATCTGAAGTGAAGTCATTCACTCTAAATATTTACTAATTTTGTTCCACGTTAGATTTTAGTTTGTAGATTGTTGATATTTCCCTTCATTTCGTTGAGTGAAACAATAATTTTGTTCATTGGCAAAAGTTAGCGGGCGCTCAACCTTTTTATGACATGAAAAACTTTAAAACGCTGCTGACTTTTGACCGAATTTGGGTACGAAGTGGGAGCCTATTCTTTCAACGCTTAGTCGAATCATGATGAAGCCGATGATATTTCATTGTCGACACATTATGCCGTTCAGGTCTATCTAAACATCCCAGTTGAAGCTCACAGACGTATGAAAACATCCTGCGATGTAGAGACAAAGCTGAAGGGAAATGCGTTTGGCAAAGCATCTTTGAACGTCCTTAATTAGATTAATATGGAATTTCTGTCGATGACGATCGTTGAGGGGGCCCGTCTGTACCGCAGATTCGATCATTGACTTAACATTTACAGTGTGGGAACTGCATTAGAGGGGTGAATTTCTCGTAGAAGAGTTTGCTAGTATAAGAGTGGCTCATTCATGTGCACGAGGCACAGTAAGTGAAGTAATCGTTAAGTGGAAGAGAATGGGAAACAGTGTTGCCGTGTTTCTCGATTCAGTGGACATGTTCGATAAATTCTGAGTGTAGTTAAATAAAACGTTTTTTACGCAGACAGTGGTTAAGGTGAACAGTGGAATGAGACTATAGGTTCGAAGTTGATCTGTAAAATGGCGTTTTGTCTTTTGGTTTCTAATTCAAGCAGTCAATATCCAGCAAGTAGATTTTGTTGATGTGGTGGGTTTAAATTCTGTTCATTCATTATATGAGTATGTTATGTTGAGGAATGGATGTCAGCATCGGGACAGCCGTTCCTTTATAATCCTCAGTTGTTGACAAATGCGCTGAAGGCAGTTGATGGTCTGATAAACGATAGAGCCGAGAAGGAAGCTGCGATATGGGGCAAGCAACAAAGAAATGCTAAAAAAGAGGAAAAGGTATGTTTTGTATTCGAGTCCTAAGGTATTCTTCGCTTATTTTTTTTCCGTTCTTTCAAAAAAAGGAACGATGTCTACGATGCTATTGCGCTTATGATCGTGCATATTTATCTAAGATTTAAGTGCTGAAGTTGAAACGTTTTGGACGTTTAGACGACTAGGATTATTTTTTCTGGTGTTACGTTTGGCTGCATAGGCGACCGGGCACCCTACAGTATATTGCGCGTTTCGTGTTTTTTCAATAAATTCATATATTCTTCGCGAATAGTCGAAATCCACTTGGAAATTTCACGAATACAACAGATCTCGGCTGCTTGACGTTATTGCAATTTTTTCTTTCGATGTTTCGTTTATACTCTCGATAATTATGATGTTTCTTAGGGTGCTTGAATGAGCATTCACAGCAGTGAAGGAAATGCTTATTCGACTATAGGGTAGGGTGGTATTGCAAGAAATCATTTCAAGGGAAGTGAGCTCAGACGATTGCAGAGGCTGGCTACCTTGACAGATATTAGTCTAGAGTCGGTCCCACTCATTGATTTCTATGAATGAGCTACCATATGTTTGTAGCATGCGCACTCAGCTCTCGTGTTCATATGTGGTGATGAAAACAGACAGATATGAAATAGTATCAAGGCAGTTGAGTACGTTGCAGCCGCAAGAGGATGATTGGGCTACAGGCAAAGGAAGGAAAGGTCGAGGAGGAAAAGGAAAAGGAAATAAACAGACACCCAAAGAGGAACCACCTTGTGGTGAGCATACTTATGATGTTTATCTTTGTACTTCGTAGACTTCTTTTTGAGGTGTTTAGGTGTGAAGAACTCCTAATTTTTATTTCTTTTATTTGAGATAATTTTTGTTTTCGCTTATCTCTTCATCCAGCTTGCGGTAATATGTACTGCCTTGAATTTATGTGCGAAATTCAGTTGCGATCTTTTGCTTTCATTTGAAGAAAAATTAGTATTCAACAATATAAAAGTCATATGCACCTCAGGTTTTTATATTTCAGCCTGTCAACTTTTCTATCCATTCACCTCTGCATGAGAGTGCTGTCAGTGATGTTTGGTAAATGCCTGAATGCCCTCTGTAGACGCTGTGATCTTTGAATTATTTATAAGACCTCTTCATTGCTCGCTTGAATTGTTAACTCCACTCAAATCCTGTTCGTCGCATAGTAGAGCCTCGGTGTAGCTGAGACTATTTTGCATTTTGATTATCACGAGACCGGAAGTAGAGACCATTGGTTGAGCTTTGTGTTCCGAAGATGAAACGAAAGCAATGCGCAGCGGGTTGTGATCCACATTTAATTCTCACTACAAAAATAAAATTTAATAGGGAAAAGAAAACTTTTGCAGCATGCTATCGTAGTGCTCGTTGTAGACAGGAGCTGATAGGGTATCCATTTTATCGTTGTGTAAATCTTTGAAGTGATGGAATTTCCATTGATAGTTAGCTCTTCTTTTAGCAGCGGCCAAACAAATAGCTTACTGTTGGTGTGCTTGGTCTTATGGAATAGGTCTTGCAATCATTCTATGAGGCAATTATCTGAAGAGATAATAGATGCTTGGTCTTAGACTTGTTATTAATGAGCTGAATTAGTTAGTTAATTAGTTTTTGATGGATGCCACGTACAATGTCATCTACGAGATATCGCGAATTTTGTAGCGTCGGTCTACACAGTTTGAAGCGGGGCTGTATTTGGCATTGTCGACTCTGTCGAGGAGTTGGTTTGTAAGACAACATCATCGGTCTGGACAATCTGCGAAATTTTATGAAAGCTTTGCTTAGTCTTCGTTCAGAAGTATATTCGCTGTGAAATCTTAGTGTTCATTGTCGAGGCGTAAAGCATTAATTTTGAAGCCTTAAATAACCTTTTCGTGACTTTATATTTTTCTAAACTTATTCTTAAGTTTTTTTCTTCTCAACATGATTTCATGTTTGTTATTTTTAGCGACAGCTCGTTTCTCCTCAGAGGAGCTCATCAACGAATTAGAACGAGTGGCAAATCTACCAAAGGAACTACTCGAAGAGATCGTCGAGCAAATTTGTGCAAATGCAGAAGCATTATTGCGGACACGTATCGAAACACTCGTGCGTACCGTACAAACAATTTCCGCTCAAGACCAAAAACGTTCACATTTGCAAATGCAGGAGAAAATCAGAGGACTCTACAATAATATTTGTATATTCGAAGAAGCAACGAGCAGTTTTGATGGTATGGTTAATATGCGTGCTTTGTGGAACATTTTTTATTATTATGTGAATTCGTGTTGAGAGCGTAGTGACATATCGGTAGGGCTATTGGGGGGGGGGGGGGGGATGGGGAGGAGGTGGGAAGAGGGAGGAAGGCAGGGAGAGGAAAGGTGAGTTGTTATCACTATCAGTGAGAGGACTTTGTGTTGGATTACTGCAGAGAGGACGAAGCGAAATTTACACCGGAGATAATGAATTGTCTTCGAAAGTTCCCATGTTGGGAACGAGGAGTGGAGAGGGGGGTGTGATTTACATTGCTGTGGTAAGTTTCGATGGCAGTGGTTGATTTCATCGTTATTTGCTTGTATTTGCCAACCTACGCTCATCGATTCAGGCAAAGACATCCGAGATATCTCACCTGGTGTGGTCATATTTGTTTTGCAGATGTTGTTGCCACCGATTTGCGAGCATATTTGATCAGGACATTATGCACGGATGTTGCGAATATTGTGCTATCGTATATTAGCGGCACGGAAAATACTAAGACGCTGAGCATTAAGGTGATCTATTCTTTGTAAGGGTTATTTTTTTTTTTAAATCACCTTTAGAGGAAGCAATTTATGGAGGTGTGTGATGGACGCGATCGCAAAAACGTAGATCCGGACGTTCTGTCTAGCAGGCTTTTGCATTTATCAAATATGCAGCATTATACTTTATATTTTGGTTTTATGTTACAATCTGCTTATTTCATGGTTTAGTGCATATTTTATCCAAAGTTAAAGGACTTTCTGCAATGAGGTTTTTTCATTAATTGCGCTTTGAAGTACGACGCTACATCGTTCTTTTACATCTTATTCATAGAAGTGGAATAAGACGGAGAAAGAAGGGGAGGATATCATCTGCAGGGGGAGGGGGGATAAATAGGTTGCATTGGAGGGAAGGGAAATAGATTGAGGAGAAACGCATGAAAGTAGTTACTTCGGTTTCTCTGTCATTGAGCCTGATGAGTGCAGGAACCTGTGAGCGAATTGCACCTTTAGATTCGCGAGGAAACGATATCAAGTATCGAGAATACTGGAGGTAGAGAAGCTGTGGCGGCATTATTCGCTGCAGTTTCTAGTGCGGATTTGGATGCGTTTCACAGCGCTATTTCAAGCGTCTCTTCACCGGCCGTGTGTTCGTTGAACCTTAAGATGCCGGATAAGAAACAACGGTATGCTGCAGTTCTATCGACTTGCTTTTATTGTTTTATAGGTAGATATGAAGCAAAACGCTTGTCGAGGGACTGTTTCTATGGGATTGGGAGGTATTTCAACTGGAAGGTTCTTAGAAAGTCGTTTATGGCTTAGTCTCTCCTGGAGAGAGAGGGAGAAAGAGGAGGGTATTAAGAACTTTGCGAACATCACGTTGTTCTTTTTTCGTATGTCAAACAGGCCAAGACAAGTAGCCTTATGCATTGCTTCGTAAAATATTTCATATTTGATTCTCAAGCAGTTTTTTGAGAGCAGCCGGATAATTTGTGCTTTTTACTGATTAGGTAATTGCATTGTCGAGGTTTGCTAGAAAGGAAAACCTATCGAGGCCTACCCAATACATCGTTGCTAGTCATTGCCTCCTCATCGTCTATTTGTTGGAGAGTTCTGTGGATTCAGTGAAATCGTCTAATCTTCAATGGTCCCCTTGATGTTTTCTCAAACTTTGTATGGCATTCATTGCGTCTTGGAAACAAACTGCTACGCAACTATTCAGCAAAGCCGCCTTCATTACATTTCATTGAGTTTTAGTTGTGCATGAAAGCATGTTTTCATGAAGTGAAGCACACCAACTACATCTAGAGGTAAATGATTTAAAGAGTTGATGCCTAACATAAGAATAATTGGTAGAACAACAATTTTTGCTTTAATTTCAGGACGGAACTAGTGCAAGCTTATGCATCGGAATTAGAGCGTCAATTACGTGCATGTGATGATGCGGCTTCCGGCTTATTGATCTCGTTATTGCTGATACTAGCAAAACGAAACGCTATAGCGGTTCATGCATCCGGGAAATTTGTTTCCCATATCATTGCCAAGGTAATCAATTTTATTCATTCGTTCACCGGGACCATCTAATAATGAACGTTGATTTATCGATGCGACCATTTGACGGTGACTATTTAGAGGTTTTCATAGATATTTTATTAATCTTTAGTTTTAAGGAACATTTTTCTATGTTTGGGTGATTTCGATGAATTGGACTAGGGTACCATATTCGCTTTTTTCATTAGTACATGATTAGTACGCGTTTCTTTTACAATTGCTCTTAGTTGGTGGCTGTAATAAAAACTTCCACATATTCATTTGTGGTTATATCTGCCTGTTTCTTTCAGTCTAGGTCGACCGCCGATCGTGGATTCATGTATAAAGTCATGGATGAATGTCTCTTCTGTTCCCTTATTTTCGGTGTTCAATAAATCAAAATATGCAATCTTATGAGGCAGGGAGTCTAGAAAAACTGTTCGTAAATGAGCGATTCAGCACGGATTGCATTTAATGTGTCGATGTTTATAGCAAAATAGAATATTTGGGAATTTTTATGTCCTTATTAAGATCATAAAGCTTATTTCACTTTTTTAATACCTTTCAAGTACAAGTCGACAGCGTAGCTGAGCTTAAGCTTTTTTCTGATGCTTTAATCAGGAAGAAGAAAACTGCAAAAAATTGCTGCTATGAAGGTTGGAGGATTGTAACGTCGCTAATATTAGGGAAGTGGTCGTATTGAGTGAGGTAATAAATAGTCGTTGATTTTATCAGCTGTTAGTTGCTATGAAATTTAAGAGAAGCTGGGGAAGAGATAGTGCATAAGTATGTGTATTTCAAGTGAGTACACGATAATACTTTCCAGTAAACGATTCACACGTTAAAAAATTGTTTGTTCAACAGGTGGAGAAGGTGGCCAAACTGAGCGCCGAACAAATCGAGTTGTTGGTATCGATGCAGAAGTTGGTCATCGCTTCGATGAAGAATAAGGCGGATGTTGACCTGAAGACTAAACTTATTGAAAAATTGAAGTCTTTGAAAAGTTTCCTTCTTGATGTCGATGACGTCGAGGAATCATCGAAAGAAGGTAAGCAGGATGGAGAGGATGATGTGATAATTGAGCTGACATCTTGAATTATTTGCTTTTGGATTTATTTTTTAAAGCTGTGATTTGAATGTACGTGGCATTAATCGGTTGAAAGAGGAGGGAGGGAGAACGAGTGAAGAGGAGGGGATGGGGGGAACGCAGTCTCCTCATTCCCTTCCTCCATCCTGCCGCAGGTTAGTTTGGTGTTTCAAAGGGAATCGCTTGCGGTATAATCATAGAGAATGCTCAGTGATTAGCAGTGTCTGATTAAAATTATATATGGGTGCCCGTACGAGATGTTAATTTGATATTCTATTCGTGAAACAATCTTTTCAGGTTCTCGGCAGTTTATTTAGGAATAATTTGTTTATGGTTGCTAAGAAGTGCGAACGGATAGAAGAATGAGTCGACGTAGTAGTGAGCTGAGTAGCAAAATGAGCTCGATCTCGGGTCTTTGGGGGAGGTAGGGTAACCTTAATTGTGGTTACGTGAGGTGCAGTTAGCAGTAGTTTCTTCTTTACTAGAGGAAACTAGATGAATCTGGATCATTCCAAGTGTTTTTTTTTTGTTGTAATTTTGATGATTAGCTGCACCATCGTGTGCCAACTTCGTTCTAAATGTGTTACTAGTAGTATCGCAGTTAGAAAATTTCATCAAACGTTGGAGCGTCCAATTTGTTTTTGGAGTATCGATGAAGTTCAGCGACTTATCGAATTTTTAAGGAGGGGGGGGGGGGAGCGAAAAAATTCGTTTATGTGTATTTGAATGCCTGTGATTTCTTTGTACATGGACTTTTCTGTAATGATATGCGCGAGTGTTCATCATTTTTTTTCGTATTCCTAATGAGCTTAGCGAGTCAATTGTTAACGTGAACTTCTTTCGTCGATAGTGATTTATCATAATAGGTTTGTTTTCGTCCTTAAATATTTCATGTTTTCTTGGTGTCGGTAAATTTTATTTTCGGTTTTTTATTCGTTGCATCGCTAAATATAGTCAATTTTTTGAGGTTTTATGAAGAGGTGGAAGCTTATCGTCATGAATTTTAAACCTGTTTTTAGACGCTATAATAAATCTATCGGAAAATGTTTGACTACACCACACTATATGAGCATAATCTAATAGCCGTATTATACTGAATAGTTTAACCAAGAAGTATAATAAGTGTAGCTTTAAAGCTTGAAATCAGTGCTGGATCGTTAAGTTTGATTGAAAATTTTGGAAAGCAACATTGATATATTAGTTGTGCTTGCTTCAATCAAAGATTGGTTAATCCGGTTTTTTTTCTCGGTGTCGATTAATGGTTTTAATTCCGCACAGTGTTACCATACGGACGGTCCTTCCTTTACACAATTTTGAAGGAGGGCTGTTCCACTGAAAGAGGAGTCCATTCCGGAACGGTCTTATGTTAGACGAGAGTCTTCTATGTAGGGGAATTTGGTTGGGTTGCTGCCCATAGTTGCTGCGAAAGCAATTTTGTAATCTTTCGCGATCTTATATTCACAATAGTTTTGCATTGTCTCTTTTATTGAATGTGTCCAAATGCATTCAGTAAAAGATAGAAAATATTATTTAGATATATCAAATTCGATATATTTTACGAAATGGGCATAGTTATCTGATCATGAGAGTCTTTTCCACCATTCCTGCCTACCTTCTCGACTATCACTGCGAATGTAAAACCAACTACTCTCGATAAAACCCGTATTTTTTGCAATTATACAATAGAAACAAATAGTTTTTATTTATACAACGGTGACAATAATTAATTTTCGGTTGTGATTGTTTTGTATATATATATATATATATATATATATATATATATATATATATATATATATATATATATATATATATATATATATATATATATATATATATATATATATATATATATATATATATATATATATATATATATATTTTCATGATATCTGTAATGTCGTATGCATCGCTTTATTCTCGATAGGCTCTTTGAGTGCAATCGAGTAATGAATAAATTGTGAGACATTCTCCCGTTTTTCCTTCACTCTTCATCGGTTTGATAACAAAATGAACCATTTTTTTTTCCGTTTAAAAGAATTGTTTTGTCGCTGATTTCGATTGAATGACTCTATATTGGACGGGTTTTTTTTTTTGCGAGAAGTGTGCTGAAAATGTGAAATTTTTCTTCAACATATAAAGCAATTTCGATATAGACATGTAATTTGACTCTCTTTTTTTTTGCATCATCATTAGCTCATTTATATTGCGATTGCATTTGCATTTTTTTTTGATCCATAGGTTTACTTGCTATTAAGGTGAATTGATTTTTCTCGGCTTCAATATTTCATTTGCAATCTTATAAAATTCTGATTTTTTCAACAATTTGATTTTATATGAGTGAATTTTTTTTTTGATAAGAAATATTAACGACAATCTTGTTCAGCTCTATCCTCTCCCATTTCCCGTTCTACTTTCTAATTATCTTTACTACATCTCGATATCCTCTTTTTTGAAATAAATTGTTGTTTTCTCTAATAACACTTACACATCACATTTCCCTTTAGCATATCTTATTCGAAAATATTGTCTGGTGCATTTTCCTCATATATTCCTTCGGCTATATGGAGGATTTTATTTTTCAATTCGTGAAGGCAACATCCGCACTCTCAACGTCTTTTACAAAAAATGAGGAAGACCATAGGAGCGCCAATAGGACGCGTGGAAGGACTCTTTAGTTTCAGAAAATCTAGTGCGAGAGCGAGCGGATTTTTTGAAGGGCGGGGGTCCCGAAAATGGGCCGATGGGAGGAGCATGGTGAATTTCGATTTCTAGTTTGTTCATCTCTCTGTTCGCCCATCTGTTAGATTCAATTGTGAAACCAACGAGATTGTGATCATGAAATCTGATTGGTGAATTCTGCATTACAGGGAATTCAGGTCGATTTTTCAGGTTGATCGGCGAACTTGGAAAAACAACTTTGAAGTCACTTGAGAGAACTCTGTAAATTTCTTTGAAAGTATCAATTTTCAACTATCGATTGAGATGGAGAGCGCCATTTCCTCTGTTAGTTTTTACTTTTGAAGTGCTGCACTTTGATTGGTTAGTATAGTATTTTATAGTGGTGATGGCATGAATGGTGAATTAAAATAAATGCCCGCATTGGCTATATCATCAAATAGAATGTCGAGAGGAATGGAGAAAATCGAACTAGGAATGTTAGATTAAGAAAATACGGCTTAGAGAACATTAACATTTGATCAAAAAATTAAAAAACATCAGTTATATGCGTATTTCCGCATGCTGAATATTAAAAGAATTGAGATTGCAGATTATCGAATCCATTGAAATTAGTGCAATGTTGTTGAGCCAACTATTTGAAGTTGGAGATTTTTGCGTTAAGCGTGAGATAAATTTTGTAAAAATTTGTTTTACTTTAAAATAAAATAAAATACATGAAAAATGCATTTTCAAAGAAAAAAAAAACTTATCAAAGGAGGTATCATCTTGCAATCAAATGGTACATAAAATTTATGAGGATCAAATATGATATATATTGCACAAATATTACAAATCATCGTAGAATATTTTATGAGATGAGGAAAATATATCAGAAGTTTTGAATAGCATAGGCAAAACAATGAAACGAAGAAATAAGGCAGCCTAACAAATAGTTATGGGAGATAATTTGTGCATTTTTGAAACCGATAATTTTCCGCAACCACTGTAAAATATGAACTATTTTTTTTTCTCTAGTACGATAGTTAATGATATCATCTAGCAGGTGTTCTCTTTAGTTGGGCTGCTATAGAAATAAACAGTTCCACCAGGTGAACATCGCCCTGGTGGTCACCTGATGAAAATGACCAAATAGCCTTACATTTATGGTCAGATTTTGAAAATATGTTATGAGGATGTTATGAGGACGAATGAACCGACCGTAACTTTTCAAAAATATTTGGAACTTATGCAGTGTGGATGGATACAAAGATTCATTAAATAACGACCACAAATTGATTTTTATTTAGAGAGAAAACAACGTGGATATATATAGAGAAATATAGAGGAAACAGTATTTTGTTCAGTCTACAGCAACTAACACACGACTTCACATTTTAATTTGAAGATGTAAGTAGTAAAAAATATTTATGCAATCATATAAAGAAAATCCCTTCGAGATGTTTATAAAAATATGCTGAAAATTTTGATGATAAAATTGAAATCTAAAATTTTGGATATTTAATTAGTAAATGATTCGAAAATAAGCACAGAGAAGTGCAAATTAAGAGGAAAAGTCAGCTTTTCGTTCATTCTGCATCATTCATACAACAATACACGTTGCACATGATATAGATGTTATAGGCAAAAGGCTGCATATTGATATATAAAGAAAGGGGAACAAATGCAAAAAGGTTCGCAAGTCAATGTATTACTTCTTTTCTGGACTGTACCTATGAGCCGTTGATGGACGAGCGATGAGCCTTAAAAGTAAGTGGAGATACTCTCCACTACATGTACTTTGAATATCGACCTCCATCATCCGTTTGTAGCGACGTCTATACTCCTCGCATATATCAACGAGGTCAATCTATAATGCTTGAACTATGCTCGATTTGTTAGTTCTAAGTTTGCGGTCTCATAAGGTGGTCGTTGAATGGACAAAAAAGAATCAAAGAATGTTGGCTTGTATAGATGTCGGCTTACTAGTCCTAGAGGCAAGCATTAGATGCTGGGATAAATTTAAAAAATACTTGAATGCATTGCATTTTCTTGTTATCTACAACGTTCAAAGTAAAACAAGGAAGTGATTTTCATTGGTGTGTTTTGTTGCTAGATCCAGCAATTTCTATGGCGTATTAAAAATTAAACACTTAGTCATTTAGAGGATTATCGAAAAAATCGGGAAGAAAATAAATTTCATGTCAGCTAGGAGATCTTGGGAAGTTCAAGACTAATGTGAATCCAGAGTTGAAATCCAGAATGGTAGTCATGAGAAATCCAGAGAAAATCGCTAATATAAATATGTCACTATATGTGAATGAACGATTTAACCGTGAAGAATTAATTGGCTTAAAAAATCGACTTCAAAAATATATTGGGATGATTGTTAGCAGAAAATAGCACCTAAAATAGAACTGCTGCGAACGAAAATTTCGGCAATGCGTTCGCAGCAGTTGATATATCGTATTTTTTATTATTGTCTTTGCGTTTCGTATAAAATTATATTTGTTGAAACTTGATTATAATATTATTCTGAGTGTTATTCACTAATGACTTTCAAAATGTCAGTTACATTCATAATTTAATGGTTGGTGAAGGAAATTGTGCCGAAAAACGATTATTTAAGGGCAGTTAATAAATAGTAGCGTAAACAAGTGTAAGTGAAGAAAGAATGAAGGAAAAACAAAAGAAGACTTGACTTACCTCACTTCTACTAACCACAATACGGATCAAAGTACTATGATCAGGTCGATCGCCCGACATTGCTTCGTGCAATTTTTCGGCGAAGAATAATTGTGTATTCCGTGAAATTCTAACTGAAATCAATGCAAATTTATAGAACTTTTGAATTACAATGAAAATGATGATGGGTTATTTGTAGAAACAAAAGTTTTTGTCAGCAAATATAAAATAGCTTTTTTTTTAAATCTATTTTTGAGTATTTAGGACACAAGAAATGTCTCTGCTCTGAATGGACATCTTCAATTTGTTCGTTTGTGGTAGATTAGGCTGTAATTCCTCTTAACCTATATAGACTTTGATGGATTGTTAAGTTTTTGCGTAATAGATATAATCCTCTTGATGCACTGTCTTAATAACATTTTCCACTCATAAGCAGTTTGCTATTTTTTCCGTGTTTTTTTATCGGCATATGCGATATCATGCTCGTCTGATCTTCATTATGCACTTGTACCCATGTTTTTCTGTTTCAAGGTTTTCATTTTTACCCGTGCTCATAAATTTTTTTGAACGATTTCTCTATTTTCTCTTTTCTAATTGAAGATATCGGCTAAGCAGGATGACGATCATATCAGAAGAAGATAAACTACTGTCAACGTATCAATTATATCCATCAAATATAGGCTGCAAAGCAACTCAATCCGTCAATAAATGAAAATTTGGCTAAATCCCAAATAAATTTAAACCTAAAATTTTCATAAGGATATTCCCTGCTATTAGTGTATTCAAAGGTTGCGAAAAATCCCACCGAAATGATTTCGTGGAAACTAACAGAACAGCGAAACCTGTTTAATGGTGCTTATTAAAGATTGAGTAATTTGTAATATTAGTCCTCTATTTTGGTGTGATTTATTTCTTTATTACTGAAGTAGGTAGTCGTCTTTAGGTCAACGACCTCGGAACAGATAATGGACCACTTAGGTGGGAGCCCAGTATGGGCCAAGTTGATTCAGCAAGCAGCAGAAACGGAATGCCAGGAAATGTAAATTCGTTGATCAGTCAATTCTTCTATCAAGTAAGCCGCATGATGAAAGCAGCACTGTACTTACTAATGTCAAGTAGCATATGCCTAATATCGGCGTGCATATTTTTGTTACGCCTGATTGATGTCTCCAGATCCTTGCCACTACCACGTCGTAAATCAAGACGATCTGCCACAGTTGCGATATGTGTCCAACTATGCCCAATGAGTATTTCCTCGAATATCGAAACATTATGGCTCATCTCCTCGATGCCGGCTGGCGCCTAAAAATGAGCGTATCTCTTGAATTTGCCACCTCAACGAAGACCATCCACTTCTTAATTATTTAGTTAGAAACATCATTGGGGTTACTGAATTCTTTATTTGAAAGGAACAAAGGCAAGGATAAAAATATGTGATTAGTTCGGGTATTGCACGAAAAGAAAGGTTCCTACTTGGAGGCCGTCAGCGGCGGATCCGACAGTTTCTGAGGGAAGGGGGAGGCAAGGGAGAGGAGAGAAGGACTTCAGTTCGGGGCGAGCTATGAGATCCTGACCTAGTTGCTGAATTGACAACCCGATAGTGTTGGGGCCCTCAATTAATTGAACCGGTGGTCGTAGGTTACTGGTGCAGGCAATCAGCGATCGTTGTGCTAAGGATTTTATCAATTGATAGCAGATTAAGTTCTAGTATATTATTGCAACTGCTTGCAACTAATGGAATTTCTAACATAAGCGTCATCAACTATTAGTGCAACGTTAGCACTAATTTTTAACAGTGGTAGAGCGTTAGCAGCACTTTATAATAGTGGAAAGCCAAGCACATAACCAATGCTATTACTATTGCCTAATATTTCGCTTGTCGAGTTCTCAAATTTTTGAAAATCACATACTGAAATTTCTTACTTCTAACTGACTAAAATTAACGATTTGAGTTTATAGAGTTCGTGATTCATATCGGTCAATCAGCTGGAAAACGAACCTTAAGTGGGACAACGATTGGGTCATATGATTTGTAAAGTCATTTAGAGTATAAAAGCGCATATCTGCTATATTCTTTACCGCTATTTTTTATTCAGTAACAGATCGGAAAGGCATTTAAAGCGACTTTTCGCCAGGAAAATTGACCGGTGTTTAGTCGCATGACAAAGGGCATCAAATAAAATGCTTAACTAATCGGTATGATATAAGCACAACCGATTATAGGAATGATTAAAACAGCATGGACTGGATTTCATATCAGTCTACTTGACACGAAATAATACGTGATTCCACTCGAACTTCAAAGGTGTTTCGCACATGTCCGGATCCCAATTCAAAAATTACCATTCTCGACTATGAAGAAGGTGAAAATTCTCTTTTATATTGCTTGTAAACTTACTGAAAGAATAAGATTGACATGCTTGTCCACCAATTCCATATCGACTTTGTGGCGTTGTTCATTTCTTGGCCGACACAGTAATAACTGCAGCATTCGACCGAACACTCCCTCCACCTAAAAAAAACGTCCTGTGCGGATGCGAACGAGCTATCAACCAGTTAACTGATATTCTCGAGTTAGCTGAGCCACTGGTTGTAGAAAATACACTGTTCATTAGATATGAGGAATGGTTATGGTCATTATAATGCGTCGACATGTCAAGTACATCTTTCAAAAGACCTCTGCACATATTCCATCTCCTAAAGATGCAATCAGAGTCAGCAACTTGAATCCCACTTCTGGTTCTTGCCTAGGTAACCATGGTTTTATAACGGTAGCAAGTGTGGTTTTTACCTGAGTTTGAGATAAATACCTCTCGATGATAGTTTATGGGCCGGAAGGCAAGCGTGAACGTTTTGAAGTGGATTATCTACCACATTTCATCTCCTAGTGCACTGCATTAGTGATAACCGTCGCTCATATCTTTTGAACGTATAATGCATTGACATGAACCGACAATCGTACATGAGCAAATTTTTATTTACCTATTAAGCACAGATTCATTTGATATTTTGTAGATTACTTCCTGTTCGTTATTATTTTTAATTTTATCTGCTCACACACGTTAATGAGGTTCATTGAATTAATTATCTGCCTCTATTGAAAAAATTATTCGCAATTGATGTTCTTTTACTTCTAGTGTAAACCTTTGCTATTCGAAGTTTATCTAATCCTTGCGCTGATAGTCATTTCGTAAATTCCATTCAGAAAACCTCAAAAGTCTCTTCAGTTTTTGATTATTTAAGAGTTCTTTCGTTAGATAACTTTCACTTCGAAATAATTGCATTGAAACGCTTAAGTTGTATTATTTCAACTTTCATCTCTATGTGACATGTAATAATATTGCTCACAAGAAAATTGGGATTGGCCACCCTCTACCCCCATTCCTTCCACTCCTTAAATTGGGATTGGCCACCCTCTGCCCCCATTACTTCCACTCCTTAAATTGGGATAGGCCTCCCTCTACCCCCATTCCTTCCACTCCTTAAATTATTTGAATTAATCTTTTCGTATGGGCGCACCAGCTTTAGCAAACTTCTGAAAGTAGATAAAACTTAATAGTACTATGATCAAGATGAAATACTGGTGAGCAAAATACAAAATCGAAAGTAAAACATCTCGTTTTACTTTCGATTTTGTATTTTGTGGTCTCATAGATTTACTGAATCCAAAGCGCCTAATTCTTTTTTCTTAGTTTTAAAGGCTTTTTTAAAAAATTTGAAATTCGTTTAAAAAAAACTAACCTTTGCAGTGATATCTTTTTCAAGAGGAACATGATACTCATTTTGATATGCATCACGTATTACTTTTAATTGCTGCAAAATAAATAACGAGTAAATTAAACGTTTTTTTTTTTTGAAGATTAAAAAGCATTCAATGATGAAAGATATGTTGACAGTAAATTTTTATTAAAGTATTCAAATATTATGAAAGTACATAAGTTATTTCCCTCGATAGCAGTTTACAGTAAAAGAGTGCTACTGTTAGAATGGCTTGATTATAGTAATTCCACAATGCGTTAATAGAATTGAATTATGATTTGTAATGTTTTGTTAATTATTTAATATTGATTGACTGTAAAGAGACGAATAATTAAGTAGACCCAACTTGTAAGGTTTTCGTTATGGTGCAATTTTGGTAATTTCTTATAAAAGGTATCACCATGTCATATAACCCCGCGGTTACAAACATATACCTCTATACAAATGCATAAATAGAACCTATTTCCACTTATGTCTATTACATATTTCTTCAAGAGGTCATTATCGTTGATTTCCAGTCACACTTATGCATTGAGTATGAGAGAGGTAATTCCATCTTTCAGATCATTTTTGAGTCTATTATAAAGAAGCAATTAACCTATATTAAGAGGTAAACCTCGACTAATACAACTGTAAAGGTTTTTGCTGTGTTCAGTGATATTGTTTGAATGGGTTTTGCAACGTATCCACTAGCACATATAAATCGATTATGTATTCTGTGAAATTTATTCGATCTATTTGAGCAGGTACTGAGGTTTTTTTTAAAAAAAGTTAGAAACAACATGCCGAGGTAGAGCGAGTGCAAGCTACTTCGACGGCGATTGAACGCACACTTCTACGATTCTAAAAATCAATTAAAAATAAAATAGGAGCACAAACAGTTTTCTTAAATGAATAATGTGTTGAAACAAGCAGTTAATAAGTACTCTAGTTCAAATTTAATACCTGCTTGAGGTAAATATGGTAATGCCAGCCGGCTTGATAAAATGTCCTCTTTGCATGTAGCTCACGGAAATGCACTATTGTACTAGTACCAGTTATTTTGCTGTCATTTTTGATCAAATTATATGAATACAAATCTATGCTTATTGCTAGAAATTAAGCTGCAACAATTTAGCATCAAACTGAGCTATGCGCAATCCAGTTGCGCACAATTGAAACATAAATCTTTAGCACAACCACTTGTGTCGCAGAGTTATCTACATGCATATGAAGGCGAAATTCCTCACATTTGGCATTTTTATGTGCTTTTAGAAATTGTTTATAAAGCTTTTTGTAATATGAGAAAAATTTTTCGGATTCGGCTTGATAATAACTTAGGCGTTGAAGAGCAACTCTTCAATCGCCTGGAGGCTGCATGCGATGCTGTACTGTAAATATTTTCGCTTATACTTCCCATTGGATAGACAGCAGAGTGGCGTTCTTTGAGGCTTTTTTACAACTTTAGATTTCGTTTGATTTGCATTAGACTAATATTAAGGTTTTCCCGGCATTTAATGGATTGGAAAATTTGATCCTTATAATTAAACTAGAGCCCCGAAAAAACAATAATGCTTGGATGCACCACACCAGGGTAGGGTTCACTAACGGATTTTAAAAAACTATAAACAAATGAGCAGGCTATTTCATATGTGAAGGGCATATGGCGTACTCTTCATAAAGCATATAATGGCATAGGTAGATCAGTGCAAGCCTATGCACAGTAAACGTTAACTAGTGCATGCGCCTACATTGTACCTTTGTCGTTTCATGTATAGATATCCTTTGACATTAATGCGGTTCCATAATTACCAGGATTTTATAGTAACGGGTATACAAAGCTGAGTAGTACGTGGGTGGATTGTAGAACAGGCCGAAAATGGCAAATGCATGGCTAAGCTGCAGGCGCAGCTGTAATTAATACTGAAGCCGAATTGATCGCGGTGCAAATATGTGGGAGTATTTTGCGTAATAGGAAACTATGTGTTGAACGTGGACTGTTTTATTATGGGGAGCCATTTTCCTCAGTGGAAATGTTATGATGGATGCAAAATGATGCTATGACTTTGCTTAACGCGAAATTTTCTTCAGAAAATGGAATATTGTTGAGAGCAATTTTGCATTCGAAAGAGTTTCTTTCTAAAAATTATGGGTAATGGATTTATCGCCTAAGTATAAATAATTATCATACGTTTCATTTAACAAAGAGGTGAAGCGAAAGCAAAAACGAACTATGGAGCATATCGAAAATCTATGCTATCAAAAGTAGTGGGAATATTGCATAATATAAGAACGGCCTTTATGTATGAAATAATGCGCGATTTCAAGTAATAGCATTATTTTCGCTTACTCATGTATGAATGTTGCATTTTTGCATTTTCACCGCTTTTATCGGCTATAATGGTGGTGCTAATATGTGATGACAATGCTCATAGGTGTATTGTGTTCATCCAAAATTCAAAACTCATGAAGATTTGCGAAAAAATTCAAATCGTTATGAAAAATATAGATTATAAAGAAATGCTATAGATTACTACTGTTTAATATCTCTTAATTTATAAGATAAGAATATCACAGAATCGAAAAGATTATTTGTTTTTCCTCACCTTTCTTTATTCTAAAAAGATTGCAAAAAAATATTTATTCACCGATAGTGATTTGTGTAGTAGTTTCGCGGAATATAAATGTGCGGGGACGAAAAGTGCTTGAATGAGATCCAGAAAGAATCCACCAGTCTCTTCTTCGAGATCTTCCAAAAGGTTCTGAATATATTAAAGTAATGTTAAAATAATAGTAAAGCTTCCAAGCATAGTGACCTCATAAAACGGTCCATTATTAACGTAAGGTCGACATAAAAAACTTCTGAAGGAAAATTTGTAGTGGTCTATGTAAAATCCAACTTATCCTAGTGCTAGCAAGGAATAGGGGGAACGCTTGGTCGTACAAGATCGCATATTCATAATAATGGAAAGAAATGTTCTTCGAAAAAGGGAGAGGGGGGGGGGGTTGGGAGAGAATGACAGGGAGGTTCCCTTAAGATTTTCCACATTGAATGTGGCCAACAACGATTTGAAAAACCGAAGAAGCGCTATTGCAACACTGAAGTTGAAGCGACGATTGCAATTGAAACAACATCCTTGCTACCGACTATTCATAAAGCATTTGAATAAAATAAATCTTAGAATTATGCAAATATTCCAGTTTTTTGTATATTTGCGTATGCAGACCATTTATGCAAATTTTGATTGCAATAGTGATCCCAGAATAAAGCATCACTTTTTGCAGTGGAAAAAAATGCGAAGGGAAATTTCACCCTGTCATACATTCCCTCGTATGCGCTTAGGATCTTCTGTCGTTGGAAGTTCGTATGCTGAAGGACCGTATTGATGATGACGCCATCATTCGTCTCTAAAAAAAAATTAAAAATGGAGATGAATTAATTTGATTCTTTTATTTTTATCTTTCTAAATCCCTTCTTAATATTGCTGATGAAATTAATTTTCCGATCAGCTAACCTCGGAAAAAGTGATCGATATTGATTGAGGTGATCTTATCTGAGATTTTTATTGAGTGTGACCTAAGTTTCGTTCTAACTTTTTTCAACTCTCTTTCAAATGATCATTAAAACATTAGTGAGTCATAAGTGCTTTCATCTTGAACTTACGGATTCCGCTCAATGCTTTTCTTAGACATTCGCTGGCAAGTTCTGGACGAAAATCGGGGCTATCAGGACCAACGATCGTTCCTCTCAAATCGTCATACTGCAAATATTTTAGCTTAGAGTTTTTTCTTTGCTTTTTATGTGTTAAGTGATGGCGATATTGATCCACCAGTCTTGCATGCTCAAAAATGAAAGCTTTTTGATGACAACTAGCTGAAATCAATTATAAAACCAACAGAGTGTAAATTTCAAATTTCATTTATTCGACTTCTATCTAAGCAGTAAATCTTAGCTATAATTTCAATTATTTAATTAATTTCATTTGCGAAATTTGATTTTCATTAATTTGAAATCATCATTCATTAAGAGAAGCTGAATTTGCAAAAGAACCAACTATGGCGATGTAATAACTATCTTTCATTACGTTAGTTTACGCATATCCAATGAAACATAAAAAACAGGATCGAGTTCTGCTTACCTGAGATTTCTGTAAGTTTATTCATGAACTATATAAGTAGAGCAGGTATTACAACATTCTATGCTCATTGCAGGAATATATGACTTGAAGTGATCACGAAAATTATGATGCCACATAAACACTAAGCCGAAGTGAATAATAAAAGAAATTAATGTCGATAAAGATAGTGATGTTGTGAAGATTATCGAATGAACACTGACGAATGCTTGGATAATAAAATGCATCATTGTAAAGGTATCAACCTGACTTTCGTACATTTGATACATTAAAGGCATATTGAGTCGTCTTAGACGTGTTCTTGGATCGACGTTCTCTTGACTATCTATCGATGTGTCTTTTGAGAGTCGTCGCTGAAAAAAAAGGTCAAATATCATATCCCATCCTTTCGTTTAGCAGCCTAAGAATTCCTTGAAAATTGGGCTCCTATATATGAATATCCAATTTTGTGTTTCAAGTATAAAAGGGTAAAAAATGGGATAAGCTGAATTAGTATTTGTCTCACTTATAGAAAAGACCTGAATACTCAGAATACTCATTTTTCAATATATGTATTATCTCCATATGATTGTTATATACAACAGTTTATGGAATAATGGCTCCAAAAATTAGATTAGCAACTATATAGTAGTGCATTTGCATATTATACACATGCAATACCTTAAACTTTTATTAAATTTATTTGGTATATTGTCATGAGATGTTCCAGCTTACTTCGAGTAATTTATTGAAAGGCTCTTATAGTAGTATTTCTTCGTCAGTATTTTCGTCAGTATCTTGAATGTTATTTGCCTCGAGTTGATAGACTCAATAGCTAGCATAGAGCATATGAATATTGCTCTACCCGCGACACTACCCTAAGGGCGATGACCTCAACATCGAAGTTTACGCTTATCGACCACTTACCACTATTAGTATTGCTTTCGCCTACTCCACATTGCCTTCTTATTCGACTATAGGAATTTTTATTTTGGTACTCTTTGCTTATAGTTTTTGAATATATTTTTTCTCCTAAATACATTTCAAACATACTACAGTTGCTATATTTAATTTATATTTCAATACTCATAGATTTTGACTCTTCTTTACTATCAATATTTCTATGGTTTTTAATTTTTCACCTTTATAATTTAGTATAACTTTCTATACGATTTCCTGCACATTACGTGGCACATGTTCAGTTCAAGTTTCTTCTGTTAGGAGTGTTTCAATGAAGTGCCTTTAGTTCCAACTTTTTAACACCTTATATTGACTTTTGATAACAAGCATATTTTATTCATACCAATACGTATTAAACTTGAGTTTCATATAAAATTCTACCTTGTAGGGTAGTTATGTCTTAATAATTAGGTAAGTCTATATACGTAAAAGTTGTTGATAGTAAAGGTTTCATTAATCGCCAGTGTTATGTGGCCTTCCATCACAATTGTCTTTAATATCTTATTATTGCTCGTCGCATGTAGATGTTCTTTGGGTCTTCGGATAAAAATTTTGGTAGTGCCAAAGAAATGAAAAGCGTTGAAAAAGAAAATAAACGGACTACGACGATGAGATATGTTCTGCAGTTTTTGATTTTGTATTTATTATGCATCCTTAATATACATTTTATCTATAGGTTCTTCTGTTTCTTTTCCTTCTTATCCCTTTGTCTGCTTGTGAATAATTTGTCGCCTATGCAATTCATCCTACTAACAGGGTTATGCGTACCGTTTTGGCGAAGGCCCATGCATAACCCGGCTGCACACATCAACGGGTAAGGGTCGAAACGAGGTCACTTTTTATTCTCATAGGCATTTTATCCAGGTCTTATTCCTACATTGTTAACATCTAGTCTTCTAACACTGCTCCATTGCTTCTATCTTTGCACTTGCCAAATGTTTCTTTTTAGTATATATTCTCTTAATTTAGACATTATATATATATATATATATATATATATATATATATATATATATATATATATATATATATATATATATATATATATATATATATATATATATATATATATATATATATATATATATATATATATATATATATATATGGAAGAATAGCTTCCACATTGGTATAATTAAACCTATTAGTGATAAGAGGAAGCGCGAACAACTGTAGAAGATACTAGGAAAAATGCATTCCTGTGTCGATAGACATGTAATCGAAACTCAGAAGGAGAAGTTGGACGTTTTTCTATTATCGTTAGATTTTGTCTTATTGTGCTATTGCGTGATTGTTATTTTTTTAAAATCGAATTTCGACTATATTTTTATTCAAATAGGATGTAATATTTATATTTTATTTAGACTTTCAATTTATGAATTCAATTCGCGAAACATTTTTCATCAAATTAATAATCATCTCAAAAATATTTTCACATAGATAAAGTGTTTATTTCGAAAAATTCACTAACTATTAAAAATTTCATCGGATTTCTTTCGTATCAATGGAATGAAAAATATGTAATCCGAAAAAAAACGACCAAATCCAGAGAAATTTTATCTATCTTTGGGCGATTTTATTTTACTAGCGGAATCTCTTTAAATATGTTGATAAATACTGATAAGAAACGATATTTATTCGAATTTTTCAGTGATCTTTGTTGATTATAGATTCTAATTGTAGATTATAAGCAATTAATGAGAGTGAGGTTGCTTAAGGTTTAATCTCTGATTGCTGATTAACGTTTGCATTTACTTCCGATTGCATTTCGTTAATTTTTGCAATAATTACTATTTGAGTTAGTTTGTCGTTCTCATATCGTGGCATCTATGGCAACGAGATTGAAGCAGGAGAAAAAAACACTTTAGAATAGAGCTGTCAAGATAAGTGCTGCCTTTGCGCTCGCGCTCATCAACTCAGCTAATGTTGAAGATTCCTTAAAAAATAATCGCTTCTAGAGGATGACCTTTCTATACAGTATATGAGGTTGATCCCTATACCGTAATTTAACTGGAATTGCTAAAGCGCATATCGCGTTGGCTCTTTTGGCATACTTATTCACTTACTCGCACAACTTACAAATAATCAAACAAGTTGAAAAAACGAGTCTTATCAACATCTCTCAAGTTTCTTTCATTGCAAGCTCTCGAACTTCGTTCTCGGAGAGCTCAACAGTTCACCTTAGTGGTGAATGGGCCTTGACTTAAAGTGTGAATGAATCAGAAGAGAATTTAGCAAACTCTGATGTGCGGAAGCAGGGATGGGGTTCATCTAGGGAGGAAGTGAATCAAGGAGAATTACTACGGAAAATCATTTCGATAGAGAAATGTATTTGATGGAGTTCTGGATGGAATTCCGGATTTGAAGCGAACTTCTGTCGTGAGAGGCAGCGGGGTGGCTGGTATAAGGATAGAGCTGATTGAATTCCAGCTTACTAGAATTGTTTTTTCTGCGACGAAACCTTTCAGATATCTTTCTCTCAGTGACAGTTTTTCTTTGGGCTGGATATTATGGACGCTATTGTTTTAGCGCATCGTTAGGAGTAGCTTTGACGTCATAGGCAATTATTGTATGCCGCATGAAAATCGCGCCTTATTAAGATGAGGCAGAGTGCTCTTTAACCATGACACATCGAGCGCTATCATTAAGTGTAAAAGAACAGAGAATTTCATGAGCGGAGTTGGGGGAATGCGGGACCAAACGTGTCAAGGTGATGCGGAGACTCGTGACAACAGATGAAGTAGTTTGTCTGGAAGTCATGACGAGTAAATCCTGGAGAAATTCCCCGCTTTTTGTGTCGATGGTCATGAAATGCTATTGAATTTCTTTCAAGATTTCGAGATTTCTTCCAACCCTTCACTGGGACATGGTGGTCTCTAAGAGTCAGCAAGCAGAATCTCAATCTTTCCTCTGCCCCTTCAGCTTTTCTATCTCCTTTTCTGTATATTTGCGAGCACAAAGCGCTTAGATTTGACTGAAAACGCGAACTTAGTATGTGAAACGTGAAGGCAAAGCACTGAATTGATAAGACGCCGGAAGTTCGAGCTATATTTGAAGAGATTGTATGGAGATGCTTGAGATAACACTTTATAACAAGCTGACGTATGTACCCTTTCATAATCGCTATCAGCGCTTTCGTCGAATGAGGTTGTCGAGATTGAAGCGTTATTGTCAACACTGTCGCGATGTACATTTTGCGCGATGGTGATTTCTGTATCCTGCATATTGCACGGCAAAGATGGAGTGATCGAATAAGCCTGGAAACACCTATTGCGCTCCCTTCATGGTTGAAGTAGAATTAATGATATAACATTCATTAAATGCAGTTGGATATTTAAGTGATAAATAATTGTGATAATACGTAATTCGAAGAGCCTTATTAAGGAGTCACGACTAACCTGCTCCTAAAGTGTCTAGAAGGGGGCTAAAAAAAGTGCCACGAGCAACGCTAATTTTTTAAATTAATGCCGTTTATAATGCATATCACTATAAGCTGAGGACAATAATGGACTCATAATTCTCTTAAATTGATTACAGATAAAATCAACGACCGGACCAATTGAGGGCCCGAATTAAAATTTTCCCATTTTCTGGAATAGAAGGAATAGTTACTACGTTTTCTTTGTGTGTGAAAGCCATGTAGAAATTCTTATGAAGTGCAAGCACAATTCGAAATAGAGTGAAATGTTTTGAAAGGGAGTGGACATCGAGTGAGGGGTTTATGGCGATTTCGTTCCCTCTCTTTAACTATGATGTATAGTCGATGAAGGGCCTATTCTCAGTGAGGAAGGGAATTTACGATCAGGTGTAATGGTACTTGCACGCATAGCTGCGTGTATGAAACATTTTTCTGAGGAAGATATGAGCGATAAAAGTACTTCAGAATCAGTTAGCGTTGTGTGGGATTTTCGTAACTGCAAGAGAATAAATGATGGTATATTTTAGAAGACAAATAAGTTTAGCACTTGAAGATTAGGAGTGCAATACGAAAGACTGGGTATTTTCTATTTATAGAGCGAATGTTCAACAGGTAATAAATATGCTAAAGAAAATAAAGATATTCGACGTCTCGTCATTTCATATATCATTTCGTAATGATATGAAATATCGAAACTTCAAATGAAAGTTATTCGTAAACTATGTACATTTGTCCTTAGCACCATATCTATGTATACGGCTTAAAATTAACTCACATTGCATATAGAAGAAAATTATTTGTCACATTTGTGCTGTCAAATATAATTCCTCATAAGGCGATAATAAATGTTAGCAATGAACTTAGAAATTAATAATATTTATTATTTTCGTAGAAAGGATTTCATATAACGAAGAGTAAAGAAATTTTTTGTAGAAAAATTTAATCATTCAACCAAACTGTTGTAAGCAATCAAGAAAGATGACAACAATGATACGGATATTCTAGCAGAGTGTCTATTAGATGAGATGTCTCATCCATTCAGAGCTCATAGAACGTTTCCACATATTGCTAGATTTATATGAGCCGGATTAGCGCAATCTGATGGATCAAATTCTCTCATAAAGCCTTATTAACTTGTATTTGCATTCGCACTGATTAAGTCGTCAAAATGAAGTCGATTATTGAAGCTCTCCTACTTCATCACTCATATAAGCTTAGAAAAATATAGTCTAGAAACAAAAATAAAAGTCAAATATTATAAGAGAATCGCTATTGCTCTAGCAACACTAAATGTGTGGGCGGTAGTAAAAGATTATCAGCATATTTCTCACTTCGAGGAAATAGTTGGCAATTTAATATGAGTGAAGGTATATTTTAAAAGATGAAATACAAAGGAGAGAGTAAAAAGAGCTACAAAACCATCTATATATGATTTTCTTTTTTTTCTCTGATTCGATCGCTGCAAAATGCATTCGAACGGACAGTAAATCCATGGTATTCTTGGCGCATTTATGCTTCCAAAGCATAGTTGGAACTTGATGAGCCTACTTAAGGACTCTTGAGGCATGAAGATGCACCGGGGAATTATGTGCTTTTTACAAACGTGCCATTCTTTCATAAATATAGCCTCAGGTCATACATTAAGCGATTTTTTCTTTATTTCACGAATGAAATATGTGGTAGCTTAGAGCGTATTATCAGTTGATGACTCTAGAAGATTTCGCATATGGTTCAGGAATTTTAGTCCAGGATTTATCCTGAAGGTTAGTATCATCTAAGATTTTCTCGATAACTATCGTCCAGATTTCTTCCTTCCGTATCATCACCTGGCTGCCATATTTGCCTCCAATATGCTTCATCTCTTCTTTCGGTGAGAATATATTCTATCTGCCACAGTCTCTTAATTTTAGCCCAACAAAATGCTCTCTTATGGAAAGAAATGATGTGGAAGAAGTCAATCTCCAAGAAAAAAAAAGTATGCGAACGCCTCATGCAAGTCCATTATTAACACTCTAACGCCGCTATAGTCTTACTTGCTAAATTGCAAGAATTACGCGCTTTTGCTTAAAACGATGTGTGAATTGTATGTCAAATGTCATTGTATTTGCTTTTCTTGCTTTTTCTAACTAATTTACTCTGTAAAAGTGCATCACCTTACAAAATAGGAAGCAATATAGCATCGGCAGAAAAAAAAAAGCAAAAAAATATGTGCGTATATATGTCACTATATGTGCTTGTATTTCCTTGAAGCTCCGTGATAGATGTGGGAGAAAAACGAATATTTTTTAAAAGGTTTTTATTCGGGAAATAGCTCAGTTCAAATCTGAAAGCACTGTTTAACGCAAATGAGTTTTTGTTTTTTTGTTTTTTTTTTTGCTCATTTGTGAGAGAAGTTGATTGATCGGGCGAAACGCAAAAAGCGCATCTTGTGCCAACTCCTCTAGCAAGTTTTTTCATCGATTTCATTTTTTCCTCTTTTTTTCTTAATTTATGCGCTATTTAACACTGTAACCATTATGTCACAAATTTTGAATAAATATTGAAGCGATAATAGTGCAAATTATTATTTAATTAAAACGTAATACTGTGTTTAGTGAATATTTATATCATTTGTATTAGTTAATAGCAATGAAACAATAAAGAAATTATCACATTGAAATCTGAAGTTTTACATTTACCAATGATGGAAAATTATAACAGTTGCTTTCAGGTTTATTGATATAAATATAAATTATTCGCTTAATTCATTTAAATAATTTGTTAAAGTATAATAAGTATAATAGTATAATAACAAAGTATAAGTATAAGTATAAGTATAATAACAAATAATAAGTGCAAAGGTTTTATGAGGAATGCATAGACTATAAAACATTCGAAATTTCCGATCATTAATTTGTTGACCATAGCTACGATCACTTTTGTTTTTAAGTCGTCTTTTTTTCAGATTCTTGGAAAAAAAATCTCTCTCATTAGATTTTCTAATCTCGCTAGTGTTTAATATGTTTGATTTTTTTATATCTATAGCGCAGTAATCTTTTATTGTAATCGTTCGATTATCGTAACGATATCCGATTCATCAAATTTCATTTGAAATGGTCATTTAAACGTTTTGGTATGCTTCGAAACAAAAATACGACAACTACTTTTTTGAGAGAGAGAGAGAGAGAGAGAGAGAGAGAGAGAGAAAAAAAATAACGAAGAGAATAAAAAGAGAATGAAAAAAGCAAAGAAAAAAAATAGAGGATTTGAGAGTATCGACGATCCTGATTTAGTAATGAGTGAACTATAAAAGTTACTTCATTTATTTCATACAAGAAAAGAAATATATTGCGCATATGATAAAGCATTCACATAACAATGAACGAGAGTTGAAAAAAAAAATGAATGATTGAATTTGAATGCAGTATATAACTTGAGAGGCATATGGCAAAAAATTGCTATATTCTAGCTAAATGACTATGAAACGACACTGAAATATCGAGATTTCATAGTTTCTCTCATATATTTGAGCGCGATCTTTCATATTCTTTGAATTGATTCGTAAAAAAACTATCAAAAAATTCCAGAATCTCCATAATTGCAGAAGTGAATGATATTATTAGCTAAATTATTAGTGCAATTTTTTTTTGAATTTTTATTTTATTTATTCAGATAGATTATCGCTATAACGAATATACAATAGGCTTGGATATGCTCATAACTTGCTTTTATTATCGTCTAATGCTGCATTCTCTGTCTTTTTTTTTCCTTAATCCTACAACGGAAAGAGACGGTCAAAGGCTGTTAATTTCTCGATCGCAAGCGAGTCTAATTTACCCCAATTGTTGTCCCTAATTTTTTTTTTTGAGCTTAAATTCCATAGATATCACGTAGAGGTGGGAAGGCGAACTCTCCAAGAATTCACGTCTGCGTAATGAGCGCGTACATTCAATGAGAGCGGTTTCAAAGAGCTAACGGCAGCCTTCTTTTATAGCCTTTCCAATCCCATTCGACTGGAAGAGGTCGAAGGAAGAAGGGAAGAGGGTCAGAGAAGGATGGAGAGGAGATAAGTTAAGATGTCCAGTTCTCAAGTGACATCAAGGGCTCAAAATAGCTTTCGTTGAAAATTAAAAGTAGGAATGCTTACTCTGTACATACGTAGTTATAACGAATTCGATTATGCTCGGGATACCCACAACGAATATCGGTGCCAGCACTCGTGAGATAGTAAGTAAATTTTACGATAGGAATATTTACAATAAGCTCACAGTAAATGCGCAGTTAAATAGTAACAAATTAGTGTAATCAGCTTTTCATCGCAGTTACACTTAGCATGGATACTTCCTTGTGGACGCAAGATATCTATTAATGTCATTATGGTTATCCGAACACACCATTTGAGATGTATAATATAGTCGTCCGATAACACCACATTCCGTAAATTTACTCGCAACTTCATAAACAGTCATACAAAAAAAAACTTTTTTTTGTTAATTGATTATATGCGCATTAATGTTGATTGAGCAACGCATAGAAGAATCTCTAAATAAATCGGCTGTCAACATGCAATAGCCGATACTTCAATTATTGTGATGATATCGATAGACATGTGAAACGTGAGAGAAGTGGAGGCTTATATTGTTGAGGAGATTCGCGATCGTATAGTTATAACCCAACTGTAAAGTAAGTACTAAGTATGAAGTAAATATTCTGGCTGATTTTAATAGTAAATCAGCTTGCTAGTAATAACAAGCATATTGTTGATAATAGTTGATATGTTTTAGTAATAACTGCTTTGTATGGAAAAAGACGTCGGTCAATAGGCCTCTTGATAAGGATTAAGCTAACAGCACTAAGCACATTCAGCAATCTTTATATGCATTAATCGTGCGGAGATGCATTAGGATGCTTGCGATGACAAAATCTTTATCTGATTTACGTCAGCATTAAATATTTCGTCGTCGTCGCTATGTGCTATGTTGAGGCTTCATATAGAGCATTTTACTTCAAAAATCACTAATAAATAGCGTTCTAATATTACGTAATAAAAGCATATCAATATTTAATGGCGCTCAAAGATTGTACAGTTCAATAAAAATTTGATCACTAATGTATTATGCTAAACTCCGTATTGATATTCTCTTGGAATCGAGATGAGACCGAATTGAATATTGAATGTTTTTGAATATTAGCGGAAAAAAATTTTTTTTGTAAGTCTTTTGAATATTTTCAAAAATATTGGCAATGTTGGCTCTAAAAAGCCATTATAGCTTGAAAGAGCAATGCGTATGAAGAATTAGACGCCTCAAAAATATACAATCTTATAAACGGAAATTAAACAAAATCAATTTTCCAGTTAATAAGAAAGAATTGCTGAAAAAGTTTGCCAAAATTAGGAAATTTTCCTCTAGACGACTCGAAATGTGGATCAATGAGCTTGAACCTTCTATCATTAAATGTATTTTTATTTTTAGACATAAAGGTTTCACGTTGAGAAATGCTTCTGGTATTAAGTGATCCAATAAAGTCGACGGTGATCTTCATTCACAACCAATTTTTGCATGATTATTTATGTGTGGTATTCAGTTTCAGTGGGCAATTACCACATATCACATATCATTTGGTTAAAATATATTTTACTACTAGTTAATTAGATGTAAAGCTCAAGTCATAACGAAATAAACGGGAGCTCATAGCGATGTAATGCATGATTTACGTTTATTTTGTACTTATCGATTAACAATAGGAATAGTTCTTGGAATGACAATTTTGCGGAAAATTTATCAATATAAATTTTTTTTTGCGCAATAATCTTCGTTTTACTCGTTCAATAATTATTGTCGGATACGCCAAATTAGAATAACCATTTGCGGCGCATCTGTCACCTTACTGTTTGTTGAACGTGGAAATAGGAAAAATTCTGATTGTAGATTTGAGAGGATCAAAGAACACACGTTTAAAATGCGGCCGAAAAAGACAGCAATTATTAATATGGTTGGAAGATCGAAAATGAGGCCTACCGACCTCTTTTCCCTTTTATTTCTGGGCAGTATCAACGTTATGTAGCCTTTATAAGCAAGACGGAGAAAATGACATAATTTAGCGGTGCATAAGCGCTTAGTCGACGCCGTTTTAAGTTCAACCACGGCTTATATCGACACCTATTGTGGAGTTGGTAAAGAGTTTCTGATGAATAATAGAAATGAACGGACAAGATGCGAGGACTCATATTTGACAGGACTCGTGAGAGTGTTTTGACCTAACTGACGACACTCCGCCACAACGGTTCCTTCAGTTCGTTTCACATGGAATAAGCTTCACAACAACAAGGGACTTCTGGAACCGGAGGCACTACCGCCACCACGCTACTTCTTTGTTGTGTTGAGGTGAGCTTCCTCAAGTCTTATAAAAAGTCGGTAGTTTCGTCCTCTGACGTCAAGTTGTATTGAAGATGTTCTCATTGGATAGCCAGATTTATTTATAAATGAAATGGGGTCGCACTACATGCGTCACTTCTTTCTAACTACTCGCCTGCGAAACTTTTAGTTAACTTTTTTTTTCTTCGTCACCGTAATCACTGAATGGCGTTTTCACGAACTCTCTTATGTTTTCTTGCACGCATACATTTTCTCAGCAGTGCTTTCATGAATTCTCTTGCAATTTTTTTTATTCGTTATTGTCCGTCGTATATAGCTCAGTCAAATCTAATTTGTTTTTTTTTTTCTAAGCGTTAATTCGCGACATAAAGGGAATTAATTTTTTTTAATGATTTTATAATTCAGTAAAATATTATTCGATAGTGCGTACTTTCTGGTCATCTCACAAGTTTTTTTTTTTCGAGAATACTCCTTTCTTTTTCTTACTTTCTAACGCTTTTATAGATTTAACTCAAAAAAAGCGCATTTCTACAATTTCATTTATATGCTTTATTTGTGTACATATCTATTCGATATTACTTTCAATTCGAGATTCATTACAGCTGCATTTATGAATTTATTTGGCGTAATTATAGAATATTGGACGATCGACTATATTATAGCTGACGTTGATTTATTAATTTTAATTTAGAATTAGTTGTAGACCTTTAAAAATAGAAAAAGGATATGCATATATTTCATACGATCGATTTACGAAAGAAACAGAGAAGCCTTGCGTAATGGCTTATCCCTTACTTGCTTTCGTATTCCCCTTCATTGAGTGGGCATTTTTATAATCTGTCAACGATAACACATGCATAAATAATGCCGTTATGTTTTTAATTAGCTATTTAAAATGCACACTTATACTAAATTAAAAGCCAGGTGTCGTGAAAGTGTGAAATTTTTTCCACCTTTAGATGTTCATAATTTTATTCGAAGCTTATTTATTGAGGTGTGCATTATATCCATAAGATTTCTGTTCCACAAGTTTTTTAAATTTGTTTGTGACTGACAAAATTGGCTATCAAATGAAGTGATCGCAAAAGCGTATATCGTGTTAATTTTTCTCGCAAGTTGTTCATTCGCGGTCTTCTTGAATTGTTGTGTTTAATTTTCATCGAATTTGAATTTGATTGTTTAGTCGTTTTAATGCTCGTCGTTTAAAAATTTGATGCATGAAACAAATCTTCCCCTAACTTATAGATGGGGTTGCTCTAAGGTCCTACTATGATAGTTCATTAAGGTACTTTCTGTTACTTTAGCTCATTCTTTTCTTGATAGTACGCTAAAATTTCTATTCGCAGAAGGCATTTTGGTTAACATCTCTGGGAGAATTGCAAGAAATGACCGAAATGTTCGTGATTTTTTTTTCATCCAACAGTCATTACGACAAAATTTATTTGCGTGTTGTGACTTTTTATTTCGGCGCATGTTATCATTCTATTCGCATAAGCAGAAAAAAAAAAGATCTAGGAAATTATCTATGAATGCAGTAACTCTTATAGACATTTATGAGGTAAAAAGGTCTCTCAAGACTCTCGTAGTTATTTGGAATTTTATGCGCTTTTCCGATAGTTGAATAGTGAAGTATGAGTGAAAACGAGGTGAACTACATCGTCAATACTAACAAAACGTTAGCAGAATGTCGTTCAAAACTCACTTCCACATCTTGCCACAACCCACGACACCGTGTTTCCCTCTTCGTGTAGATTAATTTATTCCTATAGCGCTACCATTTTTTCATCTCGCCTCTACGTTCCAAACCCTCTCGCCAACATATGAAGATGAAAAGCAAAAGAAAACGTTTAGTTTGAAGAAGAACACAATATACGTCATTAGTCATCATAAATATGCGTTATTACAAAGTAATGCGATCAATAACAAAGGAAATTCAATTCCACGAATATTGAGGATCGCAGATGTTGTCAAGGTCAAAGGGGCGTAATCGATGAACAAGCACTGATAAGTTCGCATCCTGGATAATAGAACTTGATAAGCGCTTAGCGCTCGTTAGATCCGAGAGGTTAAAGGATTTAAGACAACCTGTCATGCAGATATATGCCTTCAAAAGGTATATGTCATTCCGAAAATTCCGGAAACTCTTTCACTGAGAAAATCTTTTCGAAGGGTATAGCAGAATGATATTTTTTAATGGTCTCTTCTAGCAAAGTCTCATGCTAAATATAACTCCGGTTTCAACCCACACTTACTTGTTCAGTCTGCAATTTTAGCTCGAGACAAGCTGCACATGAAGTCTTCTGATAATGCTTTGCAATCCATGATGAAAATCAATCGGTGACACTTCAAACGTAGATAATCGCGAGTCTCCTGTAGATCAACATGGTACCTTTATTTCAAAAAGAGCAGAACCCACTACAACAGCTCTATATTGGATAAAATTATCCAAAGTTACGAAATGCAAATAAAACAATACGATTGATGAGAGAAAAGCTGAATGCATCACTTATAGCCCAGTCCGAATCCATAGAACGATCCTCCAGGTTTGTTTGTAGCAACGCTACATGCTTCAAAGATTTTGCATTTGCGTAGCCCCCAATGGAGCCGAATCTGAAATGCTGTTGCGGAACGAAACCACCTTGTAGCGCGTTTTATGCTATATGAACTGATATGCGGTTCTTTCAAGTTCATCAGACAGTTATACACGAGAACTATATTCTTGGACGTTGCACACTCAGGCCAATACCCTGGGTATTCGCAAGACAGGTACATATGAAACACTCTCTCAAAAGCGACAGGAAACGGTGCGGAAGGCACCTTATTTGCATTGTTTTCCATTCACATGAATTTATCTAATGCAGCATGAAAACAAGAGTGGAATAGCTTGCGTGTGGTAATGTATCCTTTTTGGAGAGTAACGTCGACTCTCTGTTAGACCTAATAAGCAATGCCGTTGAGGATATGCTCGTCTCCAATGTGAAGGAAATTAACTCTTGGTCAATGACTTGGTGTTTTTAAACAGCCATCGGTTGTCAATAATCTCGTGATAGCCCCTTCATGCTTCCGGTACGATTCGGCTGCCTAGAAGGGCGCTGCCTTGGATGTGCGATAGGATGCGCAACATGGTCGTTTTGATACCATATTGAGGAAGGTCTGTGTCGTGCAGCACATCTATGCGCAACATTTCTGAGCACCCATTCTCCTTCGTATTGAGCATCCGGAAGCATCTAAACGAATAAGTTTTGTGTACCTTAGTTAAAGAAATTTCGCCACGAGTGAAGTCGATAAAGTCGCTGCAGACACGGAAAGACGGAAAATGCTAACACCATACGATTCAAAAGGAATGAAAACCATTGCTTCTCCCCAAAAATTTATGAAGGGAAAATCGAAGGGCATTTATTCTTACAAAGGCTGCATTCAGAAAAGCCCCGTGGGATAGCCATTATTCATGGAATTGCAGAATATAGTTTAGCATTTTCGACGCTTTGCAAACACTTGCAAAGAGTGCTGATATCAGTTTGCATCTGATTAAACGCAGGCACTCAAATGATGAATCGTATTTTCCGACAGCGAACCTTCGCACAACGTTAAAACTTTTCTATCTAAGCGGGAGGGGGAAAAACATGAAGAGATATTTATTCGTGGCGAGTGTTTTGTTGACTAAAGTAAAGTGAATTAAGTAAGGAGTCTTCGTTGCGTCGAAGGTTGCAGTAAAGTTCGAATCAGTTCCGACTGGACTTTCTCACATATCTTCGAGATTCCTGAAAAATTCTTTTCATACCGTAATTTATCAGTAATTAACTTCAAATCACACGTTTCTTTTCCCGTATTGATATCTGCCATAATCTATTTCATCAAATCATGTATAATATGCTGCTAGTATCGTATTTTTGTCCTGCCGCCTACACATATATTCTTTGCCATATTAATAATTAATTCTATTAATCGTTACGAATCAATATTTATATGATCAGCCTAATGTTTTCTTATTATATGGATTGATTTGCTCTTAACATTAGTCTATAAACTTTGAGATCTGTTGATATCTCCCTTTCGAAGGTAATTCTTTGGAGTGTCCTATTTCGATTAAATATCGGCGTGTCGATGTTACGTACCAGCAACATGAAAATGTCGCTATAGTCAATTTGGTATATACCAAGAGGTAGAAATGCATTTTTTTAACGAGTGTTTTTAATAGTAAATAATACTTTTATTAATGTTCATAAAATGAAAGCACCTATAAACACTTAACGAACTATATGCTATAGATTTAAGAAGCAACGCAATGAACACTCCATAGTGAAGTGAAAAGATGATAATTTGCTTACAATAATAACCTGGAACGATAAGCTAGAGAATATGTTCAAATGTAACAATTGTTAGTGATCATAGCAAAATATTATTCCAATACTTGACATGAGTGGGATATATCGCATTGAATTTTTGACTTAAAAGAGAGTTCCACAAGAATAATTGGAGAATATAAATTGTTTTCTATATTGCTGAGGAAGAATTTTTATGGAAAGAAGCATCATTTATATAAGACGACAATCATAATGTATGGATGCTTTTTTTTCAGTTATTAAAGGTCTTAGGAAGGAGTTGATGCATTTTCTATCAGTAAAAGAAAATTTGGTTTTTCCACGAGACTTTCAGGACGGCAAACAAAGTGGGGGAAAAATAAATATACTGTTGTAGAATAATTCGCGAGCAATCTTCACCTTTGCACAGCGAAAGAGGTTTCCCATTGCTGCAATAGAAGGGAGAATTACTCCTCCATAGACTTTGCAAGAGCAGAAGGAGGAAATGCGACGTGCATGGATGTAGACTTCAGCTTGACCGTGGATAATAAATCACTCTCAAGTTTTGAGGCATTATTTCGAGCCTCTTGACCGCGCTTGAAAAGTCTTCTAAGTTGTATTAAAGGTAAAGAACGCCGCCCATCCATCTTTGAGAGACAAAATGGCCGAACCATAAGATGGTTCTGGCCAGATCACGCATAAAGGAATGGCGGCATCACCCATGCTTTGATTCTTTGCTGAAGCAAATTTTACCATATGCATTTTCTCAAGTGTTTGCGATAACCGTTAAAGATATTCGATTTATTGATTCATGTACTAAACTGACCGATCGATTCGTATGCATTATTTATTCTTACTTGGGAGATTTAAATAGAATATTAGGATAAAGCATTCGGACTTAAAAAATAAGAGTTTGTCTATGTTTCGGAAAAAAAGTGATTTGCAGCAAAAAGAATATGTTCCATAAACAGTTGGCAAGTCCATCGCTCACCAACAAATCCGAGTAAACGAAAATTTATTGTGCGATTGCGTGTTCACTATATAGCTTCAATTTTATTCGCTTATGGTTTTGATTGATTCAATGTAACGCGATATAAACGTTTTTGGTCAACGTTTGATGAAAATATGAGCGAACGAAGCGCCAGCCCCAGGCTTTGGTCGAGCATTGTATCAGAAGACGGATATGGCTCTACTATGAGGTTCCAATCCTAGTAAATATGTCTCGATCTTGTTTTCCTATGTATGGTCGAAGGCAGATCTTTTTTTTCCAAAACACTGTTCGACCATGTTTTCATCTTCTCCCTTCCCATCCCTTCCCATCCCCACCTACTTGGAAATGAAGTTGTATTCTAAGTATTAATTTTCTGAAAGGAAGTTCCGTTTTGCAATAATTATTTGATGGAAGGACGAGGAATGTTTTATAGCAAACTACAATGCAGAAACAATTTTAAAAGTAGAAATACAACGAAATATAGACAAATCGTATGCAAAATCAACAATGATGAAATCATGAAAGAGAAAAATCGCTTTAAATGTTTTTAGAGAAGATTCTATAGAAAATTTCATCTATAGATGACGGGATTCTTCGAAGCTATTTTATTTAATTCCTCAGCATCATTTATCATTATATTATATTATAAATTGAAGAAAATTATTAAAATGGAAAATAATTATTTATTGAATTGAAATTTTCAAAAAAAAAAATTTTTTTTTCTCATATAATTTACGATGATTGAATATATCAAAAAATTTTTCATGTATTATTTTTATCATTTTCAACACTAAAAAATTAATTCTAATTTTTAAAATTTTTATTTTGCACTAAAATTAATTTGCATATATTTTTGAATATTTCCGTTGAATATTTAGCAGCTTAGATAATAAAAACTTCTATAGAGATTCTAATATTGATGATAATAAAATATATATAAATTAGCGTCTCTGAAGAAATATTATCACAACTATTATCATCGCCTATTTTCAAATTCAGGTAATTATGAATATAATGCTTATTTTTTAATTCATTTATAGAATTAGCATTTTTATCGAATAGTGCAAATTATCCTATATGTTCTAATCACCCGTATAATTTGATGCCACCATTATGTCAGCACCTTGGATTTATGTGGTACCTTTACGGTTGCCAAGCGAAGATCGAAAAGCAAGAGCAACACCTTTTGAAAGAGTTTATGAACTATGAAGTATGAATATCATGGTGGTATAACTAGATACGAAAAATATTTGCAGCACGTCATCTGGCGATAATCTGGGGCAATATAATTTTATAGCCGCCCACGCAGAATCAATTAGGCAGAGGGTATAGAACGTGTCGAAAAACTAATTCTTCGTTTTGTATGTTGTTTTTATTGTTTTCGTTGGCGATTATATGTTGTTTTCTAAATAAAATTAAAAGGATAATTGTTGATCTCTAGAAATAATTACAGATGGAAGGTTGTTATTAATAATGACCATTGCTTGAAAAGTGGACGTGTAAATGTAATTGATAAATCATCTATGCAGAAAATAATCCTCATAATTCCTTACTTACTTCTTATCGAAGTGGAGTTAAACATAGCATCGTTTTAATGATAGATTCTAGTCACTACTCGTAGTCAAAATAGTAAGGCGTTTTTTAGGTGAGGATGCAACGTTTTTTCATCACCAATACCTGCTAGTTGCAAGGGGCTTATTTGAGAAAGGAGTGATAAACATATTCGCAAACGCGTATACAACTGATACTAGCCATAAGTTTCGATTTAAGTTGAGGGGAGGGGAAGAGGGGGGGGGAGGGGCTTATCGTTCTCCTTTTTCAAGTGAAAAGGTGATTTGCATGGGGAAACAGCGAAAATTTTGAGAGAAAGATAAATTTCGCCAATAATATCATATCAAGCGGAAGAGGCTTCCTTCACCTTGCAGAGAGCATCATTACGACTGCCCTCGTCCTCCTTCCTACTTGGCCAACAATTTTCTCTATTAGAACCGTTTTATCATGCTATTGATATTCAGCACCTTTATAGGTTATGTTTAACACGTTAAAATTTTTGCTAATAGAAGCCTATCTGTAATAATAAAAACATTTGCAATGAAAGTACACTTTTTATGCATAAATAATGGGACTTTATCTTTTATTATTATATTTTTTTTTTCTTTTTTTTTTTCTTTTTTTTTCTAATTTTTTTAAATATTCTTTTCTAATTATTATATTCTTTTTTCTAAACATATACATACGGCAATAATGTCAGTAACGCACCTTTTAATTGCATGCAGTCTTCTTCTCAGTAATACCTAGCTTACGCACAACTTTATAAATTTGCTATCAGTATTACTCTTAAACAACATTCGCCTCAGTTTAATACCCCCCCCCCTACCCTCACCTTTAATCGTGTTTAAAAGTCCTTGAGAGAACCAATTCCCATCCTGTCATTTGCATACCTCTCGTAGTAGAGCTTTCAGGCCACGCGAGAAAATCATCACTATACTAATCTGTTATAAGCATTTATAGGTTGTGAGTAACGAGGTAAACTACCTTGGTAGCTAGCTTAGAAGGCCAAGCAAAAAGTTGCAAGCGACTAACTCTCTATATTCAGTAGATATTTAGTTACAGAGGCATGAGATAATGGGCAACAACTAGATGATATCTTCGAAAAGTCGGCTTATTTAAGGGCACTTAAAAGAGTAACGAGAAAGGTTGCTAAATAACGAGCAAAATAAGTAGATTATTCTTCTGCCAAATTAGCAAAAGCAAATCTCAATATGTAGTTGGCTTTACTAAAAATTTAAGAGTAAGACTTTTTAATTGGTTGCTGTTGTGGGTAAATTGTTGGTACATTTAAACTTTTTGCTGAATATTTTAAGCTATTCCCAACTGGGTAAGTAATTTCTTAGGAGCATGTTTTCATCATTACTTGTTTCATAAGAATAAATAATAAATGCTGACCTATCAAGGTGTCCTGTAGGTAGAAGGTGCTCGTAATTTCGTGCTTCTTATAGAAGTAACGATAAATGCAACCAGAAGCTTTTTAATGGCATCTCTCACTTTCCTAAATGGGGGGGGGGGGGGGGAGGTGGGGGATTAACATGGAGCTAATCTGCCGAGATCGAATTACGCCTGTACAGAGTGAGGATGACAAAAGAGGGTTGTAAATCGGTGGGCAAGAAAATCTAGATGGATAAAGACTGACTTCTACCTTAGGAGCAGAGCTGCCTACGATTGAATGATGCTTGACCGAGGGCGTGTCCCACCTGAGTGTATTTCGTACCAGTTGTATAAATTTACAGTTATTACGGTGTGTGACAACAACATATATGAGTAGGCTGATTACGTCAAGGAATGGGACATATAGTGTGGCTTTTAATCTTGAAAGATTGATTCATTTCCTGAAACGAGGATCTTTACGAGGGATAGACAACTTTCCATTTCCTATATTGCCCGCGTATTTCAGAGAGAATTTTGACCGTTAAAGTGGACGCTCAAGCACTCCTTCATAGATGAGTGGGCCCCTTTATTAACTGAATAGTTGCTATTTGTAGCCGAATAATTAGTTATAAAATTTTGCTGTAGTATCGTAACCTATTTTCAGCTGTGGATTTAACTTTATATTAGAAACGATAACAATTTGTTTGTTGCATACGTTTAAAAGTAATTGTTGAACACTCGTAATATACGAGAAAAAGGTTGCATATCCCGCCGCATGAATTGTAGTTCCTTATTCAAGCAGTATTACTTATGCCTAAATAGATAACGATGCTAGGTAGTTTAGTTTTTAGCTTTTTGGCACACTCGAAGAGGTAATCTGTTGGGTAGCTATCCACCTAGGCTATATAATGTGTAGAGCAGTAGTGCGGTAAGTTCGACTAACATTTTAATGCTTGACAGTTTCACCTATGCGATAATGCTATCTTAGTAGAAAGGCAGAACGTAAGCGGATTCCCTGTGAGTCACGGATGACTTCGTTTCTGACGAACTGGCTTTAGTTTAGTGACTGCTGGATTGAATCTAAGGTGTGCACAGTTTCAACGCTTCAGGATATGCACATATGCAGGCATACACATAAACGTACATGCTAGTATATATGTGCACGCACACGGAAACACAAACAGTCGTGTTCATGCACATGCACAAACGCAGATGCACATACACATACGCAGACAGACAGGTTCAGACAGACATAGACAAACAAGCATACACACATAGAGTGGAAAAATTCCATTGTTACTATGTGTTTATCTAATGTAAAATGACTGTCGAGGAAATTGTTATGCGCTTTGGCAGATTAGCTTGCCGAAGCACAAAAAATTGTTCTTGACAATCCTTTTTCCATTCATTTCCACATATAAGTGTTTTCTGGAAAATTAGCTTTTCCGTCCAGTAAGCTAAAAAAAAAAAGAACTTTTTGTAACAGCTGGATGTGAGAAATTTTCCAAGCTTTTTTTCCATTAAAAGTTTGAGAAAACTAATTTCTTGAAGAAAACGAATTACATTTTCTAACTTGATCTTTAAAAAATGCGTGAAATACGTCAAAACATTGTTTTAGCAATTTTACATTATTCAACTTCTATTGAAAAGCGCACCGAATGAGAAATAAATGTAGAAATCATAGCTATGATCACGCAATGAAAGGTGATTTTTGAGAATAGAAAGTAATGATCCTAAGAACCCGCAGAATATGATCGGAACGATCGTTAATATATACTTTAAAAAATAAATACGGCCAAAAACATTACTTTGTGATGTGCTGCAAATAATGAGGCAAAGAACGTCAACTTTCATTGAAAGCTCTATGCATATAAAAATGCTCAGATCCATTTCAAAAAAAAAGGCATTAATTCCATTCTTTTCAGCTTTCAAGAGCAACTTTTCGTGATAGATCATGTCGGGGACTTCTTCGTAAATAATATATATTATTTTCGATCAAAAATCAACGCTTCTTTAGACGGCCAACCACTTAAACAAGAAATGAATTGCAATGCTATCAACCGAACGATAAAGAAACGAATTCTGCGGTGATTTAGAAAGTTCTCTCGCATAAAGCGTTCTTTTATATCCAGTGCTACAAACGAACGGTTGATTCCAACGTTTTGCAATGCTTACGTGTTTGAATCATCAAGATTAAGTATTTGCCGCCCCGTTCGGTCAATTCGCCCATAGCTATGCAATCACTTGTAGGCTATTATTACGCAACAAAAGTTTGTTAATTATTTCAAACTTATGTAGGTTTTTTTTAATTGTTCATTAGAGGTGAGGAACGGTACTATACCACTCTTCTCATGATATATGGAGATGTTTATATCAAACTTTTGCATAGACACCCTATTTTTATGATAGGATATATACTGTCGTGTATATGAATAAGAGGACATTTATATAAAAATATAAATGTCTGCGATGGAATCCCGAGTATAATACACTTCCACGTGTTTAAACGAGGGGTTCCGTTTTTTTTCACTGGTACCAAATAGATGAGAGGTACAACTTTATATTTCCAGTGCTTATTTGCGTATCAGCATAGAGTTGTGATATCCTAGCACTGCAACGCTCCGAGAATCGAGTGATCGCCCGTTGACAACAACCATGAATGGTAGTATGACCGTCGAGAACTTGAGCACAACCAACAATAGCTATCTAGGAAAAACACCCTCAAGTCCGGCAGACAGTGGTCATCGACGTGATCAAATTATTGCTGGAGTGTCATACTGCATCATCTCATTCATCTTCCTCTTCTTATACACCGCTGTTCTTTTGGTAAGTTCGAGAAAGATTTCGTGCGATAGATGTGTGACATGTTTTCTAGCATACAATTTAGGATTACTGTCTGAGGTTAATATTCTGCGGCCATCTGAGAGAAATGAGAGTTTCCAATGAGGATGTTTCCTATGAGATGCTGCTCTTAGCTTTTATTTGAAGTAACGAAATTTCAAAGAAACAATTCCGGGTTGTTTGCATCCTTTTGCTCTAAATGCAAAAGGAAAACCTACTTCACAAGCACTAAACTGTTCTTATTAAGTTCATGCAGTTTTGATATGAATTATGTAAATGATATGAATCCCAATTATGCAAATTCACCAGATACGGTGATATGAATCACAATCGTCCAATTATGCAAATTACATTCACTAGATTTCATACGAATTGAGTCACTTCTTAAACAAACACTTGCAAATATATGCAAATATTCGCCGACACTTACATATGGACAGAGGTGACTAATGCACTTTTGTAAGGAAAATTTCTAGAAGTGTATAGTAATTTTGCGCATATAGCATGATAAAATATATTGGGGATGTCACATTGATAAAAAGCTAGTTGATTATATATGCAGATTGCAATAGGGGATTTTGCTAAAATATCATATTTAAGCCTCCTATTTCTCGGAGTTTCTTTTCAAGTCCATTTCTCTTTTGTTATGTTTTCAACAGCTTTATTCACTATTTGTTTTGCGCTAGATTCTTATCAAAATTTTAGCACTCCTATATTCAACTATATGGCTTTCTCTAATAATTCAAAAGTTTCAGCAATTGAAAAGAATAATTAGAAGAAATTTCTATGTTTCCTTTCATGTCCTTCGCATTTCAATTCCGCATAAAATGCTGCAAATCACCAGCATGATCATTAGATTCATTGCATTCTTAATTTTCTCAAACGCCTACACACTTGCATCACGTTTATAGCTCAATGCACAACGACCCGCTTATAAGCACAAGCTTTTCGGTACGATTCAGTTTCTGGTCACACCTGGTCACAACCTCTGGTCAGCTAACTTTTCTTCGTAGTTATTAATAGGTTTTTTGCAATTTTCTTATTCAAGAATCTCACTTTGAAGAACTTCTCTAAAATCCTATAATTATTCTGCTCTATGTTTCGCCAGAAAATCTATCATGTTTTTTTGTTCGTTCTCTATATATCGAAAAATTTGAAAAGTCTCAAACACTCCTCTAGCTGGTCACATTCGCGAGTAACCTTCTTGCTTAAAGGACGGAAATCTATGACAAAAACGGCACAAAAGCGCAGAAATGGCAGAAAAGAACCTCTAGCTAGAAACTGGCCTTTTCAGCTGACTTTCATATCGATTCAACCGATGTTTCAGACGAAGTTAACACTATAAACCGTTTGTCGATATTCTATCGGCTTTTTCTTCTGCTATCTCTTACCTCTGTAGCTTGAATTCCTTAGCAAAGGTTCTCATCGATGAGGTAGGTGGACACGCTTTATATAATGGGTGATGGACACTTACCGCGGTCAGTTGTGGATCTAGTAAATGTTGGTTATACACAATCTAGTAGAAATATTATATACATCATCTCATTCAATAATGTTTCACATGCACCCATACTGAATAGAGACATAAAATGTGGCAGGAATCATGCGGTTACCATCATGCTCATTTGTCTACTAAGTAAATCCCGTGAGGCACTACCCAGCCTAGATCAGTGTGTTTCTCTGCTGCAGCAGACAATTGGCCGCTAGGCAACGATGCATATGAGAGTGATCATCCGTGGTGGAAAATCCACTAGAGTTGTTTCAGAATTGGTTTACATATGCTGAAGCGTTCAAGCGAGAGGCAAATTGAAATGGTGATAACCGAAATGCTTTATATCTTTATGAAAACAATCATGATTTTAAAACGACTTGTTTACAGGTATTAAAGAAGAAATCAGTGATATTTTCGAGTGCAGCTTATCGTATAATATTTCATTTGGGAGTTGCAGATTGTTTGCAACTTTTATTTCACTTCGTTGGAGGTGTTTTTACTATCGCTGCTTCAACATTTAATTTTTGGCTTTCGAAGGTTATCTTTTCTTTTCATTATATTCCTTAATATACGTTTAAAAAATTTTTAATGCAATAAAATATGATCAATAGGCTTATTATAATATCGAATAAGAACAATCTATACGAAAAGTTTTCAATGGTAAATATGCTTTAGTGCAATCCTTTCAGTTAGCTTTCACTTTTTTTTTTATAGATTTGTGGTGGATTGTTGAATTCGGCTTGGATCACTCTCATACCGTTAACGCTTCTTTTGGCCGTAAATAGATTTTTTGCGATTTTCTGCGATCAAAATAACGACGTTGCACGCATAATGGATAGGCATATAGAGGTTTCATTTATAATTTGTTTTTCTTTCTTCATTCTTTTTCACCTAGGATATTTATTTGAAATTAGAATTTTTTTAAATTGTTTCTTAATAAATATAACATCTTTATGAATATCACAAAGGAATCGAACCGATGATTTCATTGCATTAAATGAGTTTTTTTTTTCTTGCAAGGTTTTAAGGAAAAATGCTCATTGATTCAGGATCATTTTGTATTCTATTTGTTCTATAAGTGAATAACTTAGAATTATCTCACTCAATTTCGATATATGGTAAGATTTTCTCAACTTGTAGAGTATTCTTATTACATTCCAATAAACGTTTATCGATTATATCATAACACATTATATTGATAATTCTTATTAGAGCGTATTGTTCTTATTATTTATATTTCTTGAAAATGCGTAAGTTTCCAATCGAGAGGAATAATATTCTTCTCTATTCTCTAGAAAAATTAACGTTCTCGTGAATAAATTCTAGTCAACGATTTGCATAATAGTTTCATTGAGGAAAAGAGCGATCATTGAATGTTGAACTCTCTTTCTATCCAATAAAAACACACTCGTTGGGCAATACCACGGCAACCAGAACTCAAGAGGAAGCAATTTCCAAGATATTATCCACCAAGTCACCTTCTGGCAGATAAGCGAGGGGCAAAACGTCACAACGAAATTACCTGTGCTTCGAAGGGGTCTTCAGACTTCATTTTTTTCTGAACCGTCCCATGATATATACGTAAAGTTTAGGGGTAAGAGGCCATTTATACTTCAGTTAATAGAGATGAGAAACTGATGAAGAGCTTAAAAAAATCGCATAGTTCATTTCTGCAAGGTGAAGAACAAAATGAACGGCATCCAAGTTTACATCATAAGACTCCTCAAGATTGCTTTGGTGTTTTAATTTCTATTGCTTTAACAATAAATTTAAATGACGGTGAAAAAATTTTGATGGCGTTATTCGTAAATATCTGGAAATCCAATTTTCAATTTCAACACCGCTGCAGTCGTTCGTTGAATGGTACTACCCTGATATTTGAGAAACCAGCTACACCTTTTGTAGACAAAAATTCGTCCATTTCTGCTCATGTTCGCAACGACCGGAACTAGCCTGGGGGATTCTAGAAATATTTCTCCATGTTCACAATTTATAAGCGAAAAAATACTCCGCTTTTCCATATTGTAATTAACAGTAAACAAAAGTTAGTCAAATTTTTCGAGCACTAAATCACTCACTCAACGTTGAAAAATAAATATAGAGCAATATGGAGAGAATACAGTGACTGTGCATGAAAATTTTTGTAAATTCAAGAATATCTTATGGCAATTCTCGAAAAAAGCTTAAATTTAAGCTAAAATCTGAGCGTGGATTCGTTTGTAAATTTCGAGTAGTTTATGCTATTCTTGTATTTCATGGTTGTTCTCTTGAGAAATTGTTCTGTTGAGGAAAGTAGATCGCAGTTTCCCAACACTTGAGTATCACCAATGGTGCAAAGAAATTATAGGAAATTTTTTCATCAATATTACTCTTTCAGTTTATGTTATTTTTGATTTCTATCTCCCTCTCCTGTCGAATTTAGGTTTATATCCGAAAAATGTGGAACTATAAAACTGGGAATCTTGAACAAATAATCTTCTGATGAATTTTATAGTTTGAAATAATGATTTAATCATTGTGTATTTTCTCTTTATTTGTTCAGTATGTGTTCCATAGAAAATAATAAAATTAGGTTGAGATTATTTGTGATGATCGTTCATAACGTTGTTTCTTGAAAATTCTTACATATGTTTATTAACTAATTCAACAGTTCAATTGCAAATAAACTCAAATTTAACACAGTTGTTTTTTTTTTGCACCGTTTTCAATTAGCCTATGAGGATGTTTAACGCCTAATACTATCATTTCAATTTTTAAAAGAAATTAAACGCAAGAAATTATTTATTTCTTCGAAAAAATTTCCAACTTATATATCTAGGTGTTAACTGGTTGTTGTTGGCTTTGGGGTGCGGCATTTTTTATGTGCTATATGAGTCGATATTGCTCGATTTTATATGATACGAATATTTTTGCGTGGGGATATGATAAATCTGAATGGAGCGAAACGATAGCACTTATCGAATTTCGTTCCATTACGATATTGCTTGCGGTAACTGGTATATTCTATGCTACAATTATCATTAAACTTCTATCACTTGTAAGTGAATAGATTTAAAAGAAAATTTCTTGAAAATAATGGCAACAATATTTTCACTGCTTAAATGGCTTCATAATTCCTTCAGCCGAGTGCTACAAAAAAAGTAGTGATATCTGCCTCATAAACTCAGTTTTATTGCATTAATAACGATGCAAATTTTAGTTTTTCCTTTTTTTGTAGATCTACTTTGTTGTCGAAAATTTCTGTGATGAAATGCTTGAAAAGAAGCTTACATTAGAGACGATACTACATATCATTGTTGATTTAAACGCAAAAAGTGCTTTTTGTATCACTTTGCTTGGCGTACTTTCCTATTAATTCCACTTTATCGAAATATCTGAATAACTCATCATATGCGATGATTTGTCATAGTGAAATGTACTCAAATACTATCGATATTTTCCTAGGATTGTTGCATATGTGTGTGATGTGCTCAAGGTAAAGTACATTCCATATGTCAACTATATAGAGGTTTTGAAATGAGTGCAATTTTTTTGAATGAAACAGTAAATTTTTCATTGCATAGCGTTGTAACATATGAAAGCAGCATTTACAAGTACGAATTTATAACAGATTTCTAGGAAAAATCCATTAGCGTTTATATATTTGATTAATGTAATTGATATTATAGCGATTACAATAAATGTGCAAAATTTCACAAGTAATTTCGGCCTAAATGATTCTATTCGTTATTAACATATCGATTATATTAATTGATGATGATTATTGTTAACTCTTCAAAATGCCCGAATAATGTCGCTGTTTTTATTCGCTTTCCATAGCACAACAAATTTGAGTTATTTTAATCTCTGAAGTTCTCACTTTTTGGATTTAATCTTGAGCATCAAATATCAGGTCCAATTCCAACTTGACTAAACGTATAGTAATTATTTACTTGCTGAGTTAATCTCATTATTTGCTGCAAAGAGTAGAGAATGGTGTAACTTGAACGACACAATATAAACTATAATTATTGGAGGAAAATATCTCAAAATATTCTATATTGTTGTTGACAGCCTGAATGAAGTAAAGTAGAGTAACTTTGCTGTAATAAGGATTGAGTGTTCTTCTTGAAATAAATTTAAAAAATTTTTTAGTATCACTCTTGTTTCAGAATTTGTGCTGTTCACATCAGTGAGTCAAAAATTATTCTCTGATTAACCTATTTTGAAGATTGTCTAAACCATTGACCGATTTGTTCAATTCACTTTAAAAGCACTTTTTGGAGCATAAACTCCAACAATAATCTGGTGGATTGTCTAGCATCACTGCTTCAAGTAGTAACGTAAAACAGCACATCGGTCCATATTCGCAGGTTTGAAGTGCTCATGATAAAATCAGCTAAATGCAGTTATAAGCGTACAAGATTTTTGCCTACATTCTATCTGTAGATGATGCTCTCCTCATATGGACAACCGATAGTAAATATGTTCTAATATTGCAAAGGATGTAAAGTGGTATAGAGGTATATTTTATTAGCAGGCTGAACATAGCACTTTGGCCTTTTTTCTGTTTTCAGACGTCCCCTCGACTTAATGTAACGGAGGGTTGACCTATCAAACAATCGTATTTTCCCCAAATTTTTTTCTTCTTAGATTTTATCTTTTCTTTATTTTATTCCACCGAAATTAATCTTCACTAGTGAGTAATAATGCGTTCTTTCATTCTATCGCATCAAAAAATCTTATGAAATATTGCACTGTTTTTCTATTGTTAAACTTCTCCCCTATGGTTTATCGAATGTTTCATATGATATCATTTCTAGTATGCGGCAAGGCTTGAATTACGACCTCTATTGCAGCGATGGAAACAAATGGGAGCAACAGGAACATCAACCTCTCAGGGAATGCGTAACGAAATTCGAGTGCTTATACAGGTAACCATTTTTCAACGAAATAAGGCCTCGAAATGCTCGAGGGTTTGGAGCTGCAGCTGAAGCGTTTTAAGTCTTTGCCTGTAGAAAACAGGATTCGTTTGTGTGTTTTTAGTAGCAATCATAACCGTATAACTGAGCCTGCATTACAATGCCAGGTGATTTCCATGATTGCAAGGTCAGGAATTGTGATTTGCTGATTAGAACATCCGTATTAAATAGACAACGTCGAACATTTCGAGAAAAAAGGCCCGAAGATGAAATTCGATTTCTGTTCAGCTCTTGTTTTCCTCCTTAAAGAAGCTCGCCAAACGAACTGATTAATGTATCCGTGACTGAACATTTTTTCGATTTATTTTGTTTATAGAAAGTAAACCTCAACCTCATTTCCAAATCATAAGTATTTTCGCCTGATTAAATCGCATAGCTGATTTGTTTTCAGTATCACTGGTTAGTAATTATTCTCTGAATTATTCAACCAACGATTCGAATAATAAATTTCACAATTCATCACTTACAAAGAAATGAACTATTCTGCTCGTTGATAGATGATCCCTTTGAGGCAAACGGGAAAACGCATCAGCAAGATTGACGCAAAACACGGATTTTTTCAATTCACCTCATAAGTACAACAACGTTCCAACTGGCAAATCTTCTGATACGTTTTTTTTTATGCAATTAACCCATTGTGCAAATCGTTAATTCGAAATCGTAGCTAAAAATTAAGTGGATGTGTAAGCGAGTTGAGGAAAAAGTTGAGTTGAAAAATTTTTGCTTGATAAGAGTATCGAGACTAGAGAAGGCGTTCAGTCGTAACTAAAATGGAACGACAGATCACTTTGCGATTTAAATTATATTGACAAAAGTTTAGCACTTAAACTAGTCCAAGAATTGTAAAAAATTTCGAAAACCGGAAATTGCAAAATTATTTCAAAAAACTACGAGCTTTGATGATAGAAATAACCATTGCGTTTAGCATTTATAAAGAAACTACAGTTAAGACGTAAATGAAATATACAGTATCTTGTATGGATATTTTAACGAAGAAAAGAAAAATTTTAACGAAGTATTTCGTAACTTTTTTGGTCCGCGTGATTTTTTGTTTCCTTCAGAAGCATGCATTCCTTCTATGGTAGGAGCATGCAAGTTTTTAAGTTATAATAAGCGAATCGAATGGGAAATTTTATGGTACGATGTCCGATGTGGTGGAAACAATTTTTGACAGTAGCGGAATGAATTGAAAGTATGCCCGTCATAAGCTTCTCAGACCCTGCACTAGCTTACTTGACTTTCTGAATGTAGTGACCGACGTGTAGTGGGAAAACTACGAAGCTGGCCGCAAATGACCACTAGGCATGAAATTGTCCACCAATGAAGCAGAGTGTTATGTGGGCAGCGACAGTTTAGGAGAATGGGTCCGGCAAGGAGCTTCCACAGGTTGTGGGTAGGAAACTTCATGACTGTGGAACGAATCGAGCAGACAGGAAGGAGGACATGCTTTGTGGCAAACTCCGAAATTTCCTTGCGAAGTAAGTATCAAAAGTCCTTCGACCAAAGCATGGCAACGGGATCAGCGTGAAATAAAATATAAAGACGTGACCCCGCGAAAAGCGACAGTTCCAAAAAATTGTTTTTTACCATATGTGAAAATTTTCTTCGCAGACAGCTACCGTGCTGGCAACTGTCTACTTACTGTTGCATGCTCAAGGGAAAAAAAACGGGTCTTAAGCAACAAATAATCGCAAACAAAATCGCCGATAGTAGCTCATTGTCGAAATATGTTCCAAAGAAGGAAAATGTCCTAAGTTCGATGTCGGTATGTGGGCAAAATTTTCACTCATCATCAAAAAATTGCAGCTATCATCTGAATCTGTACCAGTCTAACTGTAAAAGTTAAAACAAACATTAAAAAGGTTTCTTTAAAAAATTGTGAAACTATTATCATCAATGATTTGCCAAAATGTTCGCAATTATGCAAATGCCCAAATACAAAACGATATTTGTTATAGGCGATCGCAATCACAGGCTATACAACGCTCTGTCTCTGGGTATGGCATGATTATGACATTTTCTTCGACGACAGCAAATGGGTAGTCTTCACGGTTAATAGTATATGGATTATAAACGGAGGAATCAACCCGTGCTTATATCTTACGCTAAATAAGTTCGTTTTGCTTGTTCTTCCCTAATCGAAACGTATATATATATATATATATATATATATATATATATATATATATATATATATATATATATATATATATATATATATATATATATATATATATATATATATATATATTCAATTGGTCTTGCATTATTTATACCGATGTTTGTTTTAGGTGCTCCAATCGCTCATTTAGATTATAACGTTCGTTAAATGCAAAATTAACACGTAGAACTAACGGATCGTACGTGTGCGTCGAGATTTATGCAGTAAGAAATATAGGCAAAAAACTTATAGAGATTTAAAATGAAGAATATATAAGGAAATATAAGTGCCTCATTTTTATCGTTTGATTGAAGAGGTTGAAGAAATACAATAGATGATGGACGCATACAGCAAACGAACTGTTCTATGAACGTTGTATTTTGTGGGCTGAATTGATTGACTCCACTACTCTGACTTAGTGTCCAATCTTGTCAATGAGTGCGCTTAGCAACACTTCACTCTTCCTATGCTGATTAAGGTGAATTCAATTGCTTCATGAACTCGACCTGAAATTGTTACTACAAATATTATTGGGGACTACACGAGTTTTTGTGACAACTTGATGGTCGGCGATTAATTTAAACGTATATCGACCATCCCCTTAGGAAAAGTATATATATCGACAAATAAGCTGCCACAAAATATCGCTGTGTGATCGATAAAAAAAATCTCTTTAATATTGATAGGAATAGATTACGATGGTCGAATCAAAATTTGATTCCAATAAATTTTAGCTGTTTAAAAGTGGAATTCAAAATGTGAGCAGCTGCTAAAAATTTTACTAGTGACGTATGAATGTTATGATTTTGATGTTTTGGCATTGATGAATATTCAATAGAAATGCGTTAAGCATATTAATAATTGATATCAAGGAATGTGAATTGTGTAAATTCTTATCAAAAATATAGTTTAAAAAAAGAGATATTAATGCATATTTTAGGATATATTTATGCATATTTTATTATCAGCTTTGAGTTAGAAAATTGCTAACTGCTTTATATGTTGCTCAATATGAAAACTATTTTAGAACAATGAGACGTGAACTCTTTTCGTTGGTCAGCTTCTCAACGTCAACAAGTGCGGTTACGATGATCACCACGTCAAAAAAGGGTGAAACTCTGATGCGAATAAAGCGAGCAAATACAGTGAAGCGATTTACTGTATAATAAAGCTATAATCGCTCTAATATAGAACTTGAGGTGAATGCAACAGCAAGTTGAATTAGTGCAAAAGTATCGACTCCAACTTCGTAATAACTCTAATTCTATTAATGCGCATATGCTTAAATATCGAAAAACAATAATATGAGATTTTCGAATGATGTCGACACTATAAAAGTGCTAGTCAAAACATCGTTCTATGCTGTGCATGATTATTTTATTATTTATATAAAAGTGACTTGATAGGTTTTTAAATGAAAACAACGCATAGAGCACGCGATCGATCGGGAAGAAACATACGTGCACAGATGCGTACGTGTGCTTAAAATTTTAAAAAAAAGACTATAAGATCTATAGATCTCAAAGTTAATGGAAGAAGTGAGAAAAAATTTCAATAGAAAGATATCACGCTAGCAAATATCAAAAAAAAAAAAAAAAAACTGCAAAGAATTCGATTTGAATGAAAAGCAATAATATCTATGGAAATATTCCATAATGAGAAGAAAAAGAACAACCATTCACACGTTTCATTCGTCAAAAAAAAAAGCTCTCAGCCATATTTGAAAAAAAAAATAGCCATATTTACTGATTGAGTACATAAAACAGGCCAGTTTAAGTGTCATATGTGCTGGATCTACTCGATAATGCTTTAATGGATAGGAATGGAACGATTGATAGATGAATGAATGCAAAATTTCAGAAATTTGCATATAAATTTGAAAATTTCTTAATAAGATTTGCAAAAAATCATCGAAAATTATTTCCACTACTTTTATCGTAGATTCATTTATCGATCATTAAAATTCTTTACATTTAACTCATCGGAAATTCGAAAAATTTATGATTTACATTTAACTAGAAGTATATTCCCCTAAGGTAAATGCGAAAACGCAATCATGACTTAAAGTTTGTTATTAATATTTCGCTAGTCTTAGCTCCTATTCATCATAATTAGAAGAAAATGAAAGAATTGCAGTTTTCTAAAAGTTTAGAATATTCTGAACAAATTTTCAAATTTTGAAATTTTTTCCGCCTGCTTCATTTTTTTAAATCATTGTGAGAAATCAATTAAGGTTAAATGCATTATTATCTGCACTGGCTTTTTTTTTTTGCAGAAGTGCGTTTCAAAACTGAAACGGCAGAAGATAAGAGATCTTGAAGATGAAATTTACAATAAATTTGCGTTATACAATACTTACATGTTGTTATAAATTAACTAATGCACATATATATCGAAAGGTCACTGCATGTTATACAGTTACGGCATAGGGTGGATTTCTATGGACATTAGGAATAGTAGTTGAGAACGGTGCATATTCAAAGTCTATTTAGGGCATATTTCCATTCATTTTTCGCAGCTATATGATTTTTCAAAAGCAACATTGAAGATCAAACCAGTCAGATATCGCTCTCACTGCTTTTTGCACCAACTTTATTAATGTTGATATGCTTAACTGTTAACCAGCTTAAGCATCACTGTCGCCCGGGTTATATGACCTGATGAGGGTAAAGCCTGGTTTTTTATGGTTTATTATTATTCTTCGCAGGTGTCGGTGTTAAACCATCTGTGATATGGTAAGATCGTTAGTGATTTATAGAGGTTCATATATAGTGATCTTTAACCGATCTTGGCACGTGGTGATTTAGCCAGGGGAGGGGTACAGGTAATAATAATAATAATAAACATAACCAATGGCATGGGCATTCTACACGAACATCAAACAATAGTGTGATTCTTCGATGTTTCTAAGGCACACATTATCGCAGTCGATAATCCTTCAAGCGCGTATTGACTTATTTCAATCTGCTGAAATCATCATTTCGCAAGGAAAGTACTAGATAGTCGAAATAATCGACCAAACGAAAAGAAAAAAGCGTAAAGCATGCGACTGAGACGGTCAAAAAGTCAGTGTTAATTGGATATAAACTCATAGACTTTCCGGAGTTTCAAAGAGAAAATCAACCGGCTTATTCTATACGATTCAGAAATAATCCTGAAATCATAGTCCTTCTGTAATCATACGCCTGAAATGAACGAACGAGTGAGAAAGCATCACTTTATTATATAAGAACGTAATTTTGTACATCCATTTCACGCCAAAATTCCACACCCATATTGTGGAAAAGACATGAATACGGGCTAAAAGAAGGCTGAGGAAGCAGTTCACGACCGTTTCTATCTTTTTTTTTCATCTTGTTCTCTCCGACTGGAGAAGACTGTTATGTTTTGATGAGTTGTTACGTATATTGTTTAATCGTATTCGCTTTGAACATATATGAGTTCAATTTTTTTCTCAATTTCAGACCGCATCACGAATACCTATTTTCCTTAGATATACTCGAAAGTAATAAACAGGTACTTCGAAATATAGGGGAATTCAGATGATACTGCATAATTGTGTGTTTCCAATAGCCATATGCGAATTACACACCAGTATGATTAGTGATATCTCTTTTAGCATTAACCAATATTCTAATTTATTTTAAAGTCGGTTTAGAAAAATATACACATGCATGCAGGGAATGGGATTTTTAGTCGTGGAGAGAATAGTTTAGATAATTTGTTCGTCATAACTTCAAGGCGAAGTGGAATGCAACGGGTTCATCATGAGTAGAAGTGAAGCAATCGACGAAATTACACGACGTATGAACAACTATCAAGCAACACGATTAATAGATGATGACATAGAGATAAGAAAGTGCAACCTTTTCACACTTGTCCTATTCGTTCAGTCGATGTCCATCTTCTTATCATTCATCAGTTATATTGCGTCACTAATCCATTCATCGTTTGCTGTACGTCACTTTGTCCGGCTCAATAATGCCTCATTTTTCGTTTTTGTGACATGCACGAAGTGAAAGCAAAATTATATCATCTTTTATGAACGATTTTTAATATTGGACGAGAGTGAAATTCAAAAAGGCAGATATTTTATATTAATGCAAAATAAACAATAAAAATGAATGAATTTAAAACGAATTTTAATTAAACTTAAATTTGACGGAAATTTCGAAATGCTAAACAGTAGAATACAAATAACTAAACGAATTGCACAAAAAATTCCCATCATAGAAGGTGTCAAAACTTCTGATGGCGATTGTTTTGATTCCTGTCAATTGTGCGTTATATAGAATATGATCGCATAAAAATGTTACTGTTTTTTTCCCTCGCATTATGACCGATTCTTGTAATGGCTCACTACACACTTGCTTAGATTCGATTTCTAGACCTCATTGCATCAAGTTCGTCGATAGAGACAATAACAACGATTCTGCAATTTATATCAATTGCCCATTCTATGAGAATTCGAGGATAGAAATACTTCATTCATGTTTTCAGTTCAGAGTATGAATACCTCCGAGAGAATTTTCAATACTCATTAAATTGTACCTTACCTCATCTCTTAAACCTTAATATGTCAAGGTCTATTATCAGATACATTCTGGTGTTTTTATTACTAGTCGACTAATGGTAGCATTGCTCGTTAATAATGTGAGCGCAGTGCCAATTTAGTTGGATCGCTGTGAATATTCAGTGGAAGAAACTTTGCGCATAGGCGTAGATAGATTGAAACGTTGTAAAATAAATGTGTCATCACAAGAGTTGAAGTTTATAGATTCGATCGATTTCTGATGGGTTCGATGTTTAGACTGCCGTGGCAATGAGTTACTAGAATTTATTGCAGCTGTAACGATTAAATAGGTGCTATTTTTGTGCGTGTTATTTTACTGTTATATTGATGTCAGAAGTTCACTTCGTTTCTTAAATTTGGAACCAGAAAGATCCTCTTTCTGATACAGTAAATTCTGCAAAAAAATTTCTCCCCGTATTTTATCGAGTGAGTCTTGTGAAAGCGGCCGAATTCCTATCTTGTTGTATTTGCGAGTACGGCAGGAAAACGCGCAGCGGAAAGCGCTAAGGAAGATGGCAACGAACGTTTCACGAGACGAAGTATTCACCTTCATTCTTCCCAGGGATCAGACCTCGAAGTCTCGGTGCCACCCACTCGAAGGTTAGTGAACAGAAATCCAGGCAAGTGGAGCCAGTCGGGCAATTTTCCAAAGTGCCATCTTGGATCCTGTTTTATTTTTTTGTTTCAAAAAACTCTAAGCAGCCGCGAGATTCTGAATCTCTAGCATGGCTGCCCAATTGAGCTATACACACTAACGTTCGATATGAACGGTGTGCAAATTCTGAAGTTCATCCTTGCAGAGATTCAGATGGCAGTTGAGGAGAGCAATTCGATTTGAGCTGCGATGCTGGTTTCTGTTTTGCAATTTGCTCCCTTGAACATTGATGCGGTCTTCTTCAGTGTAAATTCTTCAGCACATCTAAATGAGAAGCTCTTGATGTTGCTACAATGCAGCTTTATGCTGCCATCTTCAGGAAATATGCACCTGTCTCGAACTTCTGGAGCAGTGAATTCCACACTGTGATCGATTGAGGTGTTTGAAATCATCTGACGTTCATTTCGTTGTTGTTAAGCGGATTACAGATTTGCATATCGGAATGAGGAAACCTCTATTTTCTTATTGCCCCTATCACCTCTCTCAGTATCGTTTTCTCTTGCGCTAAGCATCCGCCGAATTTGGGCGGTATAATGTCAACTGACAGACATGCAGTGCAAACGAGAGATATGATGCAATTAATGCAAGCAGACAGCGCGTGTAGAGTGAGAGAATCTTTTCTTCGAATATCGCATATAGAGCGCGGTTGATCGTGGGCGATAGGTAGTGACGTATACGGTTATCGCGGCCATTTGTGCTTACCCGTCACTAGGATTTATGCTTGTTCTCAAAGCAGAGATATTAGAGTAGGTCCTTGAAGGTTGTAAGTTGTTTTTGCTTATATTTGCAAATTTTTATTGCTCACATTTATAGCAATTCTCCTTATATTTGAAAATATATTTGTAAATTTGAATGTGATATATGGCCAGAAATTTGAATGAAAATTGCTCTTTAAAATTTCATTGACAACATTGTTTGATTTTATTCGTCCGAGATTTATGCCTTGAAGTTGGACTTAATGAGAGGGGGATTGAGGCATCGAAGAACGATGGGATTAGGGGCACTGGAACAAACTTCAAAGCTAAACCTAGAATCGCTAGGGCTGCACACTCTGTAAATTCCCTTGATTCGTGGCGTTGGATCTCCGATCGAATTAGGCGAACGTAGTAATGAAAGAGTATATGCAGTGTACATTTATTGGCATAACAAAACAACAGAAGCGGTTACTTCAAAATTAACTGAGATTGCAGAGGAGGGGCCAACGCGAAATTTTAATATCAATGGAAAATTTTTCGAAGTTTCTAACTTTGAATTTAGGGAGATTTTATTTAATTACATCGAGTGATGATTTGTTGCTAATATTTATGTGCATTCACAATTGTGCACGGCTTGCACGTTGTTCGCCTTCTTTGTGCTTAGCTTATTTCCCTTCGATGTTGTAGTCAACGTCTTATTTACAGTCGAAAGGATCATCTGAGCAGAGGATGTCGTCCATTTTGGATATATTGGGAGGTAATAGCGATCTGGAGAGTGAGGAAGAAGAGACTATGGTCGACTCGAAACAGATCGTCGAGCATGAAATCAAGAAAGATTTATCAGAATCTCCGGTGAGCGATTCGAAAGAAAGAAAACTTGAAAGGTGTGTTATTGGTTGCGATATATGTGCTGATTCAGTTTGGTTCTATTTCTCATATAATTTGGCCTTCCTTTCCGTCCTTCCTTCTAGTCAAATAATAAGGATGAGATGAGTCATTAGAGACGCGCCCGACACATCCACATGAAACTAAGGATGCCAGTATCCACGCTAAAATTTGAGGAATTGCGCTTTACAATTTACATTTTACTAATGAGTAGGGACGTCTATTGGTCGTTTATGGTCAAGAACATAAGCGGTCTGCCGCCTCCTCCATCCTTCTTCTGCAGTCACAGTTCAAAGTCAACAGAGATTAAAGGTAAATTTAGATACTGTGGCAGCATTGTATCAGAGTTGGCATGCACGGAAATATGTTTAGCCTATAGGTTTTCTCGGGGATGAGACATTACTTTTCTTTTATTGAGATACCGGATGGGAGGCATTGGAAGGACTGAAAGTCTTCTATTATCAGCTTCGAGAATAAACTCATTTGGCCAATTTCCTGATTGTTGCTCTGTGAAGTGATGGCAGTGAGATGAAATGACTGCAAGCTAGGCAAAGATCTGTAACAGTTGAAGCATAATCCGAAAACGTTAACGCATTTATACGATTGAACAGAGAGATTTCTTATATCTTTTATTAATTATTTAGGATGTAGTTTTCAGTTGTGGTGAAAATTTTTGAAATGCACTTCTATAGCTAGGATGCATAAATTGATTGCAGTTACTTCCATCTTGTTTCACAACAAAGCTCGCATCTGATGCTATGGATTGAAATAGAATAATGTTTGCAGTGATGCTGAAAAGGAGAAGATGAAAGTCGAACATGCAAGGGAGGGAGATGCATCGAACGATCCACTTGAAATTAGCACGAGTCAGTGTTTTTATTTTTCGAAAATTTTGCTGCTGCTTATCTGGTGTTTTGTAATCGGTTATTTTCTTCGCTCAAATATTCTCTTCCACTTTTTGGTTTCATTTTTTGGCCTCTTCGATATATTTCACGTTTTTTCTAGGTTCTGCATTTGCAAAAGTGATTCTTTTTGTGCATCAATGATATACATTTTAGTTAATTTTGGCTATCAACCATACGGGTAATGCCTCTGTAAAGTTGATAAAAATAAGAGGGATCCATAAGCGGCAGGAACATCTCGCTGTAGATTTTAGCAAGTGAATTGTGTTTAGTGCTGTTTTACATTCGAAAAGCATTTTAATTTTTCATTGCATTATTTGTGCAGCAAATTGTGATTGAAACTCGTTGTATACCTATCATCTCAAAATATAAGAATATTGCAGTAGCTTCACTTGCCTTGGTAAGGGGGAAAGTTTTTTTTTCTTTTTAAGTAACTAAAAGATTCAGCTTCTTACACCCAACGATTTGAACATGATGTATGCGATTCCATTCGTCCCTCTTCTGTGCCTTCTACTTCCAGCGTTGACCATAGTGTAGAAGACGAACGACATAGAAGCAATGCACAGTTTTGAATGCACGATGTAATTAAATAAAATCTCCCTAAATTCAAAGTTAGAAACTTCGAAAAATTTTCCATTGATATTAAAATTTCGCGTTGGCCCCTCCTCTGCAATCTCAGTTAATTTTGAAGTAAGCGCTTCTGTTGTTTTGTTATGCCAATAAATGTACATTGCATATACTCTTTCATTACTACGTTTGCCTAATTCGATCGGAGATCCAACGCCACGAATCAAGGGAATTTACAGAGTGTGCAGACGTGGCGATTTTAGGTTTAGCTTTCGAAGTTTGCTCCCTGCCCCTAATCCCATCGTTCTTCGATGCCTCAATCCCCCTCTCATTCCTCGTGCAAATGATGGCGCATGTTTAATATCGTACCCAGCAAGATATCCCCCCCCCCCCACTTAGAACGTTGAGGATGTCTTAATAGATGGAAAAATAGTTCATTAAGGGAGGGGGGGGGGGGGGAGGAGAGGAAGCTCATATAAGCATTCATTTCTCTTTTCCATTGCGGACATTAAAGCACGATTTTATATTTGCAGTGTTAAAATGATCGAGCTATCTGGAAACTGCCATCATGGAAGGGTTTAGTCTCGCTGAGACAAATTATTTGACAACGAGTTGACTAGTGACAAAAAATAGCAGTAAATTTCAAACACAACAAATCTAATCATCTGTTTCGCATCGTCCTATTTTGTTTCTTTGATAATTTAATTGCATTCAGAGGTGCATCTTGATTATGGCGACTGCAATTATTTCCCTTGTTTATGACGGTTTCTTCGTATTATATATCTTCTTTTTGCCTTTTTTCATATGCCGGCTCATTAAACAGAGTATATTTTAGCGTTCTTGTTTCGATTCATATCACGAGCACTGGATGATCTGAAGCGTAATGGCAAAAACGAGAAGGCGAAAGCTCTCGATATGGCTGCACCCACAATATTAGGCCTTCTGAAAGCGGTTGTGCAAGCGGCATCAAAAAAGCGTATGTATTTGATTATTCTTTAATTGATTTAAACACTTTTTTGTCAATGTGCCTCAAATGAAGAAAATTTCGTTTTCTTGATTTGTAAAGGTTTAACGTTTATATTGTTATCTTATCCCTGCACATTTATAACTGCTAGAAAGCTTGTTGTTTCAAAGTCTGTCATAGTCGTTTCTTTTTCGCTCGGTTTTTTATAAAAACTCTTGATCGAAAAAACATTGGCGCATGGTTACATAGATGTGGGGGGAGGGAAGGACGATGCAGAGTTTGGGATGTACGAAGAGGGGTATTAACTATAGCTGAGAATACAGTTTTGAGAATAACCAAAGGAAATTGGATCATTAGCTTAAGCAAGAGAACTTATATCGTGACTTCCTTTGTCAAAAAGCAATTTGCTGAAGAAAGCTAGTGAATGTCGAAACTTTTTGTTTTTTTTTTCAGGCACATTTTCCTGAGCTATTTCTTTCGCACGTTTCTGTGTATAGATTCAAGTCGAAGTAATAGGCAAAATCGATCTTCCCTTTAGTCGATGAGGACATCATTTTTAGTTGATCAGAAAGTATCGCACCACCGATTCAAATGTGCTTCTGCACATCTTCCTAGTTTCGTGTTCCAAGAAACTGAAACCCAATTCCTGTCGATGTCATTAACGCACCCGTTCATTCGTACCTCCGGTTGCAGCTGAATTGTCTTGACGTTCAATTTACTTATCTATTCGCATATCCTGTTGCTTTGCGGACTTTCTGCTCTTTCTTGCTGTTCTCATCAACTTTTTGTATGTTGTCTCACTTCTAGGCATTGAAGTAAATAACTAAAGGGCTTCAGAAGCTTGATGTCATTGGATCACTGTTGCTTCTCAAAAATCTAGAACTTCACCTCACTTGAGCTTCTTCCATCGTTTTCATAGTACTTAGCTCCCATTGACATACATTTTGCTTCTCTCTTTTTTGTTCGTATAAAATATTCGTGTTCGGAATCACCTGCATTGTAACGTTTGCGTTTCTAATTCAAAATCATCTGTATCGTTTGATCGTTTGCGTTTCTACATTCTCCCTTCATTTTATGTGCGACCTAATCCTTCGATATTTGGATAGATATCATTCTTTTATTCTGTAATAATAATAATGACTTATGTATCTGCATTTTGACTGCATCTGTAGACAAGTGTTTTTACTTCGTGAATAAAGTCGTTCAAATAGTTTCGATGCATGTCAATGTGTCGTTTCCTTTTCCTGTCTGAAACTGGTGGATGGTGATGAAATGTTGGATGCCTCTTATTAAGTACTGCATTTACACTGTTCGTTTTTCTTCCTCTCTTGAAAGGCGGTAGCCAGTAGGATCTTGGATATTTCTTATCTAAAGCCGAGCGATGATTAAAGCCTTTTCACTCGAATTTGAGGAGACAAGAGCAGATATTCTTAGGTATGGCATATTCCCTCTTCACTACCCAATTAATAAGGTTTTTGAAATTTCAGAGGATGTTGATGTGGGTAAATTGATCTTCGAGGCAGCATCGAAGCTCCAGAATGATGCACATGATACCAGGGACTACGAGTACTTTTTGCGTTGCGTTGATGTTGTAACCCAACTTTTAAACGATGCTGTGCGTCGTTCACGTTCTCCACACGGTTTCAGAAGGACGCATGGAGTTCCCACGAGAGAAGAAATGCACAAGGTTTGTTTCATATTGTTCTCATTTTTGTTGTCGTCAATAGATGAACCAGCAAATTTTTCGACTCCGATAAAATGTTGACGACGTTTCTTGTTCTTTGCCGTTATGGGATAATACATACGAAGGGTAGGAAAAATTTTTGAAGAGAGCAAGACTTTACCGTTGTCCGACGCTTTTGACGCATCTGAAGAAATGGGTCGGCATTAAGGTCAATTAAACTGCACCCATGTCTCTTTAATGTAAGTAGGTCATTTTGTACCATCGTTTTTATTTTGTGAATTTATAGCAGTTTTATTCTGAAACGTTCTTATTTAAAATCTTGCGTGGTTGTTTTTACTTGCCAAAATTCTATTTATTGCAAAGAGTTTTTAAATATTGCGAAGTCTTTGTTTATTCGTCAATCCAATTGTTTGTTTCTTGTTATCTTCTGCCGTTTTTTTTTTCAAAAACTATTTACATATGCGAAATTTTCAAGGCAATCATATCTATTTTCAATTTCAAAAGCAAAAAAAAACGCTTATTTCAGTTGTGACTGTTTGAGAATCATTCATATAGTATGCATCTCATTTCCAAGTTCAACCTCCCTTCTATTGTTCTCACGATATCCTCATTCTGTGACTCCCCCCGTCCCCTCTCCTTACGGAAATCTAACGTTTCGACACGAATCCATTTGGGAAAACTGTTTTTAAATGCTGAACACATTTGCTCGGTTAATCAGATGGGTTTTATAGACTGCGAACTAGGTCCTTCCTCTAGGTGGGATCTAAAACGAATCAACGCAGGTGTCATTCGCTTTACAGTGGAAACACCAGTCCCATTGTTGGAGGATTCTCAGAGACATAAAACATGTCCATTCCGTTCTATTTTGACGGGGTTGCGAAATTTGGTGGGTTATGGGTAATACAGCTTTCCTGGACATGGAAGGCATCAACCTTCTTAGAACATCGTGATAACACATTTCATATAGGAGAACTTATTTCCATCACCTTCGGTGGCACACACTGACCGGGGCAAATGCCCTGGCAGTCATGGGGAACCTGGGCGAAATAGTTCGAGACTGTGAAAAGACAACAAAAAAGTGCCACGCAGTTCCAAAATTGCAAAGTGGAGGGAAATTGTTTCATAATTTGATGGTGTGATCGCTTTTAGTGTGATTTGGAAAACCAAAGTTATATGTAATGTTTTAGGTTTTGTAATTCTGCGCAAAATTTGAGCTCTCTGAGACCCATCTAGGCTGCCGGTGTTGAATCTTAAGATTCATTTTATTGCAGTGGTTGGTGTGGTAATAGAATTGACCGACGGTTATGTCTTGCGCATAAGGTTGTTTTTGACTTGTTCTCAACTATTCTGCAAAACAAAACATGGTCAGGGCCTCCCAACCTTCAATGATATGTCGCTATCCATTTGGTACCGAGAAGACGGGGCATCTTGATTCGACAGCGTGCTACCCCATATGCGCTCAACAAGAGCACACTCATGGGACATTATCTATGCACTTGTAGCCACAGAATCCTGGCTGCTTGTATTGCACGTGCCTTACTATACTGATGCTGAATTAAAGGAGGCAGAACGGCTGAGAAGGCGGCATATAGAATTGCAAATAAACTTGAAAGTACGCGAGAACGAAAGGAAACGGCGACACTGTACAACAACTGAGGTGAATGGTGGATTCCTGACCCGATCGGCCGAGCAGCTGAGGAACAAAGAAGCAGCAAAGAAGGTATTTTTTTCTGGTTTCGTTTTCGCGGTACGTTAAATGCTGAGACGCAACGCAGCCGTAGATAGGAACCTAGAAGGATGCCAACCAGCGAAATCGCTTCCAAGCAGGCAACTAACAACGCCACACATTAACTTTTACACCACTCTGCGAATGTACCTTGGTACTGAATAAATATTCATACGCTGCCGATCCCGATCTCCATTGAGAGCTTTATTTCTCAAACGGAATTTGAAATCTCGGCAGGATTAATCATTTTACTATTTTTTCTCCGGCGTCGAGGCTCGAAGTAATTTTTCCATGGCAAATGCAGAGGGGATTGTGAGAGCATTGTTATTAGAATTTCCTCTCTCTCCTTTTAATGTATTTCAACGTTTGTTTATTATTCCATTTATTTATTTCAGTGCCATAAAGTGCGAAAATATACGTTAAATTATGTGAAGGATTTTCAACATGAATTGAATATCAGAAACGACAATGGACATCGATTGGTATGGGCGACAGTAAACTTTGCAGGGAAAGTAATGAATGGCGCGTTTTGGAAATCCTCCAATAATAGAATATTAGAAATCAGAGTTAAGGAGGTCATACAATAGTACAGTCTTTCAGAATGGATCACCATTAAATAGTGAAGGCGACTCTTTGTATTACAACTGCTTTTCAGGTCCGAAGAGCCGGCAAGTGCTCGTCGACGAATCACTTACAACCGAAAGTGCTGGCTCAACACAACCACATGCCTCCTGCCCTCGATTATGCTCAGCGTCATTGTAAAGCGTCGTTTAGTCCACGTGAGTTTGCAAGCAATTTCAGTGCTCATTATAGATAATTGCAAGGTGTATTATCAGCAATATTTCATAATGAATGTGGAGCACGCATTGAATAACAATCTGAGGAAGCAATCTTTTCTGCAAAGTTGCTGTGAGTGTTGGTTGATGGTGGAAATGTGCTTGCATATAATATTGAGTCGTTGAGAGTGTTCGCAAGCTTTTCTGCCCATTCGACTTCGGAGGTCATAATTGAGCTCAACGCCGAGAGATTTACATCGAATAGTAGTTAGTAGTTAAGTACTTTTCCACCTAACGTAAGGTAAATTTCATTTAATTTGATACTAGGTAAAGCGACTCGTCTTGTTGCTGAAACGTGCTTTCAGTGTGGCTTTATTATGCTCTAATAACTAGTAATGGCATGCCAAAGTAGTGTGTTGTTTGCATATTTGGCTGTTTTGGCCTGGAAGCACTGCCATATACTGCCGTGAGCGATGACAAATTCTTCCGAAAATTGCTGCAAGCCCTGGGATTAAGTCCAGTGGTTTCTTCAAGTTGAAAGTCCAGGTCTTCCATGAAAGATTGCAATTTCGAGCCTGTTGTCTGCTCAACAGACCCTCTCGAATTTCGTTTGATGCAGCCTTTCTACGAGTAACTGTTTCCGGAAGCAATGTCTCTACCATTGCTTCTGTCAGGTAGATTAGTGAGACATAGAAATGTGACATAATTCGAGTGACATATTTCTTTGTGTTGTTTTTCCCTCGGGGAATATGCGAAACAAATCCTAACACCCGTTTATTTGCATGAAGTAAGTTGCGTTGAGTGTAGTTGTATTTCCCCATATTACCGACATTTTAGGAGAGGCGATATGACACTTCAGAACTAATACCTCACGAACGGAACAAAATTTCGGGATGCATCCAGAAATGCAACTGGCAGCTATAATGTGAAAATATTGTTCCTGCATTCGCTTTCCATTCCACTTTATTCAATTTCTTGAAGCTTCCGTTTTACTTCAAAGAGTGAAAGGGGGAGAGGTGAATATTTGGAATCAAACAAGGAAACCCTTTCCCGTGCATGCTGAACAAAGAGCTTTCCAGAATATTCATTCCTAATAGTTTCCATAAAGATCGACGATCTTAGATCGATTACTTTTGAAATAAATGAAATTTCTTTTGTTATATTTCACGGAACCGGGAATTTGACGAGGTCGTCAATGAGTGTCGTTTAAAGCGTGAAGTTTTATGCGTCGATTTTTCAAAATTTATCTCAACTTAGCAGAAAGCGTGGCAGCATCTGATCATATTGGTATTGGCGTTCTATTTATTTTAAGCGCCATCAGAAAGTGTGCTCCAAGCTGAGCTCGATCGAGCTGTTGCTCTGCGATCGAAGAATGACAAAAGTGGATGTGGCGGAAGTGGAATATCGGATGTCGTTGCCATTCCCGCTGAAGAACTAATGGATCATGGATCCGATACGTTTGAGCAGGCGTGGACGAATGAAATTAGCAATGCTGCGAGCATGATCGAGCAATCGCCACTTCACCAAACGAATATGGATTTGCGATATGGTTGTTCCAGTAGTTCAAAGGTTTGATTAGTTACCAGCAAATTATTTTTTGTTTGCGAGATCCGTTAGTTGTTGGCAAAAGGGCAATCCGCTGTATTGGTGGATAGATAGCAGCGCCGATTTTAGAACCAAGGCATCTAAAGTTGAATAAGTTTGATCATTTTTCTATGAACGCGTAAAATTTATATATTTTTTTCTAATAGTTTATCCTAATTCACAATGTTTTTAATTTATTTTGATCCAGTAGAACTTATTTTTTTCAAAGATCATGATGGTTGTGTGGAGCAAAATTTTATTCGGCCGGTAGCGGAGGGAAGGCATATGCGTTTCAAAAATGTTGGTTGGCAAAGAAAGGGATCGCTTGAACCGATAAGACCGAAATTCGCATGAAAATGAAGAAGGAGAGAAGAGAGAAAGCCTTTACGTGAAAAAATTTTCAGTGAAAAGATTGTAGATGAAAGGGGAAAGTATAAAAAAGAAGGTAGAAGAAAAGAGGAACGAGAAAAACAAGTAAATAAGATGGGAAAGAAAAGAAAGGTAAAAAAAAAACTTAAAAAAGCCGCCAAAACTTGTCGGAACTCCGAAAATCCACTTTCCAATCGAAATGAGCGAGGGGGGTTGGTGTAAAAAGGTGAAACAATGACGGTGGAAAATATGGGGGATAGGGGTCTTTTTCCACACAACCAGGTTAGAAGGAAAGCCTTAGAATGAAATATGTGAGGGAGAATGCGAGATGGGAAGGCATAGGTTCTTGGCAGGATAGAAATACCATCGAACTTCTATTATATGTTTATAATAAAGTTGTCCAAAACGTTATTAATGCGCACCGGAAAACAGAACACAGATCGTTCCCTCGTGGAACGTTATTGCGAATTGCTATGGAACGGAGTTTATAACATCTAGTTTTATTCGGATGCTTTGTCCATAAAAATGCACTGATCCGCTTCGGCAGTGAAGTGGTAATGATGAAGTTTTCCTGATTCAAGATAGACTATGTCGGAGACCTTTCTACAGACAACATAGATAATTTCGTTTTGAAATTTCATATTATTGCGGACACCTAGTAGCCTAAACCATGTGCAAGGAAATGAAATTGTGGGACAATGGAAAATCTTTCGCATTAAATGATCTGCTGTCCCCTCTCTGAGGACTGTTTTGAAAACCTTGCAGTAGGTAAGTTTTTTTTTGTTGGTGTGATAGGCGGTTTTTCCTTCAAAGGTGTGATGAACGTATACTCCCATAATAAAGGGAGAGGTTAACAGGACATAAACGTTGAAAATTTTTGCTAATTAGCGGTGAAATTGCTTTTGCGATGCGCTTGAGAAACGGGAACGAGGTAGGTACCGTCTGGCGTGGGTGGAACTTACCTTGTTCTATTACCTTAGAACTTAGCCAATGCTAACATCAACAAAACCTAAGTAATTCTTGCAGCCTGTAGGAGGACTATGCGAACGCCATTGTCTTCTCTGAAAGCATTTGAGAAGAAGCATCCAGCAATTGAATTGAATTTTAACTAATCATCCGTGAGTGAATAGTGAACGCCAACCTTTTTCTAGGATGTATGCAAGAAAGCATGTTTTCTAACTTACCATTGATATCTTTATAAAGTGCGCTAGAATTTCTACTCGGAGTCGTATCGCTGTCGAGATTTCAGACAAGTTTTGTGCATATGCGTTACTCGCAATGTGGATTTTTTTCCACTTAGAAGCATTGAATTATTGAAAATAAATAAAAGTAGAGCGCATCAGGAGCATTCCAAACGCACATCCATATGCGCATCTATGTGTGATTATAGGTTAAGGCCATGAAATCTGTTGTTCGAAATTATCACTTTTGTAAGTCGTCACGGCTCGTAGTCCCGCAAAGAACAGTGTGACCTCGGGTTTGCACTATAACTTGAATATTGAAACTTGAAGTTATAGTGACACCAAGAGTCAATTGTAGCAGCGTTTCTAGTGGCATATATTGATGTATTCACAACTCTTTGCATCTCTCGTTTTTTTTTTTCTGGATATCACTATGTACGGTTTCATCAGCGTCAGAAAGTGTTCAGTGCTCGGATTATAGAATTCTATTGTCTAATCTTTGCACAATTTGAGGGTGAACAATCGCTTTTATTATTTGATGTGATCTTCTCCGCTATTGAAAACATACAAATTTTTTATAATTTTTAGTTTTTTTTTATGGAATATGATTTCAGACCGTGTTATCCGGAGATATCTCCTTACCTTCAGTATCTTCTTCACATCCTCATGAAGCTGTTTCTAGTTCAATGCACTTAGTTGAACAAGAAGTGGATCCATCCCTCTCAGAGCAAAAGGCAAATACTTTCGAGTTGCTGTCCGCCTCTTCTGCTGTAAGTTTTTTTTTCGATTATGTAGGTGTTGAAAGTACGTTTTGCATTATTACGATGAGAATATCATATCATGAATATTGAGTGAAGGAATCTATTTTGGGCGCCCGTCGTTATTCCTCGGCATTACGGTCCCGTTTTGGAATCTCTAGCAGCACGTATTACTCTTTTTAGAGAGCTGCCACTCTCTTGCGAGTAGTGCCAGTAGTCGGGAACCCGAACTTCAGCAAGGAAATGGATGTCATTAACCGCTTCAGCTTTCAAATTCTCTAGGCTATTATTGCAAGTAGAGCAGCAACGTATATTTGTTTTGTGCGCTCTTCCGCTGTTTTGTTCTACGCAGTTTATGATTTCGTATAAGTAGACAGTAACCAGTGACCGATAACCAATAAATGACCAGATAACTGCCGTAAAGATGTCTTCAATGGCGCAAAGGTCATCATTTTCGCTATTTCTTTACCTTTTTTCCCGCGTCTCTACGTCTATCTAATAACTACAGCTTACATGTCTATTAACTGCTAATAATTCTTCTCTATCTTCCATGGTCACCTGTTCCTTCGAATGCTTTCTTTACGTTCGCACTTCGTCTTCCAGCAAATACTGCAAAAATTTCTTGACGTTCGTATCGCGCGTCTTTACTCGAGAGGTTTTAGGGGGGGGATTTAGCTGAAAGTGCCTTGGTAAGTACCGGGAGGAGTTGGAGGAGATGTTATAAATGTTTGTCTTCAAAGTCTCATTGAATGAACAAGTCATGTTGAATGGACCTTCTACATTCGGTGCAGGAAAAGTCGAGTTGTACATTACAGGAAGCGGTGAAGAAGAACGATGAAGCGGATCCTCAATTCGCACAACCCACGTCCAGCCGGTCTCAAGGAGGTAGCTGTATGAAGCTGAATACGGAGCGGACCTGTGAGGTATTCGTTCAATTTAATGCACCCGTTTGGCGTTGACTTTCCCGTTTTGAAAATCCGCACAAACGTAACTTACTGCACAAAGTACACTAAAATTCTCATAAAATTGCTTTGTAGCTTTTGCCACGAACAACCTGAAACTTCTCGGTTTCTGGTGGACTGTTATTATCCTGATTGCCGGTAAAATCTAACCGGAAGAAAGATGTTATGTTTCAGCAAAATGTCGAGGTTGGTGCAGGTCTGCTATAAATCAGTCCTGCAGTTTAACTGCCAGAGCGGAGTCTGCAGACATAATCTCGAGTAATTCACGAACCGAGGGTGGCATTTTAGAAAAGAGGGTTGTATTCGAGTAAGGTAAAGGTCACTGAAATTGTTGAGAATGTAGACTGTCGAATTCGGTGATGGAAGCTAATTGGGGTTGTTCCTTTTTTTGGACCTTTTCTATCTCCCTCCCTCCCCCCCCCCTCCTCCTCCTCCCCTTGCCTCCCTCCGCCTTCCTCTTCATTTTAGTGAGTTCCTGTAGATTGTTTTTTAAACTTTCTTTTTTTTTTAAATCGAAAGCGGGCATATTGCAACCTAAGGCAATTTATTGTTTTTTAAATTATCCACATTTCATGTGATGAAATTTTGTTGAAAAATTGCGGCGATGCAGTTTTCGCGATCATCCCCTCTTGGTTTTGAGTAGATTTGAGCAGCACTGCTTTTATTGAGAAGTGGCACTTCTTGTAACCTTAGTTCGAATCCTTATCTTCAAAACTGATTTGGCATTGAGGTTATGTGAAAAAAGGATTAACATGCGTTGCCAGGCTCAAAATAAATTTTGCTCTTAGTAGAATTAGCAGCTATCGGCAGTTGGCATAAAGTTTTTAATTACGAACCGCAGTTTCGATTTCTTCGAGAATTAGCAACCCAAAGCTGTTGATTGATCTTGTATCGTTCAAAGTGCAAAAGCGGCCAGTGTTTATCCGCTTGCACAAATTGTGCACTTCGCCCAGAGCGAATCATGTCGCGAAAACAAACGAGTCGTGAGTGTCGACCAACTTCGTTTCTTAATTTTTCGAAGAAAAGACACCGAGTTAGGTATTTTTTGTAGGAGAAGTCATGACAGTACGTTCTCTGGCTTTCCATTGAAGTGTGGCCCAGAAGCGCTGGGATCACCACGAACTTCCCTATTGGAGGTGGTGGGGGGAATTGAAATAGCGGATATCTTTCTTTTTTGAACGATGGATGAGGGATGCGATCCTGTTTAAGATTCCATGATTTTAGGCCTTTATATCCGGCTTTAAATGATGTCAGTTTGCAAATTGGGACCGTCATAGTTTTTTTTCCACTAGCAGAGAGATGTTTTTCTGCTATCACCTGCATAGTAGAAAAATGTACGGAACTGTTCAACTATTGTGATTTCCCTGTTATTTTTTCCATCCTTCTTGCTAGTGGTTTCTACCCCGGTTTCTGGGCATTCTGTCCTACTACCCTGTGATTTTCAAACGATGATTGATGCTTACTATAGAGCGCTCTTTAGCCTGTTCTTGTCCTTTAGTCCTGACCGTTCCTTTCCATTTTTGGCTCTTGCGTTGTTTCGCTGTGCTAGATGGAAGTATGTCAAATTATAAAGTAAATAAATCGGTAGCACTCTTTGGCATTGCTTGTTTAAATTGCAGCGAGTTTACTCTACAAAGCTGAAACTACTGTAAGGATTGTGGATTGTTCTAATATTTTTTATTTTCTTGAAGCATTGAGAAAGGAATGGAGAAAGCGTTATTGAAACGCTTTCTACTTGCTTGCAGAATTTGACCATTTTCAGCAGTCTGCAGAATTGACGCTCATTGGTAATGATTACTTGTCATCTTCAACCATTTACCGTCATACCTCGCTGGCGTTATAGATATAGCTGTTTATGGAATGAAGAACTTTTTTTGTTGGACATGGGTGGTTGAAAACTTCCTTCACAAACCGGCAAACTTGCAATTCCCAGGCGAATGGTCTAACGACTTGGCCATTGCAAACGCTGCTACTAATTGTTTCCTGCCTTTACCTGTCTCATCGTTTTTACTTATGCATAATGCAACAAATCTGATGAGCGTATAGCTCCACACTAATATGCATATGTGATTGATGCTCACGATAAAGCTCACTTTAGCATGGGTCAGCAACCAAAGAGGGATAGTTGAAAGGGCCGTAACAGCTGTATTGTTGAAGTACCTGCCCAGAAAGCGAAAAGCAACAGATTTCTTATGGCGAGATAAGACCATCGTATGGCGAGATTTCTTCTCATCACCACACATGGTTATCACTAAAAACACGAATCACTTCAAAATTAGCTCCGTTGTAAATATTAACTGCATAGTAAAACTTTCATTTTAAAGGTCGCAAAGCACAGTGTTTAGTTGATTCTGTTGAATGATTAACAGAATTAATAGCAACGTGATACCAATCTAGTTGGTACGAAATACTGAGTAGTTGATGACAGTATTATACGGTAGTGATGCAGGATTGCGTTACTCAATGCCTTCTGACCCAACGTCGAATCCCAATTCGCTGCCTATTGCCACTAACTTCTACCCGTTAGCACAAAGTATCTCATATCATTCTGTTACTGATACTGTCGCGCAATGCATTGTTGAATGAATCTTGAGTTATTTTAGTGTTTAACGGAATTTTCAGGTAGCATCGATCTCGATTGTGGTACCTGGAGCGAGTCCCGAAGGATGTCATCCTCTGTCGCGACCGTCGCAGCTGTAGGCTATGTTTTGTTGCTTTTTATGTATTGAGTGATTCGGACGTCTTTCTTTGAACGGCGATTGTGCTGAAGAAATGAATAGCTGACGAGTGGAAAAGGAGATGATAGCTTGCATTTTGTAAATCGTTTATTTTATGGTAGCTTTTGGGGGTTTCATTGTACTTTTTGATATGTGAGTATTTTAGCTCATCATTCTCATAATATTTCTACTTCATTTGAGTTCTTTATGAAAAATCTTTTATGGTGTGCAAATGATCCAAAGTTATGATTCACTCGAAACCGTATTTCAGGTTTTGAGTTATTTGCTATAGGGTTAGCGTTATGCGATACGACACAGACTCATGCTTTGTGTTAAATGTTTTCGGTTTACTGCAGAGCACCGTTAGTGTCATGAGCACATGTAATGTAGATTGACGAAGCTATAGTGTTGACTGGTTTAGGTATATTGGTTGCGTTTTGAGGGTTTTTCCAACTTGTGCAACTCATGGTAAATTGGAGGGCGTCCTTGTTTGATTAATGTACACCGTTTGGGATACTCAGTTCGTTCTACTGCATAAAAAAGAAATAAGTATGTTTCCTTGTATCGGTAAGATGGACGCGAACAACTGTAATACCTGTATAAGTTTATCAGCTTATTTAGTCAGGATTCGTTCAGTTGGTTGCCGAACTTTCTGAACCTTCTTTACAGTCGCATACTGATAATGTATAGGCGTGAGTGCCACAGTACCGATTCCCTTTTTTTTGAAAAGAAGAACAGTACACCATACTATCAGAGGTGTGTACGGATAAGGCGCTCACCAGAATCTGCGAAAGTACAAGTGGAGGGAGGGATGCACTAGGCAGAGGATTTGGTGGTGATGGTCCAAAAAAGGTATAGGTAGCTTCTCATAAAAGCAGGTATTCCGGCAGGTGATAACAGTGCATAAAGTGATTTATTACAAGCTATTATTGCTATGGGCCGGCATTACCTCATCGGTTTATTAACTTATTCGATGAGGCGTTGCAGGAATCAAGAGCGACGTGCTCCCGCTTCAGAAAGATATGCTGATATAGCGTATGTAAAGATACGCAAAGCGGAAGCAGCAACAAAGCAAAAGAAGGCCAGATGTGGAAATAACATTACTGCAGACACCTCTGCTGTACGTAAGACTGCAGAACGGACCAAGAAGTTAGCCGATTTTCATTCTTCATTTGAATGAGAAAATAGCCTAGTGTCATCCTTATAGTCGAGGATATACTCTTATGAAAGGGTGTTTTTCCTTGATTTTTTGGTTCTCTAACCTCGAAGACTTGATCGAAGTTGTTATCCTCACGTTGCAGAACGTTTCAATAGTGTGAAGGTAATATTATTGTCGTTTTTAAAATGGTAGTGGGGCAAAGTACCTTGTGCCTTGATATGAATGATTCTCACTGCACTGAGACATTCGATTAGAAGCTATCCGGTCGCTAGCTCATTCAGTTATGAGGCCAAGCGCCGAACGTGAAAGTCGTAGATGTTTTGTTATCGAATTCATCCATCTGTTAGTGATTTTTTTTTTTAATTTATGGTATATCTACAATATATTGTGCCGTAAAGGTCGTTCTCTGGACGAGTTGATAGCTCGTTTCGACTGGCAAAAGAAGTGTTGTTGAAATGTTCATCGGTGTAATTAAACTCACAGTGGGATTATTTAGAAGCGTGAAATTTCATGAAGCAGTGATCACTTCGGTCCGTCTCTATGATCGTGACCTTCCACCGCAAAACGATTCATCTTACGGGGTGAGTGATTTTTGAATGCTTCTTATAAAATTCATATATTCACTTAGTGCATATTTTGGCCATCAAATTTAATAGTTTTGCTTTATGAGTGTTGCTGAAACAGGAATTGCGAAGTTTTGGAAAGAATTATTCATATTTTATTCCTCTCCACTAAGGTTTAAGTTGGTTGATCAATTTCGAAATAAGTTGCGACCACTTAAGGATCTTGAAAGTTCGCTTGAACTTCCCAGCATTTTGTTTTATCATTTTGCATTGATCGGCTCGTAGATGCGCTTTTATAGTCACCTTAATAAGTTGAATAAATAGTTAAAAGGTAATAGAGTATGCATAATAACGCAATCGAATTTCCTATGGCCGATGCTGCGAATCTTTCTCTTTCGTATAGGAATCGTTTTTTTTTCTCTCTCTGTCATGATCGATGCATAGTACCACCCAGTTGCAAATAAAAATTTTAAAAAAAAAATAATATACGTGGAAATTTTGCGGCAGTTTTTTATCCGTCATTCTTTAGTTAGCGTTGACATGATGGATCAACTCGAAGGCAGGTGTAGCGCACTGAGTGCCGTACACTATCCCTATCAGGTTCCATAACTCTAGCTTGACTTAGCGGGTAGTGAGTAGAAACGGCTGAAATGACTGACGTACAAAATGCGCGCATGCGCGCACATATGAAGCCGTCGCAATGCGTTTTTCAACTGTAAGCTTGCACAAACGTTGGAAGTAAATCGTTACTCGGATTATTGTGTGCACTGTATTATTTGTTGTTACTCTGTTGAAATTGTTAGGTTCTTGTGAACGAAAATGCGGAGGTTTCTTATTATGTGGGCTTGCTTTGATTCGTTTTTGACTCTTTTTTTGGTGGAAACTAAGCTCGAGTTATCCTTTTCTGCGCTCTCGATAGTTACCCTTTGAGAGTAAAAATTTTTATCCCGATCGTATCTAAGATAAGGAATTTCCTTTGAAAGGCGGATGATGTTAAGAAGAGTGAAATATCATTCACGAGAGTGCGCGAAAGCCGAACGACTTTTGAATTGAGGGACACCAAGAGAGATTCTTACTCGTCAGAGTTCAATATTCCGTGTCAAATTGTTGCAGATATCCGAAAAGACGAGAATTTTCGCGACTCAGTAGGAAAAGAAGCAATCTCGACATCACCTCCCGTCTCCACTCTTTTGCTCTCCCGCTCCCTTACGTTTCTATCCCCGTCCTTGCCGGATACTGATGACCCAAAGTCCGCAGTTGATGAGTGCTTTTTCCTCGAATTTGTGCAACCTATGTCTTAACACACTCTAGCAAACTGATTATTTGACTTGGGCATTTTCCTTTCTTCGCAACTGCTTCACGAAAAGTACTGTATCTGCCCAAACACAAACCCAAGGGGTTTCTGTTCAAGGCCGACCTATTTTCCACAGCGTTTGATTGATCACATATTAATGCATGTGCTATTGAATGTTTTATTATTAATCTGCTGGATATTTGCAACCGATTCATTATATGTTCTGCTTTTTGGCTATGCGGGATCGCTTGTTGGGCAGGCAACTGTTTCTTTTTCATGAAGCCCCAAATGCTGATAAATTTTAGACGACTAGATGATATCGTTTGGCCGCGGACCCCTAGCCGCTGCATCATTTGCGTCTCGAGCTGATTGTCTGTTCAGCGAATTTGAGTCAGTCACTTTCTATTGTCATGTTACAGTAGTAGAGATATGGATTTTAATACGGTTGTGGAGAATGGCCGATATTGGAAGGTATGGTTGAACGGCGTCGCAGGTACTCTAAAACCTGCACATTACCGAAACTCATTTTACTCATTCTGTTTGCAGGTAGTTGATATCGATGGTGATACCTTTCGAAGTCATTACAAATCTGGCTCGATGGTAAGCGGTTGATAATTATTATGCCTAAGGGATCAGCTGAATTTATTTCCTCGTTTACGTCGTATTACTGTTCTCGTGTTCACGCTCTGGCTGTTTGTACTTATCGTATGCATATCACATGCTTTCATTCAACTACATATAATTAGAAGAGTGAATAATAAAGCCAGCTGGTCACATATACCAAAAGGTCTTTCATTAAAAATGACCTTCAAGAGATCATCCCAGAAAATGACTCGCAAGGTGACCATTCTTTGAAATGACCTTCACGGTGACTCTTCCTGAAAATAACTCTCACGGAAAGTGGCGAATTATGATTGCAGCAGAGGAATTTACAGAAAATTCCACCTGTAGTTGTGGGTAGTTGCGGAATATTCTGGCCGTATCATCCTGAAAAGCATCGAATGAATAACACAGTCTATGGAAATGACTTGGTACCAACTAACTGTGGTGGTGCTTTTGGAGTATATGAGTCGCATTTTCTTGTTTCAATTGTTTTGCTCTTTGTGCTTTGAATGTATGAGTTGTTTATGGCTATTTCTTTTTTCTTCGACGTTAAATTGTCTCGTGCTTTTTTCTCTCTGTCTTTCCCTCTCTCTTCCTTTCGTCTCTCCCTTAAGTCCCACTATCCTCTCAGATACACGTAGGAATATTGTTGCGACTATATTTTTCAACAGCTTAAAAATTTTCTGTTTCCTTTGCATATAGAAGATTGAGATATAACGCTGAGCGAAGTAGCTGTAAACGTCGCAAGAAAAAATCCACATGTCATTAAATTTTATGCACTGCATAACTGTTGAATACAGGCGTTATACCTGGAATTTAAGCATCTTCTTTGTAGATTTGATTAATTTGTAAGTTGTTTTCGTTTATGGTGTTATTTTATAATTCATTATTCTCTTAACCGAATGCAAGAGTAAATTCATGGGGGATAAGTAAGATCGAAGTCACAATTATATGTTTGGTTTTAAAAGTTATTATGATATCGGTTACTTAATGAACCTGCCGCACTCAGAGTATCGCGCATTTCGAAATTCGATGATATGGAAGTTCTATGCTGTTTTTGGCATTTTCTTAACAAGTTTTGAGTCAAATGCGTAAATATACGCTCTCCCTGTTGCCCCTCCCTCCTACCCTTAGCCTCTCCCCCACCCCCCGCCTATTGATTGCGAAAGTGTTGTTGCACATGACAACATCGGTTCATGTGTAGGTCATTTGTGCCGAACGCCAAACCACAAACCGAAAGAAGAAACGGAATGATTGAAGAAAGAAAATCTGACGTTTATGTAGAGCATGTCCCATGGCATGGTACAGAAACCCTGAGCAGGGAGATCGCTTGATCCTCCACAATTAGATCAAATGTTTCAAATCATATTTTCGTGGTTGCCACTACAAATTCTTGAATCGTTAAGAAATGCCCTATCGTAAGGCTATGAAGGAACTTCCGAAAGAATAATCTGATTATTGCATACTCAAATTTTCCCTGGCACATTCTAGTAGAGGTTTAATGAAAAAAATTTTGTGATGCACAAATTTAGGGCAAAAATAATATTCAACGAATTTTTCCTCAAATATCCAGAAGGATGCTTTTATGTAAGCTGAATCGATAGGCAATCTTTACCTTTTGTTTTAACGATTTTTCTTAATCACTTTAAAGGTTTCAAATTGGTATTTTTATTGCATTCAATTCTTTCTAATTTTTATTTCTATGCATATTTAGCCTTTAGAATTGTTCATAATACTCGAATACGTCCACTACCTGATTTCTTTCTATCTCGTGTGCCTCTTCCACCCCCCTTTCCCCTCTCTGCCATTCAGATCCAAGGATAGGTCTGAAATTTGCTCAGAAGTAATATCTTTGAAAATGAAACCATACATCAAAATATTGTATTGTCTAGAGTTTTTCATGTGTTTTTTGCATCGAACGGATGTAATCTTTGTTTTTTTTTTTTTATTGTCTTTCATTTCGTTAAACTTTATAACCGAATATAATATTGTCAAACTTGAGTAATAAATAATTTTAGCACATAACGGCGATAAGGAAATATTTGTATGCGTATGGTGGTGTTTCCTTCTCATAATTACTGAGATACTCTTTTATGTCTTATTTATGTTTACATATATATTTAGCAAAAATGCATTGCGATGACTATGAGAATGTCGTCATTGTCCGCATGTATGTGTCTGTCTGCTTGTCTATCTTTCTGTCGGCGGGTAAAATTGTACGATGGCAATTGGCGCGATACGCGCTTTTATTATCATGCCAGTCAATAATGAAATGTTTCCATGCCTGAACTCCTGTACAAAGAGGATTTGTTCTGCTTTAAACCGAACGGTGCAAAATAAAAATCCAACCAGCATAAGATGCATCCTGGGATGCTGATTTACCTTTGCTCATACTGTACTCATCTTCGTTTCATGCAAATTTTGCGAAGGTAAGTCTTCCATTTATTAGTTCAAAAAAAAAGAAAATGATTTCATTATTTCAGATCTCCACTGCTTTGAGTCAACCTATGCAATGGAATGCATCCGTCTTCATTGTAAGTGTTTGTGATTTTTTCGTCGTTTTGTTTTATGTTTGCAGTTCAGTTTTTATGAATGCATAGGATGATATTTATTGCTTAGTGCATTTTTCTTTCTTTCTTCCTTTTCCCCCTTCTCTATCCGTACAAAATAATTTTATTTTATTGTGCAATTAAAGTGCAATGTGTCGGAGAAATTAGAATATTTGAGTGTATACCCCCCCCCCTTCCCCCTCTCTGATTCTGCATTGAACTATGATATGTTGTATCTAATACTATTGCCGCCAAAAATTTACTATGCGGAATTGGATAGATCGGTCGTATTTTACTGCTATATATATTTTTGTAATATCTTGCGTTTCTTTTCTTTTTTATTGAGGTAATATTAAACTCGTTGGTGGGGGAATGAAATGGACCATCTCTGAGTACGAAATAGTATTTTTTTCTTTCAATGGGAGCCTCGGCGGGTTGGATACGGAAGGGGAGGGTTTATTTTTAATTTTTTTTTCAAAGTAAACGAATAAGGAGATGAGGTAAAATGTGGCGTTGCCTTTATTGAGTAGAAGTTGTTGTAGACTGATGCAGCTCAATATCAATATGTTGGTTATTGAGATTGTCGGAAATGTGGTGATCATAAGGTGCCTTGGTGTAAAATGCATTTACAAGGAAGAGCTCGTTATTGTGGTTTGATTTGTTTTATTTATAAGGGGTTTTTTATTTGAATTTTTTTCTTTGATGAATTTTTTTGGATCATCAGGGTGGTAATTATGGGTATTTAGAATCGATATTTTTCTAAATGAAAAGAGTTATTATTTTTGCAAATGTTTTATTTCTAATCGCTTTTTAATCGCGTAAAGAGGAGAGAGCCGATATCGGAAGAAGTTGATGACTTCTATGCAAGCTGCAGCATCAGATTTACCGAGGAGAGTGTCGTTAAAAATTGGTATGTATGATAGAACTTATTTTTTCAATGGTTTAAAGTTTTATTGAAAGAAGTTTTATGACTGTCTTATAGCTGTCATGATGAGGCAGTGATAAATGTCGTATGTTAGAAAGTGGTGGTTTAGAAGGACGTTGTAGCAATGTTCCGGGTTGCATCGCCTACACATCAAGTGATATTTTGGGAGGCTTTGTCATAGTCATATTATCCGCCAACTTAAGCTGAAAGGATGGTTAACACAGAAGGTTGCAACGAATTATAAGGGTAGGTATGCACATTTATAATTAAAATAAACAGACGATTCGGTAGGTGAAAAGAACGAAATATGCCATGAAATAGACCGTGATGGATCGGTTAAAGCGTGGATAAGAATCGATATGATCGTATAAATTTTATTGGTTATTGAGGTATCAGCTCGATTATGATTGTGCTCTCATTTACAGAGAGTAGATTATTAGTACTTCAGCAGTGCAAATTAACAATTGTGTCACCTTCGAAATGTTTCTTCTAAGTTGTGAGGATATTGAACGATGTGTCGTGCATCACATCGGGCTCTTAAATCTTACCACTGAGGTTCCATCGTCATAGACGGTCTTATACGCTCTCAGTTTTTTGTTTCTTTAGTTTGAAAAAATCGCTTTCAAATTTAAAGGAATACCATTCCTCCAGTTACCTTGAGGTGATTGTAGTTTTTGATAAATACGGGAGAATAGGTGTGTATTTAGGGCATATTAGAAAAACAAATCATATGAAGTCGATAAGGCCGCACTGCATTGGAGAAGCGTACAAACATGGGAACCGTGGAGATATATCTTTCTTCATTGATTATAGCGGTATATTTACCGAAGAAAAAGTTGGAAATGAGTAAATGATAGCAGAAGGAAAAGAAATTGGATAAAAAGAATTGAGGCAAAAATGTCAATATGAAGGGAATTGCGGCAATATTAAAAATAACCCCATTCTTCTCAATTGCAGCAACAAGCATGAGGGCTAAAAATTTCATGAAGGTCTTTTTTGCCCTGTTTTTATTTCCTTGGAGGGGATTCACTTCATTTCTGCCACCCCCCCCCCCTCCCCCGCTCCCGTTCACTGGACATCCTCGCCCTCTTACGTCTGCTTAAGGTCTGTTGAAAGCAGTTGTCCGTCGTGGACATTTTCGTGGCCAGGTTCGGCGCGTATGAGGCACACATATGAGGGAGATGAAAAAAAGAAGAAATCCAATGCAGTACATTTTGACGGCAAAAAGCAATACGTTGGTTGCTACCGGTTTACTGCATTATGTTCCTATTTCACTTCGTTCACTGAGATCGTTATTCCGCAGGTATTTGTGACTGTTGTTGTGGTGAAATTTAACCGCTTTTATCTACTCGATCAGATAAGAAGAGATTACGTAATAGTTATACTCGCTTGTAATTTTGCACAATATCGTGATAGTTGTTGCATCAGGCATTAAAAAGATGCCCTTCACCTTCCGCTGATTGTGAACTTTCATTTACTGGTATGTCTCGAAATCACAACGGAACGTCGATTCAAAACTAAGAGATGTGTTTGCATTTATTGAGCCCATACATCTTTCAAAGCTCTAGAAAGAATTCGGACCTCTTACCTGGTCGGAAATACCTATGGAACCTTTCAGCCTGTACTATTTTGTGATTAAATTTCACCTTTGGATGCTGAGGTAAAATCTAGTTGCTCTGGTTGCATTTATCTGCGGAGTATGTGCATTCCGCTCCTTTGCAAGCGCTGCATACTATGTTTTGCATCCTATATAATAGTATAGGAAAGACAGCGCTATTCAACAACTCTGATTTCACAAGCGGCAGCATTTTCCCGTCCGTGAAGCTTCGTAAATTCTATTTACTGATCTTTCCTTCTTTTACTCGATTCTACACCCAGACCATTTTACACAATTGTAGAAAAAGTGGGCGCATCTAGAGAAAGCACTCCCGGCCCTCCAGTTGAGGTGAAGTTTCGTAGCTAGCATGATTTTGCATTCTAGGGTGACCTTCCGAAACAAATCGCATGTTCCTAGTGGAACCTTAGGCGTTTCTGTGACCCACTATTCCACGGTGCGGAATGCAAGTTACGGCAGCACCACGTACTCTTGTGCGATTATGAGCACAGCACGTTTCCTTATCCGCAGCTCGTTGTGCCCAGCTTCGTTGTAATTGTGCCTTCACTTCAGTTGTGGCGATCATTGTTCATTTGTATCGTTTGCCGAGGTGGTCGGTTTGTTGGATGTCTGCAAGTATGTGCAAGTGTCCAAATATCTAGAAGCTTGATGTTTCGCATTTCATGCTTCATTTTGTCTATATGGTTGTCATATTCGGGGCAATCTATCATTCTGTCTACGTCCTTCATCCACTGTGCTGCCGCTGTGGATTTTGAACCTAGTTTCCTTCACATCGTCGTTAAGTTCATTTAATTAAAACATGCAATGTTTGTGGGTTCTCTGCAATGAGCATCACTTCTCCTGTAAATAAGACCATCTGAAGTACTTCTTCGTCCTTGTGAAATCTTTCTGAGTTCCTCATATTTCGCGATATCCCATCGAGTGGGCATGTGAACGCTTTGGAGGAAATAAATGTCCCCCTTGCCTCACACCTTTACCGACTGTTGTTTTTATTGGCCTACCAAATAAGGCGGTTTTCGTGTGACTTTTTTTTTACAGCGGTTCGATCCTTTGGTTCGGCACAGTCTCACTGATATGATTTTGATTACGGTAGCTGATCTTTCGGTAGTTGAAGGCCACCGAGCGACCATCTTTGTGCCAGTTGCCTTTGGTAATCGAAGGCTGCCAGGGAACCCTATTTCCTCGATTTTGCAGCAAATCTCGTCATAGAAGAGCATATGTGAGAAGTGACAGATCCTCAAAAATTTCATTTCCTCAAGGACAGGCGCCGAGATAGATGGAAATCACTTGTGTTTGACGTTGTTTCTTCTGATTAGGACGAGCTAAAGAAATTTTCCATGTGTCGTTGAATAGTGACTGATTGATGCCGATTGAAGGCTTGTGATTGACTCGTCGCTCGATTTGCTCAACGAGATGCCTTTCAAGACGCCATCCAAACATGACCAATTTCCGTCCACTATCATCACACGCGCCCGCTTTCCGCCACTTCTCTTCGAGTTGGTTCTTTGAAGTCTTTTTCATTAACATTGCGGAATAGACGAAATTTTTTTCTTTCTTTAACTGGGAAAGACCGTTCGATTTTTGCCGAATTATAGTACGTCTGTAACTGAACGGACAGAATATTGATAATAACCAGATTTCAGTCTGACTTTATTTTCCATTCGAAGCTGTTTTACACTTCCACAGCTAGTATTATTGAATGTTCTGATTCGCATATATGCCGACGCTTTTCTTAGGACGTCATACGTTTTATTCTTTTTTGAACTGAGGTGATTTTCTTGGATAATTTTATGCTACAGCTTCTGAAGTGCTTTGGAGCCGTATTGTTGGACACCCGTTCATGGGTAGTCATTGAGCATGCAAGGGAGGAGGGAAGAGGGGAGGGGAGTTGTGGTCACTTCTCCTTATCCCAGCTTATATGTATTTGTTTGATTTTTGAGTGGTAGTTCTGGATGAACAGTTCAAGGTTTAAAATGTTTGTGAAATTTCTTATCGCTTACCATTTCTCGTTTAAATTTCGGTCACTTTTTGTGGACGTGCAGAATTTGTTCTGCCTGGATAGCGGATATTTAGGAATCTGTTTTTTAACCGAAATCTCTTTTCTTTCTTTTCTTGCAGGTTTTCCACTAGACACTTTTGTGCGTTTATTGTTATTTGTGGGGATTGAAATAAATTTGTATGTAATAAATGTAAACATTTTCAATGTTAACTGAAAGTTGGTGGTTAAGGATTTATTTTGTGGTGTAGGCTCTTGCTTAGGTCGTCGGGTTTTGAATAGAGGGCTCAAAGCCGAGGAGGGAAATGATTGACGATTCCATTTTAGATCATCCCGAGATAATAAAGTTCTATCGAAGATTCGACTAAAATTTTCGGCAAGATTCCTAGTTTCTATACGCTATGTTATACTGCAATCAGGAAGCGACCCAAAGACTGTTATAGTTCAATACGTTCTTAGAATGAAGTCTTCCGAAAATTTTTGTGTGGTTCACAAATGGAATGTGCATACTGGATGTTAGGAAATTTATTCAGATGATTTTTTCGCCCTGTTTAATTTAACGCATCGTTTCTAAGTAGAGAAGAGAATGGCAGGAGATAAGGATGCGGTCTGAGATGGGGGGATGGTCGCTTCGTCGGGTTATCAAAAAGCTGACTTGGGAGCATGGTGTCTAAATTGATGAGGACAAATACGAGTCGCGCTTATCGCGGAATAGCAATCGTCGTCCGCTGTTCTAGGCGGACGGCGACGATTAAAGTAGTTGTCGTGGCGTTTTCGTCAATTGCTTTCTTTATTTGTTTTGTTGATCTTTGGTGTTATTGTTGATGTTTTTCTTTTCAGCCTTTTTTAGTGGAAATGGCTAGATATTCTCGTTTGTATACTTCCTAGTGATAGTATATTAGTATATATTTAGGCAATTCCACACGGCAATGACTGCCGTGTCCGGTAAAGTGGGTTCGATGAATGTGTTTCTGGCGGTCAGTCGCGATGTTGCGCTGAATGGAGAAGGTTCTGCGCAATTCTTCATCGGCTTCCTTCTCAAGTTTGCGGTGATTTTTTTTTTGTAGAATTTGCTCATTTTAAGAGTGTATGGTTGTAGTGCAGGAAGCGATGTTGTCAGGTATAATGATGGCATATGCAGTTTTCTGTATTATGACCGGGAAAATGGTAATCATAAAAAAGGACGTATCTTTTGCAGCCATAGGGAAGTTCCTTAAAAGGCACAATAAATATCTTTTCGTAACCTGCTTGAGTAACTTTTTACTAGTAACAAAAAGCTTTGACCTGCAGCCGTGTAAATTGCCCTTTCTTAAAACCTCTCACAAGCGATGAATAGTTGTCTAAAATGGTTTATTAAGTACCTTGAATGCTTTTAACTCGTGCAGCCTGTTTCGTAAGATTGGGATTGTTGTCTCATGTCCTTCATTTATTGCTTGTCCTTGACCTACTGCTTATACCATTTTCTTCACTTAATGCTCACTTCATGTTCTTGACTTGTTGCTTAACTCTTGCTGTTTTCTTACTGCTTCCTCATGTTTTTCACATACTGCTTGCCCTTGAATTACTGCTTATCTGATGTTGTTGACTAGCGCGTGTCACGCGTGTGCACGTATCACATATTTCCACATCTTATGCAAAGTGTTTTGTAAGAAACCGGATCAAAATTCGTCCATCCGCGGTTGAGACATGACATAGGAGAAATCAGGGACGCGAGCAACAACGCATGCGCCGCTGCGCCGCCCTTCCCCCCCCCCCCCCCCCCCCCTCCGCAAGTTTTCTCACAAACCACATCACTGACCAAGTCACAGAAAGACAGTAGGCCAAGTAATACAAAACGGCGGACGAAATAGGTAAAACGGAAGACGAAACGCGCCTTCGGCGCTCGGAAAAGCAGGAGACGAAGAAATCGGTAACATTCTCGCGCCTTCGGCGTTTGGAAAGGCGAAGATGAGGAATTGGTTAAAGATTCGCGCCTTCGGCGCTCGGAAGGACAGGAGGCGAAGATGTCGATAACATGCTTGCACCTTCAGCGCTCAGAAAGACGGAAGATGACGAAGTGAATAACAGACTCTTATATCCTTAGCACCTAATATCTTATATCCTTACTCCACTTATTGTTAACTTTCTAAACGTTTGTAACATAGTTGATATCATTCTAGAAACAAGTGATGCGCAAGGGGGCTGCCGCTCCCTTTGAACCCTCTGCTTTCTTTCGCGTTCCATGAGGGGTTAAGGAGCAAGTAATTCTTTAATTAATCACCCAGCATTCTGCAGCATTAATCGACTTATTGTTATGGGAGAGAAATTTTCCTCAAAACTTGGAATTGGAAGAGATTCAGAGCGTCTATGGTAAAAAAAAGTTTTTAAAAAATTTTTGAGCTTTCTATTACCCCATGTTCCTCAACAACAAACCTTGAACCCATGTTAAGCAAGACTGAAGAGAGTCAGAGCGTTCGCATTAGTACTTAACCATGGAAGAAAAATATTTCAAAAATTTCCAGCTTCCCGTCCCGGGGTTTGCCCAGCAATAAATTTTGTCCACACACGGGACCATATTATGTAAAGAAAAAAAATTTCGAGGAAAGTTGAAGTTTGAAGAAAGTTAGAGTGTCTGCAAGCCCAGTTTTTATTAGTGATCTTCTATATACTATAATATATGTAGGTAGACTTGGTGCTTTTATTATGTTCTTGACTTTTTGCCTCATGTTGTTGACTTTTGAGTTGAGCGGTTGAGTTTTGAGACTGTTGAGTTAAAAAGAACTAAACGAATCGGACTTTTATATTTAGTGATCCATAGTTGGTTTGCTCGAGCGATGTAGTGCGCCTTAGCATCCTCTCAGAATTGTCCTTCACATGCCTTCGGGAGGAAGGGGACAACCAGTCTAAAGGCACAAAACGGCCGTCTGAGGGAGAGACATGGTAACTTGAGTAGTGATTAATCATGTTGTTGGTGAACTGATTGTGATAGTAAGGTGTAGGAGTGCACAAAACTTCCGTGATGATGTCGTGTTCAGGCTCATCTTATGCAGCTGTATAAAACATGGTGTGCAGGTCAACACAGAAGGTCCAACAACCACATGTACGATGCAATCTACAACGATCCACCATTTTTAGAGGCCCCGAGAGTGCTGGTCATCAATGCACCCAAGGTTGTACTATTACAGCGTTCATTGAACTCAGATGACGAGAAGGGCAGAGAAAATAAGGCGAAAATTTCGTAACTAGAGAATGGTATTGCTCTAGGGAATAGATTCATTTCGATCAGTTGGAAAATTTGAAGGGTAGAGTTATCTACTCGGTCTTAATGCATTCGCATATTCTTGAAGGGAATGTTTTTTCAATATTGAGCTTCCTTCTTTTGAGTGAAAATATGGACTACTCACCTGCAAGAAAACTGAATATTTTCGAAGAAAGTCTAGCATTTTCCTTTCTCCATACAACATAAATCAATTTCAGATACTACAGATAAGTCGCTAAAGAATGATGTGAAGGAAAAGGCAGAAAGAAAAAAGGAAAATTGCTTAAAACATCTTTTCTCGTAAAAGGAATATGTAATAGATTGTTTCTGGCTGTAAAGGAGCTTGCAGAAATCATCCTTGTAAAGGGGAGCGTCTCAGTTCTTTTTGCTGAATACTGAAAGTACACCGTTTGAAAGATATATGAAGGAAATCGGGAAAACTGTTACATACTGGAACTGAGCGATTGTCTTGGAGAGAATTTTCTATTGAAGCTCATCCGATTGAAAGAGGTTCATCGGACTTTTTTGAAGGTTTTGTTTGTTCCTCTTAGAAAGAAATATGCAAAGACTTGTAAACTATATGGGAGGATGTTCGCATATATGATGTCACATTTGAAGAGAGAATTGCTTTATCGATTTAATAATTCTCGAGAATCGTTTGAAGAAAGCATTTTCGACATTCTTCCAGAGCGTAAATTAACGTTTTTTTGTCATTTTCTACGCTTACATTTCGGATCTGTGTTAACACTGGGAAGTGAAAGATATCTGGGAAAAAATTTGCTGTTGTTAGGAAGGCACTGAAGTTTAACGGATTCCTTCATTTTGTAGATCATATTGCAAAATTCTTCCCTCTGTGGGGGGTTGCATAGCTAAGTTGACATGGCTAGAATTTTCCAAGCATTCACAATTTCGTAACAGAAAATTTGCATAATCTGTCATATCAAAGACATTATGTTATTGTGGAGATAGGCAGAACTTCTTGAGGGGTAGGGTGAGAAAGGAGGATGCAGGGAGAGGGGGAAATATTATAAGCGTCTAGATTCTTGTTTGTACTCAAAATGCGTCACCTCTGAAACTGGTGTGCTGAGAACTCACCATTTGAAAAATCCCCATTTCATGTGTATTTATTATTCTTCTTTTATTATTTAATCGCCTTAATACTACGTCTTTAACGGTGCATTTGAAACTAAGCGTTGAAGGATCCTGACAAGAAACGAGAGGGATATTTACGCACGTTCAACGCAGAAGTGGAGGCGTTCGTGCGACGTGAGGCAGAAATGGATGACCACTTGAGGCTAGTTTCCAACAGCTTTATTTAGATTTTTTAAATGCCATTCGAACTTATTATTTTTTGATGTTTATTGCATGTTTCTGATACCCAGGCAGACTGACGTATGCAGCAAAAATCTGAAAGAGGGGAAGGGAGTTGTCCTGGACCTAAGTTTGGCACGGAAAATGATGCCTATTTTCTCGTACTTGAAAAGTCAAGTAGTTTTGGACTAAGCTGTTTCTTTCCCTTTGACTATTAATCGCATCTTTATATCATGATTGACAAAAGGAAAGTAGACGCTCACCTTTAAATTATATCGGAATTTAGTTGTCTGTATCGGCGAAATTCAGCATTAAACCGTTTTTCTGAGATGGAAACCCCCGCGCAGCAGGGGTACTAAAGTCATATAGAGGTTTTTGAGGAAATGCCGATATGTATGGTGCATACGGTGAAAGGACTATGCTGAGGGCTTTTTATGGGGAAAGGATGGGATTGTGGAAAGGGAGGAAGTCGACGATGAGTCATCCGTTCCAGGTCCCAAGAGCTTTTCTTCTGCGTGCTCAATATCAGTATAAAAGAACGAAGTTAATGGAGGGGGCGCATTGATGACCAAAATTCCTTGAGTTCAAAGAATTGTGCAAACTGTTGGCATTGTAAATTTCATGACACAGAGTTGTGAGTATCCGTTTCGCATATTTAAGGTAGACGTGCAGTTAAATTTGTTAATTTAGACGTATACAGCGCGCCGATAGTGTTTCGTCCGGATAATCAAAACGCGATCGCCATTTGCAAATTCACCGTTTTATTTCTCAAATTCTAAATATTTGACCGATTTTGCTCAGTATAAGCACTCGAGATCGGAAAGAATTAGAGAGCAAAAATAGTCTTGCTTGGTGATTTTTCTTCGCAGTTGTTCATATTAATTTGAACTATATATGCTACGCCTTTGCACGTCGTATTAAGAGTTCGGGTTGAAGCTGCAAGCATGATTAAAATTTGGCTCGACTACGTCAGGCCGAATCTGAGCGGATTATGTGGCGTCGAATGAGCGAAATATGTTAATTAAAGTTGGAGAACTTATTTCAGTGCTTTTTATGAGCGCAATTCTCGAGCACGTCTTCGCTTCTGCCTAATCGACTGGCGGCGCATATGTGCGGACGTTGGCGCCGATACAGAGTCCTCATCGGTCTCCGCGTTGATCAATCATCTTATGCTTGATTGGGCTGTCATACCGCCTGCCTCATTACATTGATTAGCATTCATATTTCCATGTGTGCACACAATCTTTGTACCTATCGGTGGGCCGCAGTCTCAACGTTCCACAGAATCTTCCGATCTTCACTGCACACAAACAAGATTTTGAAATTTCTGTCGTTTCCGCTGTTTTTTTTAATTTCCATTTAGGAGTTTTTCACCGCATTTTTTGAGAGTTTTTACGATATATTAATTTCTTTCGTTGTTTTCTTCATAACTTTTTATGTTTTCTACATTTCCGTTTTTCTCGTGATATTAGCAGTTCTTGTCAATCTGCTTGAAGGTGTTGCAAATGGTGCAGAAGTATATATATGGAGGCATGCGAAGATAGCGGTGGGCAGATGGTCATGAGGTCGTTGTTGGACACTTTAGCAGGAAGATTCACATCATATCAAGGTGGGGAAAAACAGCTTCATAGCAGAGAATGTCGTGTTTCTTAAAGCACATGTAATTGTGTTGATATTTGCTCAAGTTCATTTCCTCGGGTGGTTGTGTTTTTGTGTTTGATTTTATTCTGCCGAAATTGTACTATTCGCACTTCACTACTCGACATTCTTAAATTATTTGCTCACTTTGCTGCTAAAAAATAAATTTTACACTTTTTTATCCACTCTTAACATTCATATGAATTGATCTTCTTGATTATAGCTTCGTTCAGACGAAATAGTTGCATTTGAAAACCACTGTGGTTTAAATGGGGGAATGGGGAGGGGTCGCGCATGGTGCATTTGATAATTAAGAGGTAATTCCACTTTGCTCGAAATTCCACCTATTTAGCTTGCCAGTGCACTTGATATCCATGATGAAAGACTGAACCTGTTTTTTTTTATGTGGAGGAGGTGGGTCGACTGGTCTTTTGCATACATCCCCTTTTAGGGGATTCTCGGTTCCTCACCTTGAACCGTCCCTCACTGACCTCAGGACTACATTCGTCGGTATGCAGTAAACCGAAGAAGTAAGCATAGTACAGTTAGTGCACAATAAAACATTGCACAAGCGGGTTGTTGGGCATTTCGACTAAAAGCTCGTCCGTTGCATTCTCACCTCTTGTGGTGCCACGAAGAGGTGGTGGAGGGAGGGGGAACAATGAACAACGGCGCACGCACCAAATTCCTTGATAGAATGCTCGTAACAAGCAGCCGGTGGCAACGATTTAATTTTTTTGAAACAGGTGTTGGCTGTTCGAGCTTAAACTGTCCCCCACAAACAGTTAGATCTTGCGAGGATTCAATGAAAAATGGAGGTATGAATTCATCTACATAATTATCTCCAGCCATTGCTCATTGAGTCTCGCCTGCATACTTGCTAGAGCTTATTTATTCTTCGTGAAATCACTCCTTCTATGCTTACTTTGACGTTGAAATTTTTTTTTTTACATCCGCTAGTGCTTCTTTTCTTGTTAGGTTTGTTGCCAAAAAAATTCCAGATTGCTATTTGTTACTCGCTAAAAATTTGTAATAAATTATGAATGAGTTATGAGCATTAGCAAATATAGTTAAATTCATTATATAACTTTTGTTTTCCATCTGAGTGATTTAGTAAGCAGATTTTGAACGTTGATGAAACCATCGAAACGGAGATGAAATTTATAGAAGAGGCAGATTATTCGAAAAATTTCGCCAACCTCATTGATCACTCTCGAAACTTTGAACTTATGATTGCGCTAGCTAAAATCGGCGTTCATATAGAACTCAGATCTTTGATCGTATTGTCCCTCACAGGACGGTATACACCATTTAAACGCAAATGATAACTAAGTATGAATTTGAAATGCGCAAAGAGGCTTGATAGATAGGTTAAATGGCCAAGATCGAGATCATAGTTCCAACGAGAGCGAAAGTTTACTCCGTGCTTCATAATAAACCAGAGGCTTAACGGCAGATATGCCCATTTTTATTCACATCACGGGCATAGAATTTGCAATATTTGTACATCAATAGAGCTCTACCGTTAAGAGCACCGATTTATCTGAGTACTTAAAGGTTCTTTAAAGGAAGCTAAAAAAATGCTGATGATGCTTAAAAACTGCATTTGATTGGCGTATGCCACGGTCCAGTCAGTTAAGTTCGCCCGATGACATGACGTTAAGCGCCAAGTTTGGTGGTGTTGTAAATAAATATCAGGACTGTTCCTGATTCCTACCCCACTAGTTGTTACTCCCCTCCAGGCGCACCCCTCCATCGATAAACATCGTCCTTCCTACTCCGATGTGTCTTGTGCCTTTATTTCTCGTATGCCCTATCGAACATTTCTCGTATGTCATCAACAAAAATGTACTAGCAAGTTTATTTAGAATTTCCACACCTTGTTCGAAGTTAAATCTTATCGTATAGAGCATTTCCGGCGACAGCATTCCACAGAAAACATCCTTCTCACATCACTTGCAAAGTTAGTGCAAGGTCATTGCATCTTTTTTTTTGTGAACTGAGAAATTGACTAATCAGTGCAGCTGCAAAAATTGCACATTGCATTAACCTTTCTGGTGCGATACCCCGCTCCAGACTGATCCCGGTCAAGTTCACTTATTACCTGGTGGCTATCCTTTACCTGGTAGTTATGATTTGTGTACCAAAGTGTCGATTAAAGATGAGTGGAAAAACGATATAAGCATGAGTATAAGTTTTATTAACTGTTTATAATTACAAAGCGGCATTAATCTACAAATTTCATTTTATACTATACAAAGCGCATTCAACGAGAAACAATGCTATGAAATGAATGAAACAATGAAAATGGGATAATTATCGAATGAAAACATCACCGTTCCTTCGAGAAACTCATTACACCTTTAAAGAATTTCTTTCTAACACGTTTATATATGCGTAATTTTTTGTTGTCATTACCACAAGTACAGGTTATAACTATTTTTTTGACACCATTTTGAGAATTTATTCAATATTTTCACACTCAGCGCCTAAACTATCTCCCGAGAAACAAAACCGATCTTTTACCGGAAATTGCTATCAATATGTCTGATCTTATCTCTACTCTAAACGGCCGCTTCCGCACCTTATTAGTTAGATAATAAAGAAATGTTTAGTTTCAATGGGAAAATCTGCCCGATCTTATTGATAAATTTTCCAACTTGACAAACTTGTAAACAATTTCTGCAAGCATTTTCACCGCCAGCTTCTAACTTAATCATTATTTACAAATATTGCCCAATCTTAATGGCATTATAACTATTAGATAATAAGTGAGAAGTAACGAAATAGGAATGAGGCAAATGAAACAAAAATGTCTGAAAGACATTATTAAAGAACATATTAATTACATATACAACAAAGTTATACGATTACATAAAAACTCGGTTGTATCCCACCGAAAAAAACTTCCTTGTGGATTTGATCCAGCATAAAATACCTCGAAGCTGAGCTTAGATTAATTTTTGGATTTCACAGTTTTCCATCTATACAATCGCAGATGAAGAATAATAAAGATATTTGCATATGTGATTGCAAATCGTACAGTGGAATCACATAGCCAAAGCATAAATGTTGAAAAGAAACTCGTGGATCGACAAGGCTAGCATTACGAAAAACCCACTATCTGCAATGCAAGAATCTGTGATAGGTCATTTTGCAATCAGAATCATGGAGTGGATTTTACCAATTCTTGTTCTTCAAGATTCCATATAGCTTCTCCATTGCTACGGGCACAATATGGCGGCATTACGATCCAAAAATGACATAGCATTAACGTTGTGTTTGCCCCTCTCATCCACTCATCTCTAAGTCTTTCACCCACTCCCAAAACAGCCTTTTTCAGAAGCGATTGTGAGCTTGGAGAGAAATTTTCTGACTCATTGCAAGCAGATCTATTTATCTCAGTAAGCAAGAAGAATCATCAGGAGACATCGAACATAGACTTCGATAAAAACTGGAAAGCGCAAGCAATATTTACAGATACATCAGTTCAGCAAAACGTTGAAGGCATCTTGCACTTTCACCAGCTGCATATCCGATCAACAAGAAGGTTAGACCAATCAGGGTTTTTCCTCTCGATTCGAAAGCCATCATGTCATCTTTTTCCCTTATTCCAAGAATAACAGTGAACTGATTTAGTCTTGGTCGCTGATCTAGTCCTGATCGCATCTTTTAATAGATAATTTCCTCCCACCCTTTAGGGCAAAGTTTTCTCGAGTGGCCAACATCAGATAAAATAGCCTTTCAAGGCAGTGAAAGAATGTGAATATGACAATGTGAGGGAATCGAATTACCCAAATAATGATAAAAATTACATAATTGTAAACAGATTGCTTGAAAGCATTCGAAACCAAACTGTCTGAAACTGGTCAAATCAAAGCAACGAAATATACGTAGTATGTGGGAATTTTCCAAAGAAAGAATCGACATCCAATTTGTCGGATAGGATAAAAGAGATTATACGGCTCCGTCTAGGTGATATTCACTATGGGAGGGCACTTATCTCAATGGAGAGAAAGATAATCTTTCGTACAGTATATTGAAATATTTTTAGATAGGAACTCCTAATAAAATATTGCTCCGCTCACTGCGAAGAAGTTAATGAATCACACAGCCATGGAAAAAGAACGCTTAATTGTTTTGGAGAATGAATAAAAGAAGGAAAAGTGCAAATGGAATTATCTCATGATGAGAAGATGAATAGAAAAAGGGTAAAGAATGCTTACGAGAGAAATGTATAGGGACGAATTCGATTGCAAAAACAGATGCCCTAATGCTTGAAGCCATTTTTTGGAAGCGATCAAGATCAGGGCATCCGCTCTGAAAGGAAACGCTGTGCTCTTACCTGTAAGATTATCAGAAGCCATACAAGGTATGACTTGGCGTCTTCTGAAAATCTATACATAAAAGAGTGCCCAACACGGGCCGTCTTTTGTAAAAATGATCAATTAAAGCCAAAGAGCAATGTTTATATTTTGCTCTATATGAAAACTATACATGCACATCCTAACAAATATTGTCGATCTCTAGAATATTGTCGATGTGTGACGCAGTGCATTGAAAAATCAGGAGGTATAGGGTCTCCGCCCTCAATCAGCCCAATGAAAAATACGACTGCCTATCTGTTGACTACAGCGAAGAGTAAACATCCATCATTTGCATTAGGTGAAGCCAGTTCTCGATTCAAACGATCCTTCGCGATGAGATAACAAACTTACGGGCCAAACGTTGCTATTTGGAGCAAATACTTCGACTACAGTGCAAAATAAATAGATGCGCTTTTAGAGCGCTGAAGAACTGCAGATGAAGAAGCTGAATGACGCTCAGAATTTTAATGTTTTTTCCACCTGTTCTCGACCACGAGGAAAATACTCATTCTCTGAGGTGCTGACACATCCTTTTTGCTTTGTATAATACATGACTACAGCATGCTTAATGGCCGACTGATGGAATAGAGAAATAATAATTCGTTGTAAACGATGGAAACAAGTCTCAAATAGAAGTATTCGTCGGGTTTACCTTAAAAAGAAACATCGCTTTTAAGCTCTCAGAAAGTCTACTTTAAAGTGCAACTTCAAGAAGCCTTTATTCTCCCTTCTCCAACTCTCCCTCGAAAGCCCTCATAACTCTTTCTTCTAAAGATTTATCTTCTAAGCGCTCTTCAGAAGACCCAAAGCTTCCAACTTCTAAACTAGCTTCCATCATTTATCGGGTAGCTATCAAGAAAATTTAGGCAGCCGAATAGGAGCATTAATATCTGCGGTGGTGTTCCTGACTCGGGCGGATGAGAGAAAGGCGACCCAAACAATTCAGCATCACAGCCTATTGATCTCGGTGAAGGAAACGATTTGGCAGTTTGCTGATGTGTACAACGGGTAGATGAAGATGTTTTTTCGGAGATGCTTCGAAATGCTAGACGTATCCGACGAGGCCCACTCTCAACACTCCCACCTAATCGAAAGCATGAGCTCAAGCCGCAGAACGATTTCGTCCTGTGCAGCTGGAACTGTTTCAACTCGTCTCTGTATGATGGCTCCATCATCGGCACATAAGCTGGTGGCTCACACAGACGCTAAAAATTGTAGTGTTGTACACACTGCATAATCTGTTTAAGTCGAAGATATTTGAGCATTTACTACCGGAAGAGAGGGGATGGGGAGGGGGGAGACGAGGATAAAGAAGATCATTGCCCACTCGGTGCTGTGCTAACTGCAGCCAATCACCATAAACTGCTCCCTGATGACTGCTATTATGAACACGAACTGGGAATTAATGGGGAGCAATATTCTCAACGAAAATCTTAACAAGGGACACCAGTAGAAGCATTCAGTAAAAAAAGAGGATCGTACAACCACCAGTTCGAAAAAAAGCAGCAAAAATGAAGAAATTCTAACCGTTAATCCATCTTGTTTAAAGAATTTCCTGTAGCCACGATCGAGAACATAAATTTCCTTGTAATCAACATCTGGATAGCGTGCTTCATTTCGACAGCGGTCGTACTGCCGTAAAGCCGCAGCCCTGAAGTATTATGTAAAAGCTTTGGTGCTCATGTCAATTTCCATGAAACAACCTGAACGATTTTTCTTTCTAGTCATGGAAGCAATGGATTTTGCTACTGGAAGCACAGAAAAAACCATAACAGAGTCCGAGACATGCTCCCCTGCTTCGATCTACACATTCAGCTTCAAGACTGACCTCGAATATCCTTATAAAATGTGAGTTCTTCTCGCATAGACAGCATATGAAAACCAGCTTCTAATTACGCGTTTTGTCATAACAAATATGCCGACTGGGTTTTTTTTAAATTATAAAGTTGTTACTACTATAAGTTGAAGAGATTTTAACTTAAGAACTTCCCCACTGCTGTAAAGCAAATGTTTTGAATAGCTGCGATAATATACAAAAGATTTGCAAATAAATTTCGCATATACATAAAGTCGTCACATTTTCAGCTAAGATGAAACGTTTTATTGAGGTGTTCTTACTGGTATTAGAAACAACAAACGAGAGGTGATGATGAATAAGATGCTCTGATGCAGATGAAATGAACGCTCATCATTAAGTGCAATTTTTTTCGACGTTTACATCAGAGAATTTGTGTCTAGATTCGTATCGTTGGCTAGATGTCTACCCCGCTATTACTCAAAAGAAGCGCTAACATCGCTGGTCCACGCTTCTGTGAATATTCACAATAGAATATCGGAATCTTGCCCAACATTTGGTTAGACCGTGTTGGCGAACTTGGATAAAAGACTTGTCGAAGATTTGATGGATCGTGTAGATTTATGGCGCTCTGTAACAAAACAATATTAACATTCCCCTATGAGGTGAATCATCTTGATGCGTAGTGGAAAATCCTAAATTCAACAGACTAAGAAATAAGAAAATATGTGTGTCCAGAGAAGGAATAAGCTGATACTACTTCGTCTTTTCATTACAGGTGATAGAAGTGATAAAATTAAGAAGGACTTTATTGTTCGAGGAATCGTATGCAGCTGAAGGTATCATGATTCATGCAACAATTCAGTATTCGATAATCCCTCTGATAGACCGGAATATTAACACTTTCTGCAATAAAACATCATCGTCAACTACAATAACACAAATTATAAAGCTTTAAATAGCGGTGATGAACGTCAACTATATAAAGCATAAATATAGCGGTTATGAACGCCGTCCATCTGGTGAGAAACTCAACGGACGTAATGAGGTGAAAATACAAACGTGACAGCAGTAGCGAACAATAACACAAATTGTGGTTAATCTTCGAAACATCTACGGAAATCAAAGAGAGACCCTATATAGTCGAAGCGAATTACAAATCTCACCCTTATATGCCCACCATTGTATTCATAGGGATATCTGCAATCAACAATAACGAATTTCCTTTCAAATTCAGATAATTCCATTGAGTCCATTAATGCTGCCAATGTAGCCCCATCAATGCTTTTGAATGCGACCGAATCGATCTGTGGCTTTGAGAGAGTTCGCAACGAGTAATCCTGTCAAAAGAAATCCGCTCTCCTCGTTTACCTCGTTATCAGCGTAAAAGTTGAAAAATTAAAATGCATTTTAGAAAAAAAAACCACTCATTTTTTTTTGATAATGTTCTGGTGAGCGCATAAATACAATCCATCATCAAAAGCAAAAGAAGGGTTAAGTGAGCAATCTGTGTATCGCAGCAAACATCTCTAGGCAAATATTTCTTTTCGACAATCACTTCAAAGCTATAATAACGTTTGAAATAACTATTATAGCGTTCAGAAATGGTAAAACACATAAATAAGGTCGAATTTGATGCCTCAATATTACCATCTAACCAATATTTCATGCTTACATTAGACAAACTTCGCCTCTTCCCGCTCTCTCAAACTGCAACCGCAGATTTCGATCTCATGAATTTCATTTTGACTTATATGCATTTCCATTATCGTAAGAAATGAATGTTAGTTCCCTTCATAAAACGATATTCGCTTTATGCTTCCATATTTCAAAGAGAAGTTTGCATTTTTAACGAGACAACTTTTTATTTCTAACCAGAGACATTGAAACTGAGTTGTTAACTTCTGATCAAAATACAATTCTGACATGAAAGCGAATCTTAAAATGTTGCGTCGTCTGTCTCAATGTTTTCCTCCCACTCTCAATCTTATAAAACCTTTTTTTAAATCACAGAACAAAACATTGTATATTTTAGTACTTTGAGATCTCGTTCTCGTTCAGTTTTTTTAATTGAAGGATTAAAAATAAGTGTCAAACTAAGAAGCCTTTCTCACCACATGAAGTAAACCAGGAAGCTGATCACGTGCGCATCTCCCACTTTCTATATAACTCGTTGATTGCACTCGCATCAACGAGATTGACATTGGCTCGCCGACATACTCTTCCTCGTTCTAAAATGTTTCGTTAAAAAAAGACTTTCTTCGCTGCTACCAAGCTGTGCAAGTAACAAACACGGAAGTTCTTGCAATATGCGGGATATAGGTAGGATTTTTTTTTGACAATCGGAATGTATTTTTCGAGATTAATGCAAAAAATATTAGCATAAACATTTATCAATGATACGTTGTAGTTTATTCTTGAAAATTACCACAAACATAAAGCTGAAGGCAAACCCAAATCTTTGTTTCTTTACAACGTGCCACCTTTAGCATTATACACTCAATATTACACTAAACCATGCCGCATTTTTTTCAATCGTTTCGTAGCAATAAAATATTATACAACTGTCCTCATCAAGTATTTTTTGGAATTCAAAAAATTCAGTCTTTTTTTTAAAAAAAGTTTTTAATTCTTCGAGTTCCAAAAATTACGCTATTTGCCTACTCAAATCGATTGTCGTAAAGGGGAAATTAAAACGAACCTCATCAACTGTGGGGCAGACGTCTTCATATCTTCGTTTAGCACTAGGTTGTTCGGATCGTGAGCATCGTTTACGGCATATTTTTCCCTCATAGAACGATTCATGACGAGAAAAAGTATCGAAAGAATTGGCGCTTGGCGCATGTTTTATAACCTCGTGAAAACGCTTTGACAACTCAGTATGTGTCTTTGGCGATTGAATACACTCCGAACTATAAAATATAAAAATTAGAAATTCAGTGGTTTTTTATTGGTACTTAAATTTATTTTTTCAAAAACAGGTCATATTTTGCTAATCATTGAAGTGACAGCTGTTTACTTCCAATCTATCCAAAGTAAGTAGGATTGCCAAAAAAGTGACATTTTATGACCCACGATTTCCATCATACCTCTCTATTAATAATTCAAAAGATGGATAGTGAGCGAGAAGTCGGAAATCTCGATGTCAGTCATATAAGCAAAACGTTTGTGTTCAATAAATAGCTAACTGAATTTTACAGATCGCCTGGGATTCAATGCAAAGATTCAATGCGAAAACAACTGCTACGATTGAGAATATTTCTTCATGATAAATGTATCGGAAGTTTTTTTTAATATGGTCAACATAGGCGAAAGGGGGATGACATTTCATGTTGGGACATTTTTGTTTTATAGGCGAAAGGACACATTCGTTTTACCAAGTACAACTCTTCTTCACGAATACACCTCTATAGGGAACGGTCGGCTCCTTTTTCCTATTGCTCAGGCGTTCAGCATTCCCTCACTGATCACCCAATCTGTCACCATCCCTCCCCTCGTCCCCAAGTCCGATATCATCCATTCCCCTACCGTCCAGTCAAATACCGTTTCTTTTCTCATCCTCCAAATTGTAACTATTTGTTCTCCCACACCATTCAGCCGGTCATCGTTCTGTTCCTCATCCACCAGTCAGTCAACATTCCTTCCACTACCATTCCTCGCCCATCATCTGACCGGTTATCAGCCCTTCCCTAACCCCCATCCCCACGCTCAGAAAATTCCTCTGCAGTCTTGCAAGAAAAAATTTCATTGCGCATGCATGAACACCAATGAAATCACAGAGATCACCTCGACGCAATTTCATTAATCAAGTGAGTTCGATGTTTACAACTTCAATTGTGACACTACAACAAGTCAGTGAGCAAACACAATCAGACAATACGTAATGACCTAAACTCCTTAAACGATATGAAGGCAGCCGACCTGTTTGTGAGATCGGTGAGGGCCTTACGGGGCGTTGTTCGGCTACGGATCCTCTTGCTGAGTCGTCGAAGATGCTGCTCAGTTTCTTTCTCAGCTTCGGTGAGGTCATGCAGTGACTCGTTCAACGCAACTTCTTCCATCTCCTCTATCAGCTGTGGCAAATACTACAAAAATATCAATGTTTGCTTTTTAAATCATTGGTTAATCTCTTCGAAAATACCAGGTAATAATGAGTTAATCGCTGCGACCGAGGGTACAGTATTGCTCTACGCGAATCTTCCACTCCTTGTTATCCCTTGTCAGCGGTTGCGGGTCAACTTTCTTTGAGCTCCATTTCGCCCCCCTCCCCAATCCTGTTCTAGAAAGTGACAATTATCCAACAACGTGCTATGTTTTTGTGGTCTTCTCCCACAATCTGCTGACCAAGCTCAAACCCTGCGACGCTCCTACATATATGCATTTCCAGCAGATGCTGAGGACGCTGGCGTATGCAACACAACAGTAATTTAGGTGCTTGCTGCATCTTATCATGCCCATCTCAATCATACGTGCTAGTCAGTACTCAAACTTCATTTTCCAACCGTCAACTGCTCCATTTGCCGCCACCTCACTCCACAATCTACAAAATAACTTCAGCAGACAGTTATTCGCAGTCTGTGCGTCTCGTGGCTTCTGAAAATACAAGACGGAGAATGTGCGAGCAATTGCAAATCAGGTTTCAAATAAAGAGAGCGGATGCACTAAATGAAACGTTTCCACATCTTTTCCGATGCAAAAAAGCAACTTTCTAGAGGAATAAATCTATGTTGAAAACTTTTTTTTTTGGAAGGAGAATTCCAGCATCATACTTATGCTCCAAATGAAGACTACCCTTAATCAGAAGAGTTGAAATTCTTCCCTCCCCCTCTGCCTCCCCCCCCCCCGGCCTCCCAAAAAAAAGATCGAACCATTTTGACGACTGCCGCAGTTGCAATAGAAAATGATCTGAGCAACTATACAAAGTTGATAAAGGTACTTATAGTCAACTGAACGGAAGGTAAAAAGATAAATATCGAAGAAATCCTGATGGGAAACTTCGATTAGAATCCACTGTGATTGCCAATAACAGTCGATGAACCAGGTCAAGTTCTCTCTACCTTGACACAGATGATCTTTCCATCAAACACTATTAATGAATATTCACCATGTATATTCAATACTATCTAGTTATCTATGCTTTCATGATTGTTAATGAAAAAAACGACCACTTTAGTTTCTCAGGCGTTCTCTGTAAAGATTCATTCTTCGTGTAAAGCCAAATCGATATAAACATCGTCTATTACTATTAGAAAAATAAAGCGGAAAAATAAAGGTATGACCCACATGCTGACAAATATCTCGCAGTTTACAAGGTACTGCTCAGCTCAGCCTAGCACCTTGTAGGCATCGGTTAAATGATCTAAATTCTAGAGTATAATAATAAATAATAATATAATAATAAATAATAAGCAAGTGAAGGCATATTAAAAAATGATGTACCGTGAGCAGGCGGTTAGAAAGTTCTAAATAAGCAAAACACACTGTTTAACGCTTGCATCTTGGAGATATGCCAGGAAGCCGTATTGGAATCACTTTAGATATATGCTCAGATATTAAGCTCATACCTTGTTTCTCTCTTTACTTGCTCATTCCACCATTCTTAGTTGTTTAACCGTGCTAGCGGCTATTACAAAATTTGTTGTTCATTAGCTTTATTAGCTCCTTAAACGGTAACTTAACAATCAGTAATACCTTTTGGAAACGACGGTTTTTGAAAATCATTATATGAAGCAATTTACGACAGGCAATTCGAGTTTCAGGGAGGGGAATTTTTTGTGGTAAGACAGAATACCCGAAGCTTAGACTTTCTCTGATTGTTCAATGGCTACCTGTTTTGAAAAACCCATTAAAATTGCATACTTATTCGTATTCCGACTAAATGTGGACAATTTTTCCAACCCCCCCCCCCTGCGCCTCCTTAATAAAAGGACAAGCAGCATTTTTAAGAAGCCAAGCCACTGAGGCAACATTTTGGGGTGAGAAACCGGAAACCGGAAGATGGGAAAACACTGGGAAAAAAAAAGTTTTCGCAAGCACCGGAGAAGCACTCGAAACACTGAAAAGTTTATAAATAAACTTGAAAGAAAGTCTATTAAAATACAAATTATTCAATCTTTATTAACGATAAAATAGCGGCACATCAAAACCAATCAACACTTAGTGGTAGCAAAAAAATTTTATGTTCTTTGAAATTTTATTGCCAAAGAAATTATTTTCTCAAATCTTAAAAAATTTTGCTTATGAAATAATAATACGTTTTAGAAGAGAGAATTTTAATTAAGGGAACAAATTGAGAAGAAAAGTATGACTATGTAGAATAATAAGGATGAGCAACTCGTATAAGCCGTTCAATAACATAGCCGTTTTCATATCGTATACGCATGACGACAGCATAAAATTTCGCCTTAAAGAATTTTTTTTTTCTCTCAGAAGCAATACCCTAATATTCAACAACGAAACGTGAATCTATACTAGTAAACCAAAAGTATGTTTATTGCCTCTTCTAATAGAATGGTGAACGTCGTAATCACCATCGCACTCGCTCGGTTTTCCCTGTCGCTAACCACAAAAAAGTGCGGATCAAAGAAAAGTGATCGTCGGTTGTATCATTGATTATTGTAAATTTACCGCTAATTCGCTCATTTTTTGATTCCACCGTTGTTTTCGAGTCGATAAGAAATTGAATTCTTCGGCAGGTGGCGTATCAGCTTCCATATAGACTCCTGAATCTCTCGAATCGGTATCTTCCATTAATTGACCGCATCTTATTTCCTCCGACGAGTTTTTTTGCATCCTGAAATCATGGAATCAAACTAGTTCGAACATATTAAAACTGTAAGATTCCACGAGTATATGATGCATTACGACGGTGACTTTGTGGAGATTGTGTACTATTGCGCCATATGGAAACAATCGAACCATCAAATAAACTATACGCCAAATCAATGTTAACGCTCCCACTAAGTCACTATTTAACTAATGAGGAAAAAAAGCAATAAGAAATAATTAATGTCTACGGAAATTAGAGAATTGCTTTATAGAAATTAAGCTAATCAATTAAACAAGAGAGTAAAGGTTATTGCGAATCGAAACACAAATTGAATCTCAGCTCTTGCATATATAGCCAGCAATACCAAATCGTAGCGAAAAAACTTAGACGAAGAATTTAATGGTGTTTGAATCCTCGTCTATAGATAGTTAAAGATACGCATCCAAAATATTACAAACAATTTTATGCAGCCACCCATATATGAAGTCCTAACGTATACATCCCAAATTGAAGGCCCAAAATTAGGGGGGGGGGGCAGTATTGCCCGTATGGTCGATTGAAAAAATGTTAGGAGAAGAAAATTGCAACTTCATCGATACAACAGAAATAAATGGGGTACTTTTAAAAATCCTGTTAGATACGATGCCATTACCATCATCTATCGCTCAGAGTTAGTCTTCTTGGTTACGAAGTTGTACAAGAGGAAGAATGAGTCAACCGACTGCCAACAAATAAATAAAACACGATTTGGAAAAAAAAGGATGCCAGCCGGACTCGTGCACATCTCCAACAAATGACGCGTTTTGACGCTTGATCTTTCAAAAATGCATACAAAATTTTTTTATGTACAGAGAAAGAAAATTTTGTTTTTTAAATCTGATGGATCAGTTTTAGCGTCGCCAAAACGTCAGATTGGGATGCAGATTTAATCAACCAAATTTCATAACCCTCATTTGAGTGGCGAACGAATTGGGATGTCGAACACAAACGAGACCTGGCCAGTCCCTTTCATAAGTATGATCGCAATGAACTAAACGTATTGATAAAATATGCGTCACATTGAAAGCAAAAAAAAGAAAGAATTTCCCGAAGATATCTACTGATTTATAAAACTTCATCCTTGATGAAATCCAAAAAGCCATGGGAGTTGCTCTCACCCGTCTTAAAGGTCGTCTGGTAGAGGTCAACGTCGACAGAATAGCAATGATGCGTGAAGGTGCTCTACTGCCCCGGTTAGGCGTTGCTTGTAGCGAAGTAATTCTTTTGCCAAAAGCTATTGTACACCGCTTTTGCCGCCCTAAACTATATCAACAGAGGGGTTGACCGCCATTAATCGTATTTGGAAGAGAATGATACCCTAAAGGCATCTCAGAAACCTTCAAGAGGTAGGTACGTATGTATATTAAGCGATCAAAACGTCCTCGTACATGACGACGGCAGTTCCGATTGGGCAGGAATTTGCTGGACTAAACTGCTCAACTACAGCATCTCTCAGTTTTGTTGGGAGGTAATAACTGTAATGGTTGAATCTTTCCATTAAATGATATACATTATCGAACGCAACTATCAATAAATGGTTGTACGGCATTAGTTGTCGTTTCCTGAACGAATTAGTACAGCTTTTTGCAGAGTTTGATGGCACTTTCCGAAGAGGCGGTTCAAAAAAGGGCACATAAAAATAGAATAAACTGAGCAGCTGGATAAGAATAAAATTCGAACAAAAAGTACTATGAAGCAATGTCGCGAAGATTAAATTGTTTGGAGGACTAAAGCATTTAATGTGAATGAGCTTGTATGAATCACTTGATGGATTAAAGATAATGTTGCATGGGGTTCGAGAAATATGCCACCGATAAACTCAATGAAATGAGCACCGAAACTAAAACAAGGACGATTCGTGTTGCGTCTAGTTTTGATGTATATCCGCATGTTCGAAGACACAAAACGTCCTATTTCAAACATTTTTTTTTCAGTTCAGTTCTTTTGGACAATAAGCAATTACTGCAAAAAATTGTTATTGCACTATCTACAAGTAGACCATAGAAGTGACATCACATAATGTCTGCACAAGGATTCTTTACGTCCCTTAGCTAGTATGATAAGCCTAAAAAGTGAACTTTTCTAGTTGGTGACCCGCTGGAGAAAAGTAGATTTCCTAGACGGTTTCATAAAGATGTAGTTTCGCCCAGATTTAAATTGTTTCAGATAGAAAAAGATCGTCTTAAATCAATGCCTCAAATGCCCTTAACACTTACGAGCACCTTTACAACATCAACTCACCTACCTGACTTACTGCATAAACATAAGAGGTTAACCACCCAATCTCGTGAGCCATCAGAGATGGAGTATTTATAGTTTTGTCATCGCGTTTCCTATCATGCTCATGGAAAATTATTATTCTCTATATCAATCCTTTGAAAAGAAACAACTTTCTGTGACTTTAATAAATGCATCACTATAGAATTCCAGTGAAGATAAACACAATGAAAAATAAGTTCAAGAATGAGCAGAGAGGCACCCGTTGAAATCCTGAGTTGGTGCATGGCCTTCAGCACAGAAAGAGTTGCCAACAAAAAGAACATATCGACAAACGAATTAAGCGGTTGGGTGGGATTAGAGATGTTGATGTGTAGATGTGTTATTCAAGTGGCATAGCCAATTGTCTGATTTTATGCGCGACCTGAGTGAAAGTCACAGATAAAAAGTGATCCGAATGGCCTAACGATAGAAATACGTCAATAACGAATACGGTGGTGATTCGTTTAAATGTTATTTTTCTTTGCGTCCATTCACCTCAATTTTTGACAGGTGATGCTGTTAGGTGGCAAGCAGCAATTATAATTGAAAAACAGTTCCAATTCAAGAATAACAGTGTACGAGTAGGAGAGTGATTCACTTTCTAGATGGTTCATTTCAGTTTCATGGTATCCTTGCACATTTATAATCCACAATGCAAACTCTTAATGCCTTCAGAAGAAACTTTGCCTTTGAATTTAGAAGCTTCAAGGTGCTGAACGGTTCTCCGGGGTCGGGGCTCTTCATGGATTCCGAGGCTCTTCGGAACTGGACGGCTTTCAACCAAGCCAACACTGATTTAGTTATCTCAGATGGCCCAGGAAAAAGCTCTGAGGGCCAACATTAAACAAAAGGTATATAAAAGCTTCAACTCAAAAATTCATATGCCTCAAGAATCGCAGTATAATTGTTATTCCCTTGCACATTGCAATTGAAGTAATTTTAAGGGGAAACTCATTCACTTATAAATACGTATAATAACACTGCTAGTCCGCAGCCGCATGATCGATGGATATAATTGTTATGATAGTTTATAGTTGTGACTATATAATGCGTCGAGTAGAGTTGAAGTAATACTTCATGTTGACGTTTCGGATCTTTGAACCATGATCATAGCACACCAAGCTCAAACTTGGGTAATTTAACCTATGATTACGGCTCAATAAGCCGAAACATCAGCGTAAAGTCCATCACTACTTGACGCATTACATGTTCACAGCTATAAACTATTATATAACCATATCAATCATAAGTATAAGAAATTAATCAAAAAGAATGTGTTATTAAACTTGATCTAACTTTAAAACATATCAAATTTTCTAACTAACCTTTAACCTTTATAGATTGTTTTAAAATTTTCTGAAAGAACCACTTGCATAAATCCTTACTTTTTGTAGCATTATAGATGTGTAACTCTTCACATAAATTTCAGCTGAAATCATATTGCCAGAATGAAAAAAAACATCGATTTCTCTTACAACGTAAAAAAAAAATCACATTGTTTCAAATAATAATTTGCGTGGACAATGCATTAAATCAACAGCTTTTATATAGCTGACACGCCGATAGTGGAAAGCTTTTTTGATAGGGAATTTCAAATACAACGCTATATGAACATATATGATGAAGAGTTTATCGCAAGATGGAACAGCAAGCGCAGTACGAGATGAATATGTCTAATTGGTGCAATTTGTTGCTCCTTGAAATCATCGTCTATCAACACTCCTGGATCGTGACGAATCTTTGCCCCATTATGCCGCCGCTGATGAGTGCGTAAAAGGCTTATCGCTCTGTCACCAAGTTCAAACATCACCGATCTGCTGGGACACTTCCGGCGGTTTCCACCTTTCTATTATCTACCTACTCCTGCCCTCCTCCGGCGCTATGCACCTACTCTCAATAAAAGCCAAATCTGTTTTATTTTTTCAGTACATCAACTCTTGTATAGGAGATCTTCTTAAAAAGAACAACTGGTTTGCGTTGACAGTTGCGGAAAATAAGTCCTGATCCTGAATAGATTGTCTATCTTTCAAAAATGGTGAAAAGATTGGAGAAAAGTGGGGAAATGTGGAAAAAGATATCGACAGCGAACAAAAAACCTTTATAGAAATAAGAGCGAGCTGGAAGATTCATCTTATACACTCGATGAAATTTAACAAATTCTACAGCACAAAGCAACAACATAAGTTAATCAAATCGTAAGAGTTCAATGATATTTAAATGATTTTAAACCAACCTCACATCTTACATACGATTTTATAAGCTATATTCTACTGAACGAATGCATTGAGATTAACGGCATGAACGAACCAATCCATTAGTTATTAAGTATTTTCAGCCGTTCTATTCGCCATTTTTGTTTTCCTCCAAATATTGACAGGCATCTAGCAAATTTCTATACTTTATTCGCTTATTTGAACAATGAGAACTAAGAAAGAAATCAAAAAATTTTAAAATTGAAGCAACAATTGTTTTTCAATAAACGAATCTTTTATTGACTGCTAATTTTTGGCATTTATTTTTTTGTTGAAAATATTTCCACTGGCATACTTTCAAGTGACTGGCTAGTAGAAATTTTTCTTTTCCATTTATTTAGAATTTTTTGCTTGAATGAATTGCTTCTTTTATTAATTAAAAAAAAAATCAATTCTCGCTTTTGATATCAATGCTTCAATATAATCATTTCACTACGATATAGATATATCTTCAAGTAAAAGATTTTCAACATCAGAACAAAAAATTTCCATCCGCGAAATTTTATCCGTGAAGAAAAAACTAAACACTCTTAACGAAATCTATGCAAAAAAATAGAATTTTGTGTGAAGAAGATAGCATTCCTAACCATTATGTAGGCAATGATTATAGAAATCATTAAAAGAAACAGCGGAATTGGCAATTATTTTATTTATTTAAAAAACCATGGGACATTCCAGTGAATTGAATCTATTTGGTGTATGGTTATCTCCGATGACTTGAGGGATGTATTATGGACTGCCTAAAGCGATTGCAGCTGTTTTATCTAGACTATGCTACTTAATCATCTCCTGTAGAATTTGCCTATTCGACGGCTGTTTCGTGTGGCTTGAGGGAAGCAACAGAGAATCAACAAAAGATTCGCAAAGCTTTCGCCAACTCCTCCAGGCTTTGTTAGATGCTGTGCTCTTTTCTTGAGGCTTCTTTGTTTAGTTTTACAAGCTATAAATGATGCCCTTAATAATCGAATATTGTAACAACTGCAAGAAAATATTTGCATTGCATAGTAATCCTCATTTCCATCATAAATAACCTCTGAGAGCAAGAACTGAAAAACTGAGTGAATGGAATTCGCATATGAATGCATCCGTTAGCGCAAATTACCTCTGCATAGTTTCTACTATATACCTTATCTTATGAAATGGCGGTTGAAACTGTGAAAAAAATAAAAGGTATGTGTGGGGAACGTGTTTTTACTGACTTTCGAGTCGTGATATTTCGCCTATTCATTACTCCGCTCATTAAAATACGAATTACAACAGCAAATCTTTCAGATGGTTTCGTCAAGAAACGTATCAGATTTCAGAAGCTTCCTTTACTCATAAGAAATTTAGCAAACATTTCAAATACTATTCAAGTAAAATGCTTCAAGTTGTAAGAATATGACTTCAAAATCAATTAACGTGAAAACTACAAAGAGACACTCGATGATAACCTTTCCTCGATGGTAAAATCATGACGTAGACGGACATATTACTAGGATTACATGACCGCCTTAAACTAATTTTCAGGGAATGTTTTCCTTTCGAAGGAGCTAAAAGATGTTCGTTTTGCTTCAGCCTCACCGTCATTGTTTAAACTCAAATTTAACCACTTGCTTGTGCGTAATTTTTAATTTTTTTCTTAGAGTACGTTCATAAATTTGATCGTCTTTTTTTTTCTTCATTTAATGCTCAAAAATGTGGGAAAAAATTACCAGAAAACCATTGAACAAATGAACGAACGAGAGTAATGATGCAAAAGTTAAATGTGTTCAAAATGGAAGTAAGAAAAGAAGACAGAGGAAATTAACTGGAGTGAGCGTTAATTAAGAGAAAAGCAGATACCCTGAATAAATAAATAGATAAATAAATAAATAAAATAAACAAATGAGTAAACAAATGGACAGATTGAGAAATACATATGCAAAGAAACCGATGAATCAAACAAATCGAAACAACAGAACCGTAACGTTTATGGTCGCTCAAATGTTCCAAACAGATCAAAGGAAAGTGAGTCGCAATTAGGATGAAAATGAAATAGGCCTTAGAAAGCACATACCACTGTTGGAAAGATTAGCGGCCGAATTTGACAACTCGTTCGATGAATTTTCCCTGAAAATCATTCCTCTATCGATTAGTCAAATCATTTACCGTATTTCAAAGTTTATGTGGATTTCCTTAATATCAAGTTACTCTTTGTGTATAAAACCTGAATTGTCGATAGATCAGTTAATCGTTAATAAAACAAACGTTTCTAACTCTTCGTTGAATTTGTGTAAATGAGTTTGGATAAGTAGATTTCGAGAATTATCATATCAAAGAGTGATAATTGCGTAGTAAATGATTTAAAATATATATAATTATATTGCACGATCATCCTTATTTGCATCATCAATAATCATTGAAAATAATAAAAACAGTTCATCAAAAGCCATCAAGCTAGAAAATTTTATTCAAATTTTTTCGAAGGTAGAGGTGGTGAAAAGATGGCGACAGTATATTAACGATGGATGGATTATTACTTACCGTTTATTAGTAATTTCCGCAAATAGAGTTCGCCTTTCCATACGGACGGCGTTTAGGGTTTATTCGATGAAAATAAACCGTCAATGCTGTGATCCCTGAAATTAGCTATTACAATCAGTTGGCTTTGTATATGCTACTCAGCAACATTTCTTATAATCACGAAACGATTCGAAATCAAAATTATTGCACTATACAGTAACATTATACAATAAAACTCAACGATGATGTTCATTCGGTAGCGGGAATCGATAAGGGGCAAGAATAGAATGAGAAGGGGGGGGGGTTTAAACCTCCATGGGAGGTTTAAATCCGTAAAAAGTCATAAGAAACTCTTAAAGTCAATAATGGGCTTTGAGAATTCATCTCAGTATCAAAAAAAGGCAAATTTGCTATGGACATGAGAAATAGCCGAAGCGATGTAATTCGCCTATTATACGAAACGATCTATTCAATAATTGCTACGCTTTTCGGCGTGGTCAATCTGTGCAGCCATATAATTTGCGCTATTTCTTCGATAGCTTTAGCTAGGAAAAGTTTTCAAACTTGATGCGTATAACTTATCGAAAAGTACTGTTTTTCGAGAGGGAGCGGCGAAGGAGGGGGAAGGGATGAGGGGAGTCATCGAAAAGGAATAGAGTTCTTCTGCCCCACTCTCCCTCCCCCACCACCCCTCATCAACCTATTCCATAGTGAAACAGAAGCGTTCGAATGAGAGAAATCGTTGCACAATAAGTTGAGAAGCTTGTAGAAGCAGTCGCGATTTGCATCATAGCGTCTTCTTTCCTTGATACAAAAACGAGTCTTTGCGCTTTCAAATGACGACGCCCGCTGCATTCTTTTCGCATTCAACAGCTGTCCGATCCGATCCTTTCTGTTTCCGGTGCAAATTTGTGTTGAATAAAATTTTCGGCATATTCGCTTAGCGATGCTCTTGTCAGCATCTATAACTTTGTTTGCAAACTCGCAGAATTTATTTCTCGTTGTTTCCATACTCTATTATGATCCCACCTGAAGTTGTATCACCCTTGTATGTAGTCAACTAATCATATTTATTTAAGGGTAGGGAGATCGTTGACGAAAGCTAACACATCAGCCCAATTGGTAGATAGATGAAGTAGCCGACGCTGTAGTAAAAGTTTCCTTTCATAGCTATCAAGGGAAAAGCTCGAAAGTGAAACCCTCGAGATACATGTTGTTTCAAATGTTTTTTTTTTCCATAAGCGCATGCTTCGCATGTCGATATAAAGCTGCAACATGTCGATTCTACTGTTATGGACATCTCACGTCTCAAAGTGCATTCCAGGTTGCCACTACTCTACGACAAAATCCTTTAAATCTCTCACTTCAGGATCACTACGTTACCGGGAATAAGTGACGGAAAGGGATGATTGGAGCCGTATGCACGCCTGTGATAAAAATTTCTGGATAGGGTTGATTAAAAGATGCAGTATATATATATATATATATATATATATATATATATATATATATATATATATATATATATATATATATATATATATATATATATATATATATATATATATATATATCAGCCGGAACCAAGAATGCCAGGTCTGCATCGAAGACGGCAAATTCGATGTCGAATTGGATCACTTTACCTATCATTATGACACTCATTTTATAAGAAATATAGCTCATGAACACTTTTCTAGAACATCTGCACTCTTTTGTTTTCAAAAGAGTTTTAATGCGTTTGTGCAAATCTGCATTTGGGGAGCATGTTATCTCAATGCGATTATATAAATTTAAGACATTGAGAGCATAGGTGCTCTAGAAGGGTGCTATAACGAAATAATTCCTTGAATATACTCGAAATAAATGTATTTATATATTTCTTTCAGAGGTTTCAATTTCAGATGCGGTGGAATTGGAGAAAAAAATCTTGTTGATATGATCTGAGGTATAGAATGTTACCCTCCTTGCTAATTTCAAAATTATTCCACTAAAAGCGAAAGCAGTTATGAATGTTTAACCGTACTTATTTGTTTGAAAATTTTGCGCACATTTTGCATCTGGTCGGGTGGCATTTGATACAAAATTTGGTTCGCGAAAAAAAAAAACGAAGCATAGGACGAAAGCTGACGAGGTTATTGGCTCGTGCATTTTACTCACCTCGCGACCACACATCTAAAAGCTATCAAAAATGAAAAAAAAAATGGATTAAAAATGTGCAGAACAATCTTTTCAAATACTACATGATCCATCGACTTTACTTTCCATAAAAGAGTTGTTCCTCTACTATCCGATGAGTATAAAATTGGGCCTACGTAAAGGTACTATTTTTTCCACCCTTCAATATCCACGGCTCATTTTCCATGATGATGCCATCCTATGATGTAGCCTCAGTGACTGCTGATAGGCAAACGGATAGACGAACGGAAAAATACCTTAACACAGAAATGAGATTTCTATCCCCTTTGGGAAACAAATTTATTCGAACACGTGAAAACAAATCTTTTATAGACTTATGCGAGCGGTCGGTACGATTAAATTCCAGCATCTTCTTGCGCATATTCTATTACTTGTTGGCTATTCAAGATAAGCGTTACTCTGGCCTAAGGAAATGCATATGCAAATATTATAGCACTCCGTTTGGTAAGTTTCTGTATTTATTCCGGGCTTAATTTAATGCAAAATCACCCACTGATGGAGCTTTGCTCCTTTCAAGGTATGAAATCTGCAGAGACGTTTGAAAATATGTCGCTATAATAGTCGTTTACGGCAATTTTATTTAAAAAAATAACTCAATTTGCTGCAAATCAGTTCGAATGATAATCGTTCTTTTTTTCAAATTTTTTTAAAAAAGAACCTTATCTTTCCAACAGTAAAAAAATCAAAAGCTGCGCTATAAAAATAGCGGAAATTGTGAGAGGTGACAACGCAGAAATGTCATCCACTCAAACATTTACCGAAAACAATCTGGGCTACTATCGTAGATCTCAGTCAATCGATACTAACTTTACACGGCTCAAAAACTTTATGTCCTTTTTTCTGATAGTTTGATAATAATTTATTTTGCCAAATATTCGTTGTCGAAGTGAAGCTCCTCGATCCCTTCCTTTCAGAGAAATCTTATTCATTAAGCTGTTCACCTCATAATTCGCCTTTTTTTGATAACTTACTGTTATATAAAGCTGATATTATGACTATAAAAAAATCACTCCAAGCTTGCAGAAGTTAAATAAAAGTATAGCGGTGAAAGTGTAAACGATATGGTCAGTATGGACGAAAACATTTATGACTCAAATAAATGACCATCCATTGTATCAGGAGCACCCTTCAATCAAAGCGGAACGGCGGCATTACTCAAAGAAGTGAACTTTATGGATTTAAGAGCACTTAATAAAGAGCTTCTAAGCATCTAGCTGGTTTGACGATTTCGCAGATGGAGCAAAAAATACATTTAGTCAAATGGACGACAACAGATCGGAGAAAAACACTTAGTGACGCTATCGATTCGTGAAATAATACTTTTCAAGTATCAACAAACTGGTTGCTTATATCCTACAAAAATATGGGATGTTTTCAATGGGTCCATAAACAAAGAAGAGGAGAGGGAACAACTCAGCAAATCTAATGTTTGCTCGAGCGATAAAAAAATTTGCAACGATTTTAAAGACTGCCAGAAACCCATTTGTGGTTTATATTTGAGTCTTTGATTGTTTTTCTTTTTATGCCTCGTCTTTTATCTTCCCTACTCATATAAAAGTCTAGGTGATGAAAAACTGTTAAACCGTGCACGAACGAACGATCGACATTTTTGCCTCTCTTAAAGTTTCGTTCAACGACTTTTATAATCGAGAAAGACGGTGACAGAGTGACGGATAATTTTTTTGCTTCTCTTTGAGTTACGCTGACTTTCGCGCCCGAAAAAAAAAAGAATTTCAGCGGGCACTTTTAGAAGAAATCTATCTGGATAAGGCAAACATTTGCGATATTTTAACTGCTGAAAGGAACACAAAGAACTACCACTGAAATTTTGAAATGCAAACAACGAAGAGCAGGTGCACTCAACAGTAGCACAGTGGCACAATCATGATGGAAGTATGGCAACGGAAGAAGGTAAGTCGCAAGGTAGTAAGTTGCCAGTGCTCCAACACCTTCACATGAAGCACCTGGGACGTTCAACTAGATGTTTGAATAATAACGCGCCCAGTCGAAGGCATTGTCCGAACGAATCGAATAAAAACACATATTTGCAATAGGAGCAATGCCTTATAAGACGTACGTAATAAATATATACTGAAAGAGCGCATAAATACGCAACGGGTCAGATCAAAAGGAATCGAAAGTGAATACACTAGAAAATGTATGCGCTGATGCGTAAAAACGAGAATGATCCACGATCGCGCTTACAGATAATGATTTCGTTCATATTCAAAGCGATTCCTAGAGATGGAATTGCAATTCATCTAAACTCGACATTTTTCAGCTGAATTTAACAAGTTGTGAAAAATTAAGATGAAGTTGGAGTTGAAGTTGAAGGAATAAAATTGCTCTTTTAATAAACGGAAGGAAAATAATGCGTGGACTAATCACGAAGTTGAATCGGCAAGATTCTTGACGAAGTCGTTTCATAAAGAAGTTTATTCATAATTGCTTCACATTTATATATTCACAACTGCTGATAAAAAATCAGACGTATTAAAATAGCGATATTATATTATTACCGAAACCGTTTTATTCTACTCAAAAGTTCACAGTTTTAAAGTTTTCAAAAGTTCCTTAGAAAATCAAAGGAAATATTCGCTTTCCGATCAAGACAATGTCAGTGCCTGTGACAATTTCGGATTTCTATCTCCCAATTCAAACGTATATACTCTCCGGCAACCAGAATATGGGGGAAGGATTCTCACTGTATTTATTCTACCATAGTATAATTTAGAATTTATATCAATATAAAATTGCAAGCATAGCAGTGATGCGATAAAAGTGCATTTTAGTGGTTTCACCTTCTTTTTCTTCTTCAAAAAAAACTTACGCTGCAATATTAGTAGTAAGGAACTGATAAATGAACACAACTCCATTGAGATGCCAGATTCCAATGCACTTTGATGCTTCATTATTGGCATTTATGCTTTTATAGTAAAGTAAAATTAGACGCTAGAGCAGAGCGTATCTGCACAGGAAAGCAGAAAGCACTTTGATATGTGTATGTTGCCGCTGCCAGAAGCATTACAAACGCCTCGGAACGCTATTTTTTGCACTTCAATTTTTTTTTTCGCGTTGGCTTGTCTGCGTCTTCTTTTACGTCCAGATTTTAACCTCGTTTCACATGTACACTCAAACTCTCATAAAATTGCGTACCGCAATTCTTGATTTCCGCACACAGTAAGTTAAACGAGTTTAACTTTGAGCACATTGCGTCAAAAGTCGGCGGAGATGGTCGTTCAGGGGACTGAGCAAACTGCTGTACGGAATTGCGCTGAGATGAAGATGACTTTCAACAAAAAGAAACCCTTTCCTTATGTGTAGTATATATATATATATTTGCGCTTATCAACTGCTCTCAAAGTCGCAGCTGTAGCGGTTTGGGTGACATCCAGCTCAAGGCTCTCTATCGCTTTGCTATTATATATATATATATATAGATATGATGATTTGCATATGATGATACAATAAAGGTCGTTTGCCAAATGCACGTTTCTAAAACAAGAAAAATGCAAGGAAGGCTATCAATCCAATCGGAAATGCTCCTTCAAGTTTCTTTGACTTCGATACGTGTGTTTGAATAAAAAAAATGGAATCGCACGGCTCATTCACGTTGGCCTCCGATGGCATTTTATGTCAAGGCCAATGTTGTTTTCGAATGTAATACGTTTCTTTGCAAAAAAAAAAAACATCCGACTTAACTGAAAAATGAACGAAAAGGTCCTATAGTTTGCCTACAAATAACAACAAATATAAATTAATAAATTCATATCTATCCTACCTGACCATGTATGAATTTTCACGGAGAGATTCGCATTAGAAAATTTACATTTGCACAACGCACTATGATGGTGGTTTATCTTTACGTATTTGTTTGCATGTACGTTTCTCTATCAAATAATAGAATTATAATTCACTGAACGTCCAAATATAAAGCTAGAGGCAAGAAATCTGATGGGCACAACGTCTACTCTAAAGTAACCTCTAAGTCGAAATTGGCGTTGTTTCAGCCGCTTGAGAAAAAGTTATGGTGACTCAAAAGTGCTGAACAATCTGTATGTTTCTTATCACAGCCCGAGTTTCCGTTATACATTGGTCGCGAGGATAAAAAAATGGATCTTGTGCAAAAAATTTTTGCGTGAATGGCCGAAACAATTGAAATACAGAAGCATTACTAAATACGTTTCATTACTTGTTTGATAATTTATGCAAAAATAATTCCGCTGCAAATCATGAGTGAAACTGCCAAATCGTATATCGTGCCACTTCCTTAACTCGGTTCTTAGTTTTTTCGAGACATGGCTGCTGTGAAGCACGGTTCGATCGATTATAATGCTTGCAATTATTTAAGCCTTTTCCATTACCTATAAGTTTTTCGAAAATTTATGGATCAAGCTGAAGATGGTATAAAAAAATATCCTACCACACCTTCATGCGACGTTAGAACTTCATGCAAGCGGAAGTGGAAACCATACGAAGTGTCATTTATTCGTAACGAATAGTTTGTTGATTAAAGTAAATAAATAAAATAAATGAATAGACTATTCTCATAGCATTTTATAATTGAAAATTTTGTAGCTCGTAAGATTATCACATAAAGGCAAAGTCACCGTAATGCACTTCGCTAACGCAAGTTTGTAAAACGACGCACAAAACAAATGCAGCAATGCAATCATTTTTTTTTGGGAGCTGACCATCCATTTAAATCTTCGACGAGTTTGTTTGTTTTATTGCGTTTTGCAATGCGATAAGCAACTATAATCAAGTTTTTATATGCACTTTAGGATCACCGTTTAGGAGACGAGAGATAGGCCTGATGTTTATATGAATGATTTCCATGTAGTTCACATTTCAACGATAAAATTTCGGCAAATCTAGCTTCAGCACTTTTCCGCTTGAGATAATCCAATAGAAAGAAACACATCACGTATGCAGCAAGTAATCTCGAAGCGATACGTTTTGTAAATGCAAGTTGTAAAATTGCACTAAAAATACCATAGCCATAGATTTGAAGTCCCAAAAGCGCTTAAAGTCAAAATCAACGGTGCAGATACTCACTCTAGATTCTTAACCATTAGAATCGAAAAGCTTTACTTGATGTAGATCAACCACAAATATTGCAGTAATTAATGGATATTCTTGCGTCATCATAGGAACCATGCTTCTGTGGGTACTTCTTGTGGGAAATTAGATCCTATCCAACGTCAGAGAGAAACTAGCAACCGAACACGGGTCGAAAATGAAACGTTCTAGGTGATTTTCTGCAAACTTTGCGATGTGGCTAATGTTGGCTCGCCCCATATCTCGATGCTGTGTCATGGCTTTCTCCTCTCGATACAGGAGTCAGGGAATGGGCAGAGCCAGGTATTGGATATTATAACATCCATGTGCTCTATTACAAAAACACAATCGTTGAATCAAATGATAGAAAAAAGCACTGTTGTTATAACTAGCAGTTCCAAACGGATCATGAAATGAAACAGTAGCATAAACCATTGTTATGGTACCAATTCTGATCCGAATCAACGTGAATAAAGCTCATCTGTAAGGACGAAACTTCTTCTCAGACAGTCATTTCGAGTTTATTTTAAGATGCAGATACGTGAGAAGAAATGTTGAATCAATGTGTGTGAAGCGGAGTGCTGATAAGAAAATGATAAGTGATGAAGGTAAAGTAAACATACTGCATTTCAAAGAGAATAAAACAAGACGAAATACTAAACAATCACGCGAGAAGTGAAAGAAAAGAAAAAATATCGAATAGATTATATTCCGTGCGTTATTTTACGATCCATTCTGGTTCGTTTGAAATATGTAACACCCTTATATTGCTCGTCAAGGAGTCTTTTGCTCGAAACTTATTCAAAGGTATTTAGCCGCATCTCAATGCGGTATCATGAAAAGAACATGAAAATGTAAAAAAAAAAGTGAATTAGTTAAAATAGATCACATTTCAATGCTTCTGAGATTATCACCCTTCCCATTGACCAGCAGTGAACATCAACCTAATTTCCAATTTTCGGTATAAGTTCGCGATGAGCAAGGTTGAATGTGATTACGTGAATAATGCAATAAAAACAACTATGTACTATGTTGGGGGCACAGCGGGGACACTAAAATCGCCACAACGGGCATTGCCATTTCGCTCTGAAAGCCTCACCGAAAGGAACGGAACTTAAATCGCAAAACTAGAGCACTTAGTGCTTTAGATCTTCCGACATTACGCAACAAAACGATGTATAAAACGCTGGAATTCCCAACATAGTAGGGGGCCAAATAGCTGAAACAGGTCAAACATGTTCGAGCGGAAAGTTCGTTTTTTTCCCCTTAAAATTGTCTAACATTTTCAGTTTTTCATCTAGAAAAGTTCAAAATAGTACTCAAAATTTTTAGATTCCAATAGAAAAACTAAAAAAAGGCGATTTTATTGAGGGCCGCCGATTTGAAAGGCATAGCACGGATACGTTCAACCTGCTCAACCACAAATAGCTGATTTATCACGTAATATTAAAGACTGCATGTTTGCAGTTTCCATTTTACTAGGTTATTCTCAGTCAATGGAAATATAATAGCTGCATGGCCACAAAAAAGTTCCTTCAAAAAGCCTTAATGAAATGTGCGAAAACCTTTAATGCTTCTGCGTTTTTCGTCTATTTGATTTGCAGGTTTTGCAATTGCGTTGTGAACAAATTTATGCGCATTATGTTCATGTATTCGATCTATTTACTATGCCACCTTCCAGAATAAAGGATAATTTCATACACAAGTGTACCGCGATAGCAATCTCACCTTGACATTAGCGGAATATTGCAAAAGAAAGCAAATTAACTGGAAATAACAAGTTGTTAAGTTAGTTTCTTCGAACATTACTCGCAGTTGAAGAAACCATTTTTCGTATCTTTTTAATTAGAATTCCCGCATAAGACCATAATTGATGACAATTGATTAATCGAATAGACCATCGAAGAGATAAATGAAAGTAAATGATATGCCCGGCATTTTTATATCCACTTCTAAATCGTTCAGCTAGAAAAACGCCACGAATAATCCTATAGGCGAGTATTCATTTCGACGAGGCAAACCTTACAGCTTTCTCATCTAAATCTTCTATTTCAAAGACAATCAATTATAGAGTCACGACTCCAATAGCCTGTAGTTTACCTATCTATAGTAAAACGGCGATGATAGATGATCATAAAAGGTGATTTTCGCAGCTTACTTTTGCCCTTTGCATTCCTTCCAGCCTCTTCAAATTTACCTTCTCATCGGTAATCTTATATTCAACGAGTGTTTTCCACTAAATAAGTGTAGGACTTTTACTGATTTATAACATTTTATGGTGCGATAATATATAAGCAATTTCGTCCGTGTCATGTTTTGCCTTTCCTGGCGACTTTTGGTTTTTTCTTCTCGTTTATAGCTATGTTAATCGAACTACCTGGAAGCATTTACAATCTACGTTGTTTTGTTCCAAATGGAAATAGTAATATGCCGATATTTTATTCAGTAGTCTATCTGCTATTTCTGATGCAACCTCAGTTCTCTGGTAGTTTTAAAACGAAGAGCTTTTTTAGTATCTCAACCGGAAGTATTGCTGCTAATTCGCTCAGTAAATTTTTCTTTTATTCACTGCTTATTGCAATGTAACATCTAAAAAAGATGGCGATTATTTCTTTTTAGATGCTATGCTCGCTGAACGTGCACAATAATTTTGCGATAACTAATGATCAGTTTCATTTTAAACAGATGAATAATCCTTGATGGCAAATTTTATGAGACTACTGGGAAAATGACGAAATACTAGGCATTCAGCTGTTTACAATCGTAGTGGAGCTTACAATGCAAGGGTAGATGAAGTTGATGACCTCCGAAATGACAGTCCATGTTAAATTTCCCACAAACTATCTCTCTTAGCGAATTTAATCAGCATTTAGAAGTTAATGTTACCATTGACAACATTCAATCAAAGATAAATATATTCCTCTAAAAATCGAAGCTGGACGATTGAAGGAGAGTCTGTTTAATAGAAACAATGCCCTATTGAGAGAAATACTTGAAGCAAAAAAAAAAAGACGCAGAAAACAACACTAATCAAAGAAACGAATAGATTTCAATAAGGCGTCATATTTAGCGTGCTATATCGATATCGCAGATACCTCACCGGTGAAACACCTTCAACTTCTTAATTAATAGTGGAGCATTAATTATGCAAATGTAAAGCATCCTTCGGATCGTTGGTTCATATAGACAGTCCAATCATTTTACGTTAAAACTGACATATGTTAAATTGACATATGCTAAGTTAAAATGACATATGCAATTGAATTCTTTCATAATTTAACTCGTCTAATTGCCTACACAGCTGCTCTACGAAAGATTCACTTTTCTTTGATTTCGACGGTATAAAATTAAAGTCCCATCGGTGAAACTGTTATCACTTTCAAGGTCATAAAATGTCTAAAAGTTCCTCTCAAGTTGATGAAACACATGGAAACAGCCATCATCATACTGTGCACGAACGCACTTTCTTGACTCTGGCTTCTTCAATAGTTGACAAATTAAAACTACCCAGGAGACAGGCGGACAGGTGCACATACATAATCACACATGTGAATACCTACAAGGATGATTTGATGGGGCGAATATTCGAGAAAATTGAGCAGCAAGAAGAAGCGTAGACTTGTCCTCATATTACAAGAAATGAGTCAAGAGCGTCGTATAGAACATAACAAAACGAGAATCCATTGTTACATAACGAGTACAGCATTCGATACCCTAGCAAACGACATTCACAGCGGTGTCTATATAAACGAGCCAATATATACCGACTAAGATTTGAATACAATGACATAGGAAAAGATTTTGAGCTAAAGCTGGATGCTAGGAAAAATGGAGGTATAAAATGCTTTAAGTAAAACATAATGATTGTAATCTCACAACATTCTTTAGACTCTCTCTCTCTCTCTCTCTCTCTCAAAAAAAAAATGTTGTGATTTATTTTACTCATAAGTGAAGTGAAATTTCTGAATTCCGAAAGCGTGGAAAAAATTTTCAGCGACGTCGAAATGCAGTAAAATTATACGACATTGTAGAATTTTATATTTTCAGCTAAGCTTTCACGTAGATAGAGCGCTCTAAGAATAGCTCTATTTAAATATGAGTGTCAAGTTTTTCAATAGCTATCTAAAGACATGGTTTTATTTGTATATTTGATCGATATTAATAGAGAAAAAGAAAACGATATGTAACTTTTTAACTTTTTATGTCGATTGCCTCACTAGTAAAAGTTATTTTCGACGAAAAATGCGGCCATATATGAGAGCAATTTAATCCTTCAAAAAGCACCTTTTCAATTCTATCAACACTAATTACAGCAGAAATATGCATACCGTCAAAGTCGATAATCTGAAGACTTACTATATTTAAATATTTTTCATTTATCATACCTTAATTATAAAAATCTCAATTTGAGGATGCTCTTTTAATATCTTTACTACGCCACTATTCAATACTACTCTTACTTAAATAGATTCTTGATTTCCTAGCATTATTGACGAGTGAAAAAGCAAAAGAGTAGCAAATGATTTTCATCGCCAATAACCTTCTTGAAAAAATTAATTGCGAATTCATAATGAGATGACTGTACACGTTGTTTGAATTTCTTCTTCAGTAGCGTTACTTACGAAAACGTAACGCTCTAATGTATCTGAGTTGTTTTATACAGGTGAAATTTTTCTTAATAGAAAAAAATGCTGTTCAATAAGGGGCGATAGCGTTCACTCTAATCGATTCTATGTATTGGTTATCACTCGATTCGTCAGGTAAGTGTGATGCCTCATTCAACGTTGCCACGCCCAATTTTTGAATGCAATTATGAGCAAAAATCGCCGCGTATGTTTGCATTCACACCGAATGCATCAAACAAAATTTGCATAAACAATAACACAAATGTTTTTTTTTGTAAGCGTGCATTCCTCAAGTGTTTTTTTTTTATTTTTGCATAAAATACACTAGCAAGACTCAGCTTTGAGATAATACACAAACGCTCCCTCTTCTTATCGACCGGAGAATTTTAAAAACGATTTATCATCAGCAGTATTTTTCTTAGAAAGGGATCAATATTTGTGTTGGAAATTGAAAAATAAACCTCATTTTCTCGTCATAAAATTTTAAGGGTTTCCTACATTTATTGCGGCTATTTTCTTCCTAACTTTCAAGAAACATTGCGAGAGGCAATGGCATTCTCGATTATTCAATAAAATCCTTCCATGACATTGAGGGGAAAGGAAATTAATTATCACAAAAGTTCAGAGATTCACTGATGGACGAGGACGTAGAAGGAATTGAAATCACTATGATCGGCATGTGGAACCGTTACGACAAAGTGATCATCGAAAGAGCAACTTTCAATCTGTCTTCAAACCTTTGAATCAGAGAATAATAAACTTTATGGAAGCTTATAACGTACTTTTACAGTAGCATCGAACAATAAAGAAAAGTGCTGTAAAAGAAGTAAGATTTGAAGAACTGAAGAAATGGAGAAGGATGTCAAAAAGAAGTTGCTAAAATATTCGTTTTCTTATAGCTCTGTCGACTATATTGATCAGCTGCTGAAAGCTTGGATGTGTTCGGATATATGGATAAGAGGAAAAGGAAATAAACAAGTGGCACTTTTTATACAATCATTGCAAAACAGAAAGTAGTAGCAGGTGGAGGCGCAATTCACTGAATCAATCATTGCTTCACAGCATGCTTCGATTTCATGTTCATTCCATGGTGAGCAAGTTAACTGCCATACTTTTTAACAGTAAAACTAAAGGTCGAAACTATCGTCATCGGTTGAGAAGCAATGTGATCACAAATGAGGTCAGTTTAAAAATCAAATCAACTGTAAAACTTGCCAACAATCGTTTGGATCAGAGACCGTAAGACATGGATTAGAAACTGTAAGGCATGGGTCAGAAAAGACCTATCACAATGATAGGAAGAACAGTAATAGGAAGATGGATCTATTAACAACTCTGAATGTGAAGATGTCACCAGTTTGAAGTTCTGTGAGTCCATTAGCTATTCATAAAGAGCAAAAATGAAAGACTTAGCATTGACCATCAAAAAGGGAATATAATGATGCAGAATTCTAAGTTCAACCATAAAGCTGGTGATTATGAGTTCAATTCCCACCTGAATGAGGTTTCTTTTATACTTTTCTACCCAGAATATTCTCAAAAATTATGAAATAGCATCGAACGAACGCACGCTACACCCTTAGCGCAAACACCATACAAAAGCAGGCATCGCGATACCCGAAACAAACATTAACGCAGCGCAATTGCCTTATGGCATATGAAATACCCACAACAACACGATGTGCGAACTCTTGCGATACCAATTAACCAAACCTATCGCTAGTAAAACACCAACGGCTCTACGCATTCGTTGTTCGTTGCCCGCAATGCTTTAGGACTTGCCGATCAAAAAACAAATTTTGCTGATAGCTTGTCGCGTGAAAAAGTATATTCCGATAAGGATTCCATTTTTTTTCATATCATAGTTATGTTGCATGAACTTGTGTGAATGAGAGAGGACTAACCTCTTTGAGCGCATCTGGATTAACGCGGCATTGAAATTACTCAAAAATTAAAAAAAGTTTTTTTTTAATACAAACGAACCGTTCTTTGAAGCCTGCAGTGAACACAGACACATATACGAACAACGACCTTGCGACGATGCGTTCCGCAAGTATTAGATATGCCTGAAGAGTTGGCACGTTATATGTGTTTGCATTTCGATCATCTAGTCAACGAGTATCACAAGCTACCAACACCAAATAATAAGCGAAATAATTTCTTCATGCTTAATTAATCCGGCTGTCCTCACAAAACTCTTTAAAAGTTTCGTTTTTATGCCCTTTCGCGAATTTACTTAACAGAACCATAATATGATTTTCTCAAGAGAATCACAATATGATTCTCTTGAGAAAATTCGTCCATGTATTTGTATATATGTGTGGTAGTTGCAACTCTCGGCAACAAGAGAAGCTCGAATTATGGAAGTTGATAGGTAAAATAGTCGCGAAAAGATAAAATCCCATATGAGAAATCACTTTAATCCATTAATTCCGCAAGAAATTATAGAGATTTATGCTAGAAAAAAAAGCGCATGCATCCATAGCGGCCGGTTTTAAAATCACAAAAAATTAGGTTCGTAAAATAAGCTGGCAAAAGTTCATGATGAAATGGCAATGACAAGCGGTTTTACATCTCATTTCAGCAAGAAATTTTATGAGCTAGCAAAAAATCATAAATATATTTATTAATCCATCATATATCAATCAAACGATCATTCATAAATAATTGCTATAAAACGTTGTGAGGTGTTTGTAAATTCTTGTAATTCTGCATGCCTTTAAGTTCATTTAAAATTGATGTTTCATTGCGAATTAAGACGTTAGGAAATATCATATAACGCATTTTATATCCACCAAATTCGATAGCCCTAGCTTTAGCGTTAGCCGAAATGAAACTGCCAGATCGACAGACAAACGGCGGAAATATAAGCAAACATACGACACAGAGATGGCATTGCTATGCATATTCGAGAATGTCTTTTGCCGATGAATTTTATTTGAACTAGAGAATTATTATTATTTAGTTAAATTTTCACTTCGAGTTACTTATTAAGTTAAATTAGTTTAGTTAAGTTAATATCAGAATTGAGTTAAATTCAAGAATAAAAAAAATCTTTTATACTCGAAGTTACTTGATAAAACGACCAATTGATAGAATAATAAAAATATTTTATTTTAAGTCAAATTCTCTGAAAAAAAAAAATTATTTTACATGATATGAATGTAATCATCATCATTCGTTATCAACTTTTCAAAATGATTGCATCACAAAGTTTTATTCGATCTTCTTATCACCATAATTCTATACAAGGCTACTAGTAAATCAGTCTCAACTAAATTTATATGTATAGTTTATGAATGCATTTATACGCTACAATATCTTATTTTATATTTAACACAGATGAAACTTACTGAATGCCTATGAAAATATCAACAAAAATGAAAATGGCTGAAATATAACGATCATGTAATGTCTTCTTCTCATTTCTGTACTCTTACTTTAGCATATAATATTTGAGCCTAGGTGTTGAAGTCGTCAATGCCGTGATAATTTTTCAGAATTAAACCTTTGTATAAGTGGAATTAACGATCCTTAGCGCATTTTCTTTGAGTATTGATAGAGTTTATTTCAGTAACAACTTATAACCGTCCCTCTTCCTCCGCTCACCCTCTTCAATTAACCATATCACTTCTTTCTGAGATATGCTCCCATTGACACTTTCGTCAGTCATCAAAGCTATTGGCTCTTTAATGAAAATAATTCTTTCATCAACTAAAACAGGTAGGCGTTGTGAGGATGAACTAAAAAAAATCCGAAGAGCAGATCTCATGCTAAATTGATTTGTAATGGAAATATGCGAAATGCATCGTGCGGCAGCCGCTGAATGAAAGCTAAAAAAGCTCATAAATTAAGGAATTGACAGCTCCTTTAGACAAACTAAAAATTGTGCAGATAAATTTGGCTGCATTAATTAATCTCTGAGGTGAAAAAATATTACAACGTTTTCCACATCGTCATATAAATGGATTGTAAAGCGGGATAAAACTCATGACCTTACGCATATCACATGGGGTCTCATATTTAGCCTGCACTTTTTTCGCTTTTAATATATTTGCATTTTTCTACCTGGGATTTACATGCAAAAACTTTGATTATTATAGCCCCACATTTTGGAAGGTAACGTCGTAAAAAGTGAACCAAAGTGCACAAAGCAAATAAATTATCAACGTCATTTAAAATTCAAAACTTATCACCAAATGAGCAACGATCGCTCGACATAAGAGCTAATTCAGCAATTCTGCAAACAACCACAAATTATTTTATGCACTTTTATAAATTTTTACAACTATCTATCCGTTAGGTGATTTTCACTCATGAGCCCCTCAAATCATAGCCGAAAAAATTTATTGGTTATAAGCCATGACGCATAGTAATACTTCATCTTCTGTTTTGCTTACTATCTATTACATTTTAGAAAGTAAAAAAAAATATTTAAAAGCACCATAAAAGTTATAAGCTAAATTTTTCTTTTTGTTGCCGATGAAGTGAGGGTTAAAATTGAATTTCTTGGAGCAAAATTAGAGCATTCGATCGGTTCCGGAAAAGAATCCATGAGAAGCAATTCATTGTTACTTCAATATGTTTGTGAGAATGATTGATCTATTCGATTAAAGCGCAAAAGCGTTCATCACTCCATCTTCCTTGGCGTGTTTTTCCACTTTTTTTTATTTAAAGGTCTCAATTTCTCAACCTGCAACGTCCATCAATTTGAATGCCAAAAGTAAGAGGGAGTAACTTGAGAGGGTGAAGTGTATGGGCGAACGAATGAAGCGATCCACTATGTAAAGTAGGACTCAATATCAAGTCAGGAGTTGAATTGAAATCTATCAACTCGAAAATCATTTCCTCTTATCGGTGCGAAACTATATTGGCGAATTAAATTTATATTGAAATTAACAATAAATCGTTGATGTTGTAGAATACTCCACCGATTAACCCAAATATACTCACAAAATTAGAAGAATAAATATCAGCAGAAAAAATTAGAAAGAAAAATGCAACATCATTCATAATAAAGCAAAACCGTTCTTATAAAACTAGCAAAAAATTTGAATACTCTAAAAGATTTAAATATTTGTAGGAAAAGCTTTAAAAAGTTTCTTATCAACGCACTTATTTGCTATTGTTGATGAGCAAACGAAAGATACGGCCTTCAACGCTCTTATAATCATAATCTTGTCGAAAAAAAAAAATTTTTTTTTTTTTGAATTGGAGAGAAAATAACATAACAACGAAAAGGAATGCGTAAATCAGCAAATGCTAATTCAAAAAAAAAAAGGTGCAGATGATAAAACTAAACATAATCGTCTGTTGAGAGATTCGTCGCGATAACTGACTCCTTACATTTGTACTAGAAAATTTTTTAGCAACTTGAGTACGTAAATTTTTTGAATGATTTTCATAAGGCAAATGCTTCGATAACGCTATCGGCTACAAACAACATGGTAAGCTAGTGAGCTTGAATTCAAAGATTTCATAGCGGATTATAACGGAGCATTGCTTCTGATATCGAATTCATTCAAACATTTCAAACAACCTCATGCATTAGCTCAACAAATCAATGCTTTGTACCAAAAAAAGGCCTATGTAAAATTTACACGGTTTTATAAGTGTTATATTTGTCCTTTAATCAGAAATTAATGTTCCTATTTTCCTATCGATAAAAAGAAAAAGATCTGCGAATTTTGAGCTTAATAACGACGAGATTGAAATAGTGTAACTTGGAAGGATTTTCATTCGAGAGGGGGAACGGTACACCTAACAACCATATCCAAAAGTGATTTGAGCTAGAAGTGGTGGGTAATTCATCCTGTGAGGAAAATCAGAAGCCGAACAATTGAACACCTCCGCTTACAAGAGAGCAGAATTCAAACGGTTATTACGCGGCATCAGGATGTGATTTGCTAGCAGTCAAAAAATGGTAGGTGGGCATGCAAAGATAGGAATGCAGACAAGCCAAACACCAAGCATAGGATGCGAATTGACGAGGAGAGAAGCCTGGAATATGAATTCGTCGTCTAGGGCGCCATGCTTTAAAGGTGCTTCTGAAGAGATGGGGTTTCGGAAATAAGGGGGTGAGGTGCTTGTAAAATGTACCTCCATCAGGCTCAAACACTTTCAAACTTTTATTTTTGATGCAACATTATGTCATGACCATAAGTTTCGAAAGCAACTTCGATAGGACACGCGCAGAACTGTGGATGTGCCTGTTCACACAGCCCGAAATATTCCAATCCACTGACATCCGCTTACCTTTTTTCCTGTATTTTCCATAACTAGGAGCTACTAATATTATTTACAGTCCTCGCAAATTGCACCTCTAATTTTGTGTGGCACAATGAAATCCTTGCTCAGTATGAAAAATAATAAGGGGTTGACTCTACCGCCATTTTTCTGCACTGGTGAACAACCGAAGGCAGAACATCACCCCATCTCCACCCACCTCTCCTCCGTTGTTTCGCGCTTGGCACCCTTCAACATAGACGAATGTCATTTCAAGTCTAATATCTAAAATTACTTCGTAATCAAAGAAAATAATTTAAGGAAGAGGTGTCAAGTTTTCCAATGGAGCACCCTCGTCATTCCATCAAATATCAAAATATTTAGAAGGTCAGCTATCGCTAGCCTTTCGAAGACAATTACTTAAAGATGAATGGCGAATTTGAAAATCCTATCTAATTATAACATATTAATAGGGAGAGAAATAGCTCCCATGAGGAAGCGACGATTTGCGGAAATGCAACAGCACATGGAAGAAAACGTTAACAAAAAAACGAAGAGCAAAAGATTAACGGTAACGAAGAGAAACAAAGAACGATACAGCGATAAGATCGATCACAATTTTGATACAAGAATTATTGATTTCTCTTCCGTTGATCAATAGTGGAAGTAAAGAGAAAAGAAAGTGGACGAGAGAAGAGAATATGCAAAATTAGTTGCTTGGATTATGAAAGAGGAGGAATAAATTTGGATAGTTAGATGAACGAGAATTCCTATTCATGAGCTTATGAATGAGTGTACTTTCAAAATGGATTTATTTATGTTCATTTTACAATGCTGAACACCTAACACTCCATTTATTACTTTGTGGTAATTTAATGAACAATTCAGTAAGTATGCGTCCTCAACAACACTCACAGAGGGATATGATGTGGCCAAAACTTGATACATGCGTAAATGCCTATTTGAATATGCTTATTCAGCACAGATAAAAACGTTGATGTGAACGTTCAAAGAAGCATCAAACAATTTTACAACATATAAATATGAGAGAGGAAGAACTATCCATGTAGTGACCGATGAAGTTGTTGAAGAAATAATAACAGGTAAAATAAGCAGTAAACACGTCCATCAATAACTTTGAAAAATTCAAGAAAAAGCATTGCACAAAAATAAAGTATAATTGAAGTTCGATCTCAGTAAATCCTACCCGTCAAAATGAATCAAGACAAGATCATTTAAGAAGAATCTGAAAGTTATAGCTTTGTGATCTATGTGTGTCCTATAGAATATCGAATGCACTCAATAAATTCAAAAAGTTTGAAATAAACGCATTGATTTCGCACATGACGCAAAACAATTGAGAATGATGAACGATATAAATGCAGAGGGCCATTGAAATAAACGGCTGTCTCACCGAAGCCCTTCCTACTCCAACAGTTGAATTCATAATGCATTATAGAAGTGGCACTATTTGCAAATGAGTGGAACCTCAATTGTATCCAGCTCTAAAAACAACATTCCCGGCACATATGCATATTCGGGAAGAAAAATAAACAGAATAAATTGAGAGTATAAAAGAATGTGCGGGGATAGAAGCAACATATAATGGGAAAAAGCGCAACAAGAAATGATGTTATTCACGTACTGAAACTAAGCAGTATTTCTAGGTCATTATAGAGCAAAACATTTTAGAACTGCGGAATTTAGCAAAATTCAGTGCGATATGACGAGCAAAATATTTGAGTCGTGAAAATATTTGGCGCGATAGATAATTCTCTAGTTTCTGCAGGTCTCTATCAGCCTGTCCTTTAAATCACCATGTGCTCATTCCCCTATTCATCTACATTTCCTTCTTTTATATCGGCTTCCGGTCTTAGGCTTTCGAATTTCTTCGCGGGCCTTTACAGCCTCTAGAAAAAGTGAAGGAGATCATCGAATTGAAATAAAGATATAGGAGTTTACCACATGCTTCAGGACGGTTTATTGTTGATTTTGTGAGGCTGAGATAAGCATACAAAAGCTTCAAAAGCTTTTGAGGGAGCGAGGTAGGTCAAAATCTATGGTTGATACGATCCCGCTTTTTTAGGGCTCACTGCAAAGCAGGAGGAATTTTCAAACAATGGCATACTCAATAAAATGCTTGTAGTTAAATCGAAACGCACAATATGAAGGCGGTTCTTACATTTTTCAATTTCTTCTCACAATTCTATCACTCTTCTTGAACCCTTTTCTTTGAATTAATTGTGAGCGGCAATTTCCCCTTAATAAAACAGCTCATGGCAAGGCTCATACGTGGGCAAAGGTGAGAACTCATGACGGAGTCAGATAAGCTGATGGCTAAGCTTATGATATCAATACAGCAAAGGGCAGGCGAGTCCAAAAATGAATGAACACAAAGCTGTGATACGAATTTTTTCTAAATGGGAAATATTTGAATAGGAAAAGCCATGCTTCGCTACTGCATAGATCTACCCCTAGTTCGCTTCATGGTGAAGATGGGTTCTGCTGGAAACGTAGATTCTACGGATTCAATAAAGGTAAGGCAAAATCAATTAACAGGTAAGTCACGTCGAATGCCATATGCAACATCTATCAGCAATGAGGTGAGAGCGTACGTGCGTCACAATTATGCAACGGTGACCCCAGCGGCAAGCTGGGGTCACCGTTGCCTACGATGCAAAAAGGTGGGTGGTAGTGAGGGAATGCATCCGCACTGCTTTAGGGTCAACGTTTGCGCGTCCGCCTTGCTCCGGTACGCGGCACCTCTTTTTTCTTGCAGGCTACGATCTCGATGAATATGCAAGACCACTGAGCGACCTGGATTTCAGAGGTTGAAGTCCAGAAGTTTCAGGTTTACATCAACACTTCTGTCGACAGCATCTGGAATCTTATTTCGGTGATTCTGCACGAATTTGCTAACCAGTTTCGTTGACAGCGATACGAGATTGTGGGTTAAATAGGTGGGTCATAGGCTTCATGTGAAACTTCCCACTTCTATGGTTGAGGGGTTCTAATCTTTTTCTGTATTTCATTCAAATCAATTTAATAAGGAGAATCAATTTAACATTCTACTGATCCCGTATGCTGGTTGCAAGATGCAGCTAGCGTTATACGAGGTCTAGAAATTCCGAGATCCGCTAGGAGTGGAGTAATCTTCAGGTGTAATGAATGCAAGTTTCCAGGGATCCCTACTACAAGGCTACCGCCTTGCAGGTAAAACATTATGTTTGCGCTTTAATGCAGTTATAACACTATGGTCAAGCTCCGTGTGAATGCCTTAGCGGCTACCTGAGACCACCAAGTAACCCAAAATAGCATTTTTTTTAATGGTAGATAGATGGATGGATGCATTCAAATTCAGTGGATTACGCTATCTTCCACATATTATTCATCTTGTAGATCGTATCATCGATCGGATTGCTGTAAAGATTTTTCGCCGATAGTATGACATTGATAAAAAAAAATTCCCACAACACCGGGAGTGAGTATTCAATGAGGGCAATTTTGCCTATTCATGCAAACCTACCTCCATTGCCCACTGAGAAGAAACTTCACTATCGCATCAAGAATACTCCCCAAGGCTATTAATGATTTGCAAAGAGCAAATAACAGCTTCGAGTTTAGCCGTAAATAATTTATTTATGAGTGGTTTTTGAGGGATTTTTGAAGATGAGCAAAAAAATAGGCTCTTAACATGTGGGAAACGATTTGAACTTATCAAAGAAGGCTCAAACGGACTTATCACAGAAGTGAAATAGGAATATGCTTGTATATGTGGAATTTTCTTTTCTTCATTGTTTAGTAAAAACGTTGATTGTCCCGGATTTTATACTAATGTAAAACCATTGTTCTGGATTTATTCAAAATGAACTTAATTGCTTTTTTCGTTAGTGCTGTATAAGTTTCGGTTGGTTAAAGTGTTCAATGAATTCGGAATTTTCGTTTTGGCAACTAAAGCATGACTTGACCCGGAAAATTTTCGGATCCGGAACACTCCCTGCAAAGGTGGTTACAAATTCGCATTTTCTTTTGATCACTGAAAACGCATGATTTAACCAAATCAGAATAAAACCCTATGGATTCTTATCATCTCACAAATAATCCAAATGTCACTATATTTTGTGACGCATCATTACAAAGGTTGAGCTAAATTGTACATCAACGCCTCTCGTCGTATTTATGCGACATGGAACCAATGTTCTGTTAACGATGTCGTGTATAGTGGAAACACTGTGATGTGAATCCCTTTATCAAAGATTTTTGGATATTTTGCACTGCAAAAATGAATTATTGTGAAGTCACACCTGTGCGCATACCTCTGACGCTATATGACCATTGAAGTTGGGGTGAAGAAAATTAACGAGATACAATGTTTAACGTACCGACCTATTAATTTCGAAAGAACGTTGGAGATTTGAAGGTGAAAAAGTTGCATGCAATGGCACCGGGTGGCTTTTTTGTTTTACGCCGATCAGGTTACAAATAAATTAAAAAGCAAGGCAAGTAGGCCGACAAAATATGCGTGTTCGCATCCGGTTCATTTGACGAACCGTTTTAAAAGTTGTCGAAAAAGCGCAATATCCAAGATAATGCGTTCATATTTTATGTAATTCGATTGTCTATGCAAAATGACCGCGAAAAAATGAAGACCCGACAAACATGAAATGCACCGAATTCCTTTCCATCTTCAAGTCCATATACCTTCTTTCAAGGTTGATGAATGATTGATGTGCGAGATCGTTCTACAGTGTAATTGCATCTATCAAAACTTAGCTTCCATCATCTCTGAGCTGAAAATTCGGTAGAGAGAGAGAGAGAGAGAAAAAAAAAAGAAAAAAAGAAAGAGGTGGAGGGAGAGAGAGACTGCCTCGCATATTCAAATACATAGGATCATAACGCGCGTCAAGATTCGCTATCGCGAATTTGCTTTGCAAAAGTGTACGATGGGTTGATTAAAATATAAATATTTGTTAAGGGTTGAATGAATTAAAGATTAATTGAGTAGTACGACTAATTACAGATCGATTTTATGAACGTTGCTTAAGGTATCTTGCTTATTATGGCTAATACTTGGAGTGTTAGCTAATTTGCTTGTCTCTATGGTCACTTGAACTATAAAAACTCGAATACGGTAATATTTGAATTTGTGAGAAAGCGAAAGATTGACCCTAAGCGTTCAACTATTTGCGCACGCGGTCAGTCATAAACCACGTGACAAGACCACAAGCACATATAAGGACGCACAGCTGTGATGCAAACATGCCGAGGTCAACTTTTTTTTTTTCTGACGGGGAAGTTTGCATAATTCTTTCTGCGCGCATTTTTCTTACTGTTTCTCTTATCCCCTCTCGTTTTCATCTTCTTTACTTTCTCTCTAATCCATCTCCTAGCATTTCCAATGGTATCCTTGTTACCTTGCTGTCTAATCTCTCCTCATACCACAGCTATCTGTCAGTTTTTCTTTTTCAATGACTCATATATTGCAAACATCAAAAGTATTCCCTGAGATACTGTACTAAGTCTGCGTAGTCGTCCTTTTTTTTAATTAACTTTCCTCGAGAAAATGGAAGACTAGACTTTCTTGGGTGTTCATGATCGGCCCTGATACTAGCGCTGAAATATTGCTCAGAAAAGAAAATGACTTGGAGCAAAATTTTTTCCCATAATTTTCTTTCCTCTAATTTCAATTCATCCTTTCTTTTTGCTTCAATGATTGCTCGCGCTCTCTCGCTTTTCCTTAAAACTTCAATACTTATGCAGATCTAACAAGTTTCCTACCTCCTATTTCGTTAGTATCGTTCGTATTCGTTCAATAAGCGGCACCTTCGCTTATGACGGAGTTTTCACCAGTACAACATTGCCTCCTGCCTCGTTTAGAGTTAAAAAATTAACAGGTGAAACAAGGCAAATCGACTACAGGCAGTGCTTAAATGAACAATGCATAATAACGAATAACGACTAGCAAGTCATTTTGCTAACAATGCACGCTCAAAAAATATATCCTTCCTCATTCCTATCATATGTCATGTACTTCATACAGGTGATAATTCATATCCAAATAATAACACTTCTCATATCAAAGAAGAGAAGCATATCTGCGTCATTTCCGCCGTTTTTTTTTTCATTGAACACTGCGGCATAACTTGAAAAGATACAATAGTCCATGAAAAGATAAAGTACTCCATCTTATGAAAAGGCAAACACGATACTTGCAAAGAATAGCGACAAAGGGAAACCTTAGCTAATAGGGTGGCTGAATTTAAATAAGCGGCAAAATGATGATATCAAAATTTCCGCGACAAGAAAACCTCATTTTCCGATAATTTGAACCGTGTTGAGTTTTGCTATCAACGTTGCCGCTATTTGTTGATATTTTTTATTTCTGTTCCACTCGTTAAATCTTTGTCATGTATACGCTTCATCCTATATCACTTTCACCTTTGCATTATTAGGACTTAATCTTAGTCTCATGTACCAGTTTTGTGAGCATTTCGGTAATCACTAGGTCAACCTATAATAGGCTTCTAAAAAACATATCTTTCAATGTCACTTATGATTTCAATGGCTTATTAAGTAAGTATTCCTATGGTTCTGCTGGAGTGCAGCAGGAAAAGGGAGAAGAAAAAGAAGGAAGACAAGGATGAAGGTATTTTTTTTCATTATATTTTGATATGATGCTAGTAATGTAATATTACAACACTTGAATAACGTAATACGACAAAGCAATACCAAACAGCCGAAGAAGAACATAGCGAACAGTAATATGTCGAAAGTATACCCTCTCGAAAAAAATAGCATTAATGTTATAGGATGAGACATGGAAAGTACCGCATATATATATATATATATATATATATATATATATATATATATATATATATATATATATATATATATATATATATATATATATATATATATATATATATATGACATTGAGTAGGGAGATGATACTGTTCTTTGAAAATTTCAACAAGAAGAGGAACGAGGAAAACTAATCGAAGGCTTTTATCGGAAAAATTGTGCTTGAGGTAATAAAGTATTTTTTCGCTCATATTAACGCGTTTTTCCACCCATTAAAGTTATCTGATATTTAATTGACTAAAATATGATGGTTTCTACAGTTGGCTGGATGATTTATTAGCGCATGCTCATTAACGTTTCATGAAATTATTTCCCGAGAATTTGTCCTTGAGATTCAAACGGGAAGAAATGGAACACTTTCCGGGGCTGTCACCCATTAACACGCGACCTCTTAGTGACAGCCGCGTAGGTGGAAAAAATTATTGCGCTATCTCTTTGAGAGTTTCGTTTTCGAAAACGTTCAATTTTTCGCTTTTGAATTGATAGTATTCAATTCCGCTGAATGTCTGTACCCATCGGAATGCATCGTCAAGGAATATCTGATACCAAAGTGAAAACCACCTCATTTAAACGCTCAACTTTAGTATCTGCTTCATTCAAATAGCTGTTATATAAACAGCTGTGCTCAGATATGATCAGAAATTCATCACCTCATCAACGATCGAACCGCATTCAAAGATTGTTAGTTTGCTCGAAATATTACTTGTGAGATGTAAATTTAATTGTCGAATTACTTATTACACGACCACTCTAAAGAGATATTGAAGTGATGTTAGGATGTTACGAGTTTTGTATAATAGTAGAGAGAGAATGGCGTTCGGGCTTATGCCTTAAATAAAATTGTTCACAGCGAACAGCAATATGCATAAATAAAATAATTGCCATGTATTGCCAAATATCGTCACCGTATTGTGGAACCTCGAACTCAACCACGGATACAGCGCTCATTACAAGGGTTAATAAGTTGGAATGTACTGTGTTCTCCCTTCCAAGAGGTAATGAGGTGAAATCCGAAGACTTTTGTCTATCGGAGCTTTATGTGTGAAAATATCTTCTGGGCGGGAATAAGGCAATTTTAGGCTATGACATCAGCTTAATTGGAAGGGAAAAAATTATGCGAACTCATATTCCCGGACATGGAGGGACTTTTTTCGATAATCTGCAATCTCCCCGTAGATATAGGCAGATAGCTTATAAAAGATGGCATTTGAAAAAGAAAGCAAGCAGCTCGCATAAGTTCAATCATGTCATCGACGTACCAAAGAGAAATTGTTCAATTGGATGGTCGAAAAAGTTTCTATTAAAACCTCTATGTTATCAATGAATTAAACACCGAATCGTATTTCGAATCACTTCACTATATAACAAGTACCTCGAAGTACTTCCAATAAAGTGGTTCTTTTACAGCCCGCTAAGAAGTGAGGCGCAGTGAGTGCTTATTGCGGTGCCTAACACAAGGTAATAAACATTCAGTGGAGCTCATTTCAGGCTCAGTGTTGACCGTTCCTGCTTATTTTCGCACCAAGGTCGCTGCCGTACCTTAGATTAAGCAGTTGAAATCGTGCCTATTTAAGTAACTACTATAAATAAATACTCAATCTGGCGCGGCAAGTCCTTTGCATTTATTGATTTATTCATTTATTCACAAGCCTGTTCACTGGAGATTAGAAAAAAACGCAAGATATGTTCTATTGCAATAAGCAGTTGCCGATTGCATCCAATCAATAACAGCCAGTTGTCGATCATTGACCAAGTCAAAAACGATTAGACTTCACAAACCGTCAAAGATGGGTTAGGAAAAATGATTTCTCAATTCTAACAGGTAAGTTTGCTTATTAGCTTTGGAAGTTCCAATCCCCTCAATCATTCCCGTAGAATTTCAAACAAAAATTTGTTAAGTGATCGAAAACTGTTACAACTTCGTCAGGTAATATCTAATAATCATCATAGATCGACGCATAAATCTTCACTGAAATATGCAAATATGTTAGTGGATTATTGCTGCGAAAATCCTCATATCGAGATCAATCGAATCGTGAAAGCAATATATCACTCATTCGTTGAGTGCAACTCATAATAATTACGTGATACGATTTCCCTGTGGTGACCATTGTACTGTCGAAGTTATTAAAAAAGCTGCAAACAACTTGCAATAATCTGCACAGATTAATCGCTAAGTTTTTTGCGAATATTTCATTTTGATCATAATGAAGTTTAATCTAGATCAACGTTTATCCTTACGAACAAATTATTGTCAAATAAAACTAGAGGAGACATAATCCATGTTTAGGAAGAGAGAATCATGAGCGACTTTTTCAACGTTTTCAGCATTTTTCAGTGAAGACTTACCTCTAAAATGGCCATGCTCATAGAATGACGAGAATTCTATCATAATGCCTTTCATTCACAATATGCAAACGCTTAGCTATAATTAGTATAACATCCAAAAGTGTATGTAGTGAGATTACAGCACATGAGTATATTCGAAGTCGCAAAAGCACATTAACGCTTAATGCTATTTTCGTTGTTCCACAATTGGGCGTTACCTGAGCACATCCTATTCAGTTACGAAAATCCCTCGTCATACGGCTATAGTTAATGGATGCAAAGTTGATTAAAAACTTAGAAACATGAAAAAACAATTTACCCTATAAAAGCCCAACTCATCTATATACATATCGCAGTTATAAAGCGCAAATTCACTATTTATTTGCGGCGACAATTTATTTGGATGATGAAGATTTATGTGCAAGTATTCCTTCATTATCATCGATAATGAGGTTTTAAAAGATGAAGAGTAAGATTGTAAGTAACTTGAGTATTGCGTAAAAATCGTCAGTAAATAAGAACTTGTAGAAAAAAGTAAACCATTTGATCGAAATTATTATGGTGAATTTTTAATGAGAATTACTATGAAAAATAAATGAAAATTTCCTACAATAAAAGTGCAGCAATATTATTAAAACATTTTAAACGCTAAAATAACTAAGAAATATTTATGATAAACAAAAAAATAATTATATTTGACGAAAATTGAAGAAATATTTCTTGAAAATAATAATATACAAAAATGCAGACAATATTTTCGTTATTTAGATGATACCTGTGAATGGGAACGCGGCTGTGATCACAAATGAGAGGTTATATCCAAGAAGGGTTAGGAAATGCTCACATCCAAAGGCCAATAGTGATGCACTTAATGTCTGAAATCGACAAGCAAAACGGATCATAAAATCCAGACACTTGCAAGATATAACAATTTACACAGTATCATTCTGTTCATAAGCCCTGGAGCAGTGATATTTTCAAAACGATAAAAATTTACCCATCATCGCTTAATTTTTTGATACTGATGTACTTAAAGAATACACATTCTGTGTTATTACTCAAAAAACTTCAAGAAATATTGAATAGATGAAAGTGCCACATTTGCATGATAGGAACATGATGATCGTAAAAGAATAATTCAAATGGTATAAAATTATGAGAAAATTTGAAATAAAAAAAGGAAAGAACATCTATAACGTCTTAAAAGTATTCGTTTCGCTCATATAACCAATATTACAGCAACTAGAATTTTTTGGACAAAAATCTTTTATTTCGAAGTGCTAAATTTACCGTCATGGAGACTGCTTAGGTGGGTTTTTCAAAATGGATTTTGATATTTGTAGTTTGTAGGGAAAAAAAGAGGGATAAATAAATAAAGAAACACCATAAACCACACTATGTCAATCAATGAGGCGAACAAGAGAGTGGAGAATTAAAGTTTGGTCTCAAAAAAGTTTTGACGGATCTTACTTTGTTCTTAAAAATTACAGCGATACACACACCGCCTAGGCTATCGAACGTCCCAGAAACATAACAGTATGATAAATGAAAGAAGCCATAATATAAAATTTCAAAAAAGATCTGGTACGAGTGATGCAGATGACTATTTCGACACTGTTCCTTCAGATAACCTTATAAGGCAAGACGATGGAATGTTCATAAAATAGATCAAGAGGATGCTTGAAAGTAAGTCCGCCCTCCCTCATCTTTAAGCTTATTTGTAATCGTGTGATGAAATCGAATCAGCGAAAGAATCGTCCAATAATGTTATGTGATACAATTTCTATTTCTTGGAAGAAAATGCTATTTCCTAATCGTTTAAATAAAATTCTAAGAAAACAAAGTAAGATTGTCATTTCCCTCAAAATTTGCCTTCGTGGTATTACCAACTGTTTTAAATATTTCATTATTACCATAACATGCTACTAATTCATAAATATTAAAATATTTACTAGTAATTGATGCATTGATTTCTCGATGGTATTGATCTCTTGCAGTTAAACATTTTATTCTATTATTCCCTTCATTTAGTCCTTCAACTGTAAGGAAAGATCTTCACTATGTAAATTCTTTGAGTGCATTAGTGCGTGCATGTGTGTGAGCATTTGCCCTGGCTTTGTTTTCTTAGCTCCTCAAGATAAGCAGATGTGCAATGGATTTGTCCTTATCAGAAGAAATGTCCCCCGAAAAAGCAAGTCTTTGCAGAATAAAATTAGATCTTATCTCGTTCACTAGAAAAATTCCCCCCCCCCCCCTGCTCCTCCCGCAAAGAAAAAAGGCTTAGGAGCCGTAGTCCTTCGCCAAACAGTCAGTAATAATAGTCTATCCTCTGACTTACTGCTAAGAGTAAAAAGTATATATATATATATATATATATATATATATATATATATATATATATATATATATATATATATATATATATATATATATATATATATATATATATATATATATATATATATATATATATATATATATATATATATATATATATATATATATATATATATATATATATATATACTCACAGAACTGTTATCAGTGAAGAATACCGTTGCAAAAGGAACTCTAACCGTTGCAACAATGAGACAACCGTAGTTAGTTGATTTATATGTTGTTCCGAAGCATTTCACCGATGCAGTTATAAAGAGCGCATGTGTCGCAGCCAAGCAGATGAACATTAAATTCATCTGTAATTAAAATTTTCTACAGTTTGATATGAACTCAACGAATTTATTCATAAATCGGCAAGAAAGAACTTCACTCTTATTGTTCAACCAATGTGATTTGATTGATGCCAAAGTATTACTTTACAACTTATTATGGTTGTTATGAAAGATATCTCAACGATATTTCACGTTCCTAGGCAGCGTTATACCCGACCACATTATCCCATATATTTCATTTTTGGTCGGCAATTCGTAAAAGAGATCGTTGAGATGAGCGGAATGCAGGCACATCGCGCCTACTCTTCTGGCACATTTCTGTGCTCTTTTTGCAAGCCCACAGGTATAAGGAGCGTATAAGCAAATGGCGCATTGTGCCACAGCAGCTAGTATGAAGTGGGCGTTTGCAGTTCATCACATTAGCCTATTTCGTAATTTCGCAGCAATATAATGGGATGTGCAAAACAAGGTATTCATTTCGTAACCAAACTGACCGTCAATAAAAATGCAACGGACTTGCACAATACCCTTTTGAATGTGAAAGGAATGAAATAAATGTTACGAATATAACGAGTGGAAAAGCGCATCAGATGACTTGATACGATATGCGCTTTGCATTTCGCCCAACTGTACACAGGGTCAAGAAGTTAGCAGTAAAAATATAACCAACACCTGTTGAAAAATGGCTTAATGTTTAACCAATATAGTCACACTTATAAATTTTCATAAATGAGTAGTTCCTCTGTAGCCAAGCCTGCTTAAAACGAAAATTGCATCAACACAGAATGAATGCAAATTTTTTGGTACCTTCAAATATCTACAACTTCCTTCAAAATAATGACTTGACGTGAACTATGCGGCACGATCTCCGTATGGTATACAACATTCCCGTCGAATTTCATAGCGCTAATTCCGGTGGTTTCCGAATCCAAACAAGAGAATAAAGAAGAGGGCAGAAAAACACATACAAACACAAAGACATTATGCCATGAACTTTTGCTAAAACTCATAATACGCTCACTTAAAGTGAGACATTATTAGTACTAAAAGAAACGAAAATACGGAAGTTGCAAATATGTGTGGTTCATCTAGGTCATAGAAATGAAAAGAGATTCAACAAACCCAAATAAAATAAAGCCATTTGCCACCATTAGGAGTAACAGGCATCGTAATGAGAAGCATTGTAGCCAGCAGCGTAGCACTTGAGAGTGAAACCTTCAAACCAATTCTACAGACAACGAATACAAACGTGCCAAACAGTGTTGCGATGAGAACTTAGACAATATCAATCATCCCTCTTTGAAGAAATAATAATTTACTTACCCTACTGGGCAGAAATTTCCCGTTATTTTGCTCTCTGCAGATCACTGTCTTATGAAAGATGAGCATAACAGTACTTAAACTTCTACGTAAGCACCTCTATGATAGACATTTTCACTAGCTTTTGCTACTGAAATTATCTTTTAGCTATAATTCTCCAAACCTTAACTCTATAATCCTTAGCTGTTTTTGGATCACCCTGTTGCAGACCATCGGCATGTAGTTCGTCAACCTACTGCTTCAAACAGTTTCTAAACTTCCTTCAAAGTAATATTGCCTCTTTCCTCTGTCGACCCATTCCTTGCAGTATCACTGGGTGGCGCTGCTTCATGCAGAATGCCATATTCTCTCGGAAGTTCAACTGCGAAAAGAATAAAAGACCACCATATTTAAAGAAATTGGATAAGTTGCAGGGATATACCTTCTCCACTTAATAAATTTCACCTCCTACACGTAAGTGGATTAGAAATATGTCGACATGGTCTTGTGTAAAGATCTATCGTAATTCCAGTTCCCTTCAAGAAGCTTCTGAAACCTTTTGATTGAGCATGTTCGACCTTGGAGGATTTCTCGTTCTATGAAACTTTACTCCTGCAGCGCCAATTACTGCACTCTAGACTCATCATGTCGATATGCAACCTTAATAACGCTCACCTGAAAGCTGCTTTTGTCGGTTAATAAACCCCAACCTATCCTTGCGATTGCATTCATAACGGATGCAACACTGAACGCAAATGCCATAAACATATCGTCATCAATGAACGTCTCAGCGAAAGTCTGCAAATATATTCACGACCTCATTTTCTTTATCCTATTTCTTGCCTCATTGATCATTTTCAAAACTTGTGAACTACTAGTTTTGCATGCGGATGTTATAGAATGGCTATACAAGGTCATCGATGATTAATATAGCCTCCGATATTGCCAAGACGATGGAGTATTTGAAAACTGTATGCATGGAAAGCAATTCTTCAAAAATAATTGTTAGCAAATATCGCTTTTCCTAACAAATGGTCAAGATTTCTCTCCATAGAGATCACCAAACAACTTATGAAAGGCTAAAGAATGCTCTACACCCTTTTTATCACCTATTTATTTATAACCTCTTCATATTGAAGCATATTGCTCTTTCCTCTCTGATAGTTTCGCTTCATCAAAAACTAAAGAACTCATCGGGATGTAACGACTAAACATATAATATAACTTACTGATCCTCGAGGACCCACTTATTCGTGGCATTCGTGTGAGGAAAAAATACGATAGAATGAAGGAACTTAAGGCAAGATATTATTATATTGATGTAAAAATCAGCGAAACAGATGCCATGCATAATCTCACTTCGCCGAACAAATTAAATTAATGTAGCCACCTAAGACTGAATTAGAAAAACCTCCCGCATGTTAAAGACTTATTAGAACATAATGAGGTGATCACCGATAAGATAGATATGAGATGAGATAAAGAGATGATGCATTACGTACTGTTATGCCATGACGAAATGAATATCAATACTATTATTGACCTCCTTTGATCACTAACAGCCGTAACATGCAAAATAAAGGGTGATATATTGGGATTCGATAACGGATTCAACGGAATGAATCGAATCGGATATGAAAAGCTGCCACTCTTCTTGGTGACATGCTCAACTCAGTGCATATATATGCACGTGCATCGACCTTAGTATCGTAAATTAGAATTACGGCTTTTTCTTGAATAAGAAAGCATTACTACATAAAGGGATAATAAATATAAAATAACACTAAAAACGTTTTAAATGAATTATCTGTTATTTCATCATTGTTACCACTTAAATATCGTATCCATTTCCACCATAGCTCCACACCATTGGTAATATGAGCGCTGATTATGTTATATAATTAAACAAAGGTTTCTTGTAATAACATGAGACTTTGATTAAGGATGCAAAGCATATGCAGAGATGATGCGTGCACGAGGCGTCAACGTCGAGACTAATCACATCACAGCCAAAATTTGGCATAATAACTTGGCCAAGATTGAAATGCGCCATTGCTTTATCGTTGCCTTGGCTTTCACATGAACCAGGTTGGGAATTCTTATATTCCTAAGGAAGATTCGAGGTGGTGAAGATTTTGAAAAAAAAAACGCTTCAAGCGTGAGAAAATACTTCGAACATGAGAAAAATGCAGAGTTCGTTCTTATCGTAAAATCTTTTTAAGAATAAAGCAATAATGATAAACAATAAAATGGCGAACTTTTATAATAATTAAATATGCACTAACCTTGTAGAGATTATAATACATATTACCATAAAAAGAGCAACAGAAAAGCGCGATAAACAACAAATAGAACGTGGAGCTGTGGAGCATCTCAATGGTGGTCATTGAATAATTTTGCGTTTTCTCTTCTGTATCGTTCATTAGAGGCTCCATATCATCACGACGCGTACACTGTAAAACTTCTTTATTTCGCTCAACCATTTTAGTAATAGTTGGCATAAAGAGTATTAGTGAAGGTAACGGAATCTGTCTGTTTTCTTTTCAACCTTTATAAATCAACAAAATTCCAACCGAGTGTAGAGTGATTTCTTTTAAACTGTAAGTTACGATTTCAGATTGTTTCGGAAATTGGGGCAGTGTAGCACATAAAATTTTCGTCGACATCTGATATGGAAACCTCAAAAGACTTTCCAAGTCTATTTTTGAGCGAAACTAATTCATTAAATGTGTACGAAAAGCTTATATTTGCTTGATGATACATGAATATGAAAAATGAGCATAGAGAATCCGCGATTTTCCCTCAAGAAAGCCTTCAACGTTTTGAAGGAATGTATACACGACAGACTATCCATTTAAGGAAATTTAATGCTTGAAATATGCATCATAATTGTTTGCTCGAAAAATTTTTTATTGCGCTAAACCAACATAACGACTCTTATTTCTTATGTAATATAATGATAACGGAGCCATTGAAGCAACGTTGCAATAGACTAACTCATTAACGAGATATCCGTACAACGTTGGTTTGCATTTCAAAATTGGTTTATGTCAATTATGGAGTGAGAAAAAATACGTCAATAATGATCCAATAGAACATAACTGAACCAGGCATTTTTTATTTTTGCTAATATTAACTTCTCATTGATGAAATTATAATCAGTATAAACCTATATTCCATTTTTTCGATAATATTTCACTAAGCTCTGCAATAATATTCATTTATTAAGCAATAACGCATATTTTTTAAAGATGGTGTATGTATAATTCGAGTATTCACGTCGAAGGAACAACAGCCGATCATATGGTCACTATTTTTTTCATTTGCATTTATTTATCGAAAAATAATGGCCATATGATTGGGCATTGCTCGTTGAGGTGAGCACTCTAACTATGCCGAAACCATTACCAGAAGGATATGCTTAAGCCGTCAGTAAATAAAACATCAATAATTTGTCATCATCTAACTCTTCTTCTTTAAGCACCTTCAACTAGCAAAGTTTCTAATTAGAACTTGACGTTCACGGGCTGGGTTGAATGTTTTGATGCTAGCACACCTTCAGCAAGCGCTATAGATTCCTCGCATTGCATGTTGGCAATGCATGAATCTATTAAAAATCCTAGAATCCTAGTGTTCATGGTTCCATCAGAGAGCGATCGGTTAAAAAGAAATTAGATTGTTTTTCATGAAAAACTTCATCAACATGATTTTTCTTGAAATGAAAAAAGTGAGTCGACAAACAAACATATTTACATAAAAAGTAAGATATCCCTCTTGTAATGCGTTTTTCTAAGGATCGGAAAATATGAATACATGTATGACCGTAATATTATTGAAGACGAATTTTTGGGCCAATTCAATCTCGTGAAATAAAATTCGAAATTCATCGAAATAAAATTAAAAAATTTCAGAGTTAGTTAAAAGCTTCACTTGAGGAATATAACATATGAATGAATTATTTACGGATGGAACTTGAAGTGAGCGCGAGGAAATACTTACTGAATAGGGTGGATCGCAAATAACAACTAATCCAATTGTTTGCATTATTGCATAAACAAGTGCCAATGAGAGAAATACTGATGGAACACGCTCCATTAGCTCCTCTTCAAGAAAATACCTAAAGAATACCATCTGATCACAATATCGAAACCAAAAGCAAATGCGGAGGGAACAACCGGGGAGGGGAGAGGGGGAGGGGGACAAACATCCTGGTCCAATATGCGCTTTTTGAATCAAATCCATCGGATTGGTCAATTTCATATTCACTCAAGATGTAATAATGCAATGTGCGACAGTGCATTATTCTACGAAACTGAATGCTTGCACAAATCCTAATGTATAAATTTGCACTTGATTGATTAGTCCATTTGTATAATGTAATAAAGACTTGAGGTGCAAAATTCATGGCCATTTTAGCTCTCGCTAAGCTCTTCTAGTCGGAAATAGGTAAATGAAACTTTAACAAACCGAAAACAATCGCCATGTACCGCTTTTGAACCTAAATATTCTAATCTTTCCCCAGGTGCTCATTAAATGAAACTATCAGAGGAAAAATATGTATCCACACATATATACACATGCGCACACGTCAAACGCATAAGTGTGATCTCATCATAAAAAATTAGCAAAAAGAATTTCTGAAAGTTTACGTCCAAAATTAATCGCGACAAATATTAAATTGAACAAAGCAGATTAGTATTGTAAATCGTTTGGTGATGCGAGATTGTTGACTAGAATACTGCCAAATACGCTGACTGCGTATGAAAAGTGCAGGCGGTAATGACACAACACCTATATAGTAGCGCATGCCCCAAGGCCCCAAGGCATACGACATCCTTCGACCGTTGTATGTTTGTTCGAAATTGTTACTGCTGTATGGAAAAGTTCGATGTATCCGATAGAAAAGAAATAGATAAGGACCTATTTTTTTAGTTCAAAGAGTAAGAAAATTAGCAAAAATGGTACTTATAGCAGCTCTTTTCATTTTGCACTAATAAGTTGAATCAGTCGATATTCTCGATTTGTCACTTCTACACAAAATTATAAATCAAACGAATTTTTGTTTTTTATTCCTTTATGGGAGATTACAATTCCCCATTCAGGGTCTCCTATGTTGATGCGGTAAAACTGTGATATTAAAGAGACGAATCTTATGTAACCTAACCCTTCATAGACCAAGCACCACAAAAAAAAACATGCCCATGCAAGAAATTTTTCATATTCAAGACTCGTTGAACATGCTTAAAGAAATAATATATTTTCCAAGAAAGTTGATAGCTGGCAAACGGAAATTCTTCTTGTCATCATCGATCATATATTTTATAGTCAACAATTCATCTTAATGTTCACATCTGAATAGTTCGAAATGTGCAGAAGCAAATTTATTATTATCTCATCTACGGTCTAAAACATGTAAAAAGCGCATCAATCAGAAGAAAGTTTTAAATGAGTGTTGAGTTATGATTTAGGTGATACTCATCGAATTTTTTTCATTGCTGCACTTTTCGGCTGCGAATTTGAGCAATTAGGCGGATAGGTATACACACCTTTATACGATGTGATTTCAAACGAAGCAGTGTAATGATTATTAATTACATTATCTTCCCCATGAAAAGCTTCTTGAAATGCTTACAGTTCAACGTACAAAAGATATCGAAGAAAATTCAAACTTACCCGTCTCTATTTGGTTTATAATTCCATGGATTGATAAGCATAGTCTGGATTGGTGCAAATATCGATGAACTGATACCAAAACCAGCCGCAACTATGCCACTTACGACTCCAACATGCTCCGGTGCCCACTTAATTTTAATTTATTCACATTTCATTGCGAAACAAATTTTAGCTTAAATTAATCTGAATTTCGAAAGTCGTTTCAACGCTATTTTTAAGTGAATGAATTCCTGAATTTGTTGATACTGAAGACAGAAATCGCCCAAAATTTTGACAGAAGAGCAGGTGTAGTTTATGGGAGAACAAAAAATATCTGCAGCTTTAATCGAGTAAAAATTATTTGCCGCTTCAAATAAACAATGCTCACGTATATTAATTCGTTAGCAAAATCATTATTCATATAAAAGTGAGTATAAATATAGTGCTTAACTTACATTAATTGCGCACGCAACGGCAATAACATAGGCCATTCCTTGACCGAGTCCGAACATACAACCATATGTAAATAAGAAAGTGAGCAGCGATTTTCGTATTGTCCAATATGACAGCATCACTCCGCTCCTAACATTTGTTTATAATAACGATATGCAACAGTATTGATTTCTTCAGAAAAAAACATTACTTTCTATGAGTTTAATGCAGCAATTCTGTATGATGTATGATAAAATACTATAGGATACCGTATGTTCTATGAAATTACCGTAAAAATGATTTATGCTCTGCGCACGATAATCTCATAGATAAAATTCAATGATATCACTACCAATGCATCCTTCAAAACGATACATAATAAAATTAGACTAATAATATTTATTTATCTTTGATTTTGAAAATATTATATCGTATTTATTAGGCATTCCCTGGATGTTATTCTTCTGTATTGCTGTTTTATGCGCATCTTTAATGATACTTCATAACAAATATTATCACATACATAACACACTCTGTTTTTTCATTATTTGTCTATATATGGGCCGTCTTATTGAGTCTTTGAAAATGTACATATTATATATTCGACCTATGTACTGCGCGGAATTTATTAAGTGCAAAGTGGTTACGTAGAAAATTCTTTCATTTATAACGTTTAGATCATTTCACTATTTATCTAATCAAGCAGAAATTAATTAAGTGCAAATTAGTCAAAGCTTACGTCATCAAAAAGCATCCAAGGAAGGCAGCCGTTCTTGGTCCTAATCGAGCACTCAAATATCCACCAATAATCATCGCAAATGGGAAACAGCCTGAAGACTGTGTGCTAGGGTAAGTATCGTGTGTGATACAGCAAAAACGGATCACTTACGTTACATTCACAAATCAATCCATTTTTTTTTAAACAAAGGCAACGCACTTTCGCTGTACTACTTATCTCGGGGCATCATACAAACAACATTAGTATTTAGGCAGCAAAGTGTAGTTTCAATAAGTCATCTCATTCTAAATTATTCAAATGGGTTTCCAACACTGTTCTTTATAAGTTATTGGCTTGATATTATCAGTTCGCGTTTTTGCTCAAATTTTTCTTAGAGACAAATTTGTTTCCGTTTTTTTTCTACTCATTCAGTTAATGAGTAAAAACATAAAAATATTTTGAACATTTCCGCAATATCTTTCAGACGTTAATTACGAATATGCGAACAACGAAGATTACAGCGCTTATTAGTAATGCGCTATCAAAATTTTTTGAAATTTGACGTCGCAAATCAGAAAGCATAATAAGTCGATAATCGAGTACACATCCGCTCATTATGCGTTAAGCAGTCCGAATTGAATTGCTTGAAGAAAATTCTAACATGAGAATCACTCATCACTCACCTTGAAATGTTGGTATCCATACGAGCTGCTCGAGATTTATTCCAGAATCTGTATAATTGCGCATGAATGATGCCATATATGGTAGCATATTACCTGCAGAATATTTTTCGTAATTATCGCTCAAAGCGAATACATTTTTTTTTCAGCTGCAGATATATTACTTTGGAAGCATCCCGTTCAAAACTAAATAGTCCGCTATTTTACCTCTTGCTGGTAGCACTTTTGTACATATTTTTCCTATATATTTCATTTCATTTCCGTTTACACTTGCGCATAAAAAGATATATGGCCATAAAGTCCTGGATTAGTGAGCAGAACGTTCCACTGAAAAAGTAAGTGTTTCGTATAGCTTTTGCATTATTCAAACTCATTTCTCTTCAGTATGAATGAGTTAAATAGCCCGAAGGGCAAAGACTTTCAAATTATATGTAATTACCGAATGTATGATAGGTCCCAAGTGAGAGATGAATGAGAACGGCGCCTGAAATAACAATTGTGATACGTGCCAACGGGTTCAAACGCACTAACCAAACGGCAACCATATCAGACGATGGCATTTTAATTGCACAATGTTTCGCTTCTCGTTCCTGAAAAATAATTCGGCATTCGTTGTGGATACTCAACATGGTCGGGGTCATAGCTCGTTCATCTCCAGCAAAATTTATATCGCCTAATGCATTTAAGAAATTTCATGTACAAAAAGATTAGCAGATAACAATATTTTCATAAAGGTTAGTGAAGAACGCCATCCGAAAATGATGGTTTCTATGAGGATAATCTGGGAAAGGATAATCTGGGTTATTATATCCTGATCAAACGTTGCATCGCGTCATCCATCACTTCATAAAGCTTTACTCTGCTTACGTAACGTTGACGCATTGAGCCATCGGTTTTTTTTTTGTGCACTTATATGTGCGATCATAAAATTTGCGCAGTTGCGCAAATAGGTTTTTTTTAAACGAAGTGTAACATGCAACGTCTGATCAGGATATATTAATCGTCGCTACCAATATCGACTGAAAATCGGAACGGCGATGAAATAGTCAAGAAAATTTGTTGCTCATATCTGTATGCGTCCCTTGGTGGCTGCTTTTTGCTGAATTCAACTACGTACGCCTTTGCACGAATGCTACAGTCAAGCGATCGCCTTTCAAGAACTGTGAAGTAGTCTATCATAGAAATTTCGACAGACAAAAGAACAAACGACTTTAAGGGCAGCAAATTTCAGCTCCAATCGGAAGGAAACCGCGGTGACTTATGAAAGGAGAATAAAGAATGCATCAACAGAAGTGCCAAAATGTGCTTAAGCCAAAGTCGAATTGAATAATCGATACATTCTCGGTTGCAAACACCTTAGCAAAAGCAAGTATGGAAAGCCGTTCTTAGATGCTTTCAATGAAGCCTGCATGCTCATCATTATTGGATGACCGAATTCGTGTACCTCCAGAAATGGACGCCAATAAATGGCGAAGGTAAAGGTGCTGCACAAAGCGCTGGATACTACTTGCTAATCTAGAGGCCTTGAGCAATTTTAAACTAATTAAGTAACTAATTAAAGTCGGTCTCAGGACAGGAAAAAAAATTACTTTTCATAGGAGAAATGCAGCCGCCATATGCTGGATTGGAATGCAAAAATCAATAAAGGAATAACGAGACGAACTATAAATTTCGTCGAGATCACCTACGAAGAGCTAACATGTATCCAAAACCTATCTAACCCACCACTTGTTTCGACCGGAAAGAGTAGTGAATTCGCCTCAAAACAAATCTGACACAAACTTAGTTACTTCAAAATTTTAGAGGCAAGTCGGAAGGCAAAACAGAAAATGTTGTAACGAATTGTGACGGCACTGGTTTTCATAATAAAAAGGTGACTCAACAGGCAGTCAGAATTAGGCTGAAATAGAAGACCGCTTCATAAAAATACCCTTGCAATAATAAAGAGGAAAAGAGTTGACTATTCACAAGTTTTAAGTCGAAATTTTCTTTGACAAAGACCCACGACAGTTTTTTTATGCGGTGATTAAAGCACCAATGATCAAGTGCATTTGAAAACATGTAATGAAGTATAGCATAACCCTTCACAAGCTGTAGTGATAAAATATAGAACATCAGATAACAAATTAGCGGAAATTTCTCTTAAAAGCCTCTTAGTAGCAGAGTTTATCGACAAATAGTAGGAACTTTGCTCATTGCCACTGAAGGAACATTACAATTAAATCGATATCACGATTAAATAAATAAATAAATTTATTTATTTATTTATTTGTTTATTACTTCCAAATAATGTGATTAAATAAACGCGGATGTAAGTTTAAGGAATTTATCACTATGTATAAGTATCTAAATATGTATATTTTTAGTTACTCTGATTTGCTCACCTCATAAATTATACTTCAATATATGTAGAAAAGATTTAACTATAAATTAGCGGAAACCTTGAAAGAAGTGAATATCAATTGAAGTGTTCAGAAAATGCTGTTTCTATCTACGTCAAAGCAAACTTTAGTTTTGAATTTATCACTCCACTAAAATCTGCATTTAACATTTTAGCTAAAAATTCCCTTCTAAATTTGTTTCCTAATATGCAAACCTTGCGAAAACCAAGAATAACGAACGCATTTCATATGACTCCGTGGTACCCACTAATAAGAACTATTGGTTGGAAAAGATAGTGGAAGCAAGCGAAAGAGGTTCGAAGAAAATCGATACAAATGTGCGAGAAGGAAACCTATCCCAATGGATGTCGTCATCGAATTCAATTCTCTGCCTTACTTCAGAATATGCGTCATATATTTGTTATAAAATGAAGACGAAGAAAATAAGAAAACTGCAACTACACTATGAAATTATTCTATATGATGTTCTACATAATTAAATGAATGAAATCATCTTAATAAAGAGTAGAATCACGAGAAAAGATGACTAGCGTATGAAATTAACATCGCGTTTCTTATTTATCGAAAGAATTTCCTTTTATTTGATGAGGAAATCTTTTTATAGTCTTATCGGAAAATTCCAGTAAAAGATGCACAAATATTAGTCGCTGTGCTGTTCTTAAATGATTGATCACCTAATTCTCTCGCTTTCCCGCTCTTAGTTAGAAAATGATAAATAAATTTTTCGATGTTTGCATATAAAAATGGCAAAGCGAAAACGTTAAAATGTGCTTTGTATTCACTAATATTAATCAACCGATAATTTCTATCATAAATATTATACAGAGTGCTAAAGTCTTCAGGAAGTGTCGGATGTTTGTTTCGAAAATGCAACAGTTTTTTTTGGGTCGCATTAAATTTGCATTTTTTGTGCAAAAATTTCATAAGAATTTAATAAATTGCGATCGCTGTTTTATCGAGAAATGCCGAGTGTTGATGTTAGTTGAGTTTTCGCTGATAGTTTCGCTATAAATTTAAGAGAAGCAAACAAGAATTTGAATCGGCAAGTCATTTTCTTTTTTTTTTTCGGAAGACTTTTCTGGATCTGAAAACTTAGTGTGAGATATTATAAGTTTGCTTCTTTTTTTTCTGCACAGGCAATCCATTACTTAATCACATCGAAGCAAAGAATTCGCGGCACTTAGAAGCGAACGATCAAGCAGTTTTGCTACCGGAAGAATGCGAGATAAGAAGTGCAAGAGGAAGTATTAAATGAGGCGACTATTGCACGTCTTATCAGAAGAATGGAATCTGTCAGCAGAATCATAATAACAGGAGCATGACCATATGCATATTTTATCATCAGTTTCCGTAACTTACATCAGATGATCCTAAGGATACCTGTGAAAAATTTAATTTGTTATGCGGTTGTCTTTCGTTTTTTTTTTGTTAAAAGTTATCAATGTATTAATGGTATCATGTTTATTATCGCTTTCTCCATTACTTTTACACCATCATATATCGTTTTATAGCATCGCATAAAACATTTGAAATAATTTTTGAAGTAACGTTATCAAAGTGTTCGCAAGAGTTGTCGAAAATATTCATGGGAAAGCAACGTTTACTGATTAAAGGCGTCTATAAAAGTTCGCAAAAAAGTGAAATTTTCAATAAACCAAGTGACTCATGCTGATAAAGATTTCGCGAACAGATAAAAGATTATTACATTCGATCTTTTTACACAATATCTCTTTATGAAACGAATTTTCAGCAATCCACAAAAAAAAAATTGCGATCTTTTTCTCATATGTGGATTAGTAAACTGCTCAAATTTTATTAATAAAAATTCTTTTCATCTTGCGAGCAATAGAAACTGAAAACGTGCTAAAATGAAACGTTTTAGGCATTTTTAATGGAAAAACTCCCCAAAAAACGAATTGAAATAATCGGTTCGTGCTGAAATTCCCTGTTGAGGGCTCTTTCACTTATAATCAAAAATGGAGCTCGATGCGTCCTCATAGTTCAGAAATGCTCAACACCTCCAAATAATTTGAAATGCTAGGTGGGAAGGAGGTGCGCACGACTTGAGATGATTAAAGTAATTAATAAGCCAGAAATGGAAGTGCTGCAAACCGGGAGCCGGGAACTAGACGCCCAATGAATCAAACTGGGAAAAGGCGCCCAATGAAGTCCATTTTTCATCACTCTTCAGCATTCCAATGAGGTTAAGGGCAGAAAGCAATATGCAGTTTGCGAGATCAAACTCTACCTCTACCTTGGGCTTACTATGGCCTATCTGCCTGGAGTGGAATTGTTGCCATGCGCTCATTCATTGCTTCATTTAAGCTCACCGTTTCCATCCCGTATGAGACATGGATGCCTTGCAATTAAATGAAAAATTCAATAATGGTGGAATTGAATTAATTAAAGTATTTCCCCTTTGAGGTCTAACGAAGTAAGCTACTGCCCCAAACAGACGAATTGTTTTGATGCCACTTTACTTCTAGCATCTCATTTACTTTCTAAAACTACTCCGAGCCTGAGCTTCACTACAACCTGCTCTGAGCCTGAGCTACAACCAAACCAACTCAATGACGTCGTTCTTAGTTCGCTTCGAAAGCCTGTCATATAGATTTTAGCTTTTTGCAAGGTATTTGGCCGTATGTATCAACAAATTGCAAGATAAGTTCGTTTGGAATCGATAAAGTGCAATGTTTACATCAAGAAAACCAATTAATGAATTTAAAAAAAAACCTACACACGTCATTTATTGAACACGTTTTCAGATAAGTAGCATACAACGCGAATAATTACGGAATGACGTCATTGAATGATAACCCCACCCACTTGTTCGCGGGCTACTTCATAGCGCCAATAAACATCTCTTGAGCTTAATCGCAGCATCATATGGGTCCGATGAATTCTTACGAATTGTTTGCCACGATAATAGGGAGAGTAACCATGGGAGCGAATTCAGCCACATATTGAGCTGTGTCATCCGGGAAGCAGAAGAATCCCGAGGATTGATGAGGTTCCCTCTTAGTTCATTGCTTTTTCGTTAAAGGTTGTGCTTCAATTTTGATACTAAAAATTTCTTGCCATTGAAAAATTCATTTGCCGAACAACAAAAACAGAAATAGTGAAGATATCAATTATATTGATGAGAAGCAAAAATATTTTCTAGGAAATATTAGAAGAAACAGATGAAGAGGACAGTGACAGCAGCTGGCAGCACATGCAACATAATCTCTTGTAATCCCACTCACCAAACCAACAACCACTTTCACGAACTGTCAATAAATAGCAATTGGTGCATACGTTGATCGAATACAACTTTCTGAACATAACTTTGGCCCTTCTGACCCGAATGATACGGTTGGCCGTAAAATGTCCTTTAAAATGCAAGTTCTCCGGCTTTTAACCTTCTATTGCAACTTTCAAGTTGACAGATCAAGTTGAAACTTGATATAAGGGATTGTTGTCTTCCATAGATCACACCAGTTAATTGAGTAACCCAGCTTCAGTGATTCCCAAATTGAAGCTTCAGGAAAGGCTGGCATCAATGCATACACAGGCATATCCGACCGACATAGTCATGACGTAATCGGCGAATGTAAATTTCCAAAAAACGCACATCATTGCGCACATTCAACTAACGCTTTTCTTCGATGATTGACTTGTAATAATCTAAATTTGGCACTAAGGACTGAAAAAAACCTTCATCAACATATTAAACGAAAACACGGCAGCTAGTTTATTTTAATCACCGGGAGGTTCTTTAGCAGGATTAGTGTTAAGGCATCGATAAATAAATTAAAATCTTCACCTTCAATAAATCTGCTCATTAAAATATTTTTGTCCCCCTTCGATATGCTTTGTGAGCGACATAACAATCCTCAAAAATAAAATCTATTAATCTAATCATTTCAAAGAGACAAAGGAAATGAAAAAAAGCAAGTTGAATTAACATAAAATGAGACTGCTTCTATCAGCGTGAAAAGGATGAAAAAGTTTAGAAATGTTGAAACAGAAATATTCAAGAAGGGGCGATATATTACATTTCATTTTCGTAATAAAGAAAAACATTGAGAGTAGAAGACATCGATAATGGGAGCCAACAACATGAGATGGCTAGCATCCTAAATGAGATCGCAGAAGCATCGTGGGTGTACGCATTCTTGTCCAGTACCCATTACGTCATTCTAGAACTCTTGAAGTACATGCTCGCCTTTTATATTTGTGCGTTCTCTAATGTTCACTCCTTTATGTATGTCATTCCCTCTTTTTTTTTTCAGCGAAATATGCTAGGCAATTATTTGTGATGGTGATGGTAGTGATGTTTTATTGCTTATAGCAAGAGTTTTTTTTTTTAAACTGAATAGGCATTTCGATTGGTCCATACTTTGGATGAATGAATTTGAATTCGAGTTGAATTAACGAAATGAGATTCAAAATAAACTGAATTTAGTACCAATCAGATTTGATACATGTTTAGCGAGAAACATTTGGTGCACAGAAGATAATGTGTTCCCCTTTTAGTTGATAATTGAAACTTGATATGCTGCAAAAATGTCACACGAAATATGAATGAATTAATGAGATAGAATTCAGATGGTATTTTCTTTAGTTGGAACTTCAATGGTCAACAAGAGAAAGTTTCTAAATTGCATCGACCATATAGCCAGCTCTAGAATTTTATCGAAAATCTTTCATAACATCTTCATTTCTCTTGAAAGTTTTTTCTTGAGAGAGAGGAATGGGAGACGATGCAGGAGAGCGAGGTGGACAAACGACGTTAAAATTCGTGAAAACGATGAAAATTTGAAAAGTGTGTTCTGCAACATAAAATTTTTGAAAGGATGCATTCCCTTGTTGCCTCGTCCCCTTCTTCCGTTCGTTTATTGTGTCAGCGTCAGACATAATCATAATTTATTTTGCCTCAACAAAGCGATGATGATATTCGCATATAATAAAACCACATATCCACACAAATCTGAACTACTTAAAAATCAATAAATTTTTTTTAAAATTTTAAACCTTAGAAATGAATCGTTCATTTCCGTTAATTTTCTTTCCTTGGGTTTTTGATTGTCAAAAAATTGATAATTCATTCAAAATATTTGATTTCAAGCGAACTCAAGAAAAGTAAGGAACGAGAATGATCCGGTAGAAAAAACAAGTGGTGATATTGGCTTATCAGGTGTATAAACCTAGAGCACACTGGACTTACAGTCGCATGAATGAGAAGTGAGAGGAGAGAAGGAGTTAAAAATTTTATGCAGGAATTAAACAAGCAAATAACATGAGCTTTTCTAGCAGTATTTATAGGATTTTAGGCATATAAGGTGGCTATGGTTAACGAAACTTTCAAACACAAACAAGAATTAATAGTAGTTTTGCAGAATCGCATTGAAGGTCGCCTCGATTAGGTTGCGCTCCATGCAGTTCGGAGAATAGAAACAAACACTTTAAAAGACAAAAGAGCTAAATTTTTTTTTACAGCGAAACACTTCAATATTTGAACCGCTCGAATTACTCGTTAATCCGAAATTTTGGAGGGGATTGCTAGAAAATTTGAAATATCCGATTTCATACCGCGATTCGGTAGGCGGCCCAAAAGATGTCTTCATCTTTTGCAAGAAAACGATTACTTAAATATTTAAAGATTCACAACTTAAAACGGGATTTCTTGAAATGTTTTTATTTGAATTTCTTCACTTAGAATCTGAATTTTTGTTTGTAATGAATCGTTAAAGAACTAGAGGCGGCCAGATTCTGTGTATATTAGAAGAGAATATCTGGAAGGTTAACGAAAACGGCAAGAAAGTTAGCAAGGCAAAAATTAATTTTTTAATGAACATTTTGTCTTGAAATATTGTCACATATGCAAAAAAATGCTAAATAAAAAAAGCGCGCACAGAAATGACCTGAATTTCGCTGAAAATGGAACCGACGTTAGAAGCATTATACAAATAATATGACATAATAATAGCTGACTTCAAATGTTATACAGTTGTTTTTTTAGAGTTTTCTTAATGCTTCATCGATACAATGACAAATAAGAAAGCGAAAATTTGATGCGCAATAGTCTCATTTGTGAAGTTTTTCAGATTAGTTGACTAAAATTACCAGAACGACATACCTCAAAACCTTTCTTCGACGCTTCCCAAGCTTAGACATAGTTTAAAAACTTAACAGCAGGTGGCAACAACGCAAACTGCAAATAAAGGTGCTCGGTCAACGACATGATAACAAATCCTTCATAAACTGTACAGATTTTTATGCCATATCCCCAGGTCGATCGATTCTCGTCGCATCGCAGACATCCACCCTTCTCATTCTCTCAAGCAACACAAAAATATTGCATACCTCCGCTGTCGCTTGGAAAAAATTATTTCGGGGATGAGGGGGAACTGTAGGATCAAAAACAAAGATTGTCCAGTTCCGATGAACATCCAGCCTTCACCACCCTCGCTATGATTCATATGAAACTAAACTGCATTGTCTGGAAAAATTACCCGAAAAATATCCCTGGGAAAAATCTATTCCATATCAGAACTATGAAGAACGAAGAAGAAAACAACGAGAAGATAGCAACAAACTCTGTAGAAGACTCAACACTGCAATGAAACAAAGAAACGATGCGATGGAATAAAACCGCAATATATCATTGATCTAACAAAAATCATTTAAAAATTCATCTCTATGATCTTGCAAGAAAAGAGCTGATCTCTCAGTATAAAGAGTGCGCTCTTCAAAAAAAAAAAAAAAAATTCCTAGTGAGTTTTAAAAGTTCGATTCGTTTTTTTTCGGAAGGAAGATTCACAAAATGATTCAATAGCTCGACGTTCTTTGCAAATTATAAAACTTTAAGAACGGCTAATCGGCTTGAAATCTATTTCTCAATTAAATTCCCCCAACCGGTTTCAGAGAGCAAACTTTCCGAAGATACCTTTTATTGCTATCAGATATAATTTTTCAATAATTTTTAAGTTTTACTATTTTTTAAAGAGAAAGTTTCATCACTTGTAAGCAATACCTATCATTGAAGCAACAGCCACTGATAAAAATTACATCTTGTAATTACTGTAACTTACATTTCCATTGAAAAAAAAAAAAACGAAAACAGGAAATGCAAAACGATATGGAAACGCGAAATGAAGTTTCATTTAATTCTGAAAAATTCTATAGAGCTGCTAATTCACTAAGAAATTATCAACATTAATTTTATTCATTCATACTATAGATAATTTATGAAGTTTTTGAGAATATATGAAATAATATAGGTTAGCAAAGAACAACTTATGCGTATGAAGAGTAAAACTCACAGAATAATCACCTGTGCACAGATAAATGACCTATGAAAGCCGAAAATTTTCATCAGAGAGCGACGATGTTGCAAGCATCACATTCAAATAACATATAGTGATGCAATAATTGATAATTAAATAAAAAATATCATCGAAAAGAATGCAAAAGAAGTGTATTAGTAGTTAGAATTTCAAATCAGAAATGAATCTAAATTAGTATAGGATGGGCGATAACGATAACGAAAGCTTGTGCGACAATGAATGAATAGAGCTCGCAAGAAGCAGACCGGTTTCAAAACGCGTTAAGGTTTGGCCTACATGTGTCATGAGCAAAAAGCGATTCCCTTATTGCCCGCCGCGCTGAAAATTTTTCGTATAAGCAGCTTCTCCTAAAAAACAAAATGAAAGAGAAAGATCATCCATTAAAATTCATACCAGAATTGATCATATTAAGATTTCGTTGAAGTGGAGCTCCACAGAGGTGCATTTGAGCTTAAATTTAAAAAAAAATCCAACTAATGAGAAAATCTTTTGAAACAAAAAAAAAGTTCCATTCATTTGAACATGGTCAGTTGCATGCACATCTTTTCTTTTTTTTTTTTTCAAAGAATTCGATACGAATTCCTCAGAGGACTTTTTCTCTCCTATAGTTTTTGATCTAAACTTTCGGATAATCTTGTGCTAAAATTTTTCGTTGATCAACACTCTATCAAAATCATATTTGCTCAAAAATGCCTCAAAATTTAGTCAACTTTAATCAAATTCTTTTTAAGCTTGAAAAAAAACCTATTAATCACAAGTAATTCTTCTGAGGTAAAATTCCGCGATCCTTAGATCTTAAATATTTCGAGTGGTGATTGAAAGTTCAGCTGTCCGAATACACTGACTCTCGGTCCAAACCTAACCTCAAACGTAGCGGCTAGTTTAGATATCTGAACCTTCAAATTAATCAAGTTCTCCTAGTACCCCTAAGCGTCTATGAATTCTCAATCCGTTAATAAAGCTATGCGAAATATTGTACTGTGAGATGTTCACTCGTGGTTCATATTACATCCACGAAATCTCGTGGCTAAGCTAAGCCCTAAGGCCAACCCTAAGCAGTAACGCCAAGCCTAACCGCCAAAGCTAAGGATACCATCTAAGTAAAGCCTAAGCCCTAAGCCCATGCCTAAGCCTAAGCCCAAGATCAAGCCTAAAAGTTAGGCCTACGGCCAAAGGCGAGGCCTAAGCTCTAAGCCCTAAGATTAACCCTAAGTCCTAAGCCTGAGTCCCGAGCCTAAGCCTAACCCTAAGTCTTAAGCCTGAGTCCTGAGCCTAAGCTTAAGCCTAAGTCCTAAGCCTAAGCCTAAGCCTAATCCTAAGCCTAAGCTTAAAATTAAGCCTAAGAATGAGCCTAAGGATAAGCCTAAGTCCTAAGCCTAAGACTAATGCTAAGCCCTAAGCCTGAGCCTAAGATTAAGCCTAAGCCCTAAGGCCAAGATTAAGCTCTAAGTCTGCCCCTAAGCCCCAAGGCCAAGCCCGGGCCTCAAGGCCTAGCCCAAGTATAAGCCCACGGCCAAGCCTAAGCCCTAAGGCTAAGCTTAAAACTAAAGCTGACCTTGGTCTTTTTCGTACGGTCATCGCTCATCGTATAACCTACCCTCATCCTCTCATCGCGAGTATTATATATTTATTTATTCATTTACCTTCCTCTTGGTTCTTCTGATGCGAAATGATTTAGATTGATTGACTGCTGTTTTGGGTATTTGGCGGGCTGCTTCGATTAAGAAACTACTGACGACAACTGTGGCAAAGTCGGCAAAGCAGCGCGATGCGAGGTCAGTTGCAATGCAAACAGGCCACCGAGCAGTAGACTGCCGGATGCCGCTGCAGGCAGTCTGACCATCAAGACCCAAGACACTACATACTTTTTGGTCGCATTTAATACTCAAGGATGCTGAGCCGAATTTCTTTTATTCCAGAGAAAAGAACCTCTGGCCTTGAAACAACACCAGCACTGAACGGCCGATTAAATGCAAACAGTGAAATACACCTGCATTATGAATTATGTCACCCATAACGTATACATCCGAATGCAACCAACATTTTCTAGTATGAGAGTTCTAGAATGACCATGAAAGCCTCCCACACCTCATTCCCCGTTCTTTCTCATTCAACGAAGCACACATGCAAATGAAAAACTATCAAACTACAAAAAAAGCTGTCGCTCTCAGCGATGGATGAATTGGAACGTTGATGCCGCATCACAACATCAAATGCTCACATAGTAAAACAATGAACTGAATAAGTGATGCAATATGGAATCTGGAAAGGAAAGAAACTCCACGGAAATTTAGCATTACACAGATCCCGAGCGGTAGAGCAACGTAACACCTTCAGAGTGATAAAAAACGCAAGCATCATAACAAATAGTATCGAATCACCCATACTTCATGCTCAAAGCAAAACTTCATGCCGAAGCAAAACCTCATACTTTTTCGACATGTTTCTTAATCCAGCCACACCTTTCCACTTTAAGCAAAAGCAATTTTAATATTACAATAAAATATCGAAAGGAACCACCTTTCAAGAAAAACCAAAAGAAGCAATTCCAGAAAAATCCAACACAGACCAATCAATTCACTTATCAGCTCAGTCTAAATGATCTTCAGTAAATTTAAATAACAATGATGCGAAATAAAAGTCAATTTATTCTCTCTTCACGTTCCAAACCACAATAAATTTCTACAATATATTATATTGACAGTACATCGAGAGGTGTAATAGTGCAGATAATTTTTCAAATCAATGAAAGAAAAATAGGAGAAGAACGCAAACATAAGTGGAATATCTAGCAACGATCAGCTACCTCAGACATCACCACTGCACAGATATGAGACCTCATTCACACATGCAGGAAACAATGAAGTTTAAACCGTGTGAGCAGAGCTCAAACTCAATTAAGGAAGTATATTTCTCATTGAATTAAATGCACCTCTCCCATGTTATCTAAGCGGGTCCTCATCCAAAACAATCTCTTAGAGCTAAGAGTATCAGAAGCTTTCAGAAATAACCTTTGAGTCCTCGAATAAAATATAAATGAAAACAAAGAAAAAACTGATCAACGGATTATCGAACTCATAAATGATACATCAAGTTGTAGTCAGATTCGCTGGCTAAAGAAAAAAAAACTACAGCTGAACCAATTCCCAAAATAACCGTTGCTAGTATCTTAAACTAAACCACAATGAACATCTTGCTTGCATTACGAATGCGGCTGAATTAGTGTATAAATGAAATGCCACGTTTCAGCAACGACTTCAGTGCCCGCTGGTAGCATAAAATAGTGAAACAAGCCCAAAGTGTACAGGTAAAATCACATCAAACGCATGGTAGAGCGAACCTGGAGAAACAATACATACTACAGCTCATAATATGGTGAATTCGACCCGACCTGATGGCCCCAACCTCCACCTTCTGAAGTAGCAAACGAAGTAGAACTATAGAGCCCACCTTGATCTCAAGAACCGCAGAAATAACTATCGGTGCAGCAAACGAATGAAAAAGACAAATGAACGAAGCAATAAACGACTCAAACATTGCATAAAATATAGGAGCATAATGAGAGAATACAAATATTGAGGCAAGCTCCGATGTGATACCCTAACAGCTCTAATAAATCGATCGATTTTTTTAAATAGGAAGTTTATATCACCTCATATACAAATAAACAAGAGTAAAGATATGAAATATTGAACGCATGAAATGCACAACACCCGCTCATACAAAGGCAATAGTAAGAAAACAGCACAAAACACTCTAAATAAGAAATTATTGAAAAGTATGAATGCAAGCAACGGACGACCACAGACATTATTGTGAAATCCAACTCCTTCAATCACATATAAAACTGCGTTGAATCTCACTAGCCAAAATAGATCGCTCTGAGCGTTATTCACGTTTGAATGCTATTTGCGCCTCCAAAACATCTTTTCCTAGCTACCGCATTGAAAACGGCGCCCAAACTACGCATCGTCGCCCCCTCCGCTTTGAAAATTTTAGATGGCAATTTTTTTTCCACTAAACACTGTATGTCACTAACGTTGATCACATAATTGCGGATCAACAAATAACCGAAATCTCCAGCAGAAATTCGAAGCTCACAACGTGTGGGCTATCACAGATTGACTTAACAGGGTGAAATGAAGACTGAGAGAAGGCGCCATCAGGGATGGTTACCGATGACACAATTTTGTCTAAAATTCAACTCTGAGCATGAAAATTGCTTCAGACTTTCTGAGCAAATGGGAATATTCTTTTGCAATGGTCAGTTCATTCCAATCAATACGTTTCACCTTCTGAATCATCAACGGCAGCCAATTCTTCATATGTGGGAAGGAGGTAACATGTGTCATTGAGCTTCTGGATAAATAAACTATCATCTTAACCCAAAAATTTAGAATTGAATTTCGAGGAAACCATATGAGACGGAGAAACTTCGATGCTTAACATGCATATATATGCCTACTTTACAATAAAGCGCAAGTTAAAAGAGTTCTTATTTTAGGGATATGACGCCATTAATCCATTTCAAAAATTGAACCCTAGGCACGAATTGATTGTTTCAACTAAACTCGAAAAATCAATGAATTCTAAAATGCAACCAGTAAGTAACGATCGACGAAATTTATCTTGACCATACCCATCCCAAAGCGTTTCGACAATTCCAACCTGACGACCGATAATGTAATGCAAATCCGATCAGTATAAACACCAGCGAACTATTTGTGGCCTCTTTAGGTGTTGATCGACTTCAACTTGAAATTCGATAAGGCACATTTTGCCATGTATATTACGCTCAAGAAATTTCATCAGTTCAGTTCACGCTGAACTACCACGGACAGGCACATACTCAAACACACAGCCGCGACCCAACATGACCCCGCTTTGCGAATGTCAGGTCTGTAAAAATGAACAAAAGGAAGCGAAGTCATTACGTATGCCACGCACCCGGCTGGTTCCGCACATGCCCACACAAAGAATAGATAATAAGCACCGAGAGATAGAGAGGCCAACAATTAAATCACCGTCGAAAAAGTCGATCCGTTTCCAGCGATTAACATTTAAACGCCTATAATGCCATCTCGTCTGCCGAACTGCCTCTGCTATCCACCTATAATCACTCAACTGTCAATATTACCCAGTAAATACTCTCGTAAACTAAGCAAAATGGAAAGCATAGCTGCTTGCATAGCATTTGTACAACGTTAGGCATCAGTAGTTTGCTGAGACGAGGCGCACTTTTCGAAAAAACAAACTGTAAATATTCCAGCGCACAGTGAATACAGCCAATACATGCGATTCGCCATCAAAACAAAACAGTCAATAAAACCACTCATGGAAAGAGTAAAGAAGTTGCCTTCTGTTAGATATGTCCCCTGAAAAAATAGAACTGCACATGCCCCCTACGACTGACCGACCAGTAATGTATGAATCTAATAACCGGATATTCATGCTAACAGTAGAAAATATGGTTGTGACATCACCCTAACAAGACTATTGGAAAAAAATCTAGATCAAAAGTAACCGAATGAAAACGACCGCCAGAACGATCTATAGGCCGAAGATGGTGTGAAACGAAAACGACAATGCAAAGCTTATAAAAAGGCAGCAGAACGACGCTTTCTACTAAAATATGAACAAGTTGCGCCTTAAATAACGACCTGTCTGACAGCCAGAGGGCTTTTCCTGGCGCTTCCATTCTTCTTCGCCTTCGTCCTCTCATCGGTACGTTTCGGTGAATCCAGAATCGTGAAATCGAGCTTCGGCAAAGGGCGCATTGCCAACGTCCGCAACTGTGCTCTTATTTGACGGGGTACCGGTGCTGACATAGCCGCACGCTGCAAGCATCTTCATGTTAGATAACACCAACAGCAATGCGACTTCCCCTCAGAAGCCCACAAGCATTACACGCCACTCTCAATCAAAGAAAACGACTTCCGATCGACTAGCCAGACTAGGGAAACAACTTCATTATAAAATCTTAGAAGGTTTTATATTATTTTAAAATTCGACGTTCTCGACGACACCGCCCAACGATATCCCTTTCAAGGGTTCTTAGTTGAGGAAGAGGAGGAAATGCATAGAACATTAGAGAATTTTACGCGCTGCACTAACAGAGAAGAAAATGGGCTGCTTGGATAAAAACTTAAAAAAGAGAAAAAACGAAACAATAAGAACATCCAAAGATGTGGCTTTGTCAAGCAATTGAGAGAGGATCATCGTCATTTGACGATAACGAGACAGTAGAATGGTGAACAAGCATTTGGAAATCTTTTACGTTTTGATGTGAATAACCTATTGCTTAATAGTTGCCGAAGAAGCGCTAATGGCTCAATATGAAAAGGCGCGTGAGATGCTGCGCCCGTAAGATTGCATTCCACTGGGGTATTTGAATTATCAGGAGAGTAGGAAAAGGACTGTCAGGAAAATCAGGACTTCAGACAACCCAGCGTTTCAAAATTTCGCATCAATAAATGGCAGTTCTGGAAACAGCCGGGTTACAGCAGTTACAGCCTGCCATTCTAGCCGGGTACTTCAGCCGGATACATGTGCTTATATATATATATATATATATATATATATATATATATATATATATATATATATATATATATATATCATCGGACAAAACTTATCGAATTCTCAGCCAGATTAGGAAATTGGCTTCAATAGTAAGATCTTAACCGCATGCGTTGCAGACGTTCCTCGAATAACGTCACCCGCAATATCAATGTTGCTGTCATGCGCTCAGCCATAACATCAATGGGATCAAAGCAAAAATGATGCCGGAAATCGGGTTTGCGGATTCGTATCTCCATTGCTGCCAACCTATTCGCTTATTGTTAAATATCTATGAAGTAAATGTGGCGATTGCACGCGGTGAACTACGCTGTCTCTTCTGTCTTGCTTTTCTGAGATCCGCCGCACATTTTCCGTTTCACTATAGATGAGACAACATGCCACCCTTGCATATGAGTTGCCTGAACAAACAATCTGCATTCAAGGATCACGAAAGTCTTTCGCAACGTACAGTATAAGGTGCTCTCTTCTAAAAACAGTAACACTCGCAACCTCCAACACAGCAAACGCAAAACTGCTTCCCTTCGTGATCTCAGTATGGGCCGATCCCAAGAAGTCGATAACTCACTGATTCACGCAATAAACGAACCATAATTAAAACATAAGGAACACTCTGCACTTTGCCGCTAGGATTTTGCAATGCCGCAACAGTGAACAACTCCAATCCCCTGACCACATCGCTAAACAATAAAGGCCCAGCTTTTCTAACTAGCACTACATGTCCTATCCGTTTTCTTCCTTGCGATCTAAAGTGTGCAAATGACTAACCAAGTTTCGCTTCGTAAACTGCGTCGACCTTTTATGTAGACGGCCATCATCATCTACCTCATCACCGTCATCACTATGATTCGCCTCAGGGTCAACCGATGTCCCAATAATCCTGTATGCTGGACTGCGAAGAGGAGATTCCGAAAGGCGCATGCGTTTCTCCGATTCCATTGAGCCTCTGAAACCAGTACTTCGAAATGATGGTTAATTGCAGGTCCATTCTAGTTAAACCAGATGATGAATCAATCGTTACAGATGCATTCCGCTTCATTCAACAGAAAACATTGCTGATTTCAGAATGAATAATCATTGACGAAAACACGACATATCCCATAACTGATTACTTCCGCCCCTAATTTAAACCCTCCTTTCCCATCAGTGATTACTCCCCTCAACTCAAACCCTTCATGCTTCCCCGACCAAATTAAACTCCCCACTTCACAATCAATCTCGTAAAATAAAATGTCATACTTTGGCAGCTCCCTCTGTTTAAGTCAAAAGGCATGCACAACTGTTCGTTATGTCTTCACTGAAAACTTCAGTGTCAAACAATTACATTTCATTTTCGATGGTATGCATATTTCTCGCTCACACTAAACTTGCCGTCCATATTAAAGTTCGATACAGGAATCAAAGGCTATCGGGTAAATTATGAATGTTATCGACAAAATTGATGCACAATTACGCAAGTACCAGATGAGAAATTGCACAACAACAGCTACCCCTCTTTACCACAGAGGAAAAGCACCGTCCTCTATACTCTCTTTCGGAAGCACTCATAAAACAAAACAACAAACCCAGCAACACGACGAGATGAGATCGGCGATGACACAGAGGACGAAGTCGTCGAATTGGCATCTGGCATATCAAATAAACGACGCTGTGGTCTCACAGTATTTCCCCCATCCTGCTCCGTTGCGTAGCTATCGCATCGACCTCCGGCCGACTCATATATTTCATGCTCATCTAAAACTCAGTTATAAATTTTTCAAGTCTCCGCCGGCAAAAAAACATCGTTGAAGTTAAATCCCACTGCAAAGGATGCTCCAAACGCAAACAAAATTGTACTGGTTAATACAATTGACTTTTACAAGCTCTACCCCAAGCAATAATAGATTCCAAAATTGTGAACGTGGCAGGAAATGAAAAACAATATCGGTGCAGGTTCCAGCTAGAGTTACTATGGAGTAGATGCTAGAAATGAAAATTAGATGCATAAGTTTGCCTGCAATGTGTACATATGTACCAAGCTAGTAGCATCCAGATCTAGAAATGAGACTAATTCTAGTTCGAGTTAATCGATCAATTATAAGGTGTTATGAGAAAGAGGACGTTGTCAGTTTTGCAGCACTCGAACACCAAGGTCAAAACTTTCACCTTGTTGCGCAACGCAACAATCACAAGTAGAATTCCAATGAAAAGCCTGTTGGTCTCCTCCACTTTTCACCTAGGTGCTCACAATGTATTCTGAATCTGTAGCCTCATGCTTCTGCATACAACTAAAACGACTAAATCCATAGTGCAGCCAGCAAGGACAATAAACGTTGCAACAATATCAAGAAGTGAACACAAATAAACAACGGTGGAACACGAACTCGAAGAGGTGCTATGACATTTGCGCCACAATATACTCTACAAACGCCCAAATAGGAAAGTCAGCGTCTCCAAATACCTGATGCCGGAATTATGCAATGCGAATATGATTACCACGAAAATATGCCAAAGATGGAATACGAGTAGAATTAAAAAGGAGTAGCTCAATAAACTAAAATCACAAACACATTAAGAACATATACCATCATCGCTATCGCAATTGTCGAATCGAAGACGCTGCACAATATTGTTGCCGTGAGTTAAGATGTGCCGACTGGGCGACTCCGGAGTCAGACTCTTAGAAATATTATTTTGAGAAACAAATATTACAGGTCAATTATTAAGCTAAGCAAACCCAGCATACTTGTTCCAATCCTAAAACATTCCCACGCGGCATCCACTATGAATGCCTTGGCCACGGAGTGGGGAAGGGGAAGGGATCAACAACTCCCCTTTCGGCATGAAATTACATAGCAGGATGAAGCTTCAGCTAATTCAAGCTCCTGGAACTACTTTCGTTATTTGTTTAAAAATCTTCACCTATTCATTACTTTCTCCATAATCTCGTGCTTACTAGCGCAAAAGTAGTTGCAGTCGCAACTCTCCTGTGGCTGGAAGCACCGACTGAAAAAGTATATAAGTTTTCGAGCATCGCTCAAGCTCGTGGACCACACCAGTTCGGAAATTTTCGACCTGATCCCTATAGACCCCCCCCCCCCCGAGACCAATTCTTGCCCAGGATGTTGTAGACTATAGTGGATAGACGTCTAGTGCACATTCTGCAAGTTCAAGAAATATGACTAGCTGATTTTCACTTTCCTTTCCTTCCTAAAAGCGTGCTATCGCAGTTTTCGCAACATATTCTCATTCAGTCGTTTTCATCCGATCAAATATTTTCACTATTCACGACTAAACGACGAAGTGTGCAGCATAAAACATTTGCATAATGGCATAACGATTTCATGACGAACCTCTATTAAATTTAGTTTCCTACAGCACCACCTTCCCTTTCTCCACCCAAAATCGCAAAAATGCTCACTTACTTTATAGAAAGCCGCTGTTCGAGGCGAATCACTCCGACCACGTGGTGTTACTGGCACTCCTTTGAAATACGATAGCGGCTTCGTCACCGGCCAAAGCACGAACTGAAGGGCGTATAGTATGCACATGTAAAGCCACATTAGCTTCTCCATCATATACTGCGTCTGAAAGCGATGGGTAGAAACGAAAAAAAACCGCATTACCGAGTGGACTCCCATACCATATGGAAGTGGAAGCGTCGGACTTTGCTGAGATGACTGTTTTTGTTTTGCTATATCTTATCTCATTCATGAAATTTCTCTAAGAGACCTGCAGGTCAGCTTTTGTCCATTTCTTCAGAAGTGAGGGAAGAAGGAGGGCCAAGGGTAGATTACCCCTCTTCTTTTGGTCACCTTTTATCCCACAAACTCCCCGACCCGCCTTTCCACGCACAAAATCGGAACGCACATATCTCCGCCTGTGACAAAACTGCAATTTCTGTTCGCCTTTCATACTTTCGCTGAAAAGGATCATTCAAAAGATTAAACTGCGTAGGAAGGATTCAAAACAACCGAGAGACCAAATACTTCAGTGTCCCGGAGTATTCTGATGACGTATTAAAGTGAAATACGGAAAAACACAAAGACGCAATCAGCCACATGAGATAAAATTCAGCAATCTCTACACAAAATAATCATTGCGCCAATACATCAGGTATCGAATTTCAGAGTATTATCATTTCTAGAATTACCCAATCGGCGTTTAGTCCTACGGCAATTTTCCCTCAGTTTACGGTTCTATCCCTTGCTCAAGCACACAGCACTCACCTGACAAATTAGCAACCTAAACGAAATTCGGAATTCATCCCTCCCAAACTTCAATGAATACCTTTGCTGGGAAGGAATCTGAAGATTAAGGATAAAAAATCGCTGCTGTAACGAAAAGAAAAATATGCTGAAAAATGAACAGAAACGTACCACCACTCCAGATCGCTGCTTAATGCGCAGTGTAAGATAATGCTGAATGGTAACATCGTTGAGAAGCTGCTGTGCGGTTGGACGCTTCTCTGGATCGGGCTCCATCATCCAGTAGATGAGATGGCGCAGCTTCGGTGATATCTCTTCAAAAATTACCCTTTAACTTCCTATGGCGCATCTACTCATCTCCTGATCATGTTCCCCTTCGCCTAACGTTCAACAAAACAAAGCAGTCGCTGCTGCCAAACAACTGTCAGGTAACAATACTTGCATCAAAGTATTAATCACCGCATTATCACGAAACATGAAAGTCTTCATAGAATAGACTTCTCGGAGGATAAACATCGAAGAATCCTCTCTTTAAAACATAGGAACAACAAACAAGAAGGAAGCGTGCCACAGCAGATGGCATGATATGCGCTTTTTGTATCCCCCTTCACTCGACCGACCCATTCAACAAACTGTCGGAACATAATAAATATGCAAAATAATACCTCCACATTCGAAACAGCCCGATTGCTTACATAAATCGAAAATAAATGCTTCCTTTTACGTAATCAGACCGTTACAAAATGAAAGCCGATCGGCCCAAAATGCACGCAAATTCCTCGCCAATTTCAAAACTTCCCAAGGTCAGTGGGTCAAAGTAAATTATGGCGTACGAGAACGCCCAATGGTAGGCAGCATCCTCAATAAAATCCGTGAACCTAGCTTCTTGTAAGTCACGTTTAACAATTTCAGGAGTTGAACAACCAAACAGACCGAGAGTAAACACCTGCATACGGGTATGATTTCATCAAAATGTGGAAATACAGGGCAGATTTGCTGAAGCACATGAAACACCAGAAACTGTAATCAAGGAAGTAGAGACAAACCCAGTCATAAAGCACTGCTGCAATTTTCTTGTTTCAGGACAATATGTGCGTAGATATGAATTTAATAAACTCATCAGCCAAACAATCCTGAGAGCATAGTCTAATCAGCGGTCACATCAGCTGGCATTCAATGTTTTCACTTCCTTTCGCTAAAAAAACGCACCAATGAGCACTTTTGCCAAGCAGTAATGAAATACAAGACTAGGAGGTGATTAACCATATGCAAAATAAGAACCCAGAACTATTAACACCAGAACCTACTCAACAAGCTAACCTATTGCCGTAATCGCTATAAACAACATTTTCTGTAAACCTTACTGTTTGTGAATATTTCTGGAATATTCCCCTCTCGGAGCATGCGCCACCCGTCACCACGTGATGGCAGGTCCAAGTCCGTCGCAAGCTCCAAAATCGATATTCCCAACGAAAATATATCAGCTGGCTTGCCTGGGGGAGAGTTCAGCACCTCAGGAGCGAGATACTTACTATCTCCTTCTTGTGCTGTCACAGGTGTGTCCTGAAAAATGACGTCGTGGAAAGGATTTAAATAAACAACTAACCACCACAATAGATCGGCAACGGAAAACAAGAGAAACAGCGCCGAAAACCGGATCAAGCCCATCACCTTTTGCAAATTCCTGTGCAAATATCTAAAACAAAGTCTTTTTGCGTCAATCCCTCATGTATCACAGCTTTTTCGAACCCTTCGACATACGGAATTTTTAAAATCCATAAAGCAACCGCAAGATACAACAAAACTCGGGCAAAATGAGCGTTAGGTGAGTCACGTTTAAATCTGGTATTCAATTTCGTTTTGAATCACAGATGTTGTCGAGTACGTTCCACCCATTACATCTGCCCCATAGATAAGAACAGCAAACCAAGAATAGCTGCCAAAGAAAAGAGATCTTTGTTTCCACGAGGGAGGATTACATGAACGTCCTTCTGGTGGACGAATTGAAGGCGAGGTAACAATCAAGAATGCCCGCAAAGAATGACATTGTTACAGAGTAAACAAGGTGTCAAATCGCAGAGAAAGGGGAAATGGCCAGTACTGATGGTGATAGATGGCACTCAACTTCCTTTTTTCTAATATTGGATATAGAAACCTCTCCTCCTTGCATAAGCACTTTCTGGCATGCAAAGCTCTAAATAAAACAAAAGGTATAAAGCATGAAAATAACAGACAACAGACAATTATGATTAAAGGTGAGCTGCGAATCATTATTAAGAAAAAGACATGCATTTTCTTAACACAAAATAAAGAAAACAAGAAAAAAATGCCTCTCACCAAACCAGAGAAATGTACCGACTTCCTTTTTTTCTTCTAATAATATTCAAGGCAGGAAGAACTGACCCGCACAAATGTCTGGCTAAATCCACGCATAAATTTTGGATAGGAACGCTGATCTTAAATCACAAGAAACGATTCGTAAAGACACTACTTAGCAATATTGGTATAGTTCGACAAAAATAAGCCTAAACAGTCTCTTATGTTTTATGCAGCGCTTAAAAAGTGTTAGTATAGGAACAATAATGTACGACAGTAAATATCTAACGAAATATAGAGCTCATGAAAAAAGAAGTTACCTTATTGAGATCGAAGATAAGTCCAAAATCGCCCAACTTGCAGATCTGATCTCGAGAAATGAAAATATTCTCTGGTTTAATATCCAAATGCAATAGATCGTGTGAATGAAGATGGTTTACTGCCTAAAATAAATTCATTCAAAACGCCGCTAATGTACTCTTCACTGCAGTAAATGTTGCTCCTTGCCTAAATATCACATTTGTAACGCATAGCTGCTAACTGCAGCAACCATACCACCAACGAGGACTTAAAATACATCCCAAAATCGCAAATACATCTCTCCTCCCCCGCAACGCGCATAAATTAAAACTCTCAACAAACAACCACGCAAAGGGAAAGAAAAAAACGAAACAAACAATTTAGCTTTAAAATCTTCCTTCACCGTATTTCGTTTCAAATGTAAATCAGACAAAAATTGATGCAAGCAAACGAAAAGACGCAAAGTGATGAGTTCAATATTAACACATGCCACGAGTACCTTATAGAAAAAAAAAGAAGGAAGAAAGGATACGAAGGAGGCTTACCGCTACAAGATCGCTAAAGTAGTACCAAAGTTGTTCCTCAGGGATGTTATGTTCCCTTTCCGCATAATCCGACAGGCTGCAATAAGTTTTCACTGCACAGAAAAAAACTTAATCGTCCGCTTATGAAAGCTTTCATAAGGGAATTTAAAAGCACTGAAAGCAGTGAGATCCGTACTTCAAAACTACAAAATGAAGAGCTCATCGATCATCCCCGATGCAACAGCAGGACATAAGTCACGGAAAGTTGGCTATTATATAGTGACAGAAACTCAATCAAGGTAGAAAAAATAACTGAAAGTCATCAAAGTATAAATGAGCTCAACTAAAAGTAAAAATATTCGTTGATATGAATCGATTCAAACGTTTCCAGAGCCATTTAACTCAAATGACCTAGCAAACATAAAAACATTTATATATTACAATAAAGAGCACTGTCGCTTCCGTGCTCATAGCACAAAATAATATAGTGCTCACGCATTTACGCAATGGTCCGTTGCGCTCACCACAGCTGCAGCCCATACTCTGCAAACCATTTTCACCGGTCACGAATGGTGTAAACCACTGTGTTCAACCAACATTCTCGATCAATGAAGGAAGCCATTAATGAACATACCTGTATTCGCACAGCTCCGTTTGAATGTACAATCTACCCCTCTCCTCCCAGGCGCGAATGAACTCCACGAGATTCGGATGTTTCGGTAAGAGCTCGTGCTTCTGCACCTCTCTTAACTTTAACTCCCGATCACTGGAATTGCGAAACGGTTCTATTGTTCTCTTCACAGCGTACCACTTGTTATCGTCCTTCGACTTCACACGAAAAACCTGCCAAATGTGAATCTGCTCACACAACTCCAAACCTAATCTATACGCGGCAGTGCTTCGTTCTCATGTCATTCACTAACGGGTATACTACTACAACGAAAAAATGAATGAGTGAAGTTCGAACAATTCGAATTCTGTGTTATGTTAAAGAGTACGAATAGAAAGGACCACTCCCACTTATTATATACAGGATATCGAGAAAGTCTGCAGAATGATATATGCGATCCTTAACTAAGCGATTTAACACGGCATTTCTAGCGTCCATTATAAAATCCTCTTCACCTTCGCATCTAGTGCATTATCACATAATATCGAACAAAAGCCTGGAAGCTTATCATGTTTCAGCACTAAATAGGGAGAGCTTGTACTGGTAGCCGGAGAGGTTAATCCACATGGAGATTAATGAATGTAATCCACCGGAATGTAATTTCATACTGAAGCTTTACCACTGGGGCTTTATAACTTTACAATTGCTCAGTTACTCACCTCTCCGAATGATCCCTCGCCAATTTTCCTTTCCTGTTCAAAGCATTGCTCGAAGTACGTCAATCCACTTCTTTCGTTATAAGATTTGCTCTTCGTGAGAACTGCAAATAAACAGAAAGTAACAGCTGCATATTAAATGCTGTCCCTCAATTACACACAGCCATAAATGTTACAAAAACGAGACTGGATGGCGCAAAAGGTGTGTGCCAATAGAATGGGACGAGCGTACCATCGTGTAGCCGATATTCCCACTCGTGCATGTCTTCTAACCATCTTATTTCGCTTGCTGCCACTTAGCAAACCGATTGCAGAACAAACAAACTTGTACGTTTTATGGCGATTTCCACAGATGAACGACCAGATTTAAAAAAAAAAAAAAAACAACCATCTACTCGCTGATTCTTCTTCCTATTTCTCCGCTGATTCTCCACATTAATCCACTCATGCTCCTGAACCGTCTAGGACTTCAGCCAAAAAAAAAACAAGCAGCATTTTAAACGGCAAGAAAATCACTTGTGCCACCTTTCAATGCTAACAACACCTAAAGAAAGCGTGAGTTGGTGAATTGTGGACGACGAGATCATTTTCTAGCAACCCGAGCAACACCTTCTAGCAAAGTCCGTGGAAATGTGTCACTGTTAAGTTGCCAACTGCAAATATGCGACCCTTATAAGATATTCGACCATAGTGACATAAAGCTATACAACCATTTGGAAAGTAAGTAGTCCATGCTCTTGCAAACATCACGAATGACATAAGTTTGAACAATATGGTAGGATCGTTGATGCAGGTGAGGAGAAGCGATGTGTGCGCTAGTTATGTGTGCCGTTCACCTGCGTAAAGGACGGTGAAAACTCCTCCCAAACCCCACCCTCCGCCCTCCCTCCCAAAACTACATCATGTCTTCACATCAAATAGAATTGAAAAACGAAAATAAACAAAGGCTGAAAACAACAAAAAACAGCACCGGGATCGGAGTTGCTCTTGAACGTGATAAAGTGCGGCTTTTGTAGAGAAAAGCGACGCGGGTAAAATCGGCTCCCCACCGGTGCCGTCCTGATCACCCTTGGCACGGAACGCGTTAACGCTCGCTTCTGTAAACTTTTCAAAGATAAGCAAAGGAAAGATAGCCAAAACAGAAAACATGAGCATGAACACTCAACTTAGACACACGGCTGTTGAAAGATGCAAACTATCCCTTCTGCTCCAATTTCCGGGTTTTGATGTAGGTAACAATTTGGGCCTCAGACTTCGAGAGTGTAAGGCTTTCTCGGAGTTCGCATAATTCGGCTTTCTGGGTAGACGACAGCTTGGCATTCATGCACAACACACCAGAAGAAAATCACTGTCACATTCAACCATCGAGTATTACCCTTCGACATGCACAATCCATGAACTCATTCGAATCTGCATATTACCAAACTTGCCCAGCAGAAAGCCGAAACCAACATATATGAACACCGAGCGCCGCAAAATCAAGTCACTGCTCCTCATCAATTCTTCATGTGTTGTCTTTTCCATACCTCATAGAAAAAACTTACAGCGGTTACCGGTGCGCCGACGTTGTACTTATCAAGACAGTTTGACAAATGAAAACGCATAAGTTTCCTTACCCACATTATTACGATAGAGAAAGTATTCCTATCGCAGCAACGGAAAAGCACGAAAGATTTATATCACACCTGTAATACCGGAATAAATGTCTCACGAGGTCATCATTTTCGAATACATTCTTTTCACCTAATTTACTGAGTGCACCGTGGACTATATAATTAACCCGTAGGATTCACTGCCATGAGTCCATAAAACATCAAAACTGCCGAGCAGATCAATTAAATCACTCGTCAGTATTACAGCGAATGAAGTTTCATTTAACTTACATTTTGTAAAATTACTGCATAACTGTTAAATCGGGTTTACCGAAGCGAACGGTGTAGCACATTTCAAATTCAATGAATTCTGCAAGCCGACCGTATGCTTAATCCCTTTTGATCACTAACTACGAACGTAGCATTTACAATGCAAATGTCTAAACAAAACACTCACGACACATACCTCAACGATATTAACCGGAAAGAAACAACACTTCCTATTCAAATGGGCAACTATTTAATCCAGTCATTTGCTTAAGCATGCAGCCGTTTTACAAGACGTTAGAAATCCTTTCGAGGATTAAATGGGAGACAGCACATACTCTCTAGGGGGCACTGGTTAGCATATTCACACAATCTCCGCACTCTTCCATTTTTGGCCTCCAACTGCAAATACAAAGATTCATTTTTTGGCCTTCAATTGCAATTGCAAAGACCTAATTTGTATCACTGACAAATTAAAGGTCTTATAGAAAAAGTGGATGCATTCTTGGTCACTACAGCGTAAATCCTATCTAAATAAGTCGGAAGTCTTTATCTCTTTCGATAATCAAAGTCTAAAATCTTCTCCGTTCTATGTTCACAACCGCGGGATTTTTTAACTTTCTCTTATGGGAAAATATTCAGTACTATAGCGATAGAATTCAAACCAAAAATGTTGAACTAACAGTAATAATTCACACTGTGCTCATAAACACAAATCTCGATCAAAGCTCAGAGCTTCTAAAATGGTAAAAATAATGCAAGTGAGGCGGTTAAAGAAATTTGTTTTAAGGAAACAAGCTGATTTTAATTTCTGAAAGTATGGCGAATGAGATAAGCTGAAAATTTCAAAGACAAATAGAAAAGAAGCCAGAAATCCAGAAGAAAAAGCGAAACGAATTTTTTGAAAGTGGCGCTTGAGATAAAATTTTTTCAAACATTGCTGGTGTCACATACTCATACTGCTTGCAATTACTATACCACCTAGACTCACAAAATATGGTAGTAAACGTTTTAAAGAGCAAATCGGCTCAAAAAATTATTTCTTTAGAAATTTAGTGATTAACAAATTTAGCAATCATCACCTAAGGCAAGCGAAAGGACGGCAAACTTTTTCATTCAAGTTAGTCGATGCTTTTCAGCGTTACTGATTTTATTAGTTGATAGCACTCGAAGGTTCCTGGCGGGATCTTACTGCAGCCTGCATTGCTGAATGAGACTATGCTAGAAAATTACCAAAGTGGTGTTGACAATCACACTAGGCAGTCGAAAACGATCAAGCGAACAACGACGGGTACTTTCGATAGCCGAAGTCTGCCGTGTTGCTCATACTTATTAGATCTATGATGACTCTAGCATTTTCGTTTTTTGCAAGGTCGTCCACGTTCTACCGCATTTCTGTTCTCTCTCTTCTCTCTTGTATATCAACAGCCTATTCGACGCACATTTTATGACTAAAATCCATTTCCTACCATTCCCTTTGGTGAAAGTCACTCTTTTCCCCTTGGTGGATGCTTCGGGTAAAACGAAATCTCAGCTCAGGATCGCTTCGAGGAATGATCATCGCAGTTTGCAAATTTAGAATCAACCGCTTATCCTCGGCCTATGATCATCATTGCTGATGAACCATGAGATTCTTAATCAACTGCTCAAACACGACGGCATTTGACAAATCTACATCTTATGGTAGTAGTCGACAGTCAGCGAAGGAATTTAATTTGCAGAATATTGTTTTTAAAAAACCGCAAAATACTATAGAAAATGCTTCTTTTTTCAGTAAGACCATCACCTCATCGGCTATCTGTTTACAGAAAATATCCGAGCGATTGCAAGATTTAACAAATGCTTAAGTGCTTTGAAATGCTTAAGATCTTTGCACAAATTTCTACTTAACTAAGAGGTTTTGGCATTTACAATATTTGAAAGCACTTACTCGTTCTTTCTTGGTGGAAAGTGGCGAATCGAAATCTGTATAGAAGATCGGCACTGGTGGCGATGCGAACACATCGTTCGTTGACGACTTCATTCTCCACAATTGATCGCTGGACTTGATGTCACGGCACAACCGTGTAATCCTATCCAACTCCGCTTAGATAACGCCTGCGATCAGTACAACTTACTATATTCAAATCGTCAGAAGATAGAAGCTGAAAACTCTCAATAATGTTGCAATCACCAATCTACTATAAATTCTGTACGACAAAAAGCACGGAAGCATGAACGATGATACTGACATGAGTTTATACTAACTTCATTTTTTTGCATCCACAGATCAGATTTTCTATCCTATCGCCGTCAAAAACCAATCTCCATCTTTCTGGCAAACAGTTCCCATAGGAAGCACCCCCACACAGATACTTGCCTGAGTACCTTGATATTTCCTATCCTCGCAAGCAGAAGATAGCCCGTTCGAAGACAATGCTCGAAAGCAGTCTCGCTCTCTTCAATGCACCGTTTGCTGCCATAAACCGATCCACGTTGACGGACAACTCTGTTTCACAATGCGCACTTTCCCTCGTGGTGGTGGAAGCGTTCACCCATTTCATTGAGATGCTTCAAGGCAAGTTATCATTTACCCTCACCACTTCCACCTTGACCTACATTAATGACACTGAGTGGGTCGTGAAGCCCTTCTCCCTATTTCACGCGATAATGCTTGAAATTATTGCCTAAGAAGCTGCCACTCCATAACTTACAATCTGGGCATAAAAGTTTCGTGATATTTATTATTCTCAGTGGTTTTATGCTTGGAACAGTTAGCTTTTGGGAAGAGGGCCCTCGATGGTGTTGTTGAAGCTAGAAACGTCCCCCTCTTCGGAGTGCTTATGACATTTCACCCTCCTTGTCTCGCAAATCTATTATGTCAATGTTGCGCTCAATTTATCTCCTTTCCACTTTTTGTCGTTATCTTGGTACAAAAAGTAAAGACGTGTATATTATCAGTGACGAGATGTATGCAGGTATTTTGGCCGCTTTCTGTTTTCCCCTTCACTTCGCTAAGTTATTACGTGTCATAGTATTACAGACTTTAGGTACGTTCACAGACTGGAATGAAGCTAAACCTAACTTACTCAAATACTTCTTGTTTTTATTTAAATGAAGACTACAGCAGTATTCTTATACGAAAGGTGATGTTCAGCCAGCTGTTATCAACATGTTACTACATTTCAGGTCATGATATCACTTATTGGCTCAGCCCATATTTGAGTTCTTTCACTGCTTCTTATGAATATAATATGATGATTTCATGCTGGCTGCAGCTTCGAATGAAAGCTCATGATTTCTACATGCGGACATGGGAATAAAACCAACGCGAAGGGTTGGCAACATCGTTACTGCGAAGCGTATAAAACAATAGCCGACTAATATCTCCACTTTTGCAGCTTGAGTTTGTTTCATTTGCTGTTTGCAAGGAAATCATAAAAACTTTACAAGTCTTTCGCTTAATATCACAAAGTTAATAACCATTTGGTGGATCGTTGCCTTATCAAGCGAGATAAAGTAAAGCCTGAGGGAAATATGGCTCCGAATGCAAAAAAAACGACGAGAATATGATATTATCCGCCCATTGTAATTGTGTCCTGCGATTACGAAAGTATGCGTTCTTGGAAGCCTATCCTGCAAATGGACCACCTACTTGAGTGCCCTAATAATTAATGCACGCATGCTGAATTATTAATTATTAATTCTGTAATATAAGGTACGAAATTCATTATTAAACGACAGCAAAAAGCGAGGCGATCTCAAAAGAAGCTTGAGGCGAAAGAATAGCAAAGACATTATACAACCGCCTAACCTGATGCATCCTAAATGAATGAATAAACACATAGACATGGATGAAACGAATATAATAACTTCAACAACTCCCTTATTATAAAAGGTTAAAAGAACGACGAGACTCGACTGAGCAAAACGAAAGTGATGATGTCGCTTGCAGTAAATGATAAAAGAAATTTAAAAAATGGCGCGTAGAAAGTTCGCTTTGAGATTCATTTTAAAATATGGCAGTTCTTGCAGCGCAAAATATTGGAGTTTGAAAAGGTTTCAAATGGCTGTATGGAATTGATGCTGTATGAAAGCGATTGAGTTAATCGTAAACGTATTTACTATTCAGATGCAATTTTTTCGCCAAAACGTTGAAAGTTTTTGGACTGTCGTACCTATGGAAATATTTCAGACTCGCTTTGACCACCTCGCCTTCTGCAAATCGGGTGCCTAATTCATGAAATGTGATATTTCTCAGGATTCTTTGATGGGTCTGAAAAACTAAGCCTTTTTTTGCACTTTTAAAAGCGTTCTTGAGGTCCCACTTAGCACATTCTCAACGCCCAAAAACCGATTAATCCTCTGTTCTGTGGTTATATAAACACATAACCTGCGTATGCCACTTTTATATATATATATATATATATATATATATATATATATATATATATATATATATATATATATATATATATATATATATATATATATATATATATATATATATATATATATATATATATATATATATATATATATATATATATGTTTTGCTAAGGCGACAAGACAGGGGTTTGCAGATAACAAGTTGTTGGGATGGACCTGAATTTCATTTCGAGAAACTCGGGTCATCGAGACAAAAAGGGATCGCGGCTTTTTTTACGTCAGTGAGCGTCCCAGTTTTTGACTCCTTTCTGAAAATCATGGAAGTTTTCAGGGCGTGAAAATCCACGAGCTTCAACCTTTAACAGGCTTATTCGGTGGGCTTCGCACAGCGACTACGAGGTGCCCTCCATTCAGCTGTGTTTTGCCAACATAAGGTGGAAACTTTACATGTTCCTCCTCTCCGGCAGCCAGCCTGAAATCCTAATCATATTTATGGATCTATTCGCAAATACCTTCAGAGATTTCATCAAAACAAAGAAATGAAGAGAATTCTCATGGTGCGTGAAAACCTGAAATGTTAATGAGATTTGAACCTGCGACATGTCGTATATCGACAATGCCTTCCTAAACGATATAAGAACTTTTCGCTGATCATTTAAAAAACGTGTTAGAAAAGAGGAGAACAAAACGGAATTTACCTATTCCACGTTCAGCTTCTTAGATGACGTGAAATGCGAAGAAATGTGGACGTCACAAATTTGGCAAATTTTCCCTTCTATTACTGATCAATTTTTTTTTTTTTTTTTTGAAATATGATATATCATCCGGTTCGATAAATGAAATTTTTTTTTTCAGTATAAAATGTTCCATTCGATATTTTGTTGTGACATTTTTTGAATCACTGTTTCAAATCTTGTTATATGAAGGGATTCATTATTCTGCTCATTGCCGGTGATTTACCCAAGCAACCGAGACGAATGTATTTCATATGCGATCAGTTCATCGCTGATCTGTTACAAGGGTTGAAACAACTGAAAAATGCAATCAATACCAGTAGCAGAAGAGAAAATTTAAAGTGTGTGTCATTACCTCTATGAATTGAGTAAAGAAGCTGTTAAATATAACATGCGAGGTGGTGCCATAAGGTATGTTGACGAAAAAACTCACTCATAAATTTGCAATTTCTCAAGTATCTCAATGTAAATTTGAGAGTGAATTTAAAAATTCAACTGCTTCAACCATTTTCTGAGGTGCTTTTATAAGTGGTTACTCGATAAACTCCATACTTCGCTTTAAAATGAAAGAAAATAGATAATCGTGTATGCAGGACACGACGCGGCCGCGTATAGAGGTGTACTTTATACATGGCTGATAAGTGGTTGTGTTGTACCTAGTTCGTCCCAGGTGTATGTATATTTCAGAATTTTCAGCTTCATCAGATAAGTTGGAGTTAACCATCTACACCGGTTCGAAATGTCCAGATTCAGTTAAAAACAAGTTATTTTATCTGGATCCGGATATCACCTCTATCCGGACATTTTGAGTCTTTTTAATACGATGAGGTGTGCAGCATTTCATACATTTGAAAAAAGTGAGAATCTCAATGGTTGCAAAGCACAAAATTCAGAACGATTTTCTCATCGATATAGTCACTGTTTAAGTGGCATTAAGCTTTTAAGAGAAATCAAAAAAGCGGTTAAGGGAAGTCGAAAAAACGCAAATTGGCAGAGAATTTGACTTTGCAATATCATTAGTTGAATAAAACATTCACTTCAGAAAGCGAGGATCTTACAAGAGTAATTTTAAACGAAAAGCTGTGTTTTAGCGATTTAATGGAGACGAATAAGAGTAGAAAGGAATGAAATTTGGGAAAATCTGAATTTATTTTCGGTACTCCATCAATATTTCTAGTTACCGTTGAAATGATGCAAATGCGATACAATGCCGTAGAAAAAGATTGGAGAAAAATTCGAGAAGTTCGAGTTCGAGAAAACAGACATGTTGGTTCTATCTCAAAATCTAAAAAAAAAGGATTATTTCCAATGTCATTCGAATAGTTTCATTCGGTTAATCGAAATGGCGAATTGCAAAAAGCGCATTCACGTGGGCCCCCTAGTAGGAGGTCTCGTTGGATCGGAGTTGAGTACTGCAGGTGTTATTCCACTTGTTACATCGATAGATGAGAAGTCGTTATTTCATTGTGAGTTTATTATTTACATTAAAATGCATCAGAAAGTACTGAATCGTTATAACAATATAAAACTCAAAACATTGTGGGGTCTATAAACCGGAAGTGAGACAAAAAAACTTTAAATTAATCCTTGAACAATAGATTCGATTATGGTCGTTACTTGAGCTTAGACAAATGCATACATATATTTTTAGCCAAACATATAAATAATTATCATAAGTTAATATGCTGAAATGTCCGCCAAATTAGTGTGAAATTTCGGTGAATTTACTAGTGAATAACAGAAAGTGAGAAACGTATCACAATAAAATTAAGCCACTTTTCTTTTTGAGCGATGAGAAAGCTATTATACTTTAAATTATGCTGGTCACCACTCTAAAATATTTAATGCGACGGAAATTCGCTCACATCTCGAAAAAAAAAAAAACTAGAGCATTTGATAATGTTGCAATCACCTCGCCAAACACATTCTTTAAACAATAATCGATCAAAATCATATACAAACTAATTTTTCGAGTGTTTTTCTTTTCATAGCCGATGGCATTTTTAGAAACCAATATTTTTGAAACAAAATTTACATACGTTTTCTTCGGAACTAAATAATATTGAAAACTAATCCGGCCAGTAAGGTGTTAGAAAATTAAAGTTTTTTTTTTAGCACATCTCCATTTGATCTATATCATATCATATACAATCCGTTAGTGCAACAATAGGCACATCCATGATAAGTAAACAGCATTATTTTATGGAAAATCCACGCTAATAAAAAAAAGCTCATAGAATACATTACTACTCCATTTTTTCGTTGTACATCGATTACTATTAAAAGCGCAAATTGTGTGATTATCAGGTGTGAAACATTAGAAATGGTCACACTCAACTTCTGTGCAAATTCCACTATTTTTTTTTCTATAAAAATGACCGTTCTTATACAATGATGCATCGTAAAAAAAACTACCTAATATGCAAATTTTATCTAGTAAAATTTGCATATTAGCATCTCGATATTCACTGAAGCACGTCTATCGATTAGAAGCCACTTTTGGAGCGTTTTCACTTCGATATTGGAATCGAATCGAATTAAAAATAATTTTCGATTGTTTTTCAATTGTTGAAAACGCATAGAAAATGAAGTATTAAAAAGCTCTTTCATTAGCAAAGAACAACAATCCTTGAGCAACGTAATGTGCAATACGGAGTGCAGAATTGATTTGATAGTAACGTTGTCCGAATTGACTAATAATAACCATTGTACTGCATCCGAGGCATACTAATAGACCAATAAAACGAAATAATGCTGCCTAAAAAATATCTTCATTTGAAAATCGTTTAATTATTCACTACCTATACATCATAGTGTTTAATTATTTACCTATACGTCATATATAACGTTTAGTTATTTAATATTGCCTATAAGAGTCATATTCTCAAATAAGATACCTTTTTTTTTTAATTGGAAGTCAAAATGCTTCGAACAACACCTAGAGAAATATTAGATATTTAGAAAAGGCGAGTAGAAATTGTTTATATTTAAGTTTCTTCTCTTTGTGACTCATTTGAAATATTCAGCCGCATTATCGAAATAATATTCAAATTTAATTTCAAATAAAATATGCAGTAAAATATTAACAATGAATAAAAACAAATTTTGATGGATAGGAAATATATTATTATTATAAAGTGAATAAAAGATTATTTAAAGATAGCTGAATATTCGAGTTTTCTTCTTTTCAGATTGGGATCATATGATGTCGCTTTTGCGGGTTTTTTTTGGCTAAAACAATGAAATATATTCTCTTGTTAGAATGTCTCAAATGGAATAAATTTAAAAAATTCGTTTGATATCAATGGATTTGTTATTTGAACTTAAATTTGAGAAAATTTTCTTTCATTTTTTAATCTTTTATTTGTTTTCTTTTTCTTCTTCTTTTTTTTTTTCTCTATAGTACCACATCTTCATCGGCTTTAAGTGTTCTGTTTTTATAGGTGTTTATTTTGCTGCTAAACGAATAAACGAAAACCCGTTTTCTGAGAAAATTCAATTTGCAAGCTGGCGCGGACTCATATCACAAGAATACCTAAACGAAGCAAGGATTGGGAAACGATTCGAAAAGCATTCCAGTTCACTGACAAGTACATTTTTTGGGGAGGACATTTATGTGCATACCAATGCTAAAAAAGTCTCTATCGAATTCGACATGATTTACAACAACTGCGTTTTCCATCACTGCAACGCTTACTAATTCGAATCGACTGATGAAGATGCTAGTTCATGACTATCGTGAACACTTTAAAGATGCGCATTTTTGGGGAATTTATTTATTGAACAGTGACAATTCTTATGTGCCTAATTATATCATCTGAGACGTCTTCAAAATATGAAAATTCAGCCGATGAGCACCTAAACGAGAATCTTCGATCATATTCATGTTTTTAACCGAAGCATTTCTTCCACTCATAACTTCTTACCGTTCACTTCAGAATTGGACAATTATTGAGATGCTGGAGAAAGCTTACTTGTTGGGCATCAGTACGTTTAGAACCATATTGCCACACTGAACCTGCCGCGACAACCGAAGCACAGATCACTGCCAAATGCAGCGATAATGCGCTAACCATGAATGGGATTGATCGGAAAACATCCGCGAAGCAATAGTATACAACAGCGAGCAGGTACACCGTCATAGTTATTGCAAGTCCATGCCAAAGACGGCGAATACATGCCAAAAACGAAAGTAGGTAAAGAATATGTGAGAGGCTAATGATCGCACACATGTAATGTAGCTCACGTCGATGAAGCGCAGAAAGGTAGAGACCAATTGCTGCAAAGCTCTCGATCTCTAGAGGTGAACTCGAGCAAACAGTACATTCATAAACTCGTATGATGTGGTTTATTGTTTCCGGATACTAGAATTGTGAGTTTTATCGAGATTGCATAAGAAAACTTAACGCATACTCCAGAAACGATGATATTTCTGTTTTAGCTCAACAGTGCTGCCTGCTATATGAGGCCAAAAATACCGTTGACAATTAGCTGAAAGCATAAAATTGCATTTGTTTTTTCAAAAACTTGCCGATTGTAATAAACGATGAACAGGTGAGGTATTTCGTTTTCGGCTTCATTCGTAGTGCCATTGTTAGAACTGCAAGGGCAAGAACCGGAAGCACGAACATAAAAGGCGCCTCTCTTCTAAATCCATCTGTTTCAACGTATACTAATCCAGTTATGCCGCCATAGATGGCAAGCATTCGTGCTGGATTTGATACTGAGGAAATCAATGACATCTGCAATTCATCGACTTCAATAAGAATCTATATTCTCTTGAAACGAAGCATAGCTTAGAAGAGCGAACGACACGGAGATTGAATGAGGTAAATTGTTTCCAGCTCTTATTAGGAATGCTGATATATTAAAATGAAAATTCTACTCATTTTTATATTTGTGCTTATCGCAAGAAAAGAAGGCCAATGTTGTGCCGTTGAAAGCCGCGATAAGAAGCTTTCTTCATCCCTATTCAAGCATTCATTGACTGTGGACAATTTTTTGATCACAAGGCTAAGGGATTGCCAGGTATGTCTCAGACTTCCACATGCAATCACACCACCGTCATGACTGGAACGATTGCGTGCAAATTTTGGAGCAGTAAATGATATAAAGGAATGCACCGTTTCGAAAACGCTCAAAATCTTTGACGCAGAGGAATCAACCGCACATCCCCCACTTGTGAGATGAACTGTATTGCTTGTGGAAAGTCATGTTTCTTCAAAATTATCATGTCGTATGCATAAATTCTCTTTTTTTTGTATTAGCTTACCTAATTGGCCGCGAGTGGAATGTTTTTGGAAGTCAGAGAGATGCTAAAAATGAGAAATGCTAAAACATAGAAAATATTTAGAAAGCAGATATTGAAATTAGAGAGAAGTTTAGGATACATTAAATTCAAGTCGTAATTGTGCGAAACGTTGAGCACCTCTGATATGTGAGCATCGCAAGTGATGGATGCTCTAAGTGCATCTTTATGACGCAGTCTCATTTTTAAATAGTCACATTCGGCAATGCCGTCATAGACAGGAAAAAAAAAGGATGCACGCAGTGTTGAGAGATGCTTCCACAATGCAAGGCATCCTATATTTTCGCCTCATTCTGAACAAATAAAAAAAAAAGAAACCACGTTGCTTGTGCTTTGCTAACGATAGCAGACGCCATTTTTTTTTTTCTCACCCACATTGCACACAATGAACGTTTGCATTTTTTTATAGCGCATATTTTTCTTAACAATGAAATCATATGTTATTAGCATAAACATTTACCTATATGTTAATCAAAAAGATATCCGTTAAATAGGTAAAAATATTTCCTATATTCGTTTAACAGGTGAAAACATTCAAAACGTAAAACATTTTCTATTGACGAAAATCGAAAACGACAGCAGCCGTCAAGACCGAACTTTTTAACGCTGTCAGCATGTCTGCTCCCTGTAACATTTGAGTGCATTTCAAAGCCATTTGGAAGTGAATGTGAGACCGAATTGGGCACAAAACCATCCTATGCTATGCATTCTATGTGAACGAAATGCATGTAGACCTTTAAGTTTATTTCATTTGGTATAATCGGTAAATAGGTAAAACGGTAAATGAATTTTCCTTGCTAATTGATATATCGAATGGTTTTGGAGTTTCTTTAAATTAGCTGCCCATCGAGCAATCGAATATAACACACTAAATGAACTAGTGATATGATAGTGAAAAAGAAATATGTTACACCTGCGCCCTTGTACCGTGCTTTGGAGAGCTGAAGCACAGTTCGGGTACAATACAGATACTTTATAAAAAACGACGAAAATAGCGAGTACAATGTATCTTGTTATTTGCTGAACTTCGACAAATGAAATGAATAACCAGAATTTAGGCATCGGATATGGGAGATTTTTTTAATCATTTCAGTTCACATTTAACCACGTGCAAAATGAGTCATTTGTATTCTTACTTGGCGAATAATTCTGATGCCATATGCGAATATTTTTCTCATTTCTGCAAGCTTCGCTCTCTTGGAGAGTATCTTTCTAGACAGATGGAGATGGCAACAAATTTCGTATCGTCTGCTTCAGAATATAAGGCATCTTGCATAGCTTTTTTTTGTTGATGATAAGTGAAACCGACCGCTCAGGTGAGGCGAAGCGCAAAAAACTATATTGTGCCAATTTCGCTGGCACGTTTCTCCCCTTGTTTAGTATGCCACTTGACATAAAATAAAAATGTAACCGATTTACAGTGCAATTCAGATGTTTGCAATTTATTCTTGAAGTCGATTGATGTGTATGAAATATAGATCGCAGAGGGATGCATATTACAGCAACGAAATTTCTTCGTTCTAGCTTTAGTCATTTGCACGTCGAAAACATTAGACAACGGGAAAAGTATGGCACAAATAAAGAATAGCAGATACGCCACCATAACGTGATTCGCTGACGTAAGGTTACAGAGATGAACAAAAATATCGTGTTGAACCGAATTGCACGAAACATTTTCAATTGGCCACATAAAAAATTTATTGTTTTTGAAAGCGGACGCTTTGAAGTTTTCGACAGCAGCACACAAAACCTCCCACACTGAAATTCCCTCCTTTATTTCTACGCAAATTTGGTCGTTGATTCTCTATAATATTAGAGAGAATAGAATTGATGTATTCCATAAAAAAAGGACTTGATGACCTTATAAGTTAGTATTATCGTAGCATTGCAAATTATTAAATACTCTATGACCACTATTGGAAGAAAAACATTTCAAGAGAAAATTTTGGGATGAGACGAATTTTATGAATTCTTGCTCAAAAATATTTGAAGCAAACTAAGAAAATTTTGAAGGCAAACCCATATATTTTTGTTAAATCATTGCTAGCGTTACATTATCAGATAAGGCGATAAATCCCTTTTATTTTTGGATTATCTTTTACTGCTAATGTTGATGATTTGTTTTAGAAGAATATATCAAAGAAGCTGAGAAGAATGAATATTTTCATCAATTAAATGAAAGAAATTTATGTAACTCGTTTGCGGCTAGAAAAAAAAAACGAAGTAGAAAAATGCTGTGATCACATAAAGAACAACGCAAACAGTCGATAAACATGAACTCGATGAGATCCGCCATTGTGATCAGCAAATTTCAAAGTGCTAACCTGATCGCTGCATTTTATGAGCAAAATCTATCCTACTAAGAACAATCATTGCCATTAAGGATGTGAATAAAACTCTTATCACGTGAAACAAATCTACTTACCTAGGAAAACATACTCCGAGATGAAGGAAAGAAATCATCGGATAATTTCATATGAGATCAATATTGTGGTCAGAGCAAATATTTCCTTACGATGGCATAATTGCATCGATCATTTTGGTTCCATGCACTATGTGCAAAAAAAAAACATAAATTGAATTGTAACCTAGACTCTACCAGTTTTATATTTCTTCGAAAATGACCACCCAAAAATTAGAGCTTAAAATTTTCTATTTTGACTGATGAAAGAATTTTGCACAAATTGCATATACTAGAAGAAAGTAAGAGGGAAACTAACGAGAGAATATGATCGTGACTGACTATAATATTGTAACAAGATGAAGAATATATCTGAAGAGCTTCATTTTTCTTTCTAAGGTTTCAGTGGATATTGCAGCACAAATTAAGCAAGTGAATGGCTATTAAAATTCTTCTGAAAGTTTATAGAAAGATATTAAAGGGGCAATGCGATATACCGCTTCTTCTACAATGGCTATTTTTACAGATTATTTCGTCATCTTGTGGGAAATCAGCAACTAAGCTTTTCATATACAATTTGCACAAGGAATGCAACCACCGATCTTCATTTGTCTTAAAAAGTGCATCGTCTCAAAGATAACTTCCATATTGCTCTAAAAATTCAGTACTAACGTTACCTATGCGATAATAAAGGTGCACACAGAAGATGGCTTTCATCGAAGTGCTCACTGCACAAAAGCCAAGGAACAAGCCTACAGTTGGCTTTAGATAATGATACATAATCGAGATCAATCCAGAAATAGGTATGCCAGTCATTAAGTAAAGAACTCGATTAACCCTTAGGACAAGTATATAAACGGTTAGCTTATTACGAGCATTTGAACTATGACGCCAACTGAAGCGAACTGCTTCGAGAAGTATTACGAAATGCCGTGAACTCTTCTTTTTGTTGGACCACCTGCTACGCAAAAAGTATTGAAAGACATTCGAGCCACAAAGTGACTTCATTGAAATGATTTTAATTGCATAATTAACTTTTCGCTGATGGAAAATTCTCAAAAACCTATTATTGCTAACTGCACCACAATACGATAGAGAAAGGCTCCACTGTTTGAGTTCAAGGCCTTAAGTTGCCCAAATATTTGCATAATTGCCTAATCTTTCTATAATATTCCTTTCAACGATGTATTTTTGTATATTCCGTACTGTGGTCGCTTTCAATAGACTGAACTCAGGTCCACTGCAAATCCATCGATATCGCTCATGTCTCACCTTTTTAGAATATATAAAAGACAGTCTAGCGAAAATGCTAATGCAAGAAGTGCTTCTTTTTTTGCATTAATGAAAAAATTTGCTTCACGAAAATGTATGGGAAAATTCTAGTTATATTAGTACGCATTCATCTTCATGTATATCCATCTGGCTGGCAGTTTCAATTCGGATAATCTTGCAATTAGAATTGCAAAATTTACTGACTACAATCTGCGCTATTAGAGTGATCTCTAATTGCGTATTGGGATTAATCCATGAAATTTGAAAGTAATTACAAATATTTTTTAAAAAAGTGTCGCTATTTTATGCTTTTTGATGGTTGTTCCTTGAAACAAGTGAATTGCCATTGCTGATTTTCTAATTACAATTGTTGTCGAATCATTCTAATTTTTTTTTTCTAACTGCAACTAAACAAGGCACTTCATGATCCAATTTATTCCTTTTTTTCCATAAATATTAATGGATATTTACTTATTGAAAAAGAAAAAGCGACACGTTGACTGATGTATCGAATTGATAAGAAATAAAGCTAGATGAACTGAAAATTGCCGTTTCATTGAGTGAAATACTGTATTACATAAAACTTCAACTTTTTTTTATCTGGTGAAGTTTTAGTGCTGCAAAGATACCTTCTTCGAATGACTGGCACACATCAAATCATTGAACAAGGATGAATGTAACGATGTTTAAAGTATAGACTAGCCCAACTGCTGCATATAGACGAAGCAAATGCGTTCTCAAAATTATTTATGCCCGAAATGTGCGTTTTTATGTGTTCGAGGAGAGAACTTTCAGCGAAAATTGCGCCATCGATACCCACAAAAGTGGTTATTTCAAGTGAACTGGAAAATCAAATTTCGTCAAGTGCATCTCAAACAGCGCAAAAAAAATTTCTTCTCAAATCTATTCCTACTGAAATTTAATTTTACATCATCTAATATTTTTATTACTCTCATTGCTCACAATGGTTAATAAAGCTATTTTGAAAGCGGAACCAATTCATCGAATAAAGACTGCTGCGGAAAAGAGTTGGAAAAGATTGCCGATAAATATACGGAAATTTATCTTTAGCATATTCAACTACACAAATACACAATTAAGTTTTCTGAGGATAATTACCCGTTTGAAAGTAAACGGCGCGAGATCTTTGCTAAGATCGCTCAAAGTAGCATCCGTTTAAATGACGCCTCCATCAACGAACATTAAAAGCTTTGGCATATCGAGAAAGAAAAACAAGCTTATTTTTATTATTTAAAGCCATTTAATGTATGGAGCTTTCTAATTTATTTTGAGTATAGCAGTTTTGTCAAATCCCGAAAAATCGATTACTGACTCCAATCACAGTTCTCCAATACAATCATTAAAAAATTAGGGCACCTCAAAAAGCTGATAGATGCATTGTTGCGCCACTTGTTGCTTCAAAACAAGAACTCATATTTAACTCTCCTTTATGTCAGCATAATCATTTATTCACATGAACACCAAGCAATTACCGCATTCGGAAGAAGACGGTAATTGAAGACGAAATAGATGGATTATGTGAGAAAACTTTAAATGCGAAATTTGTTTCGAAAGACAACTAGCTGCTTCCACCACATCTGGCCGCCTTTTTTTCAACAGGTATTGGCTAAGCCGACTCAGTAAAGCGATTCGATAATAGCATTGTTGCCTATTTATATTGAAGAAAAACTCCCTCTAAACGCCATATCGCAGTCGATAAAACCAATAATTAGCATGACGTGTAAAGAAGACATTCGTTTTGGAGACCCCTCGATAGGAACGCAGTTTTTTAAAGTTGTGTAGCGATTTGGACAGCATTGTCCTCGAAAAGCTTCTCAGGCATCCTTGCCTTCTTCTCAGTTGCCAGCCCTTTCTCGCCTTCCCAATTCCTCCTTCTTTACTAGCAGTACTATTATATGTAATATTCTTTGATACAGTATCGCTTTATGATAAAAGACATTAAACTCTGACCTTTTATTCGAAAATACTGACATGAATGAAGCTGCTGGCAATGTTGATTAAAGGAAAAACGTGCGCGCATACCCGATATTTTAGAAGAACCTTTTCAAAGCACTCCATATTTACGGAAACTTGGCAGTAACGATCGTCAAAAGTTATAAAATTTCAGTTCCGCAAAAATAGAGACGAGAGAGGAACAAGTGAAGGATACTCTTCAAATAAAAAAAAGTAATAGAAGGTATCGTGCGTCTCTTTATTTATCACGAGGCAGCAAGACTTTAGCGAGGAGCACCTTCTCAATGCGGTCTCTAAAAAAACTCTTAGTCTCGCAGAATGATTAGGGGAAAAAATATTGCATAGCAATTGATCTGTGATATTTCTCGAAAAAAAAAGTGAAAAATAAATAGAGATTGACAGGATCATATTTACGAACAATCGCCATATCAGTGGAAGATGGATTGTGTTTTAAAAGTGTCAATGAGATTAAAATTCCCATTAATTTTGAATTTCAAACAATCTTTCAGAATTGGAAGAAAATTCCGCAACTCGCTGTGAGCTTTAATTGTTAAAAACCCCCTCTACATACACTTTGGCTGCGAAGTGGGTTAAAAATAATTCAAAAAAGAAACGATCAACGTTCAAATTAAAGAAGAAAATCTAGGCGGATACCACCATCGAATAAGCACATTCTAATAAACGCCATTTGTAATTGAAACTGTTGCGTTTAGTCAAAACCATTTCAGTTAAACTGCGTTCCTCGCTGATCGGTTATTCTGCCATGGACAATTCGAGCAGCTTATACTAAGCCATCGAGTTATCTCAGACGGAAAAAATCTGAACGTTTCAGGCTCATTCCATCGCCCGTGTTCGTTTTGCTTAATATGCAGCCACAGATATGTCAGTCTTAGATCGGATTTCGGCAACTGCTGGCCCATTCGTCAAAATTTCCGCAGTATACTATTGCTGTGGATCCATCTATTGTCTTATTGCTTCCATCTGTACAGATTAAAAACCGATATTTTAGAGAAGGGAAAATAAATACTTTGACTAGAAGCTCGAAAAGAAAGAAAAAGTAAAACTGAAGTAACATTACAAACAAAAAAAGATATCCTTTAAAATAAATAGTGATTTTAGGCCAAGGAATAAGAAAGAATTTTGAGCAAAATACAAAGTCTCAATTCAGAAAATCTTAAAAACCGATTAAGAGACACCAGCAAATAAAAGAGGGCAAAAAAAATTATCGACAAAAATGAGTTGGAGATGAGCAATAAGCATTAAAGCTATGAAATCAGCCAGAATTGCGATACAAATAAGCTAAGCTAATTGAGCGATAAAGTTTAAGTGTTTAAAAATTGATGTATGAATTCTTGCGGCCATACTCATCTTCATTTTAGTGATGAAACTATAAGATGTATTCATATTTGAATAGATCCGATGTTCGTGCACGAAATGATCATTTCTTCAATATAAATGACCGATACTAATAAAGGATCCCAGCAAGGTTTTAACAATCAATGATCAGTTTTAAAACGTGTATATATTTCACGCACATAGAGTGCCTATACTTTATTCTGAAGACGAGTGGATCAACTTAAGAATTGATTTACTAAATTAACCCAAGATATAAAAATATCGACCAAATAATTTCATAGCATGGATTTCAACAGTTTCTGCAAGAAGAAACTTTGAATTAGATAAGTACATAGACATATACTCGTAGATGAAAAAGTTCATATATAATACCGTAATATATTGTAAACGAAGATTAGCAGACGCTTATGTAAGATATGAAACGGAGCCTTCGGAAGGAATGTGGAAAATTTTCGCTTAAAAAAGTTCTTTTCGAAATGCACGCCACTAAAAGTTCACCGACGAGAATGTTTTTCCTTCAAAGCAATAAATAGCGCAACCCTTCCCATTCACGTTTTTCATCTATCGTTCGTAAAAAAGTGAATAATGAAATAATAGTGGAAAAAATTAACGCATATTTTATATATTTCAAGTTAATTAATGAAATCAACTTCAAGCAAAATTTTCCTCGTCGAAATTTCTACGGGATGCTAGAGTGAAGCGTTAATAATGTTGTGGGAAATTTGTACTAACAATCGAATTCTAACGGAAATTTTACGGAGCGATGAATATTAAAGAGCGTTGGCAAAATGCGGCGGTTGTCTAGACACATTCCAATGCTATGGGAGAATATGTGTGTAATCTGACGATCTATCTTCTATCGAAGTAATAGCTCTGAACATAAGTGCATGATTCAACGGATATCGGTTCAATCCAAAGGCGCCTAAAAATAATGTTACATTGACAAAAAGAAATAAATTCATATCAATATCTATTCAAGTAAATAGAAAAAAAAAAGAATTGAAAAGTGGATGTCAATAAAATTCTATGAACAAATTGCTATCATTGATTAAACGCGTAAAAATATCTAATTGGGAAATCATGTGATTGGGCGTTTGCTTCCCGCCTTGATAATCGATAAACAGAATCGATCGACTGTGTAACATTCGCGAATAGAAAAAAAAAAAATCCTACATTGATTTTTTTTTTTTTTGAAGTGACGAAAAAAGATTTGCATTTGCAGAAATAATTTAGAAATCTTTTCAAAGAAAATTTCTTATTGAATTAATAAAATATTTCTAAGTTAAAGTGATTCATCTAAAATGCTAATAAATGTTTCAAAGAAAAACTTAACGTTTAATCTATTAAAAATTTCTTTGGACAATAAAGTCAAATCATTTGAATTGTAAGAATTTTTATTTTTTATTTTTTATTTTTTATTTTTAGTAAAATCAACGGCCAAAAATTTTTTCAAATACGTCAAATGAGGCAGACATCAGTAAAAGCGAATGTTTCCACAAAGTAAATCGCAATCCTTTTTTTTTTTTGATTTCCGTTCTTTCCGACAGGCAAAACATCAAGTTTGCTGTGCTGTCAATGACGCTCTTTTCTAGTGTAATTAGGCGAAAGTGTCCAATTCAACAAGAGACGCTATGTTGGCATCCACGCAAAGCATTGCCTTCCTTCATACGTTAAAAGTAGTTTCGAAGTCATAGCACAAGTGGACATTCTCTTCAGCAGTCACCTATTGCCCTCCTCCAGGCGATCTCATCCAACGAGAGATCTGATCACGAATTCAGAGACCTCCAGAAACTGGCCGTAATTAGACGCCGAACAGTCACTGAATAAATTGAAAATTCCACGAAATTTGATGAAAAATCATAGATGGACGCCAAATGTTCAGTATTCTTTACCTTTTTCTCAATCAAGCTAAGAGTCGTTATCTGTGGATGAACAAAACAAGGTATGCCTACAAATTTCTTCGGTTAAATTTCAGTTCCTTCATGAAAAAATATCTCAAATTACAATGATATTCCTAACAACTCTAATACGATGCCAAATAAGGTGTAAAAAAATTCGACAGATGTAACGAAAATGGGCGAAGCGTTGATGAGTGTTTCGTACAAAACTCTGGCCGATATGTTTGTCCGCAATAAAACACTTGCAAAGATTATGAAGAGTTGACCTTTTCTTTCTATAATCAGTTATGAGAGAGTATGCTGCTGTATCATTTGCTTTGATAAATGGTTATAGAACCCCCTTAAAACCGCTATTTTTGAATTCTTTCTTACAAAACTGCTAACTTTTATGCACCTCAATGGCATTCAATTTAATCTATAATTCGTTGTTTGCATTTGTTTGAAACTTTTGATAGAAATGATATGATAGTCACAAGATGAAACACCTGAGCATAAATCAAAGCATTCTAGCCAGTTTAAAATTGAGAAAACGAGAGTAAATCCTAAAGAATGCGATATGCTTTCATTAATCAGCGAGAGCGTTTCTGCAGTTTCTAAATATAAGTCGATTTCTTGCAGCAGCTTTTATGCAGTCTACCTTAGACCATAGCTAAATACTCTAATCTATCGAGTTGAACAGCCTCAAGCTGGTATGATGGAGACTAACAAATTTTTGAACAATTAATTCCCCCTTGCAGAAAAAAAATTCGAACTAGGATCAACTACAATTAAAAAGTGCATCCTCGTGGTATTGATAACTGGTGGGCTAACTCGTTGATGGAAAGACATATTGAAGACTGATATTCATGTTTTGAAGCGTTGCTTTGCATGGATAACGCGCTGCAGTCTATTAGCTGCAGTGGATATCTCCAAGTGAATCCATTCATCAAACTTTAATACAACAAAATACGATTCATTTTGTCTCAAAAGAGCTCATGAAAATGAAATAAAAACAATGAGGCTTCACGCTTCAAAGTGGATTGTTCATTTTAGTGGCCAAAACTCGATAGCTAATGCTGCTTTACTTTGTACTGCACTATTTTCGCATACTGATTATGTATGTGTTATCGATATACGTATTAACAGGTTTTTTTTAGAAAGAAGCTCTCATAGTATACGTAGGTAATATCGTGGAAATTCAAACTGATATAATTCTAAAAAATTTTCCACAAATTATTTCTCAATGCGAGGTGAGTATCTGGGGAATCACAATTCACTGTAAGCGGCAAAAAATAATGGTGAAACTCTGGAAAATAATTGCATAAAAATATGCACAAGCACGTAGATGATACTTGAACTTACAGTGACTGCAAGAGGATTGCAACTTCTTGCATTGATTCATCCCCTTCGATATTACATATCAACTACGCGAAACGTTTATGACATGAAAAAAAAAAAAACACTTGAACTTAGAAAAAGAGCAGAGAAGAAAGTTGAGAGCGAGGTGCCGTTTAGTGCAAACAAACTCTAAGGTGAAGCAGTGAGGATTGCCTCAGCATCTTTACAATAACGCATGCCATTTAAAAAAAGCGGTTATCACAATTTTAGAGCTGCAGTTTTAAAATTACTAAAATAATTAAAAATTGAAAGCATTGAAAAAAAGCGATCAATCATATCTCATGATGTCTTTTAAGCTTTCGATTGTGTAAACTTTCGAATGCAATATGTCCAAGTTAGTCATATTAGCCTCTCCAGTTGCCGAATTACGTATGCCTTCAGTTCGGGCTTCATGCTTTACTTCCTCATATTTTCTTAGTTCAAATGAGAGAAAAAAACACTATCACTCGTGATGATAGGACTTTTCCATCACGCTATGATTGTGCAATCAAAGAAAACATTTTCATGGCACACAAATCAGCCTCAATTAAGGATAGTTGCAGCCCAAAGGTCTTTGTTGTACCCGGGCAAAGCGTTTTTGGACAGAAGATTACTTACTGACGTTGTGCCACGATGCCTATGAGTGACATCATAGCTGTTATATTGGCAAATCATATCATAAAATAATAAACTCGCTGCACTAAAAGCCAAATCTACTGTTGCAAAAAGTGATGTAAATTCGGCGTTACGATTTTAGTCGACGTTCATATTTGGAGTTTGGGCCGCACAAAGATAAAACATTACAACCTGAAGACTTTTGGGATGGAAGTGCTTAACAGAATCACTCGAAATACAATGTAAGTAATATTATCGACAATATTTCTCGTCAAGATAGCGAGATATCGCTACTCCAGTGCCACGACTTCTTTCATTTTTATTCAAATGCTGTGCGGAAATGGATTCGTGTAAGTTGCCTAAATGTGGCAACACGATGCCACTGTCTAGGAAGCTGAACTAATAGCGCAATGAAATGGACTAGAAGTCATAGTGAAATAAATCTGAAGGCATAGATTATTCCGGTACAACTTAATATATTCATCAGCAAGTCAATCATGATCATATCTATGGCGAAAAGTGCACGAGTAATGACGCTAACAAATTACGCAATGAAATGCCAAGATTCGTGCTTCGCTTAAGTTTATTGCTAACAAATTTGCTTAAAAAAGAGTTATGAAGTTTATTGCCCACTAAATGTACTAAATGAATTATTAAAACTTCACTTTGCGAAGCAGCAAATAGAAAATTTTTTAACGATCAATTAAGTGCCTCGAAAATTAATCAAGTTTAAAAATGCGATCAAAGAAATCGAAATTTGCGCTTTTCAGCGTTTTCCGCGATCATCGAATTTTTAGTTCAACGCTATATTCGAAGTTTTTTTTTTTCACCGGTAAAAGTAGTACAAAAATGCAAAAATTGAGTGATATATTTTGATAGCGATATCTAAATTGCGTTTATCAAAAATTTTACTTCCTAATCCATATCGCCCTACTACTACTTAAGTTATATATTTCATTTACATTTCATAGTATATGTACGAATTCAGATCGGCAATCATAGACGGTTGAAATGAACATATAAGAAACTCTTTAAAAAAATATTTCGAATAAAAGATGGATTTTATGAGAATTCTATAAAGTACTGCAGCATCAATTTCTAATCCATAGCCATTTCAGAGACCTGCAAGTCTTTTTTCACCTTTTTTTCCCTCCTCAAAAAAAGAGAGTCTTGAATATAAATCGAGTTTTCCAAAGTTATTTGTTATTCAGCTTACATCGTATTTCCTATTTGCGTATACTTACGTCGAGATGTATACTAATATAAAACAACTTTCTTTTAAATGAAGGATGCTTGCCCTTCTCATACACTTAAAACGAGTAAACAATAAATGCATAATTGATCATTGCTTCTGATTTAAAAAAAAAAAAAAAAAGAAGTTTCAAACGAAACGATGAAATTCAACGGAAAATATTTTCGTTTTAGAAAGTCGGATGTCATGGCAAATGAAAAAAAAAAGAATGTGAATCACATTCTTGCATTAAAATAAGAGTGATTCTTTTGAGAGAGTACTGCTGCAATGGACTTTGCTCACAAACAAAATAACAACATTCGAATTTCATAGTTATTACGTTTTTTTTTAAACATTTTACTCCTCAATTTTTTCATGAAAAACATTGAAACATCAAATAGGAATAAACGAGATCGGCGATAAGGGCTAATTTGACTAGAGCGAAACAAGCAACCCACATAGACAGTAGAATGAAATATTGGCGAACAAGTGATCGGTCAGTGATCATGAAGCTAGATTTGAAAGAAAAGATCCACGAAAATAAAAATAAATTAGCTATTGTCATTAGCTATAAAAAATAAATTAGCTCTTAGTATGATGAGTGGATATGCACATATCTCGTCAATACTTGTTTTACCTTTTCTCAAACTATTGCACTTAAAAAACAAACAGCCAACAACGATATAATGTGTCTTGTTTTGATTCAATATAAAAATATCACTATTCAAATGGCTGATATTATTACAATAAAAGATCAATTCAAAAGAATTAATGTAGACAGTTAATTATAAAAACTATTAGGTATAACCCTATCGGACGGTAATCAATGTTATTTCGTCCAAAGTTTATTTGCATAGTGATGATTGATATCCTGCAAGTTATAATGCACTATCAATGCTTCATCAACGATTATATCAGTTCTTAAACGAGTTCCTCAACGCCTTTAATCAATGGCAAATCAAAAAACATTAGTGCCGCGATATATATGACGTTAATAGTGTCATGTTTCACAAACAATTATTATCTAGTAAATAGTAATAAAAGCCCTTCATTGAATATCCTTGAAAACTGAATATCCTAGAACCGGGAAAAAAAAACAAAAACCTCTTATCCCTCGTGTGGAACGCAAGCGATTTTAGCAGCCTCTTATTTTCACTATTAACGACATCTCCACCACGATCATCTACAATCCTTTTCAACTCTTCTCTCTGAGAAGTGAACAGCTCAGTTACCACCATTCACTGCGCATCATGCTGAACTATGTCGATTACATTATGTTGAAACAATAGAGTTGTATAGAAAAAATTGAATAAATTCGACTCTACGAAAAGTATATGAGATAGAAACGGCCAACAGGTATGAAAAAAGTGAGTAAAGCAAAAAACATACTCCTTGAAAGAGAAAAAATAAAAAATAACAACGTAATTTAACAGTTATAATGCGCACGATGTTGTGATCTCCTATAGCAATCTTCAAACTGGATTATTACCACCGGAAAGAGTAATAATTACTTAAGGGTGCCTACAAATTTGCATTCATTTTGGAAGCAATTTAGCTTCGATTCTACATCAATCGGATTTGAAAACGAATGCAAAATTGCGCAGAAGAGCTTGCAAGATGTTCAAATCCTGCACTACTCTCATCTGAGCAACTAATTTCATAGGTCGGTGATAAATGAAAAAACACACGCAATAAGCAACTCTTATTTCAAGCGAATTGAGCACCTCGACATATTTTCTGGTGAAGATGTGTTTGCTATCCGATAGATGAGAAGTGCTTGTAAACTCTACGACGTATTTTGTGCACCTTTTTTTTCATAACTTCTTTCAAGCTTGATGGATCAAACTGAAGGTGGCCGTGCTGTGGAATTCGGTCTAGACGAGCACTTTGCTAAAGAAAAATTCACTACTTCGCTGCAGTAATTTCTTCGTTGAAATTATCGAAGTAACAACGACGAGCTTATTCGCAGAAGTAGGGAGCAACACTTTGAAAATCCTTGAAAACTTCTAAAATATGGAGAGAATTTTTTTGATTTTTGCGTATCTAGCTAATGTTGAAGTGAACGTTGAAAGGAAATAGAACTATGTTGAGTTTCTGATTGAGTCTTTTGTACGATTGGGACCCGATTATATTTCTTTGTTTGTAACTCGTCTAATGGCAGTAGCGAGGCTTTTAATTCTATGTGGATAATGACTAAGGCGATCAAGAAAGTTATAGCAAAAAAGTTATCCTAACTTAATCATAATCTCGTTGACCGCTTGATGGTCCCCTCAAGGAAATTTCGGCGCTTACTAAGCGCAGTCCTGTTTCATTAAGAGAGATGGATAAATGAAAGAACAGCACACTAATCGGATATGGAAAAAAGTCATTTACTACGACAACTCGTAACCCTTTTAGGTTTATAACCTCAATATTAAACCTAATACGGTTCCATTGTTACAGTGACCGTATAAACTTAGATCAGTTACTGATAGATTGTTAATGATTCAATCGACGAAGCTTTTGTGGTTCCAGCACATTTGAACGAAAGGTCATTCAACTTGATGTGTGGGTAACTGAAGTGGTCTCCCACTATGATTGTTTCGTCGTTTGGAGAAGTAACCGAAGATAATCACCGAGCAATTTAATAATGTATAACAGACCAATGTAGAACCGGTAGGTGCGTACGAGCGAAATCCGTTGGGCAGCAGAAGTTAAGGAGATAATCAGAAACTGAAAGTAGCTGGAGAGAGTGGGGGAAACGGATTACTTATATAGAGACGACAACCAGACGACTGTCGCAGTCAATCCAAGACTCCGAACTATAAACTGCCTTCAGCGTATAATGATCAACAAAAAACGGTGAGGTCGTTTACTTTTTTCCTATTGAGCGAGCAATAATTAGAGCACAAGGAATTCGGTGAGGATTTCTCGGAGAGAAAGAAGGGCTGCGCGGAGACAAGAGAATGACATGGTCGTTGTGTTGGGATCGGTGAGCTGTCCTCAGGAATGGAGGAGGCCAGATGAGGATTAGCTCGATCGAGTGTGACAACTGTTAAGTACAAATAGTCTAGCGAGGAGCCTTTGCCCAACGAAGATGTGACAGAATGCACCATGTTCACCTGTGCGTTAAGTTTATCTGCTTGTTAGGGCCAGTTATGGTCCTCAATCGACTCATGCTCAGAATAGTCCCTATGAACATAATATTGAGGTAGAGTCGTTACCTTCGACTATTTACTGAAGCAAATAAAAAACAAGAATACTCCCGCAAGTGTTGGAAGCGTGAGACAACCTTAAGTAGTCGAGTTCTGCTGGGAACGACATCGTAGCTCGATGACGATGAGTCGATGTGATCATACTGCAGGGCCTCGAGAAGATTAGGAATCCTGCTTAATGCACTGCTTCAGCAACAATCGAGAAATCGGCTTCCGCAATCGTCACCTTTGAGGACTCATGTAGTACTCTCACGAAGTCGCGATTCTAGCGTTTTCCTGCAGCATAGCAGCGTCGGGATGCGCTAATGGTGCAGCCGTTTAACACAAAGCCGATCTGGAGTTGGGCGAACAGCGTTGAGCGAAATCGCTCAAGCCAGAAAAGTTGTGGTGGCAATACGACGGCCCATTTTCGATAGAGGCTGTTCGTTTTGAGATAGGAGAGGGGCTTGCACATTAACAAGTAAGTGGAACGAGAAACTGGGCTTGTTAGCCATGACAGTAATACGCATAAGTGTGTATCTCTACACAGATATACTGTATATATTTGTAGGTGTATAATAATATATATATATATATATATATATATATATATATATATATATATATATATATATATATATATATATATATATATATATTCTTGACGTCGAGGCTTACGAAAGTTGTTGGCAAGACAGAAGGCCGAGTGCAAGCGTAGCTGTTGAAAGAATCTTTTGAGCTCATAAAAAGTAAAAGGCCACCAACAGTCGCATGGCATTTTCATCGTTGTATCGATGACGTGTGCGTGAATAGGTGCTAAAAAATGCTGTTTTCCCGGTCGGTGAAATCGGATCGATATGCGGCTACGTGCAAATACTAATCATGCGTGATTCAGCACCTGCCCACTGAAGTATTTATTCCTCAGCGTCATTCAACGCATCGGATATTTTAAGAGCTATCACGTAATCGAAAAGCACTCTTAGATAAACAGGACTGCCACTGAGCATGAGCAGAGTTATGTGCGATTGCGGCTCCGAGCACACTGCTAAATATAACCTATGCTCCACAAGTGCTCCAATTTGAGTCTTTAAAAAGTTTGAGATTCCATAACATTTCACTCTCATACTCGCTAATCTCGCCACTGCAGGTCCTAGATGTTGACTAAGCGCATATGCATTAGAACATTAAGGAGAGGATGCCTACTGATTAGCTGAGATACAAGATTTTAATTCAGTCATCACACCTGTCGCTTTCCAAAATATACAAGAATGTCGAAAGCACATAATGAACCTATAATTTTACAAATCCTCACCTATAAAGTTTGTTAATTGCACTCAACAATATGCAAACGAAACTAATTTGAAAAATATGGCGATATCTTTAAGTATCAGTAAGTTAGACAGGAGATGAAAGATAAAAGATAACGAATTTAAGATGAGAAGTTAGGACGGATTTGAGATAAGAGGTGATCTTGTTAGATAGATTATCAAGTAATAGAGATTTTATTGCATCAAAAATTGAAAATGTTGAACGGAAATATGTAAATAAACAACCGCGCAAACATGAAGCTACATAATCCACAAGTGCAAACAGTTTATTCGTTGAGACGATGAGAACTCTATTGATAATTACGGAATGAATATAAAACAATTTTATTCCTGTTCGTATTTAGTCAATTCTTTAGCTGATTTCAAAGATATTGTTGACTTTGCTGGTGAAAATTTAGCAAAGCATAGTTCATTCATTGAATACATTGAAACGCTTTTATGAAACAAATGAAAACAAGCAGCTGTCATCGAGATGGCAGCATATATAGAGCTCGGTTGCATTCTCTCCCAATGTGTTTTATTCAACAATCGCTTTTGGTATATCAAAGTTTTCAACAAGTCAGCTAGATCAGGAAGCGCGTCCCTTATGAGTTATAGACGTATCGCTTAACAATGCATTTTTATGAGAACAATCGTAGTTTGTTTAGATACAGAGAAGGAGTCGCACCGGTTTTAGAGTTTCTAGCCGGAAGTGTTACTGGAGTTCGCCCACAGAATGAAGCGTGCTATGACGCTGTTTAGGCTGCAAATTTTTCGTATTGAACTGTGACTAGAGATGGTCTTCTTTAGAGATCTCTTATGGTGCGGGTCTCAACTCCACGTTCTACACATAGCGAGGGGAGGAATGTGGAGCACTCTTCGTGCTTCAAATATATCCACCTTTCCTGACAGGAGATAAGAAATAATCCAGGAACATGAGATTATTTCCTGGCATTCTCATCCAGCATTAGCAGCTAGGATGCGCTACATTCGAGCGTGCAGTAGCATACCGCGGCCTTTTATATCAACGCGTAAATTATTATTCGCTCTTTTAGAGTACATTTTTAAATCAAACAAGCTTTTTCCTTCAAAATGGTAGTTACATTAAATGACACAAAATTTGCTTGAAAAATGATCGAATGAAATTATTAAAGATTCTTAATGGTGAAGATGGATGTTTAAAGGTGTCTGGACATCAGCTATCACAAACCTTCGTTTATTCGATCATTGTTTTCGAAAAAACGGTGGGCGAAATTCCCATACGATTTTTCCAAATTCCCAGGAAGGGAACTAGGAAAGCGAACGAAAGCATCATTATGATTCACTGTCTATGATTATCAGCCAGGGCGGAAAACATTTAAATCATTATGTCATCGATTGACTACAGTCAAATAATTGTGTTAAAACTCGACTTTACAGATGGGATTCTTCAAGAGGAGCAATGAGGTTCAAAAAATTCTTTCATTGCCCAAGGTATAGGAACAGCACTTCATTTATCAATGATTTGATACCTACGCCATTTTCGATTCTCCAAGCAACTCCCAAAAATGGGCAGGTTCGAACAGAACGTACTATCTTAGCGGATGAAAAGTAAGAGAAAAAATTGGTGAATTTTTGGTCGAGTTCATAAATAAATAGTTTGAAGATCATTGCAACGTCTAAATAAAGATGCATGAATGCAAACGATTCAAGTTGCGATAGAGGGAGTCCTTCTAAATGCTTATGATGGGATTTCCGAACCTCGGGTATTGAAAGTTCTCGAGATCAGACTTGTCCCTTCCCCCCTCCTCCCTCCCCATCTCTGGTGGTCTCCAATTTTCAAGAGAAGTTTTTCGCTACGACTTATTCTGCTTTTTCTTCAACCTAATCAAAGCCTTCCTCTGAATATATTCTACTTTCAACATAATTAATCGCTGCATCCAATTTTATTTCATTTCTTTTTTCAACATTATTTTCCTTAGTTCTGTTTTCTAAACCAATTGTTATTTAATGTTTTTGAGAGTTATGAGCATAACACACACCTCAAGATCACGTTATGTTATGATTTTTTGGAGTGTAAAATTTGTTCACTAGTGTAACAGTGAAATGTCATGTGGAATTTGTGTCTCGTGCGTTAGGCAATTGCGTCACAAGATAGTCCATCCAACAGCTTAGAAAGTTATGTTAAATAACATATTCTAGAAACTCATGCGGAATTTGCATATTAAGTAGCCGTTCCGTTTATTACCGAGTATAAATCTCACAAAATTTCTTACCTTTTACACATGGTTGTGGCTGTGAATTGCTTTCTTCGCATGCATTTCTTCTTAGGGGTATTAATAGCACGTGTTCTGACAAGCGAACTTCGACACACAGGTGTACGAGCGCTCTCTGCTGTGCTACTTCCTGAAGAGCAACAATAAGTGAAGGTGTTAACGTCGTGTAATACGAAAAGTAGATGTTCTGAAGCTTATGCTCATCATTTCGTGCTTTTAATGCTCGTCCTTAGCTTATCTTTTGTAACATTTTATTTACTAAAAGAAACTTGAGAAACCGACCAATAAAAATCGACTAAGCGTTGATGTCGTTTTTCGAAATAAGGTTCACACCGGAATGACAAAATTTTTCCTTTAAAGACGACATCAAAGGTTGAAGCCATTTACAGATACAGGTATCAATTACCTTCTATTCTACTTTAATGGAAGGGTGTCGTTCGTAAATCACGCGTACTTCCCACTTAACAATTATCGTCAACAGCAAAAACTGCTCACAAAAAAGATGGTTGCGCGAGTCGTGCACATTTACGCCATTCGCTAGTTGTTGCCATAACGTCTCGCATCAACTCTAAGAAGCGTTCTTTCGTTTGTACTTTTTGATCTGTATGAAACGAACTTGACTTGCCGACTTTAAATCGTCGTCACCGATGACTTTTATGGAGGATTTTCTGGAAATTGGTTTTTTTTTTGAAAACTTTCTCGACTTACTGGCTAAAATTCGAAGGAGGTAGAGGCTAGAAAAATATTCGAAGGATGAGATGCGACCGACTTCGATTATCTTATCGGCCTGCTATTAGAATAGAGGAAACCGTGGCCCGGCCACGTAACTCTATGGCGCTGGGCCTTGCAGCAGAACATCCTGTCCCTTTGCTGGTTCGCTGAGTTCACGAGTCCCGCTTTTCAAAACAAAGGAAAAGAGAAAAAACCTTTTATGGTGTGGAGATTACGACATACAAACAGCGAACTTTAAAAAGTGAGAGATGAAACTCTTCAAGCGAACCCCTACCCCTCCCCCCCCCCCTCGCCTCCCACAGTATTTGTCGCACCATTATTACTACTAGATGCAGGTGGACTGTTCGTTGCGAAGAGTCATGTAACTCGCAGCGGGATCCACTGAATTTTAAACAGATCATTCGAGACGTAAAAGTGAATAATGCGTTAGTGGATTGGCCAAACCTAAATAGGTGGGAATGCGCAAAATTAGATGGAAGTGACCTGAAGGTTAGAAAAGTTCTCCAAGATTGCTTTTTCATTTCCTATGGCCAACTAGACATCTTCAATTTAACACGAGCACATCGAAGATTTTTCTTGTTTTTGAGCCTCCTCTGTTTTCCCTCGTTTTCCCTTGTCCCTTGTCACACATAATTCCACATTTCGTAGATCTAATTAGGAGAATAAGAAGTTCAACATTTCGAGGACTGTTGCAGCTATCTATCGTGTAATCTGTAGCACGTCTCGTGGGATTTTGTCTATCGTAGAGCTACTCTCTTCAGGCAAGAAAATTTTTTCACGCTTTTGAAAGGGCTGCCTCTGTGATAGGCGCAACTGAATAGATGTACTATGTTGGGCATCAGATTTTGAGAATCTCCCAAGTTTAAAATGCCTTCTAATCGAATCACAATGAATCTCCCTTCAAGGATGCTTATCCAGTCCATAATTAGTGGTGCGATTGTATGATAAAATGGTAGAGTGGGGGCAATTAATTATTTATTAACCACAGAGGCAAATTTAAAAATTCTGTCATTCTTCATACCACCGAACCTCTCCATTAGTGGTTCCCGTAGACCACCTTTGAAAGTGAAGTGGTTCCGTCGAGTCGTATCGCCACGAATACGACAAGGCGTTGTGAATAGAAAATCGATCGGATGTGCAGCAGTGTGCGTGCACTCTTCTGCAACTGAATCAATATGCTTTTGAGTGCGATTTTTTTTCTCTACGAAAAATCGACAAGTGCAATGGCCTTGAGCGCTTAATTTACCACTTGATGGATCTATACATGAAGAGGGAAATTATGCAAAAATTCTATAAAATAATGCTATTAGCCATTTTTGAATATTAGTTAGTCTTGTTTACGCTTAGCAATAAACCTACCCACAGGTGCAACTTTTAGTCACTTGCCAATAATTGTGTATTTTTTTACAGGTGGAACGCTAAACAGCATATTTTTCCGGAGCTGCTCCATTTCTGTAATTTCCTAACCAAAAAATCTCTTTTCATGGTGCATTTTAAAGGAGTTTTTCAGCATGAGACGAATCCAACCCGTTAAGAGCAAGAAATAAAGTTGAGTCGCCTCTCACGAAAACTGAGACAACCGCGCACAACTAATTTGCAAGCCTCAAGACCTTTCTCTCGCGTTCACGGCAAAATTTTTTTTCACGCGAATAAAAATGTGCGCAAGTTTGAACAGACGTTTCACATTACCAGACCGCTGTGTTTTCAAAAAGACCTTCATTCGTTTAGATAGTTGAGTGGTTCACTTTTGCAGTTCCGCCCTTCAAGTCAGCCGACTGCACAGATAGATTCCAATACAATCTTGGTGATTGGAAGAGATCAACGAGCAGGTGTATTGTTTGTTGAAATACGATGCGCATAGGTATGCCTCCTCCCGTAGTGTTTCCTTTCCAAGACATATTGCGAAAACCTCGAAGAAAACGGTGGAGACTGTTAATTAATAGCAATAAGGAAACTATTTACAGATTTCGAACGAGATGAGCGGTTCTGCACGTACTGCAGCGAATATTTTGGGTACATCGCTAAATTTCCCAACATCGAGACGTGTCGTGTGTAATCGTTTTTTGAAGGCAGCTCTTACGGAGCGAGTCGCCACTTGGGAACCGAAGAATCCATTGTCAAATGGGATCCCCACAGATTCGATATTTAATTTATACGAAAAGTGGGGACATGGTGGCTTTGGGATGATTCTTACCGGCAACGTTATGGTCGACAGATATAATCTCGAATCTGCAGGTAATATGATCATCGCAAAAGAGATCGATTCTCATGAAAGGCTTCAAGCGTTTAAACGCCTCGCAACCGCGATGAAGTCAGACGGTGCTCTTGCTGTGGCGCAGCTTGGTCATGCGGGTAGACAGACACCAATCACCGTTAATCCACATCCTTTCTCGGCTTCCGATGTACAATTGAAAGTGATCAGAAGAGCAACCGGTTTCGGTATTCCTATTCCACTCAGCATCGAGCAAATTAAAACTGAGGTTGCAACTCTTTTTTCGAATATTTTATGCCGATTTGCTGCAATATGAAATTTACATATAATGCTTTTTTTCAGTTTCGCTTGAACGTCTTTCAATGCATTTCGCAGCATTGCAGTGCCATTGAAATCAATATACGGTAATAGCAAAGAATTGCAGCATTCTAAATGCTCATCAACTGTGTATTGTGCTTCCTAGTGGTCATTGACTACTCTTCTGCTTAAATTCGGTCACACATTTCTCGAGCAATATCAATTCAACTATTAAAAAGTGATGCATTTCTGGTCAAAAAATTTCTCGCATTTCATTTAATCGTAAAGATCGTTCAAATAATAATAATAATCAACTTGTCAAAAACACAGCCCCATGAAATAATAATCTTTTTATTGCGAATTAAAACCAAACACTATAGTGCAGATTTAGGCGTTAAATAAAAAGTTTTTATTGAAAATTTATATTGAGATAAAATTTTCCAAAGTCTTAAAGAAAATTTTCAAAAGTTTATTGGAACTTGAGATATTTTATGGAGTTTTTTTTAATACAAAAACTGATTTTCCAGAAAGTTATTTTTTCAAATCCGGAAGTTTTGAATAGCAAAGAATTACATTTGTTCGCTGATGAAACAACCCGAGTTTTAATGGCTATAGAACCATACTTCTGAACATTTGCTTCTGAGAGAGACAAACATCCTCTCAATCAAATAATTAATGCACGAAGATATTCAAATGTGGTGATAGGGAATTACATAATGAATCTGACGCACGTCGTACAACATGAGATTTTCCCTGTCAATCAGCAACTACAATAATTAGAAACGACGTGTTTCCCGCTTATGTCTGGTTCTCTCTTTACTTCCGCCTTTCTTGCTTCAAAAAAAAAATCCATCTTAAACGTCTTTAGAAAATCCGATTCAGTTCCGGGAAAATTTTCGGGACTCAGGGAAGGGAGTCCCTGTTTAACGATATTTAGGCCAGGTTTTTGGAATCCTGAGGTAGTCGATGATCAGAACTAGTGGAAATTGAAGTATTAAAAGTTATGATATTAAGTACAGTCATGTTTAATATTAAGTACATGTTTAACGATATTAAAAAGAAAGTACAGTCATGATAACACGGCTACATCACGAAAGAGCTTCCCGAAAATAATATAAGGGATTCTTTTGATTGCTCCAATGACGAGACTTCTAAAGCATAAATCGCTGAATGACAGAATTTTCTGTGGTTTTCTATTGAATGATCGTTGAAATTTTATTCGTATTATTATAAAAAGCTTTTTCATTTGTTTTATTGCTATTGCAGGTGGTCGATAGGTTTGCATATGCAGCGGGTTACTGCGAGAAAGCTGGCTTCGACGGCATTGAAGTACATGCAGCCCACGGTTATCTCATCTCACAGTTTATCTCACCGACAACGAATAAACGGACCGACAAATATGGAGGCTCCCCAGAAAATCGCGCACGTATTCTTCTAGAAATCTACGAGGCTATTCGACAAGAGGTCACCAAAAATTTCATTGTTGGCGTTAAAATGAATTCTGCTGAATTTCAAAAAGATGGACTTCAGGTAGAAGATGCTGTGAGGATCTGTAAACTCTTGGATGAAATTGGTTTCGATTTCATAGAGCTGTCCGGGGGAACGATGGAGCTACCAGCCTTCTCACATATGCGAGAATCGACGAGGGCGAGAGAAGCGTTCTTTTTGGATTTCGCCGATGAAATTATGAAACAAGTGAAGAAAAGTATTATCTACGTTACGGGCGGCTTCCGTACCGCACAAGCCATGGCCAGTGCGGTCGAAAACGGTTCCACTCATGGTGTCGGACTGGGAAGACCGATCACTCAAGAGCCGGACTTGCCAAAGAAGATCCTCGCTGGTTTACGGTCAGGTGCCAAGGAGAGCCTTCTCGACGAGCATGACTACGCCCTCACAAATATGGCCAGCAATACGCAAATGGCGCAAGCAGGTTACTCACGGTTACGAGTTGATCCTTGTGAGCATGTCATGGACCTCAGCGATGAAACAACCGTTGAAAAGTACAAGGCCGCCGTCAAAGAGTACATTAAACAAATAGCAGAGAAGGCACGCAACGGTGAACCGATATACGGCGTTCTTGAATATGGTATCAAGCGATCATAGTGAGCGTCGATCACAGCGATAACGCCAATGATTTCCGATGGAAGTGACATACGACTATGAGGCACTATGAGGAGTCTTTATTCACTTTCACAAATGTGCATTTGCAAACGCACCATGACGACGTCGTGTCCATGCGTAATTTTGCTATCATCTACGTTGCAATTTCCACTCAATAGCCACTGAAGATGCAATCACGGATTTGTTATTTTGATGGTCTCATCCTCATGCCATGTTCCGGATTGATCCACTGGTTTCGAAGGGAGGAAATTTGCGTATGCAAGAGACATTTATTGGTTGAGTCGCAAAAGTCTTTTAGTAGATTTGCGTTAGTGGTCGATTCTGTTAAAGCTTATGTGCCTTATTGTGCATTTTTATATTTTATAAAATAGCTTTTCTGAATGATTGAATTGCATGGACGTATAACGTTGCAATTCCACCTGCGCGGATTTCTACTTGTTTTTGTTGAACCTTCACAAACATGAAATTTATTAGATAATTGTTGATCGTTTTTGAGCGAGTTATTTTAACTGAATGTGAAAGATGCTGAATGATGTTTTATAGAAATGTCGACTTCCGTCTTCCTTGAGAGTAACGATGACCTCATATTTCGAAAAGTGATATGATCTGAAGTATAAAAAGTAAACACAATCCAAATCTATACCGACGGCTGTCCTTCTTCCGGCCAGATCCAAAAACGGACTGAACTTATGTTGGACGTTATTTGTTCCCATCAATTCCATTGCTATCCATATGATGAAGTAAGATGCTAGCCGCTGATGCAGTTTTTATCTGGTAAACACACTATTATTGTTTTATCGCAGACGTTCTTCGTAATATGGGATGGTTTTCAAGAGTAAGATGACCAGGTGTTATTGACAACTCCTACGATGAACTCACCAACAATGAATGACATTTGAAACTTGCAAATTTGCATAAAAGGGAACATAGGTCGTAAGTAATTGCGTTGAATAACTTTCTTTATTTCTAAATGTTTAGTCGCAGGTAAATCTGACAGCCATGTATTTTTCTGTTCGATGATTGTAGTTAGAAGACACTTTTCAGAGGTAGATAACAAAAATGTTAATATTAGTATCTAGATTATGGGCACGGGTTCTTGTTTCATCGTCTGTTCATAGCTGACTATTTGAAAGGGAATTGCATGAAAAACTTTTTCGCAGCCAAAAAACATTACCATGCCAATTTTTTGTATATCTTGCATTTTATCATCATACTCTTTGTTGTTTTACTCTCATCTAGAATATTTCAACACAGCTACTAAGCAAAAAGAGCTTTTATTCTTGTGAAAACACTTCGTTTTCTTTGAGTTTTTCTTCCATCTTACTTCCTGTAAATAATATGAGTAGTGAATTTTATAAGGAACTGACCTATAATGGGTGAACGCAACGTTAAACGCAGGTGCGCATTATCCTACCTGAGTGATTGCACCTAGAGATATTTGCACTTCATTTGACGATCGTCACTACATTTTCAAATTGCACTACTCTTAGATAAGAGGAGTAGTCCACATTTTACTATGATACGCTAAAATATGTTTTGCTTATATTTTTCATTTTCGAACAATTTGACGTACAAAAGTGCTGGACCGTAAATATCACAGCACTAATATAGTTGGGGATAAAAATACGAAAGAGGGAAGCTTTCTTTCACTGTAAATCACCGTTTTTCACATAATTTGCATTGAATTATAAACCGTAGAAAGAAACAACACAATTTTTGCATAAATGGATGCTTTTTGCAATATCCGGATGGATAGATTTATTGTTTTAATGCATCCATCTAAGTTGGTCGTATCTAGATCGATTTCATCATTGGCGATGTGAGTCTGCACCTGGAAATTTTAACCGCACTCCACTCAAAAACTCAGCCAAAAAACGCAAGAAAGATACTTGCCGGGAATCAAAGTAGGCAACATATAGTTGAAATAGTTAGTTAAACACTTATTTCTATCAATAAATTAGTGGCACTTGGATGATCTAAGCAGTTGATACAGTGATCATCAGTTGATTGCGGTTGCCGCTAATTTGCCACAGGACAATTTGCCACAGTATAATAGGACGCTGATACTACATACAATACAACGTATTGTATCATCTTGCAATACGTGTTCACAAAAGCTGGAGGTCGAGCGTAGCATGGCTTGCACGTTTTGTAAGCGTTAACAGAAAAGCTGAATGGTCGAGTTTACATCGGTGACCAGGTTTGTCTGTTTGGCTGCGAGGAATTTTCACTTTGCAAGCCGTTGCAGTACAATAATGAATGGCTTCCGCATTCGTCGAAGGCTTTTTTCGCTTAGACGCGTTCACTTCCAGGGAGCGCTAAGGACAGCTGAATAATTCTTGCAATATGCAAACCAAGTTTTGCTGAAGCAAAGCCAAGAGAAGGGCTAAACAAGCGAATACTGTAGCCGTCAGGAAACGTTATGAGCATTGCGAAATGCCGCTGATATATTGCGCTTAAAGCTGTAGAAACGTTTGATTCCTGCATCATCTTTTTTCAATCTTTCGTAGTTTAAGCTTTTTTGGTTGCATGTTGGTACTAATAAACCAAATATTTCCTCCTACACGACTCCGGCTAGTGTGCGCAACCATTAAGACAATGAGACGTATGGTATTTTCAAACATATCGTTTAAAGTGGAGTTTCGGCAACCGGACACTTGCGCCCCAGATCGCTTTGAGTGGATCTAACGAATGGTTTTGTGAGCAATGTTGCAACATTTCCGGCGGAAATGAAACGCTTCCCTCCCCTCTTTCCCTCCTTCCCCCCCCCCTCCTCCTCCATCATGCTCGCTTACTGAACAAGCACCGGAAATTCTGCACATGACGATATTCGCAGCGAAACTAGAGGCACCTCATCTGCTACCTCTCTTGATGAATATCTATGATCAGTGATGCCTAAGAAAACGTTAGCTGGGTTTTGAAGGAGCGATGCGCGTGAGCTGAATATTCGAAAGCCAAATAACCTGAGTTAAAAGACGCTTCCTCTGATGCTAAATAAAGACAGCAAATGCTCCCAATGGCTAAATCAAACAAGTGTTAATTTCAGTTTTGCATAATATGGATAAGGTGGCTTTTACGAGTAACGATCACTTCATATGGACAAACGAAAATCCGGACGTGGAATTGATCGAACCGAGAATAGCGGCTTCAATTGATAAGAATTGGCTCGTCTACGGGAAGCAGGTAATGAGTTTTGTGGCTGCTTGAATACGCAAACTACTGCATCGATTTAAATTTTTACGAAGTGTTAGTTGATTTAGATAGGCATCTCAACGAAGTGGTCAGCGGTTAGCGACGAACCCCATGAGCGGTCAGCGAAATTCACAAAATTTCGCGAAATTTTGCAGAAAAATTACGTAAACGTTGAAGCAGTTGAATATTCACCTGAGATGCTCAGCGAAACATATTGGTCACTCGAATTGGATCATTAAAATATTTAAGTGAAAATCAAAACTAAAAAGTAAATTACCCTTTTCAGCGCAAGAATGTAGACTCGACAATTAGAAAAAGTAGAGCGCTCGAGTCTATTGCTCATCAAAATACATTTAACAAGAAAATGGATCTTACTTATGAAATTTTCTTAAAAGCTTATATATAAAATTATTTACAAGAAATTGTAAAAAAAAAAGAAAGTTGTTTATTAAAAGAAACATATGAAAGACTTCATTTCAAGATGGATAAGCCACCTCAATCGCAATCGTTCATGCTAATCAATCACGGTGAACATGCGTTCGCATTCAAAATACACACCAGCGATAATTACGCATATTTCGTTTCGCAGGTAACGCGTTTTTCTTATTAATAAAAGAACGAAAAGTGCATGAAGATTGCATCAATCTAATAATATAATATAAAAAATCAAGTTGAGCCATTTTACCACACCCTAAACAAATGAAAATGAGAATGCAACTATATAGTCTAAAAAGTAATTTTTGCGAATGACTAATTAGCTACCTTTTCAACACCTGTTCTCCACCTGTAATTTGATGGTTGATGGTCAAACATCACCTCCATTCATCAGCATTTACTTACGATAGTTCCACATTATCAATTAAAGGTTTTCGGTGTCGTACTCGGCCGTCGTCTATTTGCATTGCCTCATGTGCGCACACGTAATTCGGTGTCAATAACGGTCTTCAGAAGGCCAACAAAATGTTTTAAGGTGGACGATGAATATCCGAATATACAACGCACAGAACTGTTAGTTATTTCAGATTTATTCAAAAAATATTTAGCGACTATTTATAACAAACAATATCATTCCGGGATTATTCTGAAATATAGAGTGATCCGAAAATTCTTCAAAATAAATTCTAAATAATAAAGTTGGAATTCCAAGTTTGATTTTAACGTCAGCCTAAGTTTCTTATCGTGCCACCCAATTCACTCTCATATGCACATCAAATTGGGCTTCTTCCAGTCACTCCTATTTACCTTCTAACGACTATATCTTCGGAAAATGTATTTACACTAATTTGTTTTCACAAAGATTCGACGGATGATCACAGTGTTTGGTATGAGAGTGCCATCACGATGGAATTTTATTCTTTTATGACGGTGTTATGCTTAGACATCAACAGCGATGGACTGCAACCCCTTCTTCATCCCTAGCTTAATGCTTATGTTTATTACCTCCATTTTCATCTGTTTACAACAAGATGAGGAATATAATTTTGCATAGCTTGAGAACATCCAGAACTGAGAATGCGCTCAGGAACAGCTGTTAAACCCAATTCTCATCTCTCATTCAATAGTCGCTTAAGGTCAGGCTTGCCTTAATCGTCCTATTTTTGACAGGTAAAATGGACGAGGTTTATGGGGTAATACTAGAATGGATTGTAGCAGAGAACATATGACTTGCTTTTGAAGCTCTCATTAGATTAACAATCTTCATCAATAACGCAACCTCGTTCGGCTTTTAATAGAGTTATGCGGATTCCTGTTTCCAACCTGAGGCAGAAGAGGTCTTGCTTCGTATATCTGATATGGCAAGGATGGAAGTAGGCATTTTGAAGTAATGGACTTAGGTATAAGATTTCAAGTTTTGTAAAATTATATTGACGGCTTTGTGAACAGAATATTGGATGAGGCATAATGGTAAGTTCTGCAATGTTTATACATTGCATGAATATTGAGATTGTCAAATGGAAGAATTAGGCAACCGCCACATAGATGGATTACTTTCGAGTTATACCTTTTGTGAGCAATGAGGTTAAAACGTCATATCTCTACGTTTAGCGATTACATTTATAGGCCAAGAAAGGACCGACTCTTCATATATTTAGCACCGCTCTTCAGCTGGACCATTGAACCTGCATCGCTTTTCAACCATACAATGCCCTATGAAAAATTACGAGTATGCCTTGAATATACCGCACAATCAATCGACGAAAGCAGAGGTTAGATAAAACATGACAGTTATTTCGATGAAACCTATAAAATCCTTTCGTAATGTGCTCTTTAGAAGCCCACTGCAATTGCATTCGTTTCCTAAAATTAACTACAAATATTACTCGAAAAATTGAATAAGCAAATCTATCTAATTTTCCCAGATTCGTTTAATCTACTAATGAAGTTTTCGCGTCCACACTTCCACACCTTCCACACCCTTTCTTTCTCGCACTCATCCTCTCCCCCCTTATAAACCATTTAGGGTCTGAAAATATTTCATGCCATTCGTAGTCCCATAATTATATAGACCCTCGCCATCGTCAAATTGGACTTCGTCGCTAATATCAGGTGTGGTTTTCTTTCCTGTTAATAGCGTTGATGGTTGAGCCAATTTTCATGTAAATTCGCATGCGGCTCAGCCAAGCTGACTAATTTCCAATGAAATAAATAAAGCATATAATCGAACTTTCAGTTTCTCGCTATAACCGTCATAAACATCTGAACGATTCAAGTGAACCGACTATAATAAATACTCTATAAAATTTGCAAGCGAAATTAATAAGAGCTCTTCAAATAATTTTTATTTTTATTTTTTTAAAATCATAGCCCTTTTAATAATTTTTCTGCAGAGAGAGTTTTTAAAAGCAGAAAACTTCTTCTAAATTTGCATGCCAATTCGACAGTGGTACGTGGTGGGTGCGGTTGTTCCCATGGGAAAATTATTTCAACAGTTGTAATATGTGCGCACCGAAAATGTGCGTTTCATAAATGAACGACGGTAAGTATTAGATGTGATGTGGAAGAATATGCATATAATCCAAATGTAGCGTTTGCACGCGGAGAAAGCAAAGAAGGAAAACAGTCGATGTGAGTTACACAAATAAAATTGTAATAAAAAGAATTCTGCTGTGCAGTTCGATGTTCGCTAAACAAACGCTGGATCGGCTGGAATACGTGGTGCCAACACCTCAGCGATCTAAGGCTCCTCAAAGAGGTTTGTCTTGAGATCGACGGTGAAACATTCCCTACGTCGTTAGAGGTTTCCATTCGAAAGGATGGCCGACGCAGGCAATTGCAGGACTTCCCCACTACCATTCATTTTAAAGCAATTAGTGACAATGAAGCATTGACAATGATTCTGCTCTGAGACATTTTATTTGCACCAAAGCTCAACGAGGATGGAGAAGGGTTTGAGGGGAGGAAGTTGAGGTCCTATAAATCTCTGGAAATTGTTTTGCTCGGTTCTCAAATGCACTAGTGTTTCAATTGATTCAATGGCGCTTAGGAGGAAACATTCGTAAAACAATGTGTTTTTAATGATTTGATTAATTAAAATATATATAATTTTCTTGTGAAATTTATTCTCCAAAAAATTTCTCGAATAAAAACGGAAAATAATGCAAAATTTATCGTCGGCAGCATTTTCGTTTCCATTAAATTTTGCAATTCTTGCTTCAAAAGTTTGCAAATAAAAATCATAGAGTAGATAGATTAGTTGCAGCTACAAACTTGCAATAATGTATAGATCTTTGCAAAAGTTTGCAAAAACAATGTTCAGTAAAGCTTTCAACACTGAACTAGATTGAGATGCGATGTTTCGTTTTTTTTTCACTGTGTTGGACAGAGTTTTCTTTTTTGCTCTCTTTGTTTATCACGCTTCTTCACTATCACCTGCAGTTCCCGCTCATAATTTGCAATAACACCTGCCTATTTAAAATTTGAATGGAAAATCACTTCTACTAGCGCTAATAAAAAATAATTAGTGTTTTATTTGTCCACCATTCTCAAAAAAAAAGCCCATCCATTTTGCGTTTGTCCAGATTGGTTTTGATTCTTATTATTCGAAATGATGCTTCAGAATGAAAGGACAGGAAATAAATCGAGAACGTAAGTTCTCTTCTATTTATTTATGTTTTACTTTTCTTTGCATATCTCTAGGAAAAATTTGTTGCGTTAAATGTGATGCAATTGTTTCTATTTGCAAACGTTTCAAATAATCCGATAATATGCAAATAATCGGATAATATGCAAATCGCGTTGATTATTTACTATTTAAAAAGAAAATTCATATATTATATTAACTTGCAATAATATTCTGAATAGAAATTTGGCCCATCTCGGAGAGTGTAACACAAGCGGCAGAGAAGATATTTTTGAGATTCTCAATTAAGCATTTATAAACGGCATAAAAATTTGCCCAACAACATGTTTTCACTCATTTCTTTAGTGTGTTTTCACTGTGGAAACGCAGAAAGCTAAAAGCTAACTGTTGCTTGAAGATCACATCAGCGAGAAAGGCACTCATTTAATAATCAAGAAAGTTCTCATATCATTCATGGAACGGGATGATAGTTTTTAGTAAAAACTTAAGAAACGCATCAATTGGATAAACCTAACTGGCGTATCGAGAAGTTTTTCTTCTGTGGAATAAAGCTTTTTAAGTTTCGATAGATTTTTCGGGATTTTCTTTATAACTAAACTATAGAAGATGACTTTGTTTTACCAGGTGATAAAATTCCATTCGTTTATTTCTCCTAAAACTCTTTTCTCCTTTTGCTACGAAATTTTCGTCGGACCTCCCCTTTTTTCCGAGAGTCTAGCTCCACCACCAGGAACTCAATTTCACGATGTTTTCATCCGGATAATGTAGCTTCCAATCGCGCCGTTTGCACCCAAAGCGTCGTAAGGCTGCTTATGCCTGTCTCCTCATACTTCCGAGGAAACAATTTCCGGCTCGTGCGGCACTCGTAACCCACACCAATCAAAGTACCGCTGAGCAGATAATGACACGAGTGTCACTTATCGACGATCCTGAATTTGCAGGCAGAAGAAACAATCACAAAAAATGGTCTCGAAAGTGTCAGCAGTAATAACGAGTAAGATGACAGCGACGCCAAAAAGTAAGATGTCCAGGTGCACAACGCCGAAGAGACCAAAAAGCAAGATCATAAGCAATCTTGCTCTTCCCTGAAGTCGACACTCTCCAATATTGTTAGATGATACTTGCGAATCTTCGCTTTCTCATTGATGAATGGAACTTTCTTCGGATGTCGATTGTATAGAACATCTTTCAGAGATAAGCTGCTGGCATTATTCAAGTTGTCATGATACAATATTTCGTATTAAATGTTAATGGTTCACTTCGTTGGTTTCATCATGAGTCGACGACACAACACTTTTTTCGACACTATATATATATATATATATATATATATATATATATATATATATATATATATATATATATATATATATATATATATATATATATATATATATATATATATATATATATATATATATATATATATATATATATATATATATATATATATATATATATATATATATATAAAGAAAACGATTAAATTCTAGGAAAACTCTCTTATACAACACCATTAGTTGGTTGTAAGACTTACAGATAACTTCCCACTCTACAAAAAAAAACATTTCAACGAATTCAGAAACGAATCAGAATCACAGCACCTTTCTGACTTAAAGAAGACAGCTTTCATAAGGGTAGTAGTGTCAGAAGCCTTTGCCCGAAGGATAGTGCTCACTCATTTATGGAAAAAAAACTATTGGGATGTCTGTTAAAAGAGAAGGCTAAAAACCGTCCCGCGCAGGATTTAGACTCCTAAGGGCAAGTAGGCAGTTAAAAATCTAAATCTAGTTCTTTATGGTACTCGTTTTCCTCTGTGCCTCGCTACTGCACACATGGCGTGGATACCGTTAGGTAAGGCAATAAGAACGCCGGGGTTTGAACCTATTCTTCATCTTCGACTGTTCTACCATAGCGTTTTCCTTTCCTATATTTCAGGTTTGAACTCAGGCAACTTATATTGACGCTACCCGCACTTCACATATTTATCCTTCACTTTCATTTCAATCCTCAAAAATCATCAGCACATACCTAGTCGACTCATTACTTTGAAGTCTGTTATTAACGAAGACACTGCAACACACCCATTTCCATTTTTATCTCAGACTGTCATTCTTGTGCTTTCCCCAGATGGCAGGTAAACTGACACCTGTCAAATTTTGCGAAATTTCCGCTGCACCACACAATCCTGATGAGTTTTGGCGCGCAGATTACACGATCCCGCGACCGAATAACCTTTGGTCTTCATCATCGAATCAGTGAATGATTCGGCCTCGTTCATGCAAAGGCGAGTCCGGCAGAAGTTGTGATGGACCACATATTCCATTTCTCTACAATTGTTGCGGAGCTGTTTGCGGCGACATGAGAGATGAGTCGTCCTTTGTGCATGTATGTGTATGTCTGTCGATTTGTCTGTTCCATCGTTTTAACCTGAGGATCGTTGATGTTTGAGTCACAGAATTTGGTGATTATTGCAGAGAATCTGGGGACATCCAGGAACAATGTTCCCGGTGCTCCAATTGAACTGAAATTTCGCGCGTTGTCAAGGTTTGGTACTCTGAGACGAGTGAATAAAAAATTGCTACTGTAAGTCTAGGTGTTTCTGTGACCCATTAGATGGATGCTGCATAGCGCGAAGTGGAGGTTACGGTGGCACTGCGTACTCGGACTCAAAGATTAGGAACGATTGAATCATTTCAAGTATTCTATCATTGTCTACTATTTGCTGGTTTCTATGAAAGTTGATGATTTGATGGACGAAGTTGCGAAAACAATAAGGAAATCCAAAGGAAAAACTTCTGATAGATCAAAGCTGAATAGAGCAACCACTAAAATTAGGCGCATTCATAAATCATCACTGCATAGTGTGTCGTAAACAGTCAGCCCTATCCATTTATGCCTCTAACTGCTCACTTACCCGTTTTTATTCGTTCATTCATGTTTTGCATTTTATTTACAACTACTTGTTGCATTATGGTTACGCTGTGTCTCTGCATACTTAGCTAGGTACTTGTGGTTGTGTCGGTCTCTTTATCAGTTCAACCCGGAAACCACTGAGGCTGGGAAGATGAAACTTTCTGGGTGTGACATCTAACGCAGATTGACCTCCTGAAGCGTATTTCACGTTGATCGATCAGATTCACAACGAATGTGAACGAATGGTCATTTTTTCATTGAATGGATTGGAAAAAGGACCTGTTCATGGTCATCAAATGGTCAGGTTCATTAAAATACGAAGGCATTATTCAGGCCATTATTCTTTTTTGACAGACATATATGAACGTGATTCGGCAGATGGACATAATTATAAAAGCGCATATCGCACTAGCTGTTATGGTGCCTCTCTTTACTTGCTTGATTCGTTGAATTTTTTTCCTCATACCTGATAGCTTTCCAAGCATTACCGATAGGGATTGTCTTGTATCTAGGATTCTTCACCAAAGATCCTTAAGTTCATTTGAAGGGTCGTTCATCCTCTTTAGAAAGAATAAAATATTGGAGGAGGCTCACAAAACAACGGTATGAATAATAAACGTCTTTATTTATACAATAAAGAAAGCATGGAGTCACACGTTCGATAGAGTAAGTCTACAGGAAGCCGAAAAGTTGGTTAACGAAAGTAAAGAGCAAAGACTCGCGACGAACAAAGACACATAAGAAAAATCAAATCTGAACATGTAACAGTTATTTAAATATAAATAAAAAATGCACATAAAAATAAACAACAATGAGATCCTCGTGGATCGTGCACGCTTGATTAGCTTTGCACAAGATATGCCTTGTGGTGTGAATTCGGTTACAATAGAAGGATGAGAAAATCGCCGTCTTCGAACTTCTGCAAAACGAGGAAACGCACCTTTTTCTCTTTCTCTTTTGCTCTCTTTTTTTTTTCTAAGAACGGTTGAAGCTTTCTGCTGTTTCTCTCAACAGACCTGAAGAAGTTATTACTTTTAAGATTAGATGTGCTTGTCGAGAACTATTTTGTTCTATAACAGTGTTCCAATGAGGTTGAAAATGCTATTTTTTTGTTGATATCAAATAAATGCGAGAAAAAACGCTGATTAGTGGAACATTGAAAAAAAAAGTCTCTATAATGCCCAATTTAGAAAAAAAGTCCTTATAACGCCCAATATACTATTCTATGAACAGATAGGATGAAATTGTAACGATCTTTTATACCTGGTTATTTCTCGTTACCTTGAGAAAGAAAAGCATTTCATTACTTATAAGATTTGCTGTTTCGTTAAAAGGAGGCCCGGAAACTTGCCATTGATGTTTTTAAAAAAAAACTACATTCCGGTTTGCGCGGCATTTCTTTGCCTTCACTGAGTCTATTCTATGAATAAAAATAATAATAATTGTTGCTCAAGGTCACTGACTTGGTCTTGTATTTGTTTATTGTCCGGAATGACCGAAAAGCCATCAAATACCTCGAACCATCAGCGGCTTGACGAAATGTTCATCCATCTATCGCCAAGAGGAGCTACGATCCCTTACAGGTTTCTTTGTTTTTGAGTTACGCTCCCTTACAGTTTTCTTTGTTTTTAAGATATTGTGTCACCAACAGTAATATTGCCGAGCTTGAATATTCCAGAGTATTTCTGTAGGTGCTTTATTTCAGTATGATTACCTTAATCCCATGATTTTGCAGTGTGCATTAAATCAGATCCTGGTTCTGGTCGTAAGCTGTAGCAGTTTTAACTCGTGGTCATATTAAGATGAGTTGGAGTTGAGTCCAATCTCCCTAAAGGGCAAGCATTTCCAATGTTATTGAAGCCGATCGCAATCGAAAGGGGTTTAGCCATTTCAAAGTTATTTACTGCGTTAAGAGATTAGGCATTTATCGAAGATAATTTATTGTCGATGCAAAAAATACTGCTCAATGTCCAACATAGAGTTGAACGTTTCTAAGAGATCGCTTTATCAAATTCTGTGTTATAAGAGAAATGTTTAGCAGTTAGGATCGATTTAAATTTTTCAATAGTTTTTCATCATCTTGAGATCGAGACTAAACACAAATGGCAATTCATTATTCTCGAATTTTTTGGTGGAAGGAATTCTTCAAAAAAAAAAAAAAACAAGTTGTAAAATTACACCTACTTTAAAAGAATTGAAACTTTTTATTGATTATGAATATAGTTATGAGCGGATATCATACGCAAGTAATACGATTCCTCCGCTTAATTCTCTCTAGTAGGACGTTAATGCCTATATATAACTGATCTATTTTGTTAAATTGTTAATTTTTTCAGTTAATTATTTTTTTATTCATTCACTTAACGTTCTGAGGTAAGAAAATATAGAAAAGTATGTGGAGTGAACAGTACGAACGAGCAAAACGTTCGTAAAGCTAAAATTTAGGCAAATAGACATTTAATAGGTATGAGCATCAATAATATGTAGATCGAAACGACTCACCGGCAATTTGATATAGAATAGATAAAGGTTTGCCCTGTTGTGCTTCTCACTAGTGAGATCTCATTAGTAATGAGGGAAATACACTAACCAAAAACTGCGCTGAATAATTTTTATTTGATTTTTTTATTTTCAGTTTTGAATTTTCAGGTCTTCGTATTTTTAATGAAGGTTTTCGTAGGGATTATTCGGAGCGCATGCGTTTCAGTTTGTGTATCGATAGAGACAACAATGTTTGGGTAGCGTCGAAAGGTGGCCTATTTAAATTTGACACCGATGGGAAGAACGTTCTTTTTGAGAGGAGAAACCCATTCCCGAAGAAGATTTCTCCGTACTGTCAGGTGTTGCATTACGACGGAAAGGTATTCATTTATTTAAAACGTATTGCATCGTTTCTGTATGTATGCGATTAATATAGCTGTCTTTCAAATGGTTTGAAGTGGATCCAATCGAATCTGACGTTAGGGAATTGAAGGTAATATACATCTTTGATTAATAAACAGAAGATACAATATACACGTTGGATTACCTCTTGTAACAATTTTATCTTTGATACATCAGTTTCGAATGAAATCGTGGGCAGGTGAACGTGATTTAAAAATTGCTGATTTTCTCATACCAGTGGGACTGCATCTTACCTTTGTTCAGATGAAAGAAAATAACTTTTTTTTAAAATTTATATAAGAGATTAAAACATGAGTACATTAAGGTGCATTTTTATGTTTTTGAATATTTCTGGAAAATAAATGTTCTAATAAACAGGTATGTAAACCGATATCATACTTGCTGTTCATTCACATTTTTTCCCGCATATTTCTGCTTGATTTATAGGCAACAAAGGATCTGTTGATTTTTGATGATTTCTTTCCTTACAGTAAAGTTTTTTTTTTTTTGCACATTCCTAGGATATACGGCGATTTCTTACGATTGTGGGTTGTTCTCAAGGATCTACTGCCTATTGGCAATAGGTCTTGAAGTACGAAGTTCTGCCTTTTCGTATAGGTAAAGAGCATATAAGATGCCAAGCATATCGTTCTGAGCGTCCTTTTTTATCTTCTTCATGTCACTAGATATAAAGCTTTCTTTCTAAGGATAGATAAAAATCAGAAACGTGGATTACTATTATAGACCTGTCCATACTGGTTACGAAGCCTGAAATATCGAGTAGAATGTTATGTAGGACCTATCCTATGTTTCAGGTTGCCGTACGTCAATTTTCATGTTTTTGTTAAAAGCGAAAAGAGAGTAATTCAAACACACTTAATTGGTTCTAGGTTAGTTCTGCAAAATTTTACTACTGGAAAGAGCCCGTCTTTGGCCCGGGCTAAATCCAGCATACTCTTAATTGCCTTTAATGAACTGAAAGATAAGGTCACAATTGTCTTTGCAATGACAGCACTATACCATACACAGGAAATTTTGTTGGCTTGAGACTTCCTCAGGATTCTATAATAATTCGAATCTTCCTGTTTGATTTGGTTAGGTCCTGGCTTTGAATCCTTCTTTGAGCTTTATTAGTGGTGGAGATAGAAAAATGCTTACTAAATGGCGTGTACACTGCATGGACAATGCAAATTTAAGGTGATACACCTGATATGAGTGGTGAAATGTGTTGTGTAGGTTCTTTTTTGATACTTGAGGGATAGAAATTAGGCTATGTGGAGGAAATTTTCGAGACGAAACAATATTTGCCGATTATGAAGCCGTTCGGCTTAATTTCCCAAAAGCGATAATCATTCATTTAATAGTGACTTGCTTGATTCGTGCTGTTCACTTTTTGAAAGAGATTTATTTTTCCGTTTGTATAGAAAAGAATCCAAGAGGTGTTTTTTTTTTCTTTGTGTTATATAGAAGAGAATCTATAACTTAACATACGACCATTGTAAAGTCCTTATTGTTAATCGCATATCAATATAAATCACCTTCAATTAACGTTCCTCTTGAAAAACTTCAAATTATATTATAGGCGTCCTTCGACTAGTCGTCCTCCCAAAAAATACAGTTGAACAATATACCTCCATATAAAGTGCATAGAAAAAGGGGAGAGAATTGAATATATGTGCAATAAACAACTGCAGCGTACTAGCATAAAACAGGAAATACCGAATTTAATTTAGTTGCACATGAGATGGAGAATGTAATTCAGAAGCTGTTTATGGCATACCTACACACGAAGTGAATCAGTTGAAGCCGATTTTGATGATTGTTGATAGATCCTATAGAATAAGAGTTGGCCATGTGAGATGGGAAGTCATTTACCAGTACAAACTGCATGAGAGCAAAATGGTACTCTGTGTCAGTTGCATAGTGCTTCATAGCCAACTTTCAAAACATTCGTTTGAATTGAGTGACTTGATGAAAACTCAAAACATATATCTGAAAGGATGGTTTCATGTAATGAGTTGAGAAGACCATTTTGAGGTGATCTATGCTTATGCCGAGGAACAGGCGGCAATTACGGAGCTTCGAATATACGACCTGAATGGGGAGATGTTTCATGAGCAGTTCATCGATGGAAAGTTGTTCAGTCTAGCAATTTCGGAGAATGGTGATATGTATATGACGAAGCAACCGTTCGGCGAGGATTCTATTATATATAAGTAAGTTCGTGAGTCTGCGATCACCGCTTCTTTCTTTTAGAGAATTATTTCCTTTTTTCGTTCATTCACCTTTTCATTTGCTTAGCGAAACAAGAAATGAAGAGGAAAGAGCGTTTTTATATGCGTTCGCGAATTTATTTTACGAAAATGCATTATGGCGCGTCCGATAATTTCAACTCGGGAATCGTTGCAAGCGTTGTTCATTTGAGTTGCTATATTATAAACCATAGGATCCTTTACGGTTACATAACTAGGTTCATCTGTTCAGCAATAAAATTTTATGCCTTCGTCGTTGAAACAGGTCATATGATCGATATAAAATATATCGGCATTTGTTTTTTTAACGGCAATATATCAGGAGCGCTATAATATTCGGACAAGAGATGCTTTTGTAGGCATTAAACCGTTGTCCTGGATTTCATTGGTTGGTAATGAGAGTTCTGTAGATCACTTAAAAGGTTTTCAGTAATTCGTATTTAAGGTCTTCTTGTTTATTCTGTGCAAACTGTGTAATCCATCGTTTCCATATCATTAAAGATGTTTTTGAGTTGATATTCGTTTATAAATGCTTAACTCAATGAATATTTTGCTTTAAATTCTCATTGGATTTGATGTTTAGATGGGAGCTGCGTTATTTTATTGTTATGTCATGTGTTATATTCATGTATAGTGTGCTATATTATGTGTTCTGTGTTATATTATGGCTTTACTGTTATTCTCTATGAATAGGGTTATATCGTTATGCGATATATTTCCGAGGTGACTAGATGTTTGTTTAGGACGAGTATTGATTGTCCTTTGGGCTGGGACGAAGTGTTATCGGAAGATGAATACGTCTTCCAAGCAGTTTGTCCAATCGACCCTAACACAATCGTCGTATCGACTTGTTCGGTTCCTCTCAACATGTATTCCAAGTATGCTCGTTTTTCCCTTCTATGAACATCTCTAAACTTCATCATAAAATAGACACCATTGTTTCTGAATCTGTATGCTATCTATACCTTTTGAATCTATATGCTATCTATATCTATATGCTATCTATATGCTATCTTACACGCTATCTATACCTATTTAACCTCATTTATTTGTACTTTTTAGGGAAGTAAATATTTTATAGAGGTATTTTCACGTGGGAAAAGTGCGGGAACTTAAATCGGGCAAGGTAGAAGTGTAGTGTTTGTTTAAGAAACATTGTGTAGAATTATGGGAAAGGTCATTTTGCAAATTGAGGATGTGTGATAATAGGTGTGATTCGCCCACTTTTCTAGCAGAAAATCCTCCTTCAGATCTTATCAATTCTCGTAATTTCGACTTAGTGTTTTTAAAGTCATACTTCGAATCGCTATTTTATATTAAAAGTATGGAGCTATTCTTTCTTTGTCTATCGCTAATATTGTTTTATACTTGCTTATAGGCAATCGTTGCGAATAGTTGATGTCGCGAAACACGCAGTCAGAAAGACCTTCTCAATGAAGGGTCAGAACGATGGTGAAATATATTTCCCACGTTCCATTCAGCGGTTTGTTTATTGTTTTATTTCGAATAGTTTAAGTTCGATCAAATGCATGATGTTGTTTATGTTTTACTAGAGCATTATTTTAAATAAATAGGCAATGTCTTATGTAAATATTAAAGGGATGCCTGATTTATATTCACTGCATAAAAATGACTTTTACTCATCGGGATGGAGAGTTCGAAGTTTGTTCTGTGGAGTAAAGGAGAGGGAGGGGAAGGAGTTATACGCCCTGAATTTGCTTTTCGCGGTGAAGGGAAGAAGGAGGTGGGTGATGTGCGTTGAAACCGTCGTTATGATTCTGGTGCCTCATTTACTCATTATCAGTAAGTTCACCTCATTTGGTGGAATACTGTTGCCGCTTCCACTGAGTCGGTGTCTGTGAGTCATACATTTAAGGAGGTCTCAATAAATTATAAAGAGAAGTAACAAGCTAGGAAGATCTAGAAAGGCTGAAGTACTTAGTACTTCAGCCGTTCTAGATCTTCCTAGTGAAGAGCACTATCGGCCGTTTATATGAGCAACCTCTCCTTACTCTTTGCAGATTGGAAGGGGATGAGAGAGAGAGATGCTGATCGCACAATGTTTTTAGGAATTTATGCAGTTATCAAGGAAGAAGAATAGCGATTGAAATTAATGAAGACGGAGGGGAATGCCGGCAGGAAAAAATAGTCAAAGGAATGGTAGAGAAGCCAGTAAAGCTTCTGAAGATGTGATGAAAAAAGTTTGAAAGTTGTGCAAAACATAAAGATTCAATTGTTGGCAAGAAAATTTGCCCAAGGATGCATGTCGTTGATTTGTGATAGTCCCCCATCAGTAAAAAGCTCTTATTTTCGAAAATCGCATCAGACTTTAAAGTGTTTGTTTCCTCGTTCAAAAAACTTTCATGTAAATGACCTGGTCTGTTTCATTTATTTGCATGGTTTTTAATTTGTCTCTTTTGATCGTTTGAAGATGCTGTATCCTATCAATTTCGCTAGCAATTTCCTTCATTCTCGCCAATGACGGGATATCGCTGCAGATATGTGAGAAGGTTAGCTAATGCGTCAAGGTGTTTAATATTTGAAATAATATTGTACAGATATGGGGATGATATAGTCGTATTGGACAAAAGTGGTCGCCTGCAGCGTTTCTCAAAGGATGGCAAATTTTTGGATGTGGTCGCACAGATTGATGCTTACCTTGGCAACGGATTCATCATCGAAGGCGAACAAGCTGTAATTGCGTGTTCTGGGATCGTACTGAATAGGGTTAGCTTCACAGTGTTTTTCTCCTTATAAATAGCTTGCCCTACCTCTCGAGCACAGATCGACGGGCTTATGGGGTCCGCAATTCTTACGAGCGAGGAGGAAGGCTAATGCCGAGGCGGCTTAAAAATCTGCTTCTTCTAAATGCAACATTTTTCTTACACAGTTTGACTTCCAGGAAAGCGGTAGTAAATGGGTTGTGGCCGTAAAGCAATAAATTAATTTTGGTTTTTTTTTCTGTAAGGCCAGTTGAACTACGTCATCTGAATGCCCTGCGGTGAAATTTGCTAGAAAAAAGCTCGTTGTCGATTAGGGGGATCGCATTTTCCATCGACGTGTTTAATGAGGAGTATAAAGAGGGGTGAGTGGGGAAAAGAAACCTCGATAGCGCTTCCTTCAAACTCTACGGTTCAGAAATCGTACACCATGGGACATGTTGGAGTTTTCACTGGTACTTGTGCCCCATCGCCGGAAACAAGCCACCTATGTTATAACATTTTGGAAAAAAGGACGGATGGCTGGGCCATTGAGATCTTGGAGGAATTAAGGCAATTTGTAGTTATTCTAACGCGAAGCATGCAGTTTTTATGGTTTGGCTTTTTGATATGTGTTGCCTTCCCACAAACTGCCAGATTGTTATGGCTGCTTTTTTCCCACAAACCTGCAATGTTGTTTAGCAGTTTATGTAGAAGTAAGCTGGATCATTCAGAATTTTTGGGTTGAGCCTCTTCATCTTATTTTTCTTCCCTCTTAGCGGATTTCACTTGCTGGTGCTACGTTGATGCATTCCTTATTATCTGATCGTTCCTGTCTTGTCGTCTGATATAGTGAGCGGCTGTCAAACATTATAAACTTGTCTATGAAACTTAATTCTGAATAAGTAGTAAGTTGTGTTGTGAATAATTTTTAGAACTTTCGCTGACTGCTCGGAGGCTGTTAAAGGATATTAATCATTTATAGTCGGGGGAAAGTTCCATTCAAACGCGGTCTCGGTCGTTTCGCGCAACCACAAATAGGTCATAACTGGTGTTCACTGCAGCTCCTCTTTATGAGTTCGATGCGATGTGCATATTATGTTGGGTCTTTACCTGATTTGTTGAAGGCTCAAGAAACAATATGCGACGACTGGTTGGAAAAGATCAGTCTGGATGGCAGTCGATGGATTCCGAGAGAAGTGAACCATGGCGCATAGTGTCAATGAATATTTTGTACAACTCACCGCTTCCATTGAATGCCTTTTCACGTTGTGGGGCCGTAATTTATTTGAACGACATTCCTACGGATATCGAGCTTCTCCCATGTTTCACTTACATTTGCTTGCATTGGTGAAATAGCTGCGGCATTAGTCGGATTTGTCAGAGTATAATGTCATAGCACCACGAAAGTAACAGCTTAGTATCAGCAGTTAGTTGAGAGAGAAGTGGGGAGAGGAAAGTTGGGGGAAGGAGGAAGATGGAAGCAGTGGGGAGACGATGGAGAGGTGCGGGGGGAAGAAGTTCGAAGCCAGTTATTCCAGGATTTCTAAATTTGTTTGCCATTCCATACTTGGTAATTTTTCTCGTCGGTAGTATTTTCAACGGTAAACTAAGTGTCAGTGAATATTTTCCCTTGTAGAGACTGCCCTTTCTCTTCTTATGCGCTCTTTGTCCCTTATGCATTCATATTGAGCTAATCTATTATCTTCCTAGCATAATTTCAATTGCATTCAACCCAGTATGTTACAAGTTTCAGTTAGACAAGCTGGTTTGACAACTTCTTTCCTCTCACTCCTCATCCCCCTCCCCTCTTCCGAGCCTAATTCAGTAGCCATGTGGCGGCAGGTGACGGTCAAAACTTTCATGGGAATTGACTTTGCAATTTGCCGATCGAATGTAAAAAGACGGCGGTAAAAAATGAAGAAATCGAAATATGTCGAATCTAACTGAATGCCTCAAGTGCGGTGAAAACGCAATAGTGAATAGGCGTTTGATTTAGTCTACCCTTGATCGAGTATCTTGTATCTGTGTTCTCACAAAATCGGCGATAGCTGCAGAGAGGAGAATGTTAGCGAGATTGGACGTAGATGTTATATTTTCTTTTATATGAATTTTGCTTTACAAACGCGTACTTCTCTTGTATGTTAAATATTTTTGTTTACGTGTTTGCATTCTTTTACATATTTCGTGATACTGCACTCTGCACTGCTGGTAATGGTACATTTCGGCATTCTTATAGAATTTATTAGATGGAACGGGACACTGAGGTTATCCTCTGTCGGAAATGGCTATGAGGTCATGCTCCTGGAAGGTATTATACCTATTTTCGTACTCCTTCAAAGATCCCACCTCTCATCACCATTCGATTTCGTGGCCGAACCGCGATGAGTCATTTGAGACATCTAAAGGCCGTGCACAATGAACCGAACCAAGCACTGCAGATGCCGATTGTAAACGTCGTTGTATTCGAGCCGTGCTAAGAATCGTAATTGTATATTCTTAATTCAGAGCAATTCAGATCTAAGCGTTTAGTATCAGAACACACGATGTATTTAGGGATAGAGACAGGAAACATTTAAAAGCGGGAATGACGAGGGATGAGGGTATTGACGAAACGGTGCGACTACCTGTTCCCTAATGTTTGCACGAATCGATCAGAAAGCTTTGATTGATTTATCGCCCTATTATTTAATGAGTGGATTGCACTTCTGTGTGCCTCCTAATATCGGAGCAATTCCCTGACTAGCGGTTCTTCTAAGAGGTATAAAAAGGATCAGATATAGAGACCTGGAACTTCAGCCGATTCTTTTCAACAACTCGACTGAAGGACACCGGATATCTTGCATGCGACAATGCGCAGAATGTTGCACTTTAGAATACAAAACTCCTGTGATATGCAAAAAATCACGTCAAATTTGTTGCGCTTCCGACGATAGATTTTTTAGCTTTTTCTCATCGCTCGGTATCATCGAAAGGATTTATTGCCATATTGGTACGACTTCTTCCGACTTGAATTCCCTGGTGGTACTCGTGACTCACGCTTCCTTCGTCCTTCCATGGAGCAGCAGGCAATATCAAGATGAAAGGAATAGTTCATTAGGAACCATAGCAAATGTTCTTTGGATAATATCAATCCGGAACATACGTGCCATTCATCGTTTATGCGGAAACGACCAGGCAGTTGTTTCCTTCAGATGGCCTTATGGTTACCTCCTCATCTGTAATAACATTTTATTGCTGCAATTATGGAAAACATGGTCTTGAATTGCGCTAATGATTCATAAACTGTTTATTAGATGAACATTGGCTGATTCAATAGGGAATCTGCAAAACGACGTGTGCATAAATTGGTTTATCAGCTCCTTCCTCTATGTACGTGTCATCATCATTCAAATCTGCGATTGTCATCTGAAGTTAATGACGGTGTTGGAGTGATAGCAGCGACTGTTAGATTTTAATAAATTTGATTTGAATGGTATAAAGCGGATAACAAATTTATTGGATTTTGTAATTCAAATTAATCGATGAATTAGATAACGCTCCATCGAAGGTGACAAGTTTATTTTGATTCTAGTTTAACAAAAAGTCTTTTGAAAAGTATCCGATCACCATACGAATTATACCAACTTTAATTGTAGTGATATTAAAGTTCTTTAATTTGTCTGTCATAAACTTATTGTCCGTTTTGACTTTATTAATTCATTTCAAGTAATTTCATATTCTTCAAGATTAGTTCTGCATTCTCTATTCTTTTTCGTTCTTGAACAAGGAAAGACATCGATCGATGCTCATCAATTATTTCATTTACTGAAATCTTGAAGAGTGGAATGAAGGATAGGTACATGACGATGGATTTTGTGCATCTCACATGGAACATCTTTGCAAGGAGATTTTGAAAGATTTTAAAGGATTTTTGCACTCTATCGCAACCGCTGAATTTTAGCGAATGGTTTGCGTTTTTGCTGGTCCATGGAGGACTGCAGATTCTTTTTATAAAATTCGGAAGCCAATAATGTGGCATGATCAGCGGTTACTTTATTAGGTAGTCTAAAGCCAAAGAACTAAGGTAAATTAGATAAAACCGAGGTACATTAGGTAGCACTAAAGCAGTAACGCTACTAGTAGAAACAACTATCCGTTCATCATCATGTTTAGTGAAGGATGATGAAGTTAACAGTATATATCTTCATTCTTTTTCAGTTATTTTTAGTCATCCACAATAACGCAACACATTCTAAACTCTTTAATAATAACGGAAACTCTATCCAATGATATTGGCTTTATGCAAATTAACGTTTGTAATGCTTTTATCCACTCTTTAATATCTAACAAACGACCATTTCTTCATTATTTAGCGTCAGGAAACAGAATATGCCCACCAAATAGGCCTACAGTGACAGTGATGGCCACCAACAGGCATATAATGGCAGAGCCACCAAGTAGGCTTGTAATGACAGGGGCGACCACAAAACAGGCCTATAATGGTGGAGGTTCATCATCTACCTATGCTCCTTTCCCCTGAACTACACTCAGCATTCAAGTCGAATAAACGCCATAAATTTGTCTGGCTGGGCGTGAGATCTTCTCCAGACGATCATGTTATCATCCCCTACTTAGGTAATTAAATATTTCCTAGGTGTTACGAAAAAAATTCGTCCAATATGACATTAGTACGAGTTTCAAATTCGCAATAAAAAAAATCAAGTTTAGATTTGTGGCATATTTTTATCAATTTTTATTGTTTGCTTAGCGATATATGAATGAAAATTTTATGCATTAAAACACTCAATCGTTCTTATAAATTACCAGAAAAAAATTACATTTTGTAGAAAAAATTTTTGTAATCGTTAAGATGCGAATATTGCAACAATATTGCAATACTCTAAATGCGGCTCAAATTGTTATTTAATTAACGATGCCTATAATATTGAGCATAATGCAAACTTTGCCAATGAGAAAATATTCTCGAATGGAATCGTTGGAAAATGTTTAAGAATTTTGCGGCATTGACATGAATTGATATAGATTGCAAATAAGCTCGTATTGAAATAAGTATTTAAATAAGCTCATATCTAGAAAAAAAGAAAGTAAATCTATGATGCTACAGAGATTTTAAAATAAGAAATAAGAAGCTGCTACTCATAATTAAGTTGGATATGCTTTATTAAAAGGCTCCTTAGGGAAATCCCTTTGAATTCTCTTAGTTATTTCGGTAACAAATTTCAGTACAGTATTACAAGATGAGAGGACAATAAGCAACGAAGGCTCCATGCTTACATATCTTTTTTTTCGCGATTTTAATGATTTAGTGCCATTATTCCAAACAGAATTCGCTCAAAAATTTAACAGAAGCAGACTGGTGGCATTGGGACATGCATTACGGCAAACCCGGACAAACCCGGACCTCGGTATATTTTTCAGATACAAACCTGAACCCAATAAATCTTGTACAGGTGTGTTCAAAAGTGAAGATGCGCTAAAACCAGCATGTATTGTTTAAACTCACAATGCGATCAAATAGAACTTTTGAGCAACCCCTATAGCAGTCACGATTCATATTTTTTTAAAACCCTATAAAAGAGCTCTCTCCTATTTTTTTTTTATTAACCCTATAAAAGAAACCATCATAGCTGCAAGGTGCAAAAAATTGAGTTTTGATACGAATATACTGCCTGATATTTTCGAATGTGATAGTTGCATAATCCATGGCTAAAATTTCGCAAGAACGCCGGAAATTTGTGAAGATAATGGATCCCGTACAGCGATGAAGAACTCTTTAGTCGAAGTCACAGCTTGATTTACAAATCGGTCGGTGCAAATGTCCTCTAACTCGTATGCGAATGTGAAGGAGCGCGTTAAGAAGCTGTGTGTCACTCCAACTTAGTCATTCGAGAGATGATGTGTGATTTTCTGTTTATAGTGGAAGTGTGATTACGAATAAAGTGTTTAAGTGTTATTCCTCGATTTAATTAATTATGTCCATACCTTTTCGTTGAGATGCCTAGGTATATTATCGCGAGAAATGTAGATTAGAGGTAACCGAATCTTCGAAATGCAAGATAGAATAGTGTTGTTGTCGAGAACAAGTCACGCAAAGAACGAAAATATCGATCTCGAACATAGGAGCTGTGATATTAGCATTCTTTTTGCAATGGAAACGAGTGGACAAGTGTACTAGTGTGCTGGCACAATATGCGCTCTTGCTCTTTCATTCCTTCCGCCTGACTAACCGGTCACTTAAGCAACGTTATAGTACGTCATATTCATTGAGTTTTGCCGATAATCTCTTGATTGATAAAGCTCAATGAATAGTAGATTCGTTGACACCCGAGCAAGGGGTTCAGGCTCATTCACAAGACACTGTTTCGACAGAAGCTTATCTGTGGAAAATAGTGCATTTAAAAAGCACTCAAATTGCTATATCAGCATATTTCCTCTTCCATCGCCCCACTCCTCTTCGCCGTTTCTTCCTATCCCTTTAGTGCACTCGTCATACCTGCGATACTTTAGATGCCCTGTTGTAAAGAAACTGTTAAGACTACTACTTACAACTGAATCAATTGTTGCGTTTGCAAATAAATACGTTGCTGTACTCGGCTTTTCGCTGAATTGTAGCACTTGTCGATTTCTTCCGTAGCATCGATGAACCCACCTCGATAATATAGGCCCTCCTATCTCTACCACCTTTTGTTTAGGATTTCGTAACTCTTACCTCCAGAGATACAAGCTCATACTAGTGGGAAATTTATAGTACTTCACTATTTAGGTGACAAATTGCGAATAAATGCACTTGACTAGTCGGTGAATATATATGATATGCCCTGTCTATGGATTGCCTCTCATTTGCTTTGATGATGGTACGTGACAAGTGCTTCGAATATGGGTGCTTACGAGAGATCCTTGTTTCACTATGGGGAATATCCCATTCTTTCATTCTCATTGAGTTTTTTTAAAAATTATTTTATTCTATTCCTGCAGATTCAATGAGGTCTGATTATCCTCGTAAAGATCGTGCGTCATTGACGCTACCGTTACGGCAGAGTTCCACAGCTATCGATGAACCGATCGCCACAAAGACAGCTTCACGTTCGCTTTCGGAAGGATATAATACGCAATTCCAGTGTGTTGCACCTCATCCTGTAGTGAGTTTTTAATCTTTAATTGTTTGTTTGTCGATTCACCTTTTGCATTCAACTAGTTGAGTGATGATTTATTTGGTCGTTTAGGTGTCATAATGCAGCCAAGTATGCGTAGAACATCAAACAAATGTGAGTTGTTTCACAGTTGTGGAGGTCTTCTTTAGCAACATGTGAGCGATGTCTAGAGGGAACGATGATTTATGAATTGGTGGAGGAAGTATGAGCATAGGGGCTTATTCAAGTTTACTTTGAGCAAGCTTTAGCGATTAGGAGACTGGCATTTTGTTGCTAGTTTGTCTACAATATAAAAAGAGTTGGGATCCTAATCGTGCCGCTATATATTCTCTAACAATCATAGTGGAAGACATTAAGGAGAAAGGGTGGGTGGAGAGAGGAAAGTGCCAAAAGAGGTATTTTTAGGTGACGCCATAGAACGAGTTTTGAATTGAACTGAATTTCTATAGTGAAGCGATGCGCAAATAATATTTATGCTTGGCTGAAGCATTCGATTACGTACTGTGGTCCATCACAGATGCAGAAATTTCCACTATGAGGGGAACACAGAGGCGGAAATTGTGAGAGTGTTTTGAATTGAGGCACAAATATTTGGAAGTATTTTGTGCAGTTTTCCATGCGAAATTAGGCTAAATGTGGCTTGCAATTAAGCCCTCTAATAAGCAATGACTCTTCGCTTTTCCTACGTCTCACACACTCGTTTTTTTGTTATGCACGGACTAGATGAGTGATTTGCTTGATGGTTTTTTGATGAGAAGTGAAAGGGATACCCGTAAGTGGTATCGTGCGCCGTATTCCTCTGCTTCCCAGGTAAATGCTCTAACCAGCTGATTCAAGCAAACGTTCAGTATAAAGATCCTGTTGTAATCAAGTTTATTTCGTCGTATGTGTAGTGAAACTTATGGGTTGAAACATCGAAAATGTTAGCAGCAGGTCGTTTGCTTTGAGCGTCAGCTCGAAAGTCGGAACACATGGGTTCAGATTTTATCCCCGAGCAGTCTTTCCATACATTATGAGACACTGGTTGTCATCTAAATCCGTTTAACTTGTCATCGGATGTAAACCAGTATGTTTGTGCGGTCAGTCGAAACGGAATTGGGTTTGTGAGAGGACCGGTCATGTAGTATCGACTTCACTCCAGAATTCATTGCTATAGGTTTTGAACTGCTCAACAAGCATGCAAATAAACGTGAGATCACCGTGAGGTGGTGTTGCTGCAGAGGAAGGAATTAGGGATGGCACTGTCGGGGTATTAAATGCAAACACGAGTTTAAAGGCATTTGCTGTGAAAATTGTTAGTGACTGAAATTCAGCTGGAAATTGTTCGATATGTTTTGGTTTAACTGATTAAAAAGATATCTGAGGCTGGGTAGCTTGCATTGTGGGTGCTTTTGCATTCTAATCTGTTAGGATAGCCGGCTAACTAAATTTCCGGAAATTGTGCCGGATCGCTGGATAATTCGTTTTCTTTTCGAAGCCGAGCGTTTATGCAAATCCACGCGGAAGAATTGATGAGTTAAGCTGTACCTGATTAGGCATTGGATAAAATTGGCATGTAGAGCTGCGTAGTTTTCCTCGCTGTGGAATTTGTGATAGGTGAGTTAAAAACATTGAAGTTTGAGATAGGGGCACGTCTGATTATGAAACAGGTTTGGCATTTTGAATCTTTGCAAAAGCTTGCAGAGGCATTTAATAAGAATGCGATGAAAATAAATAAGATATTAGTTGATGGAAAAAGTGGTCGCGACGAATAGTTGTAAGAATGGAGTAGCGGAAGAGGTGGAAGAGCTCCCATATTTTATGTTTTTGCAAATTTGCACTCGCAAAATGCATTGTTGATAACACCGCGTCTGAATGTATGTGGCAACCCGTATGTGTGGTTGTCGTAAACATATATGCAGACGCCCGGAAATTTGATGTTGCCCTCGAACTGAGGTTATTATAAAATCTGATGAATATAAACGCATTGTGGGTGTTTTCGTTTTACCAACTTTAACGTTCAAATGATCTCGTAGGGAATAAGACATGCGCAGAAACCTGCTTACGGGAAGGTATTTTATAACTATTGATGTCGAAAATGCAGGAAATTGATTTCCTTTTTGAAGGTTTTCGTGAGCGGCTGATTCATTTAGAATGTGATCGCGTCTTAACGCATGTTTCTAATGTGTTGGCAAGTGATGAAGCCGGTAGGCTGGCGGGATTGCAACGGCATAGGCGATGCCGGCCCCTCATCTGGCGCGTTGTCCCACTTATTAGTGCGGGGTAAGTTTTGGAATCTGCCTCATCCATGTGATGACTAGTTGAGAGTTTGTGTAAGTAAATTTCGACAGTTTCCGTAATTTGTTTTTGCCCTGGTTCCTACTGAGTTTAGCTAGTTAGTGCAGCCAGGTAAGTTGGAGGGGAGGGGAAAGGTGATTTTCTGCGTAGAAAGCGCTAGTTGATTGCCAGTGTTTCTCAGCACTTTCTAGCATCATTTTTACGCGATGATATATCTAGACATATGCATTTGCTTCTTTCGTGTTGTTTAAATCTTCGTTTGGTCCAATCATAAAAAAGGCATAACAAATTATTCTCATCAGATGTTTGATTGCAGAGCTCGCATTCCCATAACAACGATAATCAGCCACCTCGTTATCATGCCCAGTTGAGTCGTGCACAAAGGTATATCGGTAGCAAACTCATTTTCTTATTTCAATTAAGTGTATGCAATGTCAGATTATCTGAAATAACTTAACCTCATTGTAATAAATGATGCTGCCTTATTCACTGTGAAATGCGAAGATATAAAACTAGAATGGAATGCGATTGTCGACTTTGATTACCATCCAGCAGTCCAGTCCAGTAAAAGTTATAATTAAGCGACTGAGTTAAAAAATCATTACTCCAATTTTTTTTTTATTTTTTAGCAAGATAGGCCATATCTCCAAGCATAATGCTTTAGTCTACACATTGTAGATGATTCTGCTCCATCTTGCATCATTCAGGAGAGGTTAAACATGGGAGGAATACCCAATGAATGATGAATTTGTTGTTATAAATTCTCTTTTCTTAATAAAAATGCATCTTTGTGCGATGATATTAGTAGCAGTTCTCAGCTAGATTTTCGGTCGAAATTGTAGTCCCCTTCAAAGAATATTGTAAAAATACTATAAAACTGAGGGCTAGAGAAGAACGAAAAATCACAGTAGGTCTCCGGCAAAAAAAATGCCTCAAGCAAAGTTTTCAGTTGGGATTTGAGATTAAAGACCAACCATGGGGTATTGCAAACTCAAAGCTTAAATGTTTCAGGGTGAGCGGGCTATTCTTCATTATAAGATGATGCAGGCAGCGAAATTTAACGTCACTAGCAATCCTGTTTGGTAGAGCTGGAGGTGGGGGATTCGCGGAAGGAGGGGGGGGGGGGGGGGAGGGGATTTCTGTCGATTGTCACTAAGTTGCCCTTCAAGGCGGCATAAAGTTTGCAGTCTGATGTTGGTATCCCCGTTCCCAGTTAAGTGAACAATGACATCCGACAGTCATGTTGTATTAATTTGTATACAAACAATTCTAGCATCCGTGATGCGCTATCGAACACAACAGCTCGCTTTTTTGGAGTACCTCCACCTTTGGACAGACAGCAGTCGTTTGCCCTTGGAACGTCACACGACCCTCGATGGACGTTACGCCGGCTTCGTTATATGAACAGACGTTATGGAGGGATCAATGAGCAGGGATTGAGGGAGTTGGATTTGCGAGGTATGTCTTTCAATGATTGCTATTTTTATCACTCCTTTTTCCTAGATTATTTCAGTGACCAGCAGAACTAATGCCATCACTTTTGATGCATGTTTTCTCAATTTTTTTTGCTTTGTTTTGAATATTTGCTGCAAGCGAGACGCCAGCACTTTGGGTGGGGATAGGGGGTGGTGAGAGGAAGCGGAATGTATGTGTTATCCCCCCCGCTATCATGGTTTAGAAATCAAAAAGATCCTGCACATTTGATCAGACAGAATCAGTTTAAAATATGAAATATTGTTGCTCGGTTTCCGCAAGTGCTTACCGAACCTTCATATGCGAGAATTCTGAAAGTGCTCGAAAATTCGCAAGAATTTTGCCCTCACATGAGTTTCCCAAACATTCATCGAGCGTTCGTTTGCTGGAGTTCTTCGGATATGCACTAGGGTTTAGTGTTCAGATATCTGCATGCAAGAGGCGTGCAAGGAAGGGAACGTTTTTCAAGTACCTGATTGATTTTTTGCAAATATTTTTGGAGCTAACGTATGAAGAGCTCCAAAAACACTGCGCTTTCGTATATGAGCATTTCCAAGGCTGTCGTTGTTGCACTTAAACTTTTATGCCGCCTCTAAGCTTTTTTGACATATGGAATTAATTCATGAACGAAAATGTTCAATTGGATAGTTAGACGCATAAACCGCGAGAATGAAGAACATATGAGGGCAACAGCGGAAGTATACTGCTTCAGGAATTGTTTTTTTTCTTATAGTGGGAATGCTTATTTGACTGTGAATAGAAGCGCATGATAACGAGTTGTTGGATGAAGTATGAAACAGATCACAAAGAATGGTCTAGTTGTAGATGAGTTGACCGATCTCGCGTCTCAATTGGCAACGCCTAGCGCAGCAGCTGCACAAGCAGTTACACCAGTTTCTGCAATCGAGCCATCCGTTTTTGCGTCCAACTTGGTTTGTTACATTTTACGCGAACTTGATGGAACTCTTCGTTCTTATGAGCGGAAAAATTTCACCGTAACGGAATAATGTTAGCACCATAATAAGATGGCAGTATAATAATAGAGCATCTTTATTACTGAATGTGTAAACGTTGATTGTTAAGGGATTTTCCTGTGAAGAGCACTTGAACCTCACAGCAACTTTGGGGGAGGGGGCGCGGGGGCTGAGGCTAACATATTTCATCATTTAACTTGCCTGAAATATTTTCTTTCCAGCTTCAGTAGGCTGCTTTGGTTTACCTGTCGCGTGTTTCTCCTTGTCTTATTTTAAAATCTGACCCTTCTGTTTCCCACCTTGTGTGGGGAACCAAATCCGCTTGATATGGTCGCAATTCTTAGCATGTGATTCGAACTATGTGTTGATTTTTCTATAGCGATATGTTATTTGTGTTGTGGATGCTGATTTAAGCAGGCTGTGTTACTAAGGTACTGCAGGTGTCACGAAGCGTTTCTATCGAGAGTCGTGGAAGTCGAATTGTTCCACCCTTGGAACGTCGTGATAGCGTCGCTAAGATGGCATGGGATGGGCTTTCTTCTATTGTTCATAGGTTAGGCGAATTGTTTTATGCTTCTTCCCACCTTGAATTGCTTCGCATGAGTAAAACTTGCAGCAACTGCAGTATTCTAACTTATTGAGGTCTTCAGATAGACTGTTAGCGCGAGTTCACCATCTAAAGATTTTAGCTCTGATTCGATGGCAGTGCTGTTCATGAAATTGTTCGAAAAACATGGGTGTTGAAGGTTCTGGGCTGTTTTTTCTTTTCTACCTCTTCGTTTATTGTAGTCGACTTTTCGGCTCATAGCGATTTGTTTAGCGCTTGGACAAAGAGGGTAGCATCGAATGCAGGTGAAGGAAAGAAATGAAAAAAAGGAGGCAAAAATAGTATGGATTTGTTGCTCTCAAAATCCACTAACTTCGTTCATTTATGCCAATTTTTCAAAATATAGCTTTTAATTTGCATAACATATTGATCTCATCTGGTTTTTGAACAGGTAGAAAGCGAAAAAAACAAAAGGTGGGAAAGTATCCATAGTGTATTTCTTTTTGAAAGAGCTGAAGCAGTACAATAACACATGCGTTATACACTTCCAAACTGACATATTAATATCACATTATGTTGCGAGAGAAGTTGAAAGTTTTTAAGATTGTCGACACCGTTCTAAAATTCGTGACACTTTTATGTCTCTATCAGGCTGTCAGCGACTGTGAAATCCACTTATGGGGGAGAAGAACTTCCGAGGAGGGCGTGGATTGCTATTCTGCAGATCCACTTTCCTTATTGGAACCAACGTTTTTTGCAAAACCTTTCATTCGTCATGGCACTGAAACTTAGTAGCTTCTGAAAAAGGTTTTAAAAATCCCCAACGATGGAATCAGGGGATAAAGAGTGATTTGTGGAACCAGTACTGAGAATGGGCGTGGGTATTCACAGTGCAGTTTCCTTTGCAATCACTAAAGTAGATGTTGGCTTGAGATATCCGGTCAGACAAGCAAATGAAGCGGCGGCACTGTGATTTTTGCGGAAGTAAAAGCATAGAATGAGCAAAAGATTGCAGTTGTAATTGGCTGAAGTGTCTGTCGCGAAGAGAAACTTTGGCTGAGTATGAGGGCTTTTAGTTCCTTCGACTATCTTCAGCGACGTTCATTAGTGTAATGAGCTTTTAAGGATGAATGGGCCCTTCTGGGTGCATATCCGGCGAAGAGTGTTGCATTAAATTCTTGACCGAAAAATTTTTAATTCCATGTTTCCTCTTGCTCATTATACAGGCCCCTTCTTTAAATGTAACATTTGCTTGTTTTAGGGGGACCTTCGGAGCTAATGCTCGACGTCAAACGACTCCACCTGCGGTAACAACTCGAGGTCGTTCTCCGTCGAGCAGTTTTTCGCCGTTTTCTGTGCAACCTACAGGTAGCGCTTTTTATTTAGCATTTGCTAGTATTTTAGCAGCCATTCAGTATGGAATGATTGCAAGTGTGCTATTTCTCGCGCATCTTTAGCACTTTAGCTGTTAGAATGGAGTGTGGAGCTAGTTGGTCCATCCGATCTAATATTGTTCCCTCTGCCTATTAATATTGGCGCTTTTTTTCTTAAGAGTAGTTGACAAAAATGTTTTCATGACGAAGAAATTAGCGAACAAATTTTAGAGCGGATGATTTATTTACTGTATCGGGGAGGGTTGCTGATGTTTTTTCCGACGTTGAAGCGAAGATTTATGAAGGATGTGGGATATTTCGTTGATGGATGTGTAGGTGCAGTTTAATACATGATATGGCCATGAAACGTGACATTCGAATATGGCATTTTAAGGCTCTTTGAATCGCATTCACAAGCTTATTAAAAGCAGTCAACTAACTGAATAGTGAACACGCAACAAGAAATACTGAGGTAGTATCTTAGTTAAAGAGGTGACGAGACGAACGGAGAAAGTAGGGGACCCAAGCAAAATACGGGTCAGAGGTAAAAAAGTAAGTAGTTGGGGATTTATTGTATTTTATTTTGCAGCGTCCCAAATGACAACAGTCCACGAGGTCGACGAGGAGAGTCTCCGGGTCGCCGCTGAGGCTGCACGGGAGTCTCTTGAAAGCGCGAGGAAGGAAAGAAGGGAGGAACATCCGGTTGGTCATTTTTGTTTGTTTTGCCAAAGAGAATTTAAAAGTGCTCGCATTGTTATAATGAGAGTCAACCTCATATTTATGTTTGTATATTTTGACTTTTTTTGCTGCTGTAATTAGTTTTGTTCATGTAGGTGAATCAGAACTTAGGATTTCAAGTTTTTGTTTTTTTTCAAACAGCATCTTACCTGTAGGATGCTCTCAAATGTATACTTGAACGTATACTGTTTTTCCATCTTGTTCGTCATCGTTTACTAGGATTATGTGATTTCTGTGCACGTCCGTTTATAAATGCACTCAGAAAACGTGGTAACGCAAAATACTTCTACTCAGAAATGCCGTAGTTAATGGAGCGTTCCTCTTTGATCTAGCTCAACTACCGCTACGTAATTTGAAGCGCTATATAGCTGTTGCATGGAGTTTGAGAGTGTTCCCATATGTTATATTGCTCCCTCTATTCGATCTACCTATTTGGTGTGGTAAACAAATGCTCATGTGAATTTTGGGATACTCGTTGTAAAAGTGGGCTCTTTGAAGTATGATTCTTCTCTCCGACGAATTGCTGCATGTAGACTTGATAGCAACAGTTCTTTGGCTTATCAAGAAAAGTGGGATGATTTGTTTCTTTTGCACTCTAATGACAATTTAATGCTGGAAAGCTGCTAAACTCGATGATCCATTCAGTTGGAATTTTTCTTCAAGAAAAAAGTTCGCGTCTATTTTACCATGCTTGATAACAAGTTATATGGTGCTTGGTTACTGTAATGGACTGAGGGACTTCTGGATTCTAGGTTGAAGCCGACTGAGACCTCCCTCTAATCGAATGTAAAATATTATTGACATTTGCGTCCAGCTTAGCATGGAATTTGCTTGTGTATTACAGAAGATGTCACCACAGTCGATCACCAGCACGGATTCGATTCAAGACGAAGTGTTTTTCGACGTATCACCGATCGGTGCAAAGCCGATGAGACCCACCACTCTCGCGTTCCCTACGCCGACTAGTTACATATCCCTTCCTCCATCTGCCACTACCATCGACCGTCGCTATCTTCCATTCTCAGGTTTTTTTTTTTTGCGTGTGCATTAGCAGGGCACTGAAAATAAGACCACTGAGCGAGGCACATTTTCCACCTTTATTTTGACTTTGGAAAGAGTTGCCCACAGCCGATTCCTTATCCGGTGGTAGTACAGTTTGCGCTATACCTGTTTAGTTTCACTAACGGTTAAGCGAAAAGGAGAGAGGGGAATTTGGAAGATTGCGAGGATCGAAGGCGAAGGTCTTGTAATTGAGAGGAAGAAGTTTGCGAGCTGCTTAATATTTCGCATAAAGAGCATCCTATGACTGCAAAACTCGATATCGGTATAGTTTGTAGCCAAAATAAGATGTAAAAAAGAAAACGATTTCGTTACAGAGGGGTATAGAAAATAGTCGCCTTTCTGAGTATACTAATGAAGACGCAATTTCTTTCCGGTTGCTGTCTGAGTGTTGAGCAGTCTTTTTTGGAAAATTTGAGGTTCATTTAATAAGCTTGAACAAGAAATTTCATAGAATTGTGTTTTTTAATATGCATCTATCAGAAATTATATAATCAAAAAGTGTCTTTGTTTGCACGAGTTGAACACGGAAGAAATGCTTTAAGCGGTCATGGTAGACGCGAGCATTGAAGAAAAAACTGGCTGAATATTACGGCAACGATTTTTTTAAAACAATATATGGGTCGTTTGCCATCTGTACTTAACGACACGAAAAAATTGTTTCATTCCGATAGAAAGATGGGAGGCACCCAAATTTGTTTGTATGGGGATAGAACTGACCCGATGATAAAATAAGTTGTTCGGCTAGGTGTTGCCACAAGGTTATACTCGGAGGCACGGCTGTTGTGAAGGCGTATAGTCTTGAACGATCTGTCAACAAGAACACCCTCTTTCTGTTCAAAAATATCGTCTAGATTCAAGGGATATTTTGAAAGATAATTAGCAGGGTATTTAATTTGTGGTGAGAGTTATGAGGTGCTGAGTTTGGAAGGTTGAGTGCTAAAGGTGAATAATGGCGCGAAGGTCCCATTGAAATTCAATTTTACTCTTTAAGGTTGCCGGCATAGGTGTTAAGTGAAATTCGGTGCTCATCAATATGGCAATGTTCCTGGGTATAATTAATCATTCTGCTATTGCAGGCACCTCGCATTTGGATGTACCTTGCTTTGCACCATACCGAACCGCTCCTCTTTCTCCCCATTTATCGCCTTCAACCGCTCGAGGCGCGGAACGGAAGCTGCCCAGACCGGAGGAAGCTGTTCGTTTTATTAGAACGTTAACTTTTTTGTGTAATTTTTGCTATGAATGCTATGTCAGTCGTAAGCATAACATGTTTTCGATGAGACACCCAAGGAAGGACGAAGAAAATGACAATTCTGAACAGGAGGACGGTTGCATTGGGAGGAAGTGTTACGGAATATCTTAATCCAGCCGATGGATCAGTGGATGATTTTGTGAAGAAGCTTGTTCCGGAAAAACGGAAGCTCCGGAATTTTGTGAAAGTTCCGGAAAAAACGAACCAGATTTTTTGTGGAATGAAGTTTCCATTTCGCTATTAAATTTTTAAGACCAAAAAAACCGAACATATTACCTGTTTGTCTGAGCATAGAAAATGTTGTTTTGTTTTCCGGTCGGCGGACATCTGCAAATGATGAGGGTTTTATCTAAGAGGGTGACTTTCGCTGTAGGTGGTCTTGAGCAAATTTTTGTGATGTCGGTTGTTTTGTCGACATATTGAGCAGTGTATATTCCTTGAACTGGGAACATATTCCTCATTTACTCACCAGTAATATCTATTGATGAGCGAATTTTATCATCTGCTGAAAGTCTGTTGCGTTCAAAGATATAGCGATTTTATAATGCAAGTGATTGTCGGGTTTGGCAAAATAAAGAGTTTCAGGCTCAATGGCAGGGAGTATTTTTTAATACCGCTGACCGATTCGGCAGCGAGACCGATCGGCGGATCTCGATTAATTCTTAACAATTCGTTTGATTTTCAACTGTACTTCGAAGTCATACCTACACATTCGTGGGTGGATATGCAGCATGATTAAATAACGTAATAGTTGACGCGGCAGCTGTTCCGGTCATATTGATTCCGGTCAAATTCGTAGAATGATTCGTATAAGAAACTGACCTCAACGTTGGTTCGTGAATGTGCGCATACCTGTGATTCAGTGCGGAAAATCGCACAGTAGGTAAGCATATATGTGTCGTCGTATGATGCAAGCATTCAGCATGCAAGTGAAGGTTCACACTTTCAGCGCTTCCAACAAAGAATTCGGCCAGAACGTTTACCTCGACAGGAGAGTTTCGATGATGGAGCGCAAACGCCGATCGGATTGCATGAGGTAAAAGAAACGGGCAACCGTTTATCGTGTTTAATGCATCTCTAGGGTGTAGAAAATCGAGAGTCTATTGGAGAGGGTTCCTCGGCTTTTGTGATGGAAAGTTATTTCTTGCAGTAACTGTTTTATTGTAAGAAATGTGCTAAAAAGTTTCGTCGGTTTTTTTATTGCCGCAGAATTTCAATATTTTTGTTGAATAATGTTTTTTTAATAGTAATATTAACTGGCAGATGTTTTATATGAGTAAAATTTAGTACACAATTAGCGTTCTTTGCCAAAATGTTGTCCCAACTCTGAGTGAAATTGTTTTTGGTCCGATTGCGACTTCGTTCGCGAAATTTACAGCTGAACCTCTATAGATTTTTCTAGTTAAATGTTTGCAAATACGTGATCGGTTCATTGCATTCATGGTACGAGTGATCTGTTTGCTTCGTATGGAGATGGTGATTTGTTGGGATTGGTGAGGAGAATAACCAAGAGGACATAGTAAAGACGATTCTTCATCAGACCGCTCTTATGTAAAGAGCGTCATCATTTTATTTATTGTTTTGTAATATCGCTTGAAATTTATGCAAATCTCTAGCAAACAATGAACTGATTTTTTTTTCCTTTGAGTAGTTTCAGTTTAATGGAGAATATTGCAGGAGACGTCAAGGGGCAATCGAGTTTTCGCGGAAAATGAAGTGATTGCACCGAAAGTTAGTGGATTAATTAAGTGCCTCTTTTGTATGTGGTGGTGCATATGAATTCATTTGCCGCGTGGAATATATTAAAGCATATGAAAATACGTTTAGTTTAGGTGTTTTATTAACAAGGATACTTCATATATTCAAATAAACTATATTTATAAGGGAAAAATGGGGGCTAATTTGCTGAGTGGTGTTAGGCTACTATGAGAGAGGCAAAAGTGATCATTGCATGTCGTTAACCTCAAATGTTTGTATTTTAGAGGGTGACAATAAACCAAAGAAATGCGCAGTAGTTATATGACTCGTTAGCATAGAGGTATGCCGCTGGTATTTTGACTGATGTTTGGTTAAATTTAACATGGTCATATTTAAAAACAGCTTAGATTGTCTTGCATTATCTAGTTGAGGTGATGATGCCAGGTGAGAACCCGTTGTTCAGCAAGCATGTTTTTGGTGTGCAGCTGAAGATTCTTGTGCTAATTGAAGTGAAGTAGAAGGTTGTGAATATCAACTTATAAACTTGAAACACTATCGATGAATTCACTTCGGTAAGTTTTTTTATGGGTCTCTCAGACTGTCTGCATCATATTTATGACGCGGAGTGAGGGACAAGGAGGGACTTGGGATAGATGGGATGTAGTTGAGAATTTTCTTTTAAAAGGGAGGGAGCGGGATATTTCTTCGAATATTGCCGTCGATCGATGACTGTAGGTTGGCGGCGACTACGATAGATTGTTTTTTCCATCCTGATTTGCCGTTTTAGTGTTTCTCATATCAGAGCTATGAAGTACCAGGTCGTTTGCAGCAAGGAGCAGCACTTCCGAAGCCTCCTAAAGGATCCTCAGTCCTTGAGGTCTGTTTTCCTCTCAATTTGCTCTTAGTTGCATTTCATTTATACTCTAGAATGCTGTGTTTAACTCATTCGTTCCTTCCTTCATCGTTGGAATGCGACTTCGAACTTCTGTCTTTTATGAGTACCGCAATACGTGTATAGCCTAAAATAACGCATGATGGAAAATTCTTTTTGTTTTATGTGATACTGCAATGTTAGAACGCTATCACTGTACCAGTTATAGCGGCGCAAAAAACCATGGAATTTCTATTCGAGTGGAATAAAAAGGTTTGGTTATGCCAACGTTTATCCAGAGCCGCAAAAGATATTTCGTGAGACGCCGGACAGTTATATTGCAATGTTCGAGCCATGATGCGATATATTTGAGATGACGGCACACTTCCCATTTTGCAGAGTATTTACGCACGCTTTCAAGCACGATCGAAAAAGGTGGCAGCGCCTCGTCGTAGCCGGCTCCTTGTTGGGTTCCTACGAAAGTTTTTAAGCCCGAAGTTTACAAAAACTGTCGAACAGAAATCTTTGGAGCAACCTGACAGCTTCCATGATTACAGGTTGAAGTTGCATCCCTTTTTATAATTGTTTTGCTACGATTGCTGCAATTGATGTTCTTTTAATGGGAGGGAAAAGTGCTGTTATTTTTGCATAAGGTAACCTATTCGCCATCCACATCCACATCCCGTTGATTTTTTGTTTTCCTGGCAGTGATATTATTGAGCATATTTTTATTTATATTCGCTGCAGTATTCATTGGTTCGATTTTTCGCTGTAAACAAATCAACAACAACAATAAAGAAATTCATAACGCTCCCGACGACCGACTTGCGACTAAAACTTGGCAGTTATTTCATTTTCGCGGGCACATTTTTTGGTCAAACCCAGCATTCAGGGATACTCAGTAGTCCTCTTTATCGTCCACCTTTTTCCTTTCTTTTCCCCAAGACTTTTATCTGTGCAGCTTTCGCTCCTTCTGCTAATCTCTTTGGGTTGGTGTTTGATGGTATGGTTACTAGCGTTATGGTATGTGCTCCGTCAGCAAACAGCATAGGAAATTAGTAAGGGTACTGATTTTCTTTTCCTCCTAAGGACTTCTCATAATAAAATATTTCACCTAATGAAGTTTGTCCTCAGCCGTCTCCAAGGGGTTTTTTTTTCAAACAGAGGAATGAAAGTGTTGAATTTCCGATAAATTTTGCTAATGCCTTTTGCCGTTCGTTATTTTCTTACGCTTCTTCATAGGGTATAGGCGATCGCGTTGACACGTGCTCCTAAATAAAGCCAACGAGGTACAAAGTCATGAGCACAAATGGGCTTATCTTTCTTGCTACATAGTCCTTTCGCAAGATGTCCTCCGACTTCTAGGGAAATCTCGAACTGCAGAAGTAAGTTTGGGGAGGAGAAATGAAACAGAGCTAGGGAAAATGAGAAATTATAAAACATACTTGATGTTGTTATAAGTAGGAAAGAGAGGATGGAGCTTCATTTCATATTCACAGGGGAGAGTCTAGTTCCTTTCTGCATACGTGAGAAAAACAGCAGTTGCTTTCTAGCTATCATGTGGGTATTGGGCAGCAGTGTTTTACCTCACCGCAAGGTATTTTTTAATGGACGTGATCGCGCTTCACCTGAGGGCTCCAAAGTTGTCCTTATGCGACTTTGTGGCAGCAGATTATGGCTGTTTCAAAATTTTCCCCTGTTAAAAACCAAGTGAAGGAAGCAGAAGCAGGGGTTCTTTAAGTGGGGTGGCTTAAGGGAATAGGGGGTTTGCATTTGCTTATATCCAATGGTGCGCCAAATAGGAGGCAGTGTTTCTTACATTGGTTTCTGGTGTAAGTAGGGCGTAATGTCTTTGCAGCTCATCATCAAAATGGTGCGAATCAGTTTTGGTTAGTATTGATGCATTCTAATTGTGTTGTTTGTGATGTTGGATTGCTTGTTTGTAATTGTTCATTATAATTGAACGTTCCTCCACGTTGGCAAGTAAATTCAGATGCAATATTAGTGTTACATTATCGCTGTCATTTTTGTAGTTTTTTTTTTGCAAGCTCGTTTTGCACCTTCGGACTGTCCTCCGTTTAGGAAAGCTGTCCCCCCCCCCCCCCCACCCCGCGATGTTTTTACTCTTTTAAACTTTGAAGGAACCCTACTTTCACCATGCCTCTCTGTTTTACTTGACATTGAGACCTAGGTTTTTAGTTTTTTGTCTTATATCACAATTGCGTTGTTACCAGCTGCCTCGTTTAACGGAGGGATTTATGTTGTGTTTAGTGGTCATTGGGGCTTTATTTTTTTCAAACGCATTTCTGTTGGAGTTTTATCCGTTGCATGGTGCTTGAGCAAAGATGTGATCGTGTTTTTACTCCCATCAAGTGTCAAGCTCAAGCAGGTGCTTACCTCATTTCCGATAAGATTTAGAGTTTTCAAGCATTATGAAAAGATATTCCGGTAAAATACTTGAAGATGCGTACGTGCAATTTTTTACTTTTCGGACATTTTTCAAATGGTACCCTCTGTAATACGAAAAAGGTACTGTTTTTAGAGGTGTTTTTGATAGCAATATCAAATCATAGTCGTGAAAATGCCTTGGAAGATATTATTGTCTTTTGGAAATCAGTTGTATTTCTGCACCCATCACTCTCATCTGCATCAAAAAATATGGAAGCCATGGTTTGCTGGACATTTCAGGCCCTATTTCACCTATTGGGTGACATGCGTTCAAGTACTGGTAACCATCATAACGGTTTTTACTTACGGATTCGGTCCGTTTGGAATCGGACGTGTCGAGAGAACTGCCGACGTGTTGCACTCCACTGTGACATTGAAGCATGTGAGCGTTTACGAGCTGGAAAATCTGTGGTTGGGACCGAAATTTGTAAGTTATTTTTATTGTTTACTTTGTGAGTCTGTGGTATGGGACAAGTTTCTTATGGTATTTTTGAAGGAGCAAGTAGAGGGGGTAGGCTGCTTAGTTGGCGCATCAAAATTCTCTTATCTCAGGTCGAGCGCTCAATTTTTGCAGCACTTTTCAGAAACTATCCGGGATAATGCTGATGCGGTTTTTTCAAAGAATATGATGTTGTTTTGCACATGCGGTTTTTATGCGGCTCTTATGCAGCTTCAGAAGAAAAGGTGCTCGTGTTATTGGTTCGATTTTTCAAATATAGAGACCTCATGTAAAAAAATTAACTTTCGATGAAATCTATCTCGAAAAAAACTGCACATCCTCACTATTATTGTGTAGCGTTATAAAAAACAGCTTCAAAAAATTATTGACGGTATTTGTTTGGTTGCACTCCCTCGCTCTCTGCTAATGATATCATCTCTCGAATGTTTTGATTCATTAAAATATCGAAAAATCAGGACTAAAAATGAATCGTGGAAGGAGCGTACGTCGGCTTAGAAGTACGCCGAATTCTTAAATAGAGCAATCTATGATCTCTTGTCAGGTGATTTTAATTACAGTCGGACTTGGTTCATTTGGGTGCGACGTTTGCACCTTGTATGCGGCATGATCCGAGAATATACGCACAGATAGAAGCAGACCGCGCATTAGAGAATCAGACGGGTTGTTGTATATACAACGATGGAATGGGATGCTTCCAGACTGGAGAAGACACATGCCCGGTATTTATTTTTCTATTTTTTTCTGATTTCATAGATGATTTAGAGCCATTATAAAATAGGTTTATGAACCTGCAGTTCCTGCAGGTAGTTGCAACACATTTGGAAAAGTAGGCACGTGGAATAGAGGGAAAGAGGGGAGGTTTCTTAGAAGATAGGTTTTCCCATCATTTTCATTTTCGGAGCTTGAAAGTTTTTGCTCGAACCAAGCTCGAGGAATGTGGGAATTTCGAAATTGATGTGTAGGGTTGTGGCGAACAAATGTAAAATAAAGTTCGCGTGTTGTGCTTGAATGAATTTCGATCCCGTCCGCGTCAGACTAAACGTCCTTCTGGGTAAAGAATGGGAGGAGATAAGCAATGACTTAACCATCCGACAAACCGTCCTTTTGCTCCAGGAGAATCGATTGAATCGTTTTAAAGAGATGCACACAGGAGAGCTCTTATCATTCAAATCTACCCCCTGGAGTAAACCTTTAAATCTTCTCCCCGGGCTCTCTGATTAGTTATGGCCATTTTCCCGAGTGTTACGCCGCTTTTCATGATGCCTTCGGCAACTGTGGTTCACTTCGCTTGAAACACTTTGCTTTTACTCATTTTGTGTAATATACGAAAGCGCGATTGTGTGCTCCTCTGTTTTGTACTCCCAGTTTACCCAGTTTATGATGCCCGTTCCGAAATCGGTCTTTTCTGAAAGTTCATTTTTGCATATGAGATGCCGTGTGGGTTGTGAGCGCTTCAGTTTATGTGTGGCCTTCGTGATTTTAGCTCGAGTTAGATTGTTTAATGCTTCTGGACCATCTGTGGAATCAACAGATCTGTCACACTTAATGAAACTGATATGAAATACTTGCCGTGCAACCTATCCCCATAAGTTTCTTCCTCCTCAGATATCTTTGTAAATGATTTATGATAGTGAGGACGAAGCAGATAACAAATTGCATCCTTCTTTCATTATAGAAGGTGATAGCATCGTTAGCGAAATGGAAGGTTGGGGCAACGGGACCTAGCGGACGTATATCCGGAGCAGTTTGTGGTCAGGATCCAAGGTATGTTGGTTATTTCCCTGTAGTGATATGCATATTTATTGACGCGCCTTCTGATAATGGATTCGTTAACTTATTTAGGGTGAGTTTGGTGACGCAGTTTTTCACTTGCTAGAACATTTATCGTATTGCAAGAGTTGAGTAGTGCTAGTTTGCGAGGAGTTTTCTTGACTCCATAAGTAAAACTTTCCGTGAGAGTGAACGGTTTCATTGTTTCATGCTGTAGCCAATGATAGAAAATTTCAGATACTGTAACGATCCACCGTCCGTGGATCCCTTCGAATGGCCCGACGATATCACCAAATGGCCAGTAAGTTTCACTGATTGATACTTTGAATGAGGATTTAGATTGAGACTGCGTTGATAACGCTGTACTTTTATTGATGGTGATATAACTGTCTTGGGCAAGGTCTGTTAATGAAGTTGAGTGAGCCGTTCCTGTATGCTATGCTGTAGAAGAGATAGTAAGCAAACTTTCTTATAAGTAAAAGAACATCCAATCAGGATCTGAATTCATCGTATGTTGCTCCGGATCTGCAAGTCTGACGACTGCAGGCGGTCTCACATCCGACTTCATCAAATGCTCCTCCGGATCCGCACACCTACAGTCTGCAACTGGTCTCACATCTGATTCCTTGCCCTCAGTCGGGCCCATCGTTGGTATTGGATCATCGGTAGGTATACCCTCTTGCGAGGCTTACCTCCATCTCCCTCACCCGCTGGTCCAAGCTCTTGGTCGTGATCGAGAGTCGCTGGCGCACCAACCATCGTTTAAGATCCCCCCACTTCGTGATTAAGGCGGCCACTGTCCTCTGCTCATGGATGTCCTGAAACTTCCTCTTAACTTCCTTCCAGAATACCAGCCTATTTCCATAAACCTCACACAAATTCCTTAACGTGGCGATCTCCCTTTCACTCTAAAGCTTCCCTGCCACCTGTACTCTCTCTATTTGGGCTTCCTCAGCTATTGCTGGACCTTGCCGTATTTGAGACGCTTTTCCGAGATTGTTTACTCCGTTTGGGAGTTCCAGTCGCCTCGGATGCAGCGCTCGAGGCGTATGCATAACATGAACGGGATCACTTTCATGATCCTCGGGGCCATTTATCGCCTCGTCATCATTTAGCCGAGGTGAAGAGTGGATGCTCACACCTAACGACTCCGAAGAGCCAGTGCCTGAGGTTGGCTGACGCCGGGCCTCAGGGGTCCCTCGTTCAAATAATTTATGTGAACAAGGCATAGTTTCTCGTCCCACAACAGTCCAGGATAACAACGTCAAGTGTCCCGGAGCGACTGCGTCCATCCCTTCGGGTTGTGGTCCTCCAAGGGATTGTTTTTCGAGTCCGAGCTCCACCTGCACTCGGACCAACAGGAAGTTTACTTCTGCCCGGCCCTCCCGCTGATCGATTTTATTGACCGGGCACGAACGAGTCTGATTCCTCTTCTATATCAGAGGACGTCTAACCCATATCCCCAGCTACGGGAAAGGTGCTCACTCGGAACCTCTTAGCTGGGATCTCGAGCCATTCCTTCTTGCATGAAATAGAGAGGGATTCATACTCTTGCATGTTTCATTCCGTTGTCCACCACGTTGAGGTCGGTTCCTTGCCTTGCGAAAGATGGCCCCAGCTCATTTTTTTCCCTCATTCCGTAGATGGCGGGTCAGAAATGAGTATAATGCGATGGCATACTAGTCTTCCTTCGATAACATACTAAGCTGCGCAGCTTTTGTTGCACAACCTTATGAAGAAAAAACCGCTTTCTGTAGGCAGTGAAAGGAACTTTATAGCGCAGACAAAACCTATGGGGCGACGCTTGCAAATGATATCAATTCCTGAGTGCATTTGGCAACAGCAGAGCCAAAAAATAATGAACCTTGGAGGTTCATTTCACGTTGACGGAGGACAACAGCAGTTGGTCAAGAAATTAGCCGATTGCAATACAAGCAGAGAAGCCATGTGCCATCATGAGGAGAGGCAGAAACGTGCTATTTCATTAGAGAATACAGTGTACCAGTTCTTCGAAGTAGGACGGTGTTTTTTGTCAGGTTTGATAAAAGTTTTATTACCATTGATGCTTTATTTCTATGCAGTGCTAGGGGGCCATTTTAGCAATGTCTTCATCCAGTGCTGCATATACCGGAGAATGAAAAACACATGCAGTGTGAGATAACGGGACGGCCGTGTTGCATCCAGTTACATGGACAATGTCGTATAACTACACGTGACTATTGCGACTTCGTGCAGGGATATTTCCATGAAAATGCTACCCTTTGCTCGCAGGTATCCTGTTTCTGCCGTTCTCGTTTAGAGCTTCCTATGCTTTATCTTCATATGAAGTGAAATGTGTTCGGAGGAGAGATGTTCGCTGATTAGAAGTAATTAGTCTGCTCGGGTTGCCATTTATAAAATGTTTCCGACGTATGGACTTTTCTTTATCTCTTTGTTTTATGGACTTTATATAATCGTATATCACTTTTTGCTGGAGACTTGCTATGACATGCTAATTCTTTTAGAACATCGCCGTTGAAACAAGATCAGGTGTAGTCCTGGGTTCAAAGGAGGAAGGCGGGAGGTGGGGGCAGTAGTGTACAAGTCCAACGCCTGTTTAGCAAGAGGTCGGAGTTCGGGCTTGCGTTGTACCGTGCAGTTTTCGCACTTGTGTCTCCTGTATCAGTAAAGTCAAATCAGTGAGATGTCCGCTTTGACGCATCGAGATTCTAATGCCTTCGGGAAGCTGAACATGGAATAGAGGGCGAACCATGCCAGAAACCGCCGAAAAGTTGCTGTAAGAAAGTAGTCAAAGAAGCCCTTCTATCACAGTTTTGGCCGAATTTACTCTCCTTTGCTTTCACGTCGCAGACCGAACTGCTAAATTCATTTGCCTCACGTTAAACCTGTTTGTTTCGCAAGAGTTGTTCCTTCATACTCTTTTAGGACCAAATACTGGATGTTTATCTCGCTTGAACGATCCGCTGTTTGCATGTAGTAAAAAATGCTGTAACTTTCTTCCATCATCCAATTCCTTTGGTGTTTTCCGCTAGTTCAGACAGTCGGCTACCATCTGTTGCCGTCTTCGATTCCTTCATTACAAAAGCTCATGGGAGGGGAATCCATCTATTTCATTTCCAGCACTTGAAAGTATGGGTGTAATGTTTATATGGTGTGTTTGTTGACAGGAATATTGCCCAGTAAAAGATTGTTTTTCAGGTGTCATGCCTAGGTGAGATATGTGGGATGCTGCCTTTTATGCTTAAGGACCAACCCGATCAATTTTATCGACTTTTCATCCCAATATTCTTACATGCCGGGTAGCCTTGTTATTCTTTCTGGATCTTTATTTTTTCTGGATGAAGAAAGCACATTGTCACGATTAAGTGGTCATTGCATGGTGTTTAAATGAGCTGGCCTACGCGTTGAAATATGCAAATGAATAAGCAAATTTCAAGTTGCAAGTTTACTTCTGCGGACAAACGAACAAAGTTGTTGTAATATTAAGTTTTTTTAAAGTCATGCGACCAATAAGTTGGGCATTAAATGCTGTTTAAATACGCAGATTATTCCTTTTTTTTCTGGTGGCAAATGTAGACATAACGGCAACTATTTTTGTTTAAATTGCTGCTGAATAACAATGGAGGTTGTCTGTCAGTTGCCGACAAGTTCCTTTATGCATGTGAAACCCTTTAGTAGTGCAGATGAGTAGATGATGGTTAGTGGATGACGACTGGAAGATGAGTGGCTTTCCCGTTTGTCGTACAAGTTTATGTCGACTGTTTCAGGATAATTCACTGCGCAATAACAGTACTGGTTCAATGGTATTATATGCGCGACCTTGAAAAGTTAATAGGCTGGGCCCGCATGGCTATTGTTTATATGGGTGCTGGCATCGGTGGCAGTCTCGCCAGTGCAATATTCCTACCTTATAGAGTAAGTAGTTGGATGTTTTGATTGTATTCACCGTTTTATGCTTTTGGAGCACTCATTGAGCCGGAGTTTTTTGTATGTTCATTGAGAGGCTTCTAGTTGGGAAGCAAGAAAGCTTTGGCAATAAAATCCACTAGTTATGTTGTTTATTAATTGTACGAGCCCTTCTGAACGACCATGCATATACATTTTAGCCATAGGAGTTTCATGATGCTGTGGAGTTTGATTTTATATTTTTTGTTTTACGTAACTGATGGATGGGATGTTGAAAAGCATATTTTCCTTAAGGATTGCTTTGGATTAAATGCATGGGAAACACGTTACTCGGCCTGCTTCTTGGATTTTGAACATTGATGCAGTCTACCTGTGCTCTGGGCACAGCCGTAAACAGAAAACGTAATGCCAGAGTTCCTTTGCTTTGCTTACTACTACTTATAGATACAATGAGTGCAAGACGATTTCTTCAAAGTGGGTTATTTATTCACAGCCAAATGTCAGTAAACGAGGAGAGGAATGTGAACATTATTTGACGTTCTGCTGGCCGAAGTCGCTAACAGTGACGTTACATGAAGTTTTGTATAGCGCACTAGACGCCAGCTCTCGAGTTCTAGTTTTTCCGATCTCAGTGGCTAATGTCATTTTATTAGTACATTGGATGTCGTTATGTTTCTTGTTTTTTCAATCTGCAGCCAGAGGTAGGACCAGCTGGATCGCATATTGGAATATTCGCTGCGATGTACACGGATATCATATATAATTGGTGAGTTCTTTTCATTGTGCAACTACGAACTTTAAGTGTAGACTGGAATTAAAGGGAAGCAGGAACTGCTGAGGAAAGATGGCGTTAACGATGTATTTATTAGTGTGTATTACCAGAAATTCAATATGGTGACGTCATTACAGTCTATTTTTTTGCTGTGTATAGGTGAATTTGATCTCCTAACCTAAGTTCCTGCTTACTGTTCATTTTGTGAATGAATTATTGGCACCTTGACTTGCTGACTATATTTGGAACATCTGGAGGAAAAACGCAGTTTTTCTCATCGTACACGTGTAGACAGCGCCAACAAAACTCGTGCGTACACAGAGAGGGGTAATCGCTGTAATATTTGTGTTTAGAATGCATGAAGAATGAGATCTGAGAATCATAAGATGTTGATGTTTGCATTTATCAATCCTACTTAAGTGACTGTAAGTAAGGAATACTCATGCCTAGGCGGTTAATTCAACGGCCATGGTCTGCGCTGAGGGAATTGGCGATGTTCACGCTGGTGCTGTTTATATGCGGTCTGCTTCCGTGGATCGACAACTGGGCGCACTTATTTGGTTTTATCTTCGGCTTTCTCCTATCATTAGGTAGGTTGCGCTTTGAAAACGCTTTGAATTATCTATTTATTACTCATTAAATTAAGTGTGTTTTCTTGAATAAACGGCTGGTGCCTGTTTTCGTTGGTTTGTTAATGCTGGCTGTTCAGTTTCTACTGCCAACGTTTTGTTTTATAGATCGGTAAGTCAAATAGGAGGCGGATTTTGTGTCACCTTCAGGATTTACTGAAACAGCTCGGAAAACTCAGAGAGGTAGAGACGTTTGCACGGTAGGGTTGCGTGTAGGGATCACTCCGTGAGCGACCGACCAGGGTCATCATTGCGCATTGAAGCAAAAACTGATTATTATAACGGAGTCTTGATCATCTTTGCTTTGATTGTAATCTAGGTCATGCGCGTTATATGTTTAAAACAACAACCTATGAAAAAAAAATGCACGGGAGTTTTCACTAAGCTGGCTTCTTATGTAATGATGGGAAAGTTGAGATTTTGCAAGAAAAAAGTAGTGAGATTTCGTAATTTCGTACAAGGCCCTCGAGTGATAAATTTGGTGAGCTGAATTTAAGGATGTTTCTATTAGGTGAAGATTTCATTCGACGCATTATGATTTATTTGATGAACTTATTGAAATATTATTGTTGATTTCAGCGACGTTCCCTTATATACAATCGCATAATCACGATCGAAAATGGCGTCTTATGATCGTGATTGCGTGCTTAATGACCGCATTTGGACTTTTCATGCTCCTCTTGGCTGTTTTCTATCTACGCGCCGATTTCGATTGCCCATTCTGTGAATATTTCAACTGTCTTCCGTTTACGGATCATCTTTGTGATAATCAAGGTTTGCGCTTGCAGAGTTGGTTGCCAATATGAATAGTCTATCATTTTCTAAACTATGATTTATTCTCATACGTGTTGAGGAAAGATAACTTGTGCGTTTGCTTTGTTGTGACGGCGATTGTGATTGACATTTTTGGAAAGAAATGTGGTACTTAAGTTTGAACGAGTAGTATGTTGTTACCTAAAGATATGGTTCGCTTCTGAGGGTTGCCAATACGTTACTGCGTGAATCATTATATTTCGTTCCCTTCTCAAAAATTATTCATCTTGTAAAAGGAGAAAAGAAGCGAGATCGAGGGCCGGGATGGTTGGATCAGTTTGTGGATGCTGTTTTTATAAGAGTGCTGTATAGATGTTTTTTTTGTACGGTTGAATAGTCTGCTTGAATGGCTGCTAACAGTTTGACCTATTTTTTAAAAAGAGGACTTAGGACCTTTAAATTATTCGGTGTTTTTATATCTGGAGTATTGCATCGATTTCTGATAAACATGTCCGATTGGTCTTTTGATGTAGAAAACAACGGTCTGATGTAGACATTATACATAATATTCGCAGTTGTTTTTGGGTTGTGATGAAGCAATTAACCTTGCTTTTAAATTATTTTGAGCCGATGCGAATGGCGGGGGCGTGCTCGTGGGAAGTTGTCGTGGGGGATAGGGGGGGGGGGGGGGGGGTGGGAAGAAAAGAAATTCTAGCTGAATGCAGACAATCGTCAGAAGGAGGGAAGAAGCAGTAAATGTAGTGTGGAGTCGCATGACGGACCTCCGCCGTCCTCGAAGTCTTCCTAAACGCATTGCAACGAAAGTCTTTCTATAGACCCGTAGCAAATGGATTTTCGCAAGTATTAGCTCAATGTTCGTTTGCATTTGTTCTTTGCTGTTAATTGGAGTTACTCAATGTGCATCTGTTCTTTGCTGTTGTTGTTACTCACACTTTCGAATTGAGTTTTGGTGCTAGAAAAAAAAAGAAAATCGGTGATTGTCTCGTTTGTACTGCGCAATTTTGTTCTTTTTTTTTCTATCTGAGAGGCCATCTTTCTTAATTAATCTCCGTTTTCATTCGCATTTTTCTCACTTCCGCTTACTGTTTTCTGCGAATTGCAAAAGATTTAATTGCTTTTTTTAGCATTTGAAAATGATGCAATGATGCATCATTGTTCGTTTGTTTCAAATGAAGAAAAATATTTCGGTGGTTAACGAAACGTTTCGCTTTTAGAATCGCCCAACAATTGATTGCACTAAGTAGATTATCGCAGTAGCAAAGGCAATGCTTAAATTGCTTTGAAAAATAGCAGGCTACTTATTGGTCGTGTATAGTAGTAGCCGTTGATCGCTAGTCCTCGTCATTACTCTTGAGTTACCATCTTCATGCCATAAATGGTTTCGGATACTGCCGTTTGAGCAATTCTAGTTTTGGATTTCTTGGAATTTGCTTTCCTTCGCCCTCTATCAGATTTACGTGCTATATTTCGGAAGGTATAAGTGCTCAACGAGGTGTGCCTTTACCTCTCTCTTTATGGTTTTTCTTTCATCGGGCTTTTTTGATTTGTGTGCACTTACCCTACATATCACTTGTTGATTACTTGTGGAGTGTGTGTGTCGGTTGTGTTTCTACTTTTATTCATTAATTAAAATCTCTTATTTGTTTTGAGTTTATAATAAATCTCAAAAATACTATAAAGCTCTGCCTATGCTCAGAAGAATTTCGCGGTGAGTGCATACTTGGAAGGGGATAAGTAATTAAAGACAGAATTTCGAGTGCTTCTACATTTAAGGTGCGGGGGCCGTAGATGTGGAAATATTGTACGGATGGTAACTGTAAAGGCCCAAGAGGAGTGAGAGATGGGACGGTGAAGCGTCTTGTCACGGTCGAATGGAGGATTTGTGGCGGGTGAGGATTCCTAGCTAGAGATGAGACTGTATCACGGCCTTTAACTTTTTATGGAGGTTTCTGGTTGAAGGGGATTTCTATCAGGCCGTAGTTATAATCGGAGGTTTATGGGAAATTGCATCAGTGCCGGAGAGGACTTCTTTAGTAAAGGGGTGGTAACGGCAGTTTTCCGAAAGGAAGGATCGGAGGAGCAGAACGTGCTTCGTTCAGGAATGAGGGGCTGAGGGTAGGGCTCGCGATGTGGCTTATGAATAAAGTATCCCCCCGTTGGTAGTAGGCGAGATCTTATTGCTTAAATTACCAATGGCTTTCCTCACACATTCTATAGTTACGTTTCACGGTGGCAATTAGCTCTTGGCTTTAAACGGGAACTCGAAAAAAAACCCGTCGGCCTTCATGAAAGCATCCAAGAAAAAAACAGCGAACAAATTACGCTTGGATGGATCATCCATTACAAAGCCCAAATCAATGTCGTTCAAGACGCGTGTATTATGCGAGATATTCAACTTCCCGTTGATGTATTTGTGTAGTGATATGCTATTCCCGGGAAAAATCAATCACTTTTCATGATTTCTTTTGAAGTGCTGATACTTTCGGTAGAAACCTTTGACGCACTCCGAGAATACTTTTTGACCGCCTTATTCATGTCGATCGAGCCATTAAAAATTTTTTCCAGGTGCCATTCGCTAGTGGGGATGGTACTTGGACATTTCATGCTCGCTAACGGATAGGGGTCCGTTAGTAAAAATAGAGTCAACCCTTCCCCCCGCCGGGAGGGGGGGGAGCGGTTTCGCTTTTACTAACGGAATATAAGCGACATCGACAAGATTAAAGAAGTCGGTGAAACGCCCATACATTATATCTCGATATCTAAGCAATCGGTAAAATACACGCCCCAGTTGATGCTCGAGACCATTGCATTAGCCTTAATCCAACTCTATCGGCGAAAATTTCTGTAAATGACGACCTAAAAACTAATGGCATCATTTTTATTTTAAAATATATACTGGCATGATCACCTACGAGAAAGTTTTATGTTATGTTCATTGGCCTATGCAGGCCACTCGTTCGTTCAATTATCTGACCTCATCATCGAACACCTCCTGCAATCAGTTAAAAACATGGCCATTACCAGCTTATATCTCAGTCGAAAACACTCTCGTTTTTTAACGTTTTCTTCAAAAAACAAAACGGGAGTGAGAGACGTTCGCTCGTACAGTGACAACGTCGTTAATTTTCACTGTCTGTCCCTTACCTTCTGCTGCTACAGACAACAGCAGAAGGTAAGAGAGAGATAGTACCATGATGTAGGCTGTTATAGGTAGTCCATGCTGTTGCAGGTAGTTATAGATAGTACCATGATGTTACAGATACATAGCACAACGATGTTATAGGTAGTACCATAATGTAGGCTTAAAGACTGGAAACGTTAAATGCATTTATACAACGTTACACATTTATGGATTGGTTCCATCTGTTGGATGTATCACGTAAGTGCAGCAAGAAATAGAAAATCTTGTCAGAAGAGTATCAGTTGTGCAGATTAAATAAGTGGAAAGCTGCAATTGTTCCATGATACAAATAGGGAGTTACGCATTGTGTAGTCGGTTTTCGCTCATCGAGCACAATTACATATGATTTTTCTTTTTGCAGGCACATATACGATTCAAGAGGTGGGGGGGGGGGGGGTTGGAGGAGAGGAAGCAGAGTTGGTTGTGGGTAATGTTGCCGCCGCAGCGTCAAAGGTTGCTCATCCTTCTGATGCCACAGAATACGAACATTGAATGAGAAACGCCATTCGACCTATTATCAGCTAGTTAGTATATTCAAATAGAAAACAATTCGTCTTAAGTTTTGGTCGCGTTGTTGTATTCTTCAACAAAACGCTTATATTTGGCGATCATTTCTTCAGTATCCGCGCAGATGTTATGCTTCTCGAAGAAGTAGAATAACATGATCCGATGTATGTAGAGGTACTGCTGAAAGACCTGTGAATTAATTTCGTCATCAAATCTGTCAATTCTCTCCTTTAATTTAATTTGCGACGACTTTCGGATAATTTAGACATAGACTCCTAAACAGAAATTCATTGCATTAAGGAGGATGATATATTTAAAACGCTCATATTTTGAGAAGAGATATTGCAACGGTCAAATAAAAACGGATTTAGGAGTCTCAGCCTTGTCGAAGTCGAATGTTCCCCAATGACTCCAAGTTCCTAAAATGTCATCTGAAAGTCATTCAACTATAATCTCAAATAGCCGTAAAAGGAGGCAAATGAAAAAAGGATCGTCATTGAAAAAGCGAGCCGTACGATCTTGGCACGATGAGAAGCAGACTAGGTAGGAAGCGCTGAAAAGGGGCTAGGAGAATCTTGGCCCCCCCCATAGCCATGAATGAGGAGAATCCGTGATGGTGAGGGAACACAAATAATTGCAATAGTGAGCAATGAAAAAATTCACTAGAACTCGGCCTAAATCATTTCACAACACGTACTTTCGCTGTAGTTAAGAAAAAATATCGTCAAAGATTTGCCTATTTGACGTGGTGGTAACCGATGAAGGGAACGCTTTGAATTGGTGAAATAATTTGAAGATCCATAAAAAACACCTTGAAAACTGTTTGAAGCTTTTAAAGGCATGTGTCCGTTTTCGGTATTTGTATACTTCAACTTTATTTCCGCACTATAGGAACCATAAATTCGGCTAAGTTACATTGCATCTGCTATGATTAGTCGATCCCACAGGAAATTGTAGCAACATATTAGCCGATACTGAAATTTTGTAATACTAGTAAACAGTGACCGAATTCCACATGAAATTTAATGCCATTCGATCTTTTAGTGCTTCAAAATATCCTCGAAATATGTGCAATTTTTTCTTTCATACAGGGAATAGGCCAACTTCAGGTATTTTTCAACTGTTTTAAGTCAGATATTTAAACTATATAGTTCAATTGAACAGTTGAAAGCTACTGTGGCCTTTCAACTATGATGTGGTTGAACTTCACTGGTGAAGGAATTTTCAACTACTGGCAAAAATGAGGCGCCATTTTGGAGGAACTTATGTACTTCCGCATGCGAAATACATGCAAAATTTGAAGGAAGTGGTCATAAAGGAGGGCTACCGTTTCCGCCTCTCAGCATCACGCTCCCAGCTTGAGAGAAGAGGGGTTTGCTTCACATTTCGGGAATTTTCAGGGAGTGGCCCGTAAGTGAGACTGCAAATAAGCGTAGGAATAAATATTGAGCATCTTCTTTAAAAAGTTGGAAGAGGCTTTGAAGTGGTAGTTGCAGGTATACATCAAAGATCAGAAAGAAACTTTGGAGAAAAACGCTTTGAAAACTCAACATTCCCCGAGGTTTTTTTTCAGCAGCGAAGAACGGTGACATTTCATTTTCGCGGCTTCAGATGTGATCCACGATAAAATGTCAAATTCGGCTTTTGAACCGTGCCAAAAAGGTTGGCGAAAACGACCAGCAATTTGATGACCATCAAAGTTAGTAAATCGGAATAACGAACGCATTGGTGAATAGAAATCAAGACCGCAGGCTGCAGTCGAAAATACTGGCTTGCGAATTCCGCAAAAAATGAATGGAAGTGAGGATGCCCCTATGCTCGCTTTCCCAATGACGAGAACAAAAGAGAATGATTTATGTTGGAAACAGCGGGAATATTGGAAAAAAGATGATATTGGAAAATATTGGAAAAGACGATTTACCCCGATAAGCGAATCACTCAAAAATTAGTCGTTTTTGAAAGCGGAGATGAAACTGAAATACTTTAAACTTGAAAAGGTATAAAACTGAATGAATAGCGTCCTGCTCAAAAAACTTGAAGAATATATGCAACGAACGAGATCATTTTGAATGGAAAATGGTCGCTGATCGCGAAGTTCCTTGAGAATCTGATCCATCGATTCACATGCGGTAGCGGTCTGAAGCCTTTCGATGATAAACTCCATCGCAACGATGGCTCCCGTCCTACCAATCCCGGCCGAACAGTGCACAATTATCGGCTTCTTGGAACCGCGCACATGCGACAATAGCACCTGTAATTAAGCGTTCATTTTTAAGTGCTAATGGAAACAAGGCGCAACAGGTAAACCTACCTTGCGTAGACACCTGAAGCATTCCTTCATCGCGCGTTTAGAGACGATGTATTTTTTGCGGTGATGGATGGATCCTGTTTGCAAACGAGTTGTTGTGCTTGAAAAGAAATTTTTTTTGACAAACTGTTATGGAAATTCTGCAGCAAATATTTGTCGAAATCACACTTTTTATTGATCGATTAAATGAAATCGCCAAAGACGAGATCATTTAAACTAATTCAAAGTATTACTCTTATTCACCATACCGTTCAAACTTTTTGCTTTTTGCGCCTTAATTCACTAAACTATTTATGCCATTTATATATTATAATAACAACATAGTAACTTTTTAGAACCTCAAAAACTTTCAAAGAATTTTACTCGTAACTTTCACAAAAATTTAAAAAAAAACTCAATTTTTTCATCAATTTGGCCAAATTCTGCGTGACGCTTAAATACCGACGAGAATATGCCTCTTTTTTATACCCTTGAAAAGCTCAGAAGCGTTCCGTATTCTGCAATGATCAATGAATATCAGACAGCTGAATATATTTACCTCAGTGGAGTCTGAACTATTCGTTGCTCATTTCTTAACAAATCGCCTTTTGCATCCTGGGGATAATTTCAGTGCTCTTTCCTCTCATTCTCTCTTCATATTACCTTAACTGCTCTATTACCTTGCAACTACTTTTATGTTCATATTATATCAGTTCAGTTGGAAAATAAACTTCTATCCCTCATCTTTTCAAGAGTTGTACACAATAGTCGATAGTGTGCACCGTTGTGTGCCTCTTATGAATCCCCTTTCCATAAGGTGATTAAATCCACTGGCTCATCCTCATTGTTGGATTCCCTAGAGATCGTGGCTAAGATTCATTATGCCGTTTGAACTGTTCATGAATTTTGGAAAATGAGTGTCATATTTTTGCTCGTTTTCCCATTCAGATTCAAATGAAAGTGTGCATGTTTCGTCGTGATTCCGCGTTCATCATTCGATTGGTCTGCAAAACCTTAGCACTCAATTTTTAAACACAGCAAAAGTTTTTTAAAATCTTCTTCACCAAAAAGTTTTCTTTTTTACTCGGTAAAAATTACAGCTGCGATTGAATCTACTAACCATCGAAGTTAGTCTACACGGCGGCACACTACGGTCCGGCCAATCGATCCATCTATAATGTCGTACTTCCCGTGTTTTTGCACGTCCATCCTCATACCATTTAACATTCAATACACACAAGCGTATGGAGGGCTCGTCTGGCGTTAAAGCTGCTCGAACCTTTAAGCAATAAAATTATGAGGGGTGAAAATTGACGCGCACGTCAAAAGCACAACTCTGATTACTAGAATCATATTTTAGCACTGTCATTTTCTACGTTTTGATGAAATTTTGCTACTCACTTAGGTGAGTTGACAATCACCTGAACCTCTTTTACGAGTGCTCAACTGATTCCTGATTAGATGTTTTGCATGAAAGTGCTGAGTATTTCATTCATATTCTCAGCGGGGATGTGCTTCACGCTTAAATGAAATGCTGATTTCTGAGTGAGCCATAAGTGACTTACATGAAATTGTGCTTCTTAGTTTTGAATGATAATTTCAGCGCTCTGTTATGCCTATAAAAACTTTAATTTTCGTATAAGCTTTTTATGTTTTTAATGCTTCTAAACTTTTCTTTTCACGTTTGCACGAACAGACCGGTCAGTTGGACTATAGAAGCAATAATATGCATGTTTTTTTCCTGGCAACTGATGAAATTGGGCGCATATTGTATCAGATCCCTTGGGACGCGAAGCTTCTTCACCTACCTAAGAGGCAGAAACTTCTGCGAAGGAAATTTTCCTAAGAAAAACACCAGAACAGCAAGTGGCGCTGATCGTCTTATAAGCTAATTTCAGTAGTTTTTATGTAAAACGCGACCTACCGCATGATTTTGTATTTCGATGTCACCCCAGATGACCTTCCCACCTTCTTCATCTGGCCAATAGGCTTCGCATTTATTGAATCCTTTTTCGACGAGGTTCGTTAGCATTATAATACTGTCACTTTCTTCTTGTACCACCATATGCCAGAAGTCGATCACACTTTTAGGCATAGGACCCTAAGAGAAGGAATGGAAACACCAACGTGTTTATTATTCCTCTGAATTGAGCGTATCTGCATGAATGCGAATTCGAAGTGCTTTGCCTGATGTAATTTCCTATGTTTTGAGTAGTCTATTTGAGTTACGTATTAAGGCATTCTAATAACTGAGGAAGCTGATCTCATACCCTTAGCAATGATCTTCCTCCAGTTCATGATCTCATATCTCCAAATCTTACACCATTGTACCCACTAACGAATTAGGGGCAATTAAAGGCAAATGCTAATTGCGGGATTGCGTGATTGAACAGCAAGGTGCACAAAGTTTTTAAGCAGCGATCGGTTAAGGTGTTCGTAACCGAATTTGCCTAAGGGATGCATTGCGCAATGACAATTGAAGGGAATCTGTTTTGACAGAAATGCAATGTCACTAAAGAATATGGAAAATTACTTTCTTCGTAAACTCGAAAAAATTGTCTCCTCATAGGCGGTGATGTGATAACGTTATGAGAATGTGATAACATCCCATATGATAACATTACCACCCTATGAGAATCTTTTTCGTTTCATAATGGTGTTCATGATAGTGAATTATTGCAATCGTACTTGTCGAATTTCCGAAACAGCAGCCTAAACGAATGCAAAACACGAAAAATTAAAAAGTGGATGGCATTTTGCGCGGATGGCATTGTAAAAATGATCGGAAATGAATTGCAAGAAAAGAGTTGCTTGCGCATCGTAAATCAATAGCCATCAACAAGTGTGAGCACTTTTATCCCTGTTTCTGCAGACACGGAATGTTGCTCGCTATAGTAGAGATGCATACTATCTTCCATTGTAATGACCGTTCGCACAGGTACCGAATCATTGTTCACTTATGAAAGTCGGCCTGTTTGATTTTTATGTTTTTTTTCTAACCGACGAATTCATTGCCAAGATTGTCGGCTCATCCGGTAAGACTGTTGAGGGCTGCCCATTATTCTCTTGGCAGTAAGCCGCATCCTTCGCCTCAATGTTCAAGTAATCATTTCGTTCTTAATATTTTTTGGCACTCTGTTTACCTGTGTTATTAAATATTCTTGCACTCATTAAAACGCAAGTTTCACGCATATAACACGCTGCATTGGAGGTATCAGAGAGGACCGCTTTTCAGTAGGCAAGCAACGATGAAGAGTTTGTTCGAAACAATATTCTCTGGATTCATTCAAAATTTCATAGCTGCATGGATGTTGCGCTTATAAGTCGTGAACGATGCTACCTGTGTGCAAATAAAACGTTTTTTGCTTATTGGTGTTCCAACATAATTGGCGTGTATGTAGTCATCCGAGACACCAGGCCACTTCAACACCACACGATACTGATCTTGGCACGGAACGTCCTTATAACGACTTTTGCCTGCCTCATATGTTCCTTCGAATGCTTTACATGTCATATTCGGGGGCACGTAACGTCGCAGCTGCATAAATTCCTCTCGTAGGCCATCAACGCCCTTTTCAAGCGCTCGCTTCACCCATTTCTCCACCTGTAAAAACACATTTGAACATTTGGCAATTGGACAAAATTGCTTTAGGCGTAGCCAGAAAAGGGGGGAGGGGTGGAAGATATGGGAAACCACATGAAAAAGCTCCGCGTCAATCGTCAGCACGAGTAGGCCAGTCAGTGTGCATACCTCCACCGCCAACATTCGACGAAGTGCGCCGATTAAATGCAACAAATTGCCCAGATGTTCGCCCATTCTCGGTTTGTTTGCCCGATCTCTAACTAAACGTTTCACTCCCTCGCTTCACCTCCACAAATGTTCAGCTGCTCTAATCTACATGGTTGCTGTAGACCGACTGATTCAGAAGTGTTGTAAAGAGAACTTCGTGATATCGAATATTGAAATGTACGCAAATTTAGCGAAAACACTAAAGCAATACTGTTCTCGGAGCATATCATAGCAGAGCAAAATTAAAGCCTCCGCACTGCATATGTTTTCCATCTCTTAGCCTTTCAAACTTTCTCTTGCTGTTATGAAATGTTTAATATTTTGAAGCTCGATATTTCGTTGTTCCGCTGTAGTCATTCCGACCAAAGGACCTTTCAACACCTAATCAGAAATGTGGGCGTTAACAAGCAAAGGAAAGTGAACGCTCAGAGCATCTTGGCGCAGAGAATAAGTTTACCAATTATGGGAATTATTAGAATCAGGCGAAAGAGATACCACAACACTGATTGTGATTATCAAAGGTTACAAAAGGGTGCCATTTACCGAGAGTTGCCGTTTATCGAAATGAGATTATCAAGCACAGATTGCAGATATGTATACTCAAAGGACAACATTTAACGCTTAGTTGCGTTTGTATTCTCAACACATAGTCCCTCGCAAACTGCAACATGGCTCGATTCTCGATTCATGCAATATTAACTAGTGAACAAATGCGTTATCAAAGTCAGTGATAGGCAAGAATTGTGCATCGATTTTATCGCGTTGGAGCCAGGTAGATGCTATGTTAAAAGACTCAATGACTTGCCAACAGACCAGTTAGGATTGTCTACAGCAGTTGTACTTATCTGATTAGGTAATTTTCACTTTAAGGTCAATAAATGGTGAATTATAGAAAAAATCGCAAGCTGATTTGGAAAATGTGTTCTAAGAAAAAAATTGGCGCATTTTCTCTATTCAGTCTGTCGAGAGATCACTTATCATATTTACTCGAGGTATCAAGAAATGCAATAGCTGGAAGGTGGAAGATATGGTTAAAGGCAACCGAACCTCTTGCGAAATTTAATGAATCTGTGAATTAATCTTAGATGAAAATATTCGTGGAAAAGCTTGTAAAGAGCTTGCAAAAATTCGAGAGATATCAGTGGGGACGTACTAATAGAAACATGTCTAATGGTCGCTTAAACAGGTTTATTACACCACATGAGGTCATATGTAATGTGCTTCACGATGAGGCCTGACACAACGATCTATTGAAGGTTCCAGCCTTACGTTCAGCAGTTAATCGGGATACACGGACTGCTGGGGGCTTCACGCTTATCAATGCAACCTCTCGGGGAATGCCAACCTGAGCGGAAAAATAAACCTTTAATACTACCTCAGATTTTGCATTGGAGCTGCATTTGACAACATTAACATTTTGGGCTGGCTGAATAATTTTGCAATTTTCGTTCTTATTGCTTTCCTTTTCGATATCGTTTGATGCTCTCTCATCTTCTTTTTCCTCTTCGTCGCTTTCTTTATCATCGCTTTCTTGCTTTCCTCTACTAACACGTTTCTTTTTCTTCTGTTCACCTTCATCGTGTTTCACCACTTTCCGCTCTTCTTTTTTCACCTTTTCGCTGTCGTCCGAAAATCCTCGCACATTTTTTCTTTCTTTGTTTAGCATCTTGCTTTTACTTCTTCTTAGCAACTGCTTTATTTTCGCAATCGCATCGCTTGTTTTCTTCTTGGCCGGCTTGTTCTTTTCCTGACTGAAATGCTAGAAATATTTTAGCAAACTACTGTCGACGTTTGAATTTTTTATGCTCGGCCGATGAAAGGCCCTAATATATCTGAGATAGGTCCTCGATTGACTTGAACGGACCTTTGAAAGTCATACAGTGTTTATATCGTCCACATGTCTATGAATATTTGCTTGCCCATTTTCCATGAAATAATATTTGTCTGCAAAAAGCAGACGCACACATATATAACTTACTACTGTCAAGCCCCCTCCCCCTCAGTTCCATGATCTCGGAGCTCAGTAGACGAGTTATGAGCCTGCTTCGATGACATCCTGGGCGAACCATCGAATCAAGGCCCCTAATACTATCGGAAACCTTCTGGCTAAACCTCCACTCGAACCAAACTATCTCGTGCAAGAGGCCAATAGTTGCGCATAGGGCAGGCAGCACAGCGACAGAAATCTTGCTTTACATCCCGATCTGTAACTAATGGCCTTGTTTTAATTGGCAATCAGCGCTTTTCACTCTCTTTATTCTCACTAGCTAGGCGTTTTAAACCGTCTTCACGGGCATTGCTGTGGTGATGCGACGGAAGTGCATTGCCGTCTCTTTCTTCCTGTTATCACCGCTCTGAAAAGGTGACAGAAATGAACACCGGATTGTATTCCGAAGTTTCCTCTTTGCTGTATTTCAATTGTAAAAGAACGTTTTAAGGGTAGCATGGAAGTGTTTCTCAAGTTTTCTGTTGAAGCGAACGCAAAAGAACTGAAATGATGTTCTAAATTTGACGGTTCTTACGTTCTACTGGAAACAGTGTGGTTGTACCACAGCTATAATTGCTTACCTTGACTATTTTGGAAATAAAACGATCAATGGAGGCCAACTTTGTTCAATTTGGCTACCACTTATTCAGCACTACTTCATGCGATTTTCTCTGTGTTCTCCGAACTGTTCCATCCATTGTTTCAGGAGGTTGCAACGAATTGCGATGGTGAACGTTAAAAAAAAACACGTTTTTCTTGCAGAAGAACTGGCACACCAGGAACACACTAGGAATACATAGTGTGCCAATACCTATAAGGCCACACGTTATTCCTAGTACTTGTGAATGATGTCACAGGCCTTTTGGCCAATATTTATAAGCTTTTCCTTCACAGTTTGATGATTTATAGATCGACTACTGATCCCTTTATAGATTTTAGAAAGTTTTGGAGTGATTTGAATCGTCTCATCCAATTGTCTGCTGCTTAGCGGTTAATAATTAACAGCAAAAAATGTCGGTTGTTATATGTTGATTAGAGCATGAATGCTCGCTACGAATTTCCAGTGTTTAGATTCGTGCTATCAGTCTCGTCCGGCAGTTCATTATGACCAAATTTAACATTATGTCAAACATGGTCATCCTATTCTTGAATATAGCTGTCCATTTTTTGATGGGCAATAGAGTCGCTGCAAGCATGTAAACACTTCGCGAAAACAGCATTTCGGGAAGTTTTTCCAGGCTCATGCAATCTGAATTACGAGCCATATGAGCATTTTTGGTGAAATATCGTTTGAATATCACCGCATTGATTTAGACTTCATATTATATAACAAATTATTAATGTTTACTCTGATACTGCGTTTGATTCAATGTTCTATTATTCCGATCGTTGTAATTTATCACGACCTCCAGTTTTCAGTTGTTACTTCGAATCTCAACCTTTAATTCATCATAATATTTCTTTCCTTTTGAAGTCGTGAGAACGTGGAACAAATTTTCTGTTAATGTCATTTCAGCGCTTAGTACCTTCGTGTTCACTAGTCTTTTAAAGCATTTCAGCTTCAAAAAAAATCTATGAGTTTGTGTTTAAGTGCCAGCGAAATAAAGACCAGAATGAATCACGCTTTCCAGCTGCAATATCTAGCTGTTCGGCTTGTTATAGAACTTTGAATAACAGCAGCACTTTTCTTCTGTTTAGAGAGGAATTCTAGAATTGCACTATGGGATTTACATCCGTAACAGCTGAATGAGATTAATTCTGCGTTCCCATTGTGCAAAATAGAGAATGCGGAGGAATTCTATTGCACAGGTTCTATTGAAATTCTGTTATTCTATTACTCTATTCTATTGTACTATAAAAGCTTATTTTAATAAAATTTGGTTATATTCCATTTTTTACTTGGGATGCTAGTCAGCCAACGGATTTGTCGTAGTCGAAAGTGCCTTAAAAATTTCTTCCGATCTGATCAACTCTGATGAATAACATCTATAGCAGCTCCTACAATGAAATTCCAGAAGCAAAATCAAGAAGGGGTCTCTTCGAAATCGACTTCTTACTCAGAGATATGTCGAAATTAACGGATTGACTTTTCTAAAGCGGGAGAAAGGAGGAGTCGATCCTTTTTTTTTTGCGGTGTTGAAGCTAGACTTTGCAATCAAGACAAAATAGAACCAAAGTCTGAACCACCTTCAGGTATTTTGAAGAACTGCGAACTAATAATCGGCATACTAACAGAATACTGCAGAAAAGAAAAGCAAACAAAAAATGGGTACAGATGAGGACAATATGTGCGATATTAGTTGCTAATATCAACCTCCCCTTCACTTTGCATTTCGCGAAGAAAACTCTACGTCGGACATACGAATGCGAAGACTCTATAACAAAACTCTAGAACTCAAAACTGCGCCAGCACTATTTCGCAACACTCATTGATTCGTAAGTGGCAATGGATCCACGTATGTGGCAATGAATTTGCTCTTGTCAGAACGTCAAGTTCAAATATGCGATTCTTTTGACAATCCAGGCCATTCACCTATGTGAACCGAATGCTATTATAATCGCGTCTAATTGAAATATTCATGATTTATCTCAAAGATGTGGCTTTCCGATTAGTGGCCTAAATCTGATTCCCACTCAAAATTAAACTTGCCAAAGGAATCTAATTCATTCATTGAGCATTACATGAGGCAAAAATTCATTTATTTTCACGAATATGAACACTCATTGCTCTCTATTTCTCTAAGAGTTTTCGAGGCGACTTATCTCTACTGTCTTGGAGTCAGCGTTTGTGATTCTGACAAACTTTTGGTTCCCTAAAAAAGCTTCACTTGCAGAATACTTTTTATTGATATAATCAATGTGCCAACGTTTAGTATTCATTGTAAATAACGCAGTAAACTACTCGAGATGAACGAACGACAAACAAACCTCAACGAAAGTAACGCCAATTGCAAAACTTTGTCGAGATGATATGACGTCTCCTTAAATTCATTAATATTAAGCTTAGATCTTTTTATGCTGCCAACTACAAAAAAATCATCGCACAAACTCATGTCTTGCTTACCAATTGTCCGCAAAATAATGGCCATGTGGAATTATGCGATATCAATCAAAAACAGCGATCACCAGGGCCGTGAGGGATTACCTGGGAGTGTTCAGCTTAGTGGCCCCGACCTATTCCTGGCTATCAGGCGATGAAATGCAATTAAAAAATCCATTGGTATTTCGGGAGCAGTGGGGTATGATGAGACAGTTTCCAGCATGGATTGAACCGTCAGGGAACCATTTGTCGAGGCAGGTACCTCGATCAAAAACTCGAGAAGTAGCAAAGGCGGGAACCTCTGGCTGTAATATTAAGGGATGAAATTCTTCAGTTATTTATGACGGAACCTTCACTCAACTTCTCATCGAAACTTGCAAAGTTTGTGTTATTCCAACATGTTTCGATGAAATGTACTGGAAGTGCAAAGTACAGCGCGATTATTTCTCACTTATCGTTCCCTGCTATCCAAAAAGGAATCAATTTTCTGCACTTAATTTCCGAAGTAACCCTCCAGGCAACCATCTTTTAACGCAACCTAACAATCAATGAAAAAATGGAAATTTTTCGGACATGCAAGCAATTGGAAAGACCCTTTCCAGAAGTTTTTGAAAAATGTTACATCCCTTTAAAAATATGTCGCATTTTCGAAACAAAAGCCAAACACTGAGTGCAGAAAATGGGAGGAGAAACTTACATGCATTTCCGAATAAAACTTTGGGGGTATTGCTGTACGATGAGAGGCAGCAATAACTGGTAGCCGGCTGTGACTGACACTTGGGTCCTAGATGTTTGTTGCATTGTGGTATTGCAAAACAGACTGCACTGCCATGATCGAAATCAACGATTCCAGGAGTTCAACTAGCGGCGACTCTTTCAGCCAAGATTAAAACGATAAAAGCAATTCAAACTGCCGGACGCTTCATGTTTAAAGTTATTCTGTAAGCTGTGCTTATGTATCGCGATGAAATACGAAATTTAGAAACGTTGTGCTTATCGCTCAGAAAACAACTGCTGTATTCCAAATCTTCTATCAGAGTTGATAACAGCCGAAAATGTTACATCGCCTTCGGCATCGCTACTACTCGGTGTTGCTTCTCCACTTCCTGCGTTAGTTTTCTTCTTTCTGTTTCTTTTTCTCTTGTGTCTATAAAAACTGTACGTCAGAGTTGCTGGGTTTTAATGTAGGCTGTGTTGATCATCCCTGGAGCTGAAACATCTAGCGCCTAACAGATGGATTCACTAGTAATCATAACAAGTTTTAAACTCGATTTTTAAATTAATGTATTTTTATATCTATGCGTTTGGGCCCCCACGATATTGGCATTCTCGATATCTGCGTTTCCGCAATTCTTATTAGATGGTTCGACAACAGCATTGGAAGACTGCATACCAAAAGGCGATGAACTCTTCAACTGTGGGGATAAACTCAAGCGGTTCAGCGCCGTAGCTACTTTTCCAGCCCTTTCATCGCCCTCTAACGAGACAAGAACATCTCATTTTCAGAGCTTGACGTTCAATGTGTCCTATTTTTGGCAGAAATGATACTGCGAAATATGCGCCGTATGCGGTGAACTGAAAGGAATTATGCTGCAAGAAACCCGCTGATCTACTACGACCACTGAACTCTGTTGCGGTTTTCAAAAAATCGAAAGGAACTCGAAGCGGTTCATCGAATCCGCAGCAAAGCAGAGAGGAACATCTAAAGTCTTATTTTGCGCTGAAGAAAAGAAAAATGAAGCATAAACAAATCTATCAAATGAAGAGCATTGACACAGGTTACACAGCGTCCCAACTGCGAAAAGCGAAAAGCGCAGTCTTCCTGGGGCACTTGTGGAGGCGGTTGCATTGAGTAAAACATGAGGGATGCGTCATCTTGCACACTTATTACTTCTTCATGACAAACACGTCGACCAGTACGCAAGATAAGAGCACTGCAAAAGCACATCGTGCCAAACCTTACGCGCTTCTCCGCTTCTTCTTTGGTGGATAAGTGGAAAATTACAACGCAAAATTTGAAGCGTTCTGAAGATCGGGACAAAATCTTGCCCAAAGTTTGGATAGAGGGTAGAGCTACGTCTTGAACAACACTCGCGTATTGGAGCTCGAGCTCTAAGTCGCCTCATTCAGCAAGCCTCATCAACCTACCCCATGTAATCCTGACACCTCCTGACCATTCAACTACTAACAATGAAGTTCTGCACCTTTAAGCTCGCTGGCGTATATTAGTTTCTTGAACGCCTTTCGCATAGATGCAACACAAATGAGGGAATTATGCAAAGTAAGTGAAGAAATGATTCAAAGTCAAAGCACGATATTGTCAATGCATTAATGGCTCAAATAAAGATTCTAATTCAATATGCGCAGGTATTTTTCCATCCATCGGAGCTATATTGAATCCGTCCATAGATCTGCGACTGCATTCGTGACTATGTGAGTGAATCCACTAATGACCTGCAGTTGTATTTGTGAGCTTGCGCAATATTCCGCATTTGTGAACAACAGCATATAACCACTGTTATGTCCTTTCAGTTTACTACAACTGAATGTGCAAATCTGATCAGCCTTGCTACGAAGCAAGGTACTTTTTTTTTCCAGCTAAGCACAGCGCAACGAGACAGGTGTTGATCTCTTATCAGGACTCATCCATTCCAGTAAAAATCTTAGCCATTTCCATGAAACAGGTGACGAGGGGAGGGAGACAGCAAGTAAAAGTTTTCATCGTTTCTCATAGTGAAAGTTATGAGATAATAATTCAGATGGGGCTTTTTCAGTGAAAATCAAGAGGGCAGTTGCGCACTTGCGATCAACTCGGATAACAAGATACCTGCTGGCCCACTGGTGTATTCGCACCACATGGTAATAAAAGCGAACAAGACTGACATCTCAAAAATTGGGCAGAAAGCGAACAATTCGCTAAAGCATTTAGTGCATCGCCTACCTCCTAGAATTATCAAAAATTCTGCAAATGCAGCCTCTAACTGACCAAAATCCAGACAAAAGTTGACGATTCTAGCTACTGAATGGTACCGCTTACGGTACCATTTAGTAGCTACAATCATCAATGCAAATGAAGATAACGAAAACCTTTTGTTGCGATGCAATCAATAGCATTGAAAATCATTTATATACGAGGTGTCGCAATGCAAAAACCGCACTTATTTGCTAAAAAACATCGAATATTTACATCAACTAATGGTAACCAACAAAAAAGACAAATGTTATCCACGACCGGATATGATAAATATATACGACAAAGGAAAAGCTGTATAATCTTCAGGCTCGAAGCTCTCGCAAATACCCTTTCCTAACCTCATGAATTCGCAAATGAGAGTGTAAATTTTTTCGCTTGCACGATATGTATACTGTTGTTGCTGTTAAGCCTAACAAGACTAATCATAAGCATCAACCATCATATCACATGTTTGCACCCTCGAGTGAACAGGTGTTTCACGAAGAAGCGATGAGCCTGAAGTAAAGATAACAAGAATAACAAAACAATATCGCGAAACAAAAAAAAAACTGATGGTAAAATATTTGCAAAACAAACTATAAATTACAAGAGATTGCAATAACACAACAAAGTGGAAAGCATAAAGCGTTTCGTGATTACTGGGCGTGATCATAAACCACACCAGCATACAACAATAACTCCGCATACTATTCAACGGATGATCTAAACGATTGCTGAGTAGCAGCAATATCGAAAATTACAAAAATAAATATATAACACATGGTAAAAATATAGATAAATTCCTTCTCGAATAAATCCTTTCCAATGCTTTCGAAACGAGAAGAATAGAACGTCTTACTTAGGCGAATGAGAGGAATTTCGCGCGGCATATACAACACATATGAGAAAAGTAATATCCAAATGCACAAAATGAATAAAGCACACGTTTGCAAATGAATAATAAATCCATAGAAGAAAACAATATAATAATTGCAAGTAGAAGCCAACAGGAAAAGGTGATGTCTCATGAAAGGCAGAAAAACAATTTAATAAAAGGCAGATGTGATTTAAAACGGAAGTCACTGTTGAGCAGTGATAACTTCCCATGAAAACGAAACGTTATTCTATTCAAGTAAAGTCATTGACGTTAGCTGTGTCGAACGCTGTTGAGGTGCAGCAAAGGTACAGAAAGATCGGACAATAAAGTGGATTTTGAATGGAACTCCGCATGCTTCATTATGCTGTTGAGATGCACCAAACGAAACGTGCCATATATAATTGTCTACTATACTTTTCTGCATATAGAAACGGATATTCTCCATGATGAGAAAGAAACAACTCCGACTTGAGCGAGATTCGTGAGAATGCAGATGATACAGTGGAACCTTTTTCGTCGCAAAAACGAAAGTAATTGCTTCAGCACACCGATAAGCGTCACTCAGGTAGTTTCACATGATGCAGTCGTGTTCCATCATAGACAGTTAAAAGTATAAAAACAAAAACATCACAACTCTACCTCGCCCTTAATTGTTTCTCATAATGGTGCTCGTTAAAAAACTTTAAAAAAAGTTCCTTGTAGGCTACCATATCTATGAACTGCTCTATGACCTATAAGCATTGCAAATGAGTAATAAAAGAAGCCAACAACAGAAGCAATATTACGGGGAAGCACGACAATCTATTTGCAACCTTTTCTGCCTCTGCAAAGGGAAAGTGATACATTTGAACCTTGGACGTTGGCTAGAATATGTCGTCAACGTTAAGAAGAACGTGAGAAGAAAGAGACGATTTCGCCTAGAACGGATGAGAGCGGAGACGCGGGAAGCATGACTGAGAAAAAACGCCTTCTGAGTCATCCAACAGCCTAAAAGCAGCACGTTTACTTGATTTTAAATTTGGGCGGAAGGCACATTACGACAACGTTGTGTCTTCTCGCATCTATATGCGTGCCAGTTTCACTCGACAACAACAGTAGATAACTTGACAAAGTTCGTTAAGTATAAACTAGGCCAAATAATCCACTTTCAGGGTTGTCTGACAGCTTCAGAAGCAACTACACACTATTAAAAATGCATGAATCTTATAACTACTTGGGCAGAAAAATTCTGCGGCAGATTGATAGTGTACCATACATATCTCACCTTTCAAAACTTCGATATCACAGATTTAAAGTGTGCACATCTTGTAACAGTCGTACGACACTGCATTTATAATTAAGGAAGCTCCACAGCTTTTATTAAATGTCTTCTATGTCAATGTGTCCACTGATCTCTAACGGCTGCCCTTCTCTAAAAAAGGTTAGCGAAACTTGCACTTGCAGAGGAAAAAAAATCGGATACTAACCAATTGTCAAGCGTATTGCCAAACTCATCCATTCCGGGCGTGCTTCCATGACCATAGCTCGGTAAAATCGCCGACGCTTCACAACGCGCCTCAACACCGATTGCTTTGTTAGACATCATATGTTCGTTTTTCTGACTTATGGTATTCGCCTGTAACGCAAAATTTTCTTCATCTCGTGATAAGAATACCTCCAAAACATGAGTGAGACTGGTGGGGGCTAACAAACTGAATAAATGAACAGAAGCTAAGGACGGCGAGACGAGGATTAACACATCGTGTCAACAAGTGGATTCATACCATCTCGGGTAGAAACAACAAATATGAGATTCGCGACTTAGGTCATTACAGATTGTAGACGAATATATGATACGTCTTCCGCAAAAACCTTATCGAAAGTCTTCGAATGACGCAACGTATTTCGGCGATCTCTGAGTGCTTATAATTTTAGGCGCATATATGGCTGTGATTCTTGCAAGGTACACGGTGAACGCAGACGCTCGCAAATCTCCGTCGGTGGACCAACATTTAAAAAGAACAGTTCCAGCCCAAGGGATTTCTGTTTGTTTTTCAGCGACCCTCCCTATCAAGACATCATTCAACATATCAACATACCTCCCTCACATACAATGACAAGTCCAAGAGCACAAAATGAATGCTGCAGCTCAGCAAAGAAAACTTTTCGAGCAACTGAAAATGTTTTCAATAGCAAAGTGATACCCACATCATCAAGAGTTGGCGCATGGTTCCATCTGGAAGTCGTCGCTCTTTTGAAATGGGAACTCGGAAGCGAACCATTGAAGCGAATTTCAGTTTCTTCATTTTCTCCGCACGACTCCGCACAGTTGACGTCATCGCTTAATAAGTACTTGCTAAAAGCACTGCAAACTGCGTCCCATTATTAAGACCCTGCTAATGGCAACTTGATGTTGAAACTGCTATTCTTCCTGAGCCCTCTCTGGAATCCACGCGGACTGGAGGATAGGTGAGGATGTTTTCAGTTTCGCCTACTTTCTCGTCGCAAATGACATTTTGCTCTCTCTAATCTAATTTATTAGGCTGAGTAAAATGTCCTTTTCCTTAAATGCTCAGCTTCGCTTGGAGATCTTTAAGTGATGTCAAAGCGGAATTTTTAATGAAATATTTGTTTAAAGTCAGCCAATTATTTAATCAATCTGCAATAAATCGGTATCATGTGATGTTTCTGCATTTCCTTTGATGGTTTTTTAGCCCTAAAAGAAATTTCGCTAGAAGAAAACGGGATTTTTCTGGAAACAGGTGCACAAAAAACAAGTAAGACGGAGGGAAATTATGCATTCTTCCACTAACGGCAAAAAGGCTAAGAACGCGGCGAAATGAAAAGAATTATTTCCATCAAAAATCACCTCATTTTTTTAACAGATCGACTGGGTAAATCAGTAAATGGTGCGTCAAATCGTGAGGGTATTCTTGACTGGATATTGGATGGTCCAACTGATTTTACGTCACGGTTTTCTTCCTGAAGCAAAGCGTTCAACCAGATACAAAAAAAACGTACCAATGAAGGCAGCAAAATAAGCGCCTATACATATCGGACTTAATATTTCTCACATATACTCTAAGAGAGAGTGTCCAATCATAAGCTGTCCCACGAAAATGCACTAAACAATTAATCAATCGTAAATGAGACAAAAAAAGGTGGAAATCGATTTGTATAGACGCATGGTTGTACCACAGCTGTTTAAAACGATGCAACGATAACTTATCCCATTATCTGTCTATATCAAACTGCATCATTATTCTCTACTGTAATACCTCGCAATTATTTTGTTGTTTCCTCTGAAAGTTGCGCGTTGCAACTGCTATTCACTTTTCGACCCTAATTCTTCCACTCTCAGACGTAATTTTCTATCCATCTCCAGGCAAGATCATAAGCTAAGGTACATGAAAAAATATACCTAAAATAAGACAGTCTCTAATTCATGGTAACACAGTAATTCTCCGATCGCACAAAAGTTTTATTAAGCAATTCGTCACCTTTGCATAGTTGAACTCGCTCGGTCGACGGTGTATGAATTGGCAACGTGCTCCGTACGGGCAAGTGCCAAACAAGGCAAACTTGTTGCAAAGCTGCGTTTTGTACTTCGGATGCGCCTTCAACATGAAAATGTTGAAATATGTTATCGTTTCTCTACACCGCTTTTCTTTTGTAAGTTCACAGTTGACTTACCTACCTGAACGTCCACATGCTTCGATTAGGAAAAAAGCAGGGTGGGAGGAAATGATAAAAAGGACGTAAATTTCTCAGCAAAACCACCCTTAAATAAGCAAAAATTGTATTTAACAAGCCAACTGGAAGCAGCACTTGCCAAAGAAGCCACAGCAGTTACTACTCTGACTATACGAAAGGCTGGCGAGTGACATTATTAAGCGGTGAAAATCGCGTTCTATGCTGCAACGGTCCACATATGATCCGTTGTTCTTTTCGTTTTTGTTCACTTGAAAGCCCAATTGGTGAACTAAGAAAAAAGAAACGAACATTTCACTCTCGTCTTCATAAATCAACAAAGAAGTTCCAATATTGCTGCTGAAATGAATGGACGAAATGTGCCGAATTTCCGGAGCACCGCCACTAGGACTGCAGCACATGCATGAAAACTGCTTAAATGTAGCAGAAAATATCAAGGTGAAGCATCGATCACTTCCTGCCACAGTTAGCTTCACTATTCCTTGAAAGGATGAAACCACTGAGGCGTATGAGAGGGATGCTCCAGTAGCTATGATCAAGGATTACGTAAAGCAAGCAGGACAGGAGAAGAACAACCTATAGGCAACCAGAGACAGGCGAAAAGTGATGAGGGAGGTGACAAAACAATCGCGTACTTATACGTAGAACCATAGTGGAACCCTTGAAACTAACTGTCGCACAACGGTAGGACATCGCAACCACGAACTCCTCTCACTCGCCCACGTCTTGCTGATAGACACTAAAACCTGTAAAAGCTTGCGCCCGAACTCTGTGGAAGTGGAAGTACATCTTGCCTGTGGAGGAAGACGTAGTTCTCCTGCACCGTGAGCGAATCTGCACCCGTCACCGTACGAGCATTTCCCAGTTCCTCTGTATTCTCGACACAGGGCCGTCTTGTAGATGTCCGTCTGCCGTCGCTCTAAATCAAAGTCAGCGTTATACAAATATTAGAAATCCGCGTGCGTTCATGATATAGCATGAATGATTTGTAGTAGCCTTAGTTTTTCGTTTACAGCACCCCAACAGCCCATAAAAGCCGAAAGGAAACTGATCACAACTGCTTAGTTGTTGATCTTCAAACGACTTTACGTGCATTTCAAAATCTGTACAGCATTCAGTTTATTCTTATCGGTCCTACCGCCACACTTCGCTTGCAGAAGTTTCTGAATTCTAAGTGACATGGCACAAAAATTGTTGAAATAAGACAACAATAGCACACATTAAAACAGATATGATATAGAAAATCCTAAAATTGTGCTAGAGATAGTTGTATGGAGGTTTCGAACCGCCGACATTCTATGTGTTCGCTACATATGATAATCATTTCGGTGCGTTACCGACTGAAAGCATACGTCTATGCACAAGTCCACGGTCGACGTCAGTCATAGTTTGCCAACCGAAGGGAGCATTTTGTGGAGATGTGCACATCGACGGTGCCATATCCGTAAATGATACAGTTGGATGCCGACGGATGTCTTCATTCGTACTAGTCAACTCGCGTGGAACAATCTGAATGCACCACATCAATTGCATATCATCGTCACAGTCCACCGTTGGCACCGAGACGAAAGTGATGAGGAAAAATCAGCATCTAAGCTGATACAGGACTCATTTTCAGAACTGTCGGCCAAGTTAGCGTTTTCAATGCCAGGTGTCTTTATGGAACAAATTTAAACATATCTCCTCCCTGTCAACTTCCGTCGTAACGCACCGTCTTTGGTTGATATCCTGGATACCGAATGTCAACCTGTGACGTTTACGCGCTTTTTACAACTTTCTGACTGATTTTACTTTGGATAACATAATTCTATGTCTGATGTTTGCTTTCATATAATAATTTCGTCTGTGATCGTCACCCAACAAGATTCTATAAATAGCATCTATGCTTGCGGGCGTATGCCTTGAACGCAGCACGCCCAGTGCACAGCTGCTGAACAACGAACCAAAACAGAACAACTAGATCTGGATGATTTAATCAATGCAATATTTGAAGCATAGCATATATCTCTTAATAAACATTTTATCAGCTTGGGTAAATAACTGCAAAAACGATTAAGCTGACACTCATTCAGGAAAGGAACTTACAAAAGGCATGTCGACATAATAGAAGGAACCATCGTGTGCGACAAAAACCCTGAAGTAAATACGTTTCAGTCAATTCGCAAAATAGATGTGAAGCTCGCTAAAGAAGCTGGCGGTGGAAAAGTAAAGAAGCATTGCAGAAACTAATCAGTATGTTCAATTTGAATCTATAGTAACGACACCCCCAGTTTCATGAACAGCGACAACATGTTGACGAGATCGATGTCTAAGAACAGGTTTAGGAGACTAATCGACATACGGGCTAAAGTGCGACTATTAAAGTGCTGAGTGTTTGTGATCATAGCATTAAGAAAGTCAGGAGTGCATTGCTGTGTCGAAACGGCACGTGTATTTGCAGGTAAGCTTGCTTGGATGGGTGTTTTCTGCTTGGACGCAAACTCGACAATGGACTATTAAAATTTCTTCAAGAAACGCTTACCAACCCCGTTTACTTAGCCAAACTTGGCGTTTTTCCTTATATGTGACCACGGACTGCTGATCTTCATAAACTTAAAGAGCTAGGCAAATGAAGCAATTTAGTTCACGCGGTGAATTCCACTTAATTTGTCAACAGAAGAATGAGGTCCTGAAACTGCACTTGTTCCGTCGCTTCAATAAGCTTTAACTTGCCCAATAGGGACAACTTTCGATATGCCTTTTGCCTATGTGCACAGCCTGAATGTAAATACTTTGTGTACAACGAACGAAATGAAAGACAACAGCTAGCGTAAGGATGGATAAGCTCGCCAACGTAGATGGCGAGAATATGCTATATAATTTGCGAAGTTCAGCTATCTCGTGGAACTAGGTGGAAATAGGCAGAAACCCTGAAAGAGTTACCTCGCCGTCTGACATTTCGATGACCGCATTACGGTCAACAGCACGCGTTTGATAAGGCAAGGCAAGCTCAACATGTCGAATTTCTTTATATTTCACGAGGATTTCATTTCTAACAACCGTTCAGTTATAAACAGCAAGCGTAGTGACAAAATTTTTCCGAAGTGGATTTCTGCAGCGACGCAATGGACGTTGAATTTCTATGCAGATACTTCAGTTCGCGAGTTATTATGCATTTTTCAGCATGATCACGCCGCTTGCAAATGTCTTCACAGTAGTTTGCAGCCACTTTAATTCACCTACCGAACGGGCAGGCGTGAAGGTGCATGAAGGCAATTGATTCATCGTAAAATATGAGCGATGACTATTAACCATGGCGTGTTTCACACCGCAGTGGCAAAACGCACGAAAAGATTTTTCATTCTGTCTCTGCATACGGATTTTATTTATCATTAAACGATATCTGTCAACTACTCCTGAGTCAAATTATCGAATTAAACATAATCTCGTTGAAGGGGTTAGCAAACAAACCACTTATAATCGAAAATAAGTCCTTAGCTTGCCTTTGTGGCTTATCAGAACAGGTAAACATCGTTGAATTCGGGTCTATAGAATACGTTTTTGCGATAAATTGCCGCACGTGGTCGGGAATAGAGGATTCGTTTGAAGCGATAGTCGAGAAAGAGTTCACTTCACGGAAGTCCGCCTTTAAGGCTAAGTTCACTCGTGCTGGTTGCGCAGACCTTCTTGAACCAGGAGCCTTTTCGACACAATCCATCTGTTTTTCTTTGTCGCAGCCACACCAACGTTCACTATAAAATCTAAAATAAAAGCTACGGAAAGGAATAGAGAATATGGCCAACCGTCTTCCAGTACACAAAAACTGCAAGCCAGGATTGCATCAGAGCACGAAACCAGCCAGAAAGCACCAGATAATGCTTCCCAATTCGCTTGGATGCTGTTTTCCTTTTCTGGCTTCCATGCTCTTTTCTTAAGCTCAGGGGAAACTTGAACGAAAAACGCAAGCATTGTAGACAAGTGTAGACAACAAAAAGTGCAACATCTTATTCGACTCATGCTGTCGTGTTAGTGTCAAAATGTCCGTTGAAGGATATGTACATTAAATCATACTACCTCGACAGCACCCAATAAGATATTCCACAAATGAACAGCCGTGTGCTCAAAGATTCAAGACATGGGTCTTTTCATTATCTCTTATCGAAACAATCGGCTAAGAAAATTCCTAGCAAATGATAAAACGCAACAACTTAATGTCATTTACGGAATCACCTCTGTTGAGTCAAAACGACGTGAGAGGATACCAATTGGCTAGGACATAGAATACATGCACACCTATGAAGCCTTCGTGATGCATTTTCCACATAAAGTATAAAAAAACATAAAAGGAAAAAAGTACCTTCATAAATCGTCTGGAAGGTACCGATTTATGAAGGTACCGACGGACGGATTTTTTAGAAGTTTTAAAGCAAGTGGAAATGAACTGCCCACATATAGGAAGGAACGTTGTTTAGTGGTGACAAGAATTATACCGCTGTGGAGCAGAAAAAACTGCATGTCATTTAAATTTCAGCATAGGAACAAGCCAATGGCTTTAGAAGCAATTAGTGAGACAAGGAGATTTGCGCAATTTTCCATATTCTACGAAATGACATGAAAGTCAAGGACGGAATACGAACATATGCGCAGGTTTTTATATCAATTTTTTCGTAAAGTGGCGCAGTAGGTGAGCTAGCATTTACTATTTGCTGCAATACGAACTCAAGATTTATTAGAAACATAGAGTCTACTGCATTACGCTCAAGAAAATGGCGTGCTTTCTGATAAACGTAAAGCAGTTTTAAAAAATTTGGGAGCAAAAAGAAGAATATTGGAAAGGAGTTGTCGAAATGAATGACGAAACTTGTTGTAAGAAGAACCTGGTGTCGTAAGCGTGTTCGCGAGAGTAAACAACGAGGCGAATAATGGGAGAAAACGGCGTAACGTTAGAAGCGAGGTGACAGAAAAGCACCAAACGATTTTGACCGGTCAAATCGTGGACGGAGTTGCCCCCATGCAAACCCTTTAAGGCACGCTTAGTGATGCACATCGATATGAGCTCACCAATATGAGCCGATCTTGGCCCCGGGGAAACACTGTGGACCACGTAAACAGTTGCAAGCAGCAGATGAGTGTTAGAGGCGTTCACAACAAATGGTGGCGATTAACCTTCATGCGTTATGCATCACGCAGATGAGGGTCTGTTGATCCGGCAGTCGATTCGTTGAATTAATTAAAAAGCGAAGGCATAACACTTTGGCGATTTCATGCGAAACGACTGATCAGCTGAAATGATTGATGCTAAGAGACTTCAGCGTGAACGCTGAGTTATGTTCGTAACGTTTGATGCTGCAGCAAGTAAACGAACATAATGAGCGGTAGAAGAATACCAAAAAAAATGATTCGATCGTTCAAATAAAATTACTCTATGTAAATGAGCCACAACAGAGCGCTTGCTGATAAGAATGTTTCTGAGTATATTGAAGTATATCGATGCTGTGTGACAAAAGAAAAAGTTCGTTAAATAACAGAAGTGACTTGCCTTAAATTAAAACTGAGTGGTGAAAGATTAAAATGCTTGAAATTAAGTAAATCTTTCTTACCGAAATCTCTTTTAGGATAGAGGAACCATTTTATCTCGCAAATGAATCATTTAACACATGGTTTAAACTATTTCCTCATGCGTTCGGATGCAGCCCAGTCCATATTTTCCTCCATGGAATATAGCAACTCATCGAAGCCGCTAGTGGATACGTTGAATTCATTAATAAGCGTCGTTCTGGATACGTTGAATTCGAGCGTCAATTTCTGGAGTCTTCTGAAGTATTCTGCACGTCCTGCTCCCTTGCAATATACATGGATCTTCTAGCGGATTTGAGAAAAACAAACTTATATGGTATATGGTATATGGTCTTCTTCGACTACATAAGACTGCTGACAAGGATCGAAACTAGCTAACATTTTGAATGAGACGTGCCAGCCTTCTGGCACACTTCTCTATTTGCCTATCCTTTCCGATGCGCTCGGAACAGTCCGATCGTTCAATTGATCGTTGGAATCGGAGCCGCATTTCATTCCAATTTACCGTCTGTGATATCGCTCATGCCCACGAGCAGGGCGCACTCTCGTAGATGTTCAAGTATCAAGATGTGTTGTTTGAAGTAAAAGGACTTCGAGACAATTCAAACTGATAACTGTGCCACAACATTTCGGACACCACAAAGGCTGCATTGTATATCGCTCTATTCTCTGTCAATTTTTGCACCATTGTTAAAACACTCAGTGAATTTAACGTCGTAGAAGATGTAGTGATGGCTGTCAAAATGCTCCCATCAACGTAAATAAACTAGCTTTCTCTTGCTTTGAGCGATGTGATCCCTTGCTTTTACGAGTTTTGATCGTCGTTTGTGTGATTGTGATATATATATATATATATATATATATATATATATATATATATATATATATATATATATATATATATATATATATATATTATATATTATATATCGCACACATGAAATTCCATAAACTTTTATTTATTTTGATGCATTGACATGGGTGATCTCAGTTTTATTGACCTTCAGTGTCATTTTCTTGAGTTGATGCATGCGATATTTGGCATATTGTATATGAATATTGATCTACATAGGTCAGTATTTTAACGGTGTTGACCTCAACATAGATGTTTTCGTTTATCGATAATACGTGATTATCGGTATTTTATATTGACGTTGCACATTGGAATAGGCAAAGTTTTCTTTGATATTCCTTTAAAGTTTTGAATATGTTTTTCCGAGTACATTTGTAAAAACTACAGTGGTTAAGACTGTCCACATTTCTAAATCCTTTGCTGTAGGATTCTTTTTTTATTATTCTTTTAATTTATAATCCCTTACTTGGGTAATTACGTATATCATCTTATGCTGTTCTCCGCTCATTATATGTCGCGTGTTGAACCCAAGAAAAAAATTTTTTTTTGTTAGCAACTTTCTATACCTTTCTTTCAGTTCATATATTTAGCACCACATTTCATATTTGAATAATTAACGTACTTTGATTATTTCAATACTTATTAAATTATTAACACATAACACTACAAATTTCTACAGTAGTCTTGCTTTATTCACTAGGTAAATGTGTATACATGTAAAGTTTGTTTAGCGGTGATTTCATTAATTGATGATATTATCTAATACTTTCCAAGCATTTTTATTTACTAGCTAATTGTACTCTGTTTATATAGATCTTATTTGTGATTTAGAATAAACGTTTCCGAAGTATATTTCATCTTCTAACATCGGCCTATTAATCTTTATATTTTAGCTTCTTATATCATCGTCTTTCTCTATAAAAATATAAAGAAACGTTCACAACAAATGCCACTTCAGAAGCGATGTGCACACAGCAACAAAGCGTGAGGGTACTTAGGAAGATGAGGCTTCTGACACGAGTTTCACATTCTCCACCCCTTATTCTGAAAATGCTGGTTGCCTCCCGCATGCTGGCTTATAATCCGGCGTCCTTCTCGAATCTTAAGCGGAGCTGTTCGATCGCACGCTGAGTTCTGCTGAGGCAAAAGCTTGCGCGCTTTTAAGATTATTTTCGCTAATTTTCTGACCTTGCCTATACTAATACTGATCAAGAAAAGCACCTCTGCTGTATCGTCTTATGGTGCAACTTTTCGCGTTAACCTTGAAGGGGTCGTTGTGTTATGAGCCAAGTTCATCTACAACAGGAACTGTGCGGTTTACGATAAATTTAGTTGCCTTTGTGAGCAGTCATAACGCGTTCTGATAAAGGTAGCAACACTCCCGCGGTGGCCTCTTATGCGATTTTCTTCGGGAAGTCTTGAGAGTGCAGCTGCTTCACTACATGCTGAATTTATCCGATGCAGAAAATTCTGTGTATCTGCGATCACTTCCAACGCTTTTTTTGCTGATCGGCGAGACGCCAAACAGGGTCCGCGAAGTTCCCAAGAATAATCGTTTACTCTTGCAAAACTGCGTGCGGAATCGCGTTGTCATGTCCTTTGCCCGTCTAAACAACGGATTATGCAATGAAACTGCCGTTTTCGCTATTTCTTTGCATTTCACTGTCGACCTCGAGGGCGGGTGTAGGAGTTTCGTGAGCGCGCCCCCTCAACTGATGCAACGCTCTGCACAGATAAAGCAGCACTAAAGTCAAGCACGCAAACCCGATGTATTGTTTTTTTAAAGTGACTATCACTGATTGAAAGTACTCCATTTTCGCTTTTCAGGGAATATGAGGAGCATCCCATGAACTCAGAAAACGCTTGTCCAGCATTAGTGCAACCATGCGCAGGTATCCGTATATAAAATTTCCTAAGCCACGCATAGCTGAGCCGCATGCGTCTCACTTGTGCATGGCCCAACTGCGACCGGATAGATCATGTGCAGCTCATCTGTAGCTGTTAGAGTGGACCAGGCTCAGTGTGATGCCGCGTGAGTTAGCAAATGCGTCTCAGTAAGAGAGGAACAGAGGAGGCTGGATGGCATTTGTTAGAAGTATAGTTGATTGGTATTAACGCGGATTCGCTTGTTACCAAAGACTCAAAATGTACGTGGCGTGGTCTACCAAAGATAGATGACGTAGCAGTTCCCCACTATAGCACGATTCATCTTGAATTCAACGCTTTTATATACGCGTGTGTAATTGTTAATTTCGTTCATGTGTGTAGAAAGCACCGTGTATTCCGGTGACTGAGATACGAGCTTGCGGATGCTTGCCCAGTAGGGTCGTTTCACTATGAATCATTATAGCAAGTGCTGTAGGGGTAGCGACTACTTCGGCCCCGTTCAATTCGTGAGATTTCAGCGAGAAGTGCCTCACCACCCATATGGCTCGATCTCTACACTAGTTAGAAGTACTTCGGGTATATTTTAGATGCGATAAGCGCAATCAAATAGGATCGAACCGGAAACAGGTCATCATATGTTGTGACGAAGTCACATTCAAAAGAGTTCACCCTTTATCACTTCTTCCATTTATTTCCAGATATCGTTTTTGACTCTCAAGAATCACAACTTCACCAAATCAGGAGAATCGGAACGACACATTAGTTTCTGATGCCGAATCGTGCGTGAGTGCTGAAAACAAACGAATAACTGCGCATAAGCGTCTAAGCAATTGACCAGTCGTCGATGTTTGCGAAGCCCATAATCCTCACGCCCTTACCTTCTATGCTTGTCGTTCATCCATCATCACCACACTAACGAATGTAATTCCGCAAAGTATTGTATATCTCGCCAGTCGTTCTCTTTTTTTTTCTGAGCATGATAACACATTTAGTTCGCGATTTTCCTGTCAAATTGGAGCATCTGTCATAAAGAAAAATCATCCAAACCAAATGTGTGCAAGTAGCCATTGGCCAGTGTTTGCGTTTACTTCAAAATACGTTCAATTCAATGGCTGTCTCATCGTTTGCATTGAGTGCTCATTGGACCGGGTTATGCGCAACGCTTTTTTAAAAGAACACAGAAACGCTGAGGATAAGTTCCTTTCTTGAGAGAAGACAAGGAAATGCTGAGCACATTTTTCATCATTCTGGAAAAATATTGGGAAAAGCGGCAATCGGCAATCTTGGTGAAGAAAAGCTCACTGTTATCGATTCACCAGTAGAACTGTGAGCACCATCCTTGCACAACACAGTTTCCACGTGAAGCTTCATTTAGTGAAGCTAGGACTCTGGGGTTTATGTGCGCAGCCCCTGCCATAGTGTTTATTATGCACCCATGAGCCAACCTCGCGTCGCACTCATACGGCACTCGATAATACCATGCAAATGATTATGCCATTCCGGCCCCCTCATAATTTTCTGCAAATTATTCAAAGATTCCAACTTGTATGGATCCACATTTTCAATTACTTCTTATAGCTGATAAAGCAGGCCTACTATAAGCAGAAGAAAGAACTGTTTGTTGCAGTGAATTAGCCAACACATGCCCAACCGCATTTTTCCGTTTTTTCTTCACCTATACGTTTCGTTCCGCTAAGCTGCGCTGCCGATAACGTTTCCTTCTAGCTCTCTCATCTAGACCTAGTGCTGGCATGCATATTTAAAAATCGAATTCATCTTCTCGTACTAGTAATTGCTACTTAGAAGTATTCCTGTCCTCTATGTGTAGAGGTAGCGATGACGGAAAAGGTTTAAAAGTTTACATGCGGTTCTCCTGTGCGCATTATCGTTATGTTTTTTCGATCGTTTCTTTTCTGCGTTGGTCTTATTTCCTGAAAAGGCAGAATATAGCAATAGTCACATGTTATAAATGTGACCATAGCAATGCCGCCTTGAAATGAGCCCACACCATTAACGGTGTTCCGCTCATTGTTTTCACTATGAAGGAAATGAAGCAACCTAAAACTGGTTGCGTGACATGCACTTCACAAAATTTTTTTCTAAACGAACGTTTCCGGTGGTCTGTGAACTTCCGAAGCAATCACACACTGTACGCCCAGATTGTTATGGAAGGCGATGCCGCTATGCGAAAACGATCTTCCACTTCAGCGAGCTTTGTGATACTTGCTGCCGAGCAAATGCATAGCTAGTAGAGGCGAACCGTCAGATTCTAGCCGCCGGAGCCACCAACTTATTCTGCATATAGACATTCAGATGTCTTAGAAGAGAGGGCTAGGGTGAAATTGAAATGGAAATCATTCCGCTCCGAAAGAAGTTCGTTTTGAGGCTCTCGAAAACTGTCAGGGAGCCTCTGAAAGTCGCTCGAAGCGCTCCACGTACGAGAGCTCCGAACCTTCTCACATACTTCACATTTCATGGACATCACATCACATCTGCGGTACTCTAGAGGTCGGAACAGCAGGAATTTCCCCGAGGTTTCCAGTTATTCCTATTTGCATTGATTCAGAACAAAATCTCATGCGTTCCAGTAAAACCCACAGGGCTTAGAGAACAACAATGGCCGTTAGTTGGATCATTCAAGGCATCGAAAGCCATGACATGGAAATTCAAATAGAGTTTTCTCAACGACAGACATGAAGCTTTTGTAGCCTGCTCAATGGTCAACAATGGGACGACGTTTTCCTATGTTTTGGGAGCACAGCACGACAAAGTCATGCATGAGTGTCAGTGGAAAATTAGACAGAAATGGAGGGGGAATGAAACACTCTCTGAGAGTACCGTTTTGCTAGAAGAATTAAAGAGTATGATGAAATCGGAGAATACATGGGACACTCCTTGAGAGCGGATCCTTACTAGAACAATGAAAAATCTGCAGAAGCTGCTTCAACGAGATCCGACGCTTATGCCGGTCAGTATTAATCACTTTCGCTCTACCACCTCCAGCAAGCGGGCTGTCAGTCATCTGTGCTCTATGGGCCTGATCAGGAACAGTAGCACTATGACTGAAGAGGTCAAAACAGAACACGGAGGCCCTATAAGCGGCAGCAATATAAAACAGTAAAGCAGATTGTATGAAAATGGTGTGCATTTCAAACTGATTTTCAAACTGAGCTCTCGTAAGACAGTGGGACAAAACGGATAATGCAATAGAACGCATAGTGTAACAAAATAAAGGCAAGCAGAATAGGCATTTTTTAAACTTATGCTTGTGTTTTTTCAATCACTCATATGCATTGATGACGTCAACGTAATGCCGATGTTCTTACCTTGACGAGATGAATGTTTCCCTTCACCTCTTCTTCTGCACTGCGCTTGAAGTCTTTTTCTTAAGTGGAATGGCGCACGACACTTTCGACATTTGCGCTCCTGAACGTCGCACTCACTTCCACCTTCATCTAAAGATCACATTCTCTTGATAAGCGAAGAGTGAAAGTAGCCGTCAAGCGCTCGTTTTCCCATTGGAGGCGCCCACAGTGGAACGGCGGAAAAAAATCGGCTCGTCTCAACGCTCAAACAACTGTATGATGCCATCAGTGGAAACGTCTGTTGAAGCATTGCCGAACATACTTTCTTGGAGTTCATCGGCAAAGTAAACTTGAGCGTACCCCAAGCCGTAACAAAAGCAAAAGGACGGTGTTATATAGCATCAGCGTGAGTTTGGCCAACGCTATCTGCTGCCTTTTGAAGCTTTTAGCGAATGCCAATCGGATAGCGATCGGTCGCGCATTTGACTTGTGCCAGAAAAACGCATCGATAGACAGCTACCACTTGCTGATATAGAGTCTGAAAAGTTTTCAAGATAAGAGCTGGCATGAAACGGAAATTTTTATGGAAATTACTGGCGACTGCGAAATTTTTCTCATCTTCAAGGGCCTCAACAGAGAAGTTAGGGGCCACTAAAATTGAGGCGCATAGCGAGAATTTCCTCCCTCAAGCCTTGATACGGATTTATTTCGCTGCTGATCAAAGGTAAGCCACTGAATGTAGCATTCAGAGACAAAGTCATTATTGACACGTCGAATTAAGACGTTAGTGACACAGTCTTAGAGAGTGAGATATGGATTTTAAGATAGCTTAGAAGGTCGATCTATTGAATTAACAACTCGGGACAGACGTCAGATGTTTTGACAAGCTGTAGCTAAGATACGTTCACACGACGTGTTGTTAGATTTCTTCAATAGAATGGTCGCATTTCGAGGCCACAGAATAAAAGAAGTTACGTCGCGTAATGAAGTGCGATGTTTTTGGAGCGGAGCGACACAACCGCACCGAATGTAAACATCAACGATATTGGTACAATTCCTGCACGATGGAAGCCAGCGATAGAAAATTTTGTTCGCAACAAAGAAAATAAAGACTTCTTTTCTGGGCAGGGCAAAAGAAAAGAACTAATGGTAACTATAAGATGATGCCTGTGCGGAAAGCATTTTTGATAACCGCAGGCTGACACCAGCAGGGCAATCTAATGATCAGACCAATGAATATCAAGATGAAGAACTGTGGTCGCGCGCTATTCGTGATTCCTGACCAGTACAGCACTGATGTGAAATATGCAGATTAAAGGTTGCATTACCCCTAATTAAAACCAGATGAAACGTGCACTGCTATTGGTTCGAAGAACAAAGGGGACAAACATCGCTGTCCATCGCAAGAATCATGGCTCATATCTGGCTGATCGCTCTATCAGTTGAGAACTCGCTATTATCACAGGAGGTTTGATCAAATGCTCTATAAGTAGGAGATGCTCTTGGCGAGGTTTGGGTCTTTCTAGTAAAATAGAGACTCAAATGAAAGTGCGAGAGAGATTCTCCAAATTTCTTTTAAGATAAGCTTAAAAGAAACTGGCATAGTGGAAGAAATCAGCACAACGGATCGGGCGGTCCGGCTGTGCTCAAGTCATGATCACGATCTGCGACGACTCCAAGTTTAAAACAAATCCGCGGCTGAGGGCGGATATGAACCCATTCTTTCACTCAGTGAGCGGTGGATAGAGCCAGTAGTGGCGTGAAGTTCAGGAAGCTCGGTTTCAGCAACGCCATTTATCGGGGCTCCGAAACAACGCCTCAAATCCTTCCCTCTTGCTGCTCACCTCGTTTCCTTCGAAAAAAGGAAAGACGATTATTCCACGCGGGTTGCGGATTTGCGTAATAACGCTGACGGAGAAACAAAACAAAATGGCAAGGATATTCACTTGCGCAAAAGACGCTCATGAAAGAATCCAGTATTCTCATCGGCGTAAGCGACTCCTGAAGCAGACTTCTCTGGAAATCCATTTGTATCAGCTGCTGCCATTAAACGCCTCTTGACCGTATGAAGTTGAATTAACTATGCAAATGAATCACAAGAGAGCTTGGCTCCGGGATCGACCATCATTACAACTCAGATCAGCCTAGTGAACAATTTTAGGGTACTGATAAAATCATGGCTTCGATGGTATTAGCAAGACAAATGGCATATTGGGTGCTATCCATTGTGCCATAAAACTGAACGCTCATCGTTCACATGCGTAAAAGCGTTTCTAATAAATCTGTCATTGTAGTAAAAAATTTTGTAATACTAAAAAAAATTCGAGGTGACTGCGAAAATCCTTACGCACTTTCCGGGAATTGGCTAGCAAAAGCGCGTTCTGACGGCGCCACTTCTACGTAAACGTATGCATGTACTTATATCTCGTAATTTTAATTCCTAAAATACCGAAGCTAGGTTTACATAGTTTGATAGCTTTAACGTACACCATGGCGAAATCTCTCATCCCAGATTTATTTTCATCGATCAAAACCGAAAAGAGTTGGAGGTGTTTGAAATATTTTCTGGATTTCTACGGGCGAATAGGACCATTAAAAGGAAACGGCGGTATTTTGGTGTTTAGCATATTGCGTTTTATTTATTGATAACTTCTGGAAGTGGACAGTCACACAAAGAAGTAAATGCGCATATCGTACTACTTTCTAACTCTTCTTCAAATGCTCTTTGCAGCTTTCTGCAAATTTGCATTTGTAACCAAGACACACACCAATAAAAATATCTATCTCGGCGGCAAGCTTCTTTGAATTATCATTCACCTCGCCTGCATTTCGTGCATAGCTTTGTGCTGCCTTTTTCGTCGATGGAGCAGGTGCTGGTTTTTGCCCTTGCCGTTTTTAAGTCACTCATCTCTTTCTTCAGTGCATCTAGCTTGTTGCGTCTGAAAAACGCATTACGTCCTACAACAGGTTTATATTAACTTGATGGAACACACTTCGAGGGATCTGCAACGTGAACGTTGCGCGATGCTGTACGATCAGATTCCTGCAAGTGTTCATGTTCTAAAACCAATGTCTGAGGTATATACGACTCTGTCGTTCGGTGAGAATCTCCTCACTAAGAAGGAGCGAGCTTGGGCATATTTCGACCGATCCCAGCATTGCAATCTTTTACCAGTGATAGAAAAAGAGATAAGATGATTTTTCACTTGGTTGAGCAAACCGCAGTGGTGGTCTATAAGGGGCACTGCTTTGAAGAACAGAAAATATTAAAGTCACAAACTGCTCGTTTTTGGTCTCTTGTACTTTCGCAGTCACGTTAATCTGCTGGTGACGCGCATAAAGCGGACTATCCGGGACTCCACATCGAGGGTACCGACGCTCGATATGTGATCTTATTACGCAGCAGCGATGGTTTCGGGGGGAATCGAGGGTTCTCTCGATCACGCTGACCATCTGCAACAGTGATTCTAATAGTTATACCCAGCATCGCCTAACGAAACGTCAGTGTCACAGAACACCACTAACGCCGCATTAGGCATCATGTGGAAGATCATTAGTACTTTGTGCATTGACCGATATCGTGAAAGCAAACCCTCCATTCAACAAAAAGATTGCTACTAGATTCAGCACTAGCGCTTATCGCTATCGTCTTGTAGCGAGGGCAGCCAGTTCTGCCGTGTTCCCACCATACGGCCATTTTTGACGAGGTCGAAGAACAGATATAGATAGTTTTGGCGAAGCAAGCCGCAAGTTACAATGTCATACAACAACTGCGAAGGGAAAGAAACTCGCTCATGCATATTCGGAAAGAGATTGCTGTACTTTTCGTTGCCATAAGTTCAAATGTCGGCGCTGTTTGACGAGCACATGAAATGTACTACTCAGCTCGAAAAAACAGTATGCATTCGAGAACGGTAAAAGAAGTTATGCGGAATGTATTTCCGCTTTGCAATCCCTCCCGTCCTCACAACCTCGCCTTGAAATTTGCAGTGACCGTAGAACAAACATCACAATTTTTCTCGAACATAAAATGCCTCTCATGTATGTTCTCTTTTGAGCAAAGTGATGTGATGCAGTCAACCTGCCATTGGGATACACGTTTTCGGTCTGTTCATTCATAATCACGGGTTGACAGCCTGTAACAGAAAATGCCAAGTCAGTCAAAGAAAAAGTTATGGGGAAATTTATTCACGGCACCATAAAGTCGATGGAACGAAAATCTAGGAAAGTATATGGAATAAAACAGTGAAAAAGTTGACGGGCGCCGCAGGCGTAAAACGAAATTCCACCTAGCTATGCGTTACTTCAAAAATGAGTGTGATTTGGGGGGGGGGGGGCAGGGAAGTCGATAAGTTGAAATAATACCTGAAGAATCAGAATCCACCAACTTCAGAAGATTTAGGTGAAAACGTGCAACAAAGCGTTAGCACACCACTGCAGGCTTCTGCACCGTTTATTGGACTATGGTTTTTCCCAACGAACATTTTGTTCGCTCACGAAGATTTGCCTGAGGCGAGTCAGCTGCATGTAATACGGCAACCTATGTCACGGAATCGCGAGTCCAAGATATGTTCCCCCAATTGATATGAAGAATGGTTTCTGAAGGTCATTTCTGAAGAAGGTATTCACTTTCAGCAAAACCGGGAAAAATATTGCAGGACTGCGTCAGAAGTTCGCTTGAAAACGAATCGTCATACGAACGAATAAAAGGAAGGGTCTCGGTATTTTCAGGGCTTTTTCCTCCTCTTCACAAGCGCCCTCTGCGACCCTACGTCCTAACCGCCAAGTTCGCTTCAAACGACAAAGCCGCCGGTCTTCCGTGGCGCCGAAACAATCACCGACCCCGATTCATGAGATGACTCTCTTCTACGATAATCTTCGGTCTTTTTAGTCCTGACCATCAGAACATGGGATTTTTTCAACACAAAGCCACAGTGCTGGGTTCAGGAAACAAATATCTGTAGAGCGCTTTCCTCACTTCCTTAATGGGAGCTCGAAAATACAGAGGCCCGCCAAAATCTATGTGCCGAACAGCATCATGGAAATGCGCGCACGGCGTTGGTATTTGCGACAACAGGCCAGAAGGTCAATTTCGATTTAAGCCGGATCCGACGATCTGAATGAGTATTCGTGATCGATCCGGACTGCAACATGCGAGTAGATCGCGAATCGGACGCTTGGGCGTCTGCACTTCGTTGGATGGGACGTGTAGGTGGGAATTTCTTGACTGTTTCATTTGGGGCATATATATATATATATATATATATATATATATATATATATATATATATATATATATATATATATATATATATATATATATATATATATATATATATATATATATATATATATATATATATATATATATATATATATATATATATATAACTCAACGGCAACATTATGATTCGGTAAACTTGGACGGAAAAATAAAACTGCCGTTCAGCGTGATCACTTCGAACATAAACATCCAGCACATTTGACTGAAGAATAGTAAAGTTGTTTTCACTTGGTTTGTGCGCATCAGTAGCCGACATACTCGAGATTTTATGCTGACGAAACCGACATTCCGAAAGAAGAAATTGCAGAAGTCTATTATCGGGCGGCTCGAGCGATACGTCGGCGGTTTAATCCTTTAAGCGCGCTCATGTCAACGTACCTAGAGGGATGTAGGAAAGGAGGTGGAGGAGGGAGAAGAAGCGCGCATGCGTGCCCACCACATGTCATTCTCTAGCCATCGATATAACGCATAGCGTTGGCAACATGCTGAATACTTCTGAGAAAGAAGCGCTTAACCAGTCGTCTAGATTGGATAGGTATCGTTCAGTGGGAGGGCTCCAGTCCAAAACTTCACTCCTTCATTGAAGGCGCTTTCAGAACGCGCTGTCATTTTCGAAAACTGTGGTGGTCATAAGCAACTCTTCGTTCCTCCCATTTACAACAGTCGAAAAAAGGGGCATATGGGAACTCAGTCTGATTTTAGCTGGTTGCCGCAGCTATTATAAGAGAATGTTAACGTTCGCTTGAAATTTGCAGTCTTTAATCACTTGCGAATAGTTGTAGGCCATACACCTGCTTCTTTCGAAAGGTGTGTCAGTGCCTGCCGCAAACTCCGACGCTCTTATTGTCGTCGTTTTCTGACGGCGGAATGGAAGCAGCAGCTTGAAACTCTTAAGCAAAGGTGATCAACGCTCTTAGCGCAATAGTCAGATCGCAAAAAACTGGCCTTATCGTTTCTCAAATGAACCCTTTCCGGCACGCATTGAACGAAAACTTATCGCCAGAAATTTATGTGCTCTGAGCGCTCTCGTGAAAACGAATTGGCACACGGACTAGGAAGATGGCTAAAAGTGCATATTTTTAGCCACACCAAAGCTGCGATATTATTGCAGTAGATCTTACGCTTCGTGGAAGACCGACAGTCTTCTCTTTCAAAATCTCTCTGTCTTTGGTGGAAAGAAAAGGGGTGCGGACGCATGAGAACAGAATTTCGGCCTCTTCATCGGTGCGGGATGCAGCCTTCAGCCAACGAACGAGTAGAAGACAGAGATCGAGTTCCGATGGCAGATTCACGTCACATCTGAGTATTTGTTATCTTTAGTAAAACATCAGTGCAGCCTCAGGGCACTCTTAAGCATGGTAACTTCAACGGAGCCTTTTCTGCTTGTTCTTGTTCAACTGATTTTTCCATCGGACATTTCTAACGTCTATATGAAGGCGCTTTTTTAAAATTTTGTTCTCCTCCAGCTCTGACTTGTTTTTTTTCCGTACTGGTTGTTTTCATATTCATTATGCTATTTAATTCTACTGCTTCTTAAAATATTTTCGGCCACATTCTATTCTTGCCGTATGAGGTGCAAACAGCGCTAAATTATTGATGCTTTAAGCAGTGGTTCCGGAAGCAAACTATGCGCATCATGCTGCCATTACTGCACCGTAGGCAACGCATGACGCCAGAACGGATCTTTAGACTCACGTGATTTCGGCCATTTTCTTTATCATCGTTTGCGCCATAGGGCGCTTATGTGAGCGACATTTGCACAGTGAATAATTGAATGAGGGCTTCTGCGTCTGGGGTAGCTGCACCAAAGTCTGCGTCACGAGCAATTCAAAAGGAGACATTCGGAGTTGCGGAAATGCTGAAGCGCATTATGTTCATAAAAATCCCACACGATCGAAAACGGGACCTAAGCCACCTTGCTGTTTCGCATAAACACTAGGCGGGTTTGCCCTCTGGCTTGGCAGGTCAGAAATTCCCTTAACGACGTGCAGTATTCGAATTTTCTCGCACTAGAAAATGCCTGCCAAGCAAGGATGAACGCCTTTCCTTCTATAGAACAAGTAATCAAAGTAGTAACGATAATAGACCGACTGAAATCCTACGTGATACAGCTCAGTCTCAGTTTCCATCTAACGCTTGCGGTCGGTCGCCGGTGCCATCTTTCCATGAGAGCAGAATTTCTAGGCGAAACCTCATATGTCTAAAGATTGACGCGTGTGCCCAATTTCCTAACAACGGCATTACGCTTAACCCAAGATAAAATGCTGCAGCAGCTCACGTTAACTTGGCAAACTAGGTAATGCAGTATACGGAGGATTTAAATAGAATTGGGAGTTCGGGGAAGTGGAACGGCAGACATGAGAATATGCACATAACTTCGGCGTATGGAAGCATTTCAGTCTATGCTGATGAACAATAATACAGAAACGTAGTGTGCGCTTGAAGCTAAGTGTACAACAAATAGATTCTGTACACGTCTATTTGAGGGATGTGTGCACTTTGCGTTTTTGTTCACTTTGAAATAGCTTTGATACTTTTAGTACTTTCCATGAATTCCTTTACTCCATTTGAATTATAATTATGCTTATGTTATTTCTATTACAATAGAGCTCATGATTTTTTTGTATCCCGTGTATTGGTGCATAAAACTTTTAGGTTTTAGAGCCTTGTTCACTAGTCACATTACCCTATTAATTTATCCTTTATTAGAGTTGTCGTTCATGGCCAGAAGCCTATTTTAGGTAGGCGCGGTTACCCCATGAAGTTATATGGTCGGTTCTTGATTTATTTAGCTTAATTTATATCCCACAACTTTTGTGGTATTTTTCATTGTGAGCGAATTGCTGACTTGAAAGAAGCACAATTTCTTCATCCCATAATTTCACTTGACATTCATTTCCAAAGTTTTCCTTTCACTCGGCTGTTGGCATCACAGTATTTTCCATGAATCAAGCAATCGGTGTGGTGTGATCTATTTTCTTCTGATCACATTCGCACTAATAGTTTTTAGGTGACCATCGATTTGCTGTTGTTCTTGGAACGTACCTATATGGCGTGTGGCTGAATCAACTGAACAAGGTTCCACGCTGTTCTTGTGAGAAGTACCTGTGACGGCTTCACCCAAAGTTTGGTTTCCAGCCAGTTTCACCAGTATTTTAAACGCATTGGGTTTTAGTCAAATTTCGATTGCAAATCAATCGGTTACCACCCGAAGTATCCTGTCAAATAACATCACTGAATCGACTTATCACTGCAGATGCATTTCAAGCTTCAAAAAGGCTTTGAGTGATTTTCCCACGGCCTCTTAAAATCCGGCACGGCCAAGACTTAAAGTTTGCGGGAGAGCCAATTCCAAAGCTGGGTTGCACTACAAACCTCCTTCCTTTTCAAAAGAAAAGTTTTCAGAAGATGTTGGTTGTGAGAGATTCGTGCTAAAGCTACACCAGAATAGGGTTTTTGCACTTTATAATCCTGGTGGCTTTTCGGTTCTAATTACAGTTCGAAGTTTTAATGTATGAGCTAAAGTTGCGCCTGCATCCCAGCGGCGGGGTCCTGACATTGCTATGAGTTACGACCTAACAAAAATCACATGCACATCCTTTCGGTGAGCGGGCTTGCTTCATATTTATACAAGAGCGGCTATGAGAAATTCAACCACCTGCTGACCAACATGACCAGCACAGCTGCTGGCAATATATTGAAAAATGTTGATGATGTGACGTCGGCAATATTCTCGGCCGCTGCTTCAAGAAGTGCACAAGCGCATTCGGTGTTAAGGAAAAGACTCCAATCGTTGGCAACCAGATGTAACGCAAGCAGTAGCGATGAAGTGGAACCACTTTCCACCTTCTCCAGCACATGCTTAAAGAAAGCATTTAATTACCTTCACTGCAGACGTAGTACCTATGAATTAGTTCCGATGTTCGTTGATGCTACATGACAACTAATTAACACTCACTGTTGTTCCCTACATCTCCACTTTTATCCGTTCCTCACGATGAAACTTTAGACGTTGATTTTTTTACGTTGATACCATAAAAGAAGCATTAAGGAGTACTTTTGCAATAAGATCTGTAAGTTCATGCATGCGAAAGATCCTCGCCAGTTGCAGGAGATCCGGCAGAATGCTGGCTCCAAGACGCAGATTGCGCGCATCGACACCCGCCAGAAAGTCAGTCAGAGTTCTTACGGCACCAACGTTGTAGCAAGAAAGATCGATCGCGGGCGGAACTTCATTGTTCTGAAGCAGCTGTAAGCAGTGGTTGCGTTCGTACATCACAGATATCGGGCCAATTTAATTAAAATCTGTGTACGAAAAGTTGCGGTAACGCGAATGCAGACAACCGCTAAACACCTTCATACCATTTGCTGCCGCTGTACAAATCAAGGAGCAGTTGTGATTTGTGCTGGAGATCTATTCCTGTTTGACTAAAGACCAATTTGAGTCATTTCATTGTATAAACAAGCGCTAGTAACGATCGTTTATACCTTCGCTTATACATCAATGTGCTCATCCACCTCCACCCGTTTGAGTGATTCCGCATTCGGAACACTACTTCATTTTTGTCTATCGTTGAAATTCAGAAGGTTGTTCCCACACCTTCCTTATGCGACATGCAGTGCACTGTTACGATCACGTTACCCACGTTCTCTAAAACCGGACATTGCAGCCAACTATTATCTGTGCACAATTACTTTTAGCCAACTCACTCGACCAAGTATCCACTTCTTGAATAGCCATCAAAGAATAACAGTTTCCTTCAACTTCTCCCATTCTCTTTTCAAAACCAGCCCTCAGAAGTAAACTGATGCTAGTCATTTCCATCGGGTAATTAACACCGCCTCTTATCGCTAACGAAGTGAGACGAAAAAGTGATGAAATCTCACTAATGTGAAACAGCTCGGTTAGGAAAATTCGATATCGATTTGATCCGGTTAGATGTCGAAGCAAATGCCAATTTAGGACCAGCTCCAGATGGTATGGCCTAGCACGATAGCCACTGCAGCCTATAGCCGTTGGCAGACCTTACGAGCGTCCCGTTTATTCTTTCAGAACTGTTTGCATGATAACTGTGGCGACAGAGATTTTAATATCAGTGGCCGCTAAACTTCACTGAGCAATCCAACGCTCTTCCACTTGTCGTGATCCTAGTTTATTTACTGTAGGATGCCCAATTTGTGGTGATGGTGAGGTCTGTTTATCCTGATTTCCAAAACACTATGGAAATAAAATGCTTGCTGCAAATAACTTCCCTGAGAATTCATTCATGACTATTTCGACGCTTCGCGTTACCGTCAGCGTGTAAAGTGCGACTCATTGTGAGGAGTGAGTTTGACCGGCTTCTTTTCCAATCAGCAAATCTCTTTTCGGTACTTTTTTTTTGAGAAGAGAAAAATCGTTCATTTTTTGACAAAGTGGTCTATTTCCGACAAAGAGGAAATTCTTTTCAGCGGGCAAAGGCGACTTCTGAATGGGTAATCGTAATAGTGATTTTTTAGAAAGCAATTTCCGCTGAGCCTCACAAACATTTTCTGCCCCGGAATCCTGCAACGATGACCAAGGCTGCACTAAAACCTGACGAGTCTGATTATTTCCAGTGACCAATTCCATCGGTTGATTCAAGATCGCAGGGGGAAAAGTAGAGTGTAACGCACATCGACTACATATCGTCACCAACCTTCTTGATCTTCTCGGAGTGTCTTGCGAAGTTCTCAATCTTTATCGGGTAGTTCCTACGCCTTGTTCGAAGCGTGACTGTCTTTCGCTGCTCGATGTTCGGACTCCGCAAGACTCTTTCAGTCATATCGCTGAAGTGCAGCTCTTAAAATTCCTGAGAATCAACGAAAAATCGCTTTGGCAGATTCCAGCAACATCAGCCACCAGGTAAACTGTTTGTTACAAACTAGATGAGAGGTAGTACCGTTATAGAGCAAAGAATCGCTATATCTTTCCAACTGCTCCATTCCTGCAAATTTCGCCCTCTTTAGGAACCACTGAATTTTTTCCAGAAAATCACTGACGTTAGCAAAAAAACAAAAGAACCACAAGAACACATACATCAGTGATACAATATCCATCTTACAGATTCAATGCCATTACGTCTATAACGATACCCCCCACTAAGATCTTTTAGAAATTGCAAGAAGAACATTTTGAACTTGCTGTTTCCTCGGAGCAACATGAAAAACGGGCACTGAAGAGAGCAAATGATTGCACAGGTCGTTCGACACAAGAACCTCGTGGAAACTGAGATTGCAACCAATTTCGTAATAGAAGAAATGAAGTGGATTAAACTGAGGCGAATTTATTCGCATCCACGTTTTTTAGCACATTTTCCCACAAGTTGGCAAGAACACATATGTACGAAAAAAAAACAAAGTAAAAAGACACTTATATGCATGCAATAAAATATGGCAAGAGGCGCACAATAGTCGGGAAGTATAGAAAAAATGCGGAAAGTACAACGAAAAGTGAAGCGTAGTCACTAGAGAGGAAATAGAACACAGTACAGAGCAATGCTTACAGCAGGCTCACTTTCGAGGGCCTAAGTTATACCGCTGCTCCCATTATTTCAAGCATTGTTTTCAGAGAGCTAAGGGTGCTATATCCCTCAGAGTAGCATGCAGGATATTCTAATGGGAGCAATTCTGTTCATAAGCCTCTCTGAACGGCTAATTACAATACGCTACTACGATTTCGCATTATGGTGGTGTGAAAGAGACATTGACATTTGAAATGCATTTGCTCATGAACAACGCCGTGGATGTTATACGAATGCCTGTTTTTATTTTTGAGCATCATAATTCTACACTCATTCAACCTCTACTAGTCAGTCTCTAATGAGCTCTATTTGGAAAGGCATCTCTTTGCAAGGTGATTCGACTGAAAAGCCTTCGACAAATTGACTAGCTCCGCAGGAGATCGGATGAAAACCCCGGAATACTATTCCAGCAGTGAGGTAAATATGTTTTAAAAGCCGCAGCATGCAATGAACATCGTTTACTTTTGAGGCATTTCATCTCTGTGTCAGCGCCCATCCTTACACTATTAGCAGTTAGTGCCAGCGCACATCCTCGCTGTAAAAGAAAAACGCAACAACAATAAACGAGGCAGGTCAAAGAGTACGATCCATGAGCCCGTCAAGACATTGGGCAACTAGACGAAGCAGAACTACATGAACACACGCAACAGCCAAATTTTCATACGCGAAGCGCATCACAGCAACGCCACATCTGTTTCTTTTTCCATCAGGAACTTTGGTTGATAAGGAACTGCTGTTGGTACAGTCGTGAAATTTAATCATCACTTAAACCATTTGGAAAACCGAGGTCCAGCTGAAGATGATCTGTCAACTCTGAGAAGAGTTATAACCTAAATGCATTTAGATTTGCAAATATGATGCTCTGCAGCTAATTGATCAGAATAGGAGAACGGGCGTTTTGGGAGAGATTTGCATGTTGCACAAGACTGCAGCTAAAGCGAAAAATGAGTCCTTCCTTTACAATTCCCATGCAGAGCAGCATGCGAAGCATACGCTTCTGCATCCTCCTAGTCAGCTTCACCATTGACCTAGGAAAAATCAGTTATTGGAAACACTGCCTCCATATCTGTGCTAATTCTGTCTCCATGCCTCATACAAGTCTGCTTTAAAAAAGACGTCGGCTCGTGTGCACACACAGACGCACGCATACATACGCACGAATTCGAGGCTGCTATACTGCACCCGCGGAGAGCATATTTGCGAAAACGCACAACGATGGTGTTGATGTAATCAGCGTAAAAGTTTTTTCTCGCTGCTAACTCCAGAACCCTTCAACTTCCATCAGTTTAGCGGAAACTGCCTTCCGCCACCCATCGAATGATAACTGCATTGAAAGAAAGCGACCTTATTCCTTTTCCCTATCTATGGTTGTAGTTCTTAATACCAAGCTTTAAGTAGCTTATATAAGGAAGAAGGAACTTCAGAATGCGACTCACTCCGTCAAAGCAACCTGAGTCTCCGAACGAATGTCGAGGTCTTTTGATACAGTCATCTGGCCACCCACTGCACGCCACTTATGAACCACTGACCGGAGCTTTACAATGCGACAGGAAGCAGGCGTCATGAAATCTCGTAATTCATAAATGCAAATTTTTTACGGCTGGTGTAGTAATCGGATAGGGTGCAGATTTTACCACCTCTGTTACCGGTCCCTTCCATAGTCTTCATTAGCCTCGCGATGCCTGATTCTGCCCACCTTATTAGCTACGATGGGACTTGCAGGATCCCCTTCCTCTTTGTGCCATTCTTTTAAGTTAAGGGGACCCTGATCTTGATCAAAGCGTACAGATATCGCGGAAACATGAATAAAATGAAATTTTGGTGCGCAATATCCGAAAGTTCCAAACCCGCAACCCGCAACTCATGTGGCAGCGAACAGCATATCAAGAAGCTGCTGAGCTTTTTCGCGTTTCTGGCATTTTGCAAAACGCACGTTTTTTGCAGTCTAGTAATTTTTATGCATATACTGACCTCTAACTTTCAGATCACAATGTTGTCATATTTCCCACGTTTTTGAAAGTGATACATTATTTCAATGAGTGCCCCTCTGTTCACATATGACTTCGTAAGCAGTCTCGTTTTCCAATTATTTCAGTAAGCGGCCATTCCTACCGATTACTTCAAAAAGTCATAGAGCATTACTCGTAGCAGCTTAAGGAAGTGGCTGTAGCAATTTCTCACACTAACTTACGCAATTTGTAGGCTTCGTAATTAGAATGGCTTTTATGATGAATTTTATAGCATCTCAAATAACAGCACGAAAATTAGCTTATATATAAGCGATTATAGACCATCTCATGAAAGTCTAAAGAGAGCTCCTATAGCAGTCTTTAAAGCAATTCATATGGTTGTCATCATGACTCCCAATGGCACAGTATTTTATGTTGGTTTCAATAGTACCTCTCAGTATCTCTTAAGTAATACTTACTAGGTCCGTTATTGCGTTACAGCGATTTCACGATTGCTCTTAGAATAGCACTGGATGTAGCCGTATAACCTTTTTAATAGTCAGATGCTTTGTGATGCCTTTCTTCGCGCACAAGACCGAATCAAATTGCTTTCATATCACCTTCATGCGCTTGTTTATAGTATGAAGGTAACTGATTACAGCTAAAACTTCTTTCAAAATGTTATCCCATAAATTTGAGTGGTTTTTTTTGCTCTTTTATGCGTTCAACGTGTCTAATCAATGAGTCATGCACTCACGTCGATCGATAATCTAGATGTGCGAACAAATAAACGATAATGACGATGATCGTAAAGAGATCGGAAATGTGAGTGTTCATTAGCCCTTAATTTTGATCTGTAGCGGTGAATTTGTAGATTGGTAGCTGATTTGTAAAAACGTTTGTGTTTTTTAGTTAATGGCTGCAAAAAGGAGCGGGAAATGATGTTCTTACAGCACAACTATGAGCTAGTTTCGCATACACATGAAGCGATAATGTGAATGTTGTTGCTGAGTGAGGTGGTGATTGGTTTAATGCGAGAGGCGAGGAGCTGGAAGCTTGAATAGTGTTAAATCTACAGGGATTTCTATGTGGTAGAAGATGTTGTGCGATGTGTGAACAGTTGTTTGAGTGGACAGAACCTCACATGAGCTCCTGTTTTACGTTGATCGATTTGACGTAGATGATTTCTTCGTTAAAATGTGCATACTTGTTAGCGCTCTGTTAATTTCCTTGTCGTTGATGTTCGCAATAAAACAACGTTTTGACGGTTTGTTGAAATTGCCCGATGAGGACTGCTTGTTAGCGTGGGGAAGAAAGGGTACGAGAGCGGGATCAGACAGACTGTTTTGGGGTGTATTTATTACTTGATGGAATGTTCTAAGTTGAAACTTTTTTGATACAGTGGCTTGCTTAGACTGCGCAGAATACTGTACAACTCCTCTAACTGAACCTACGGGCTTGCAGAAGCGATGCACTGGTTGGCTTAGAAGATAACGGCTTCTGCAAAGGTGAAGTGCTCTAGCGGCAGTGAAATTTATCTCGGGTCCATTTATATCGTTGCGCCGTTGTTCATATCCAATGGCAAAATTTTTGTGGTTGATTCTTTTTAGATATTGCAGGTGAGCAGTAGGAAGATGGTTGTCAGCTCTTTGCCTTGCCTCACTGTCTAGAATTTCAATTTATTCAAGTACTTCTTCCCTGTTCCTTGTGGTGCTGTCGAGTAACATAGGCCTTATTTATTTTGTACAACATGCAATGTGTTATTTTTAATTAGATGATGTATGTGCAGGTTAAAGTGGACGGGTAGAATGGAAACGTGGTTGAGGCTGACGGATTAATTTAACTTCTTTATCTCATCATAAGGAGTTCAGAAGTGATGCTGTTCCCTTGTGCGCAATAAAATGTTTTCATAAAATCTTCGTATGCTCCAGGTTCGATTTGTGTTTCACCGCTAATTTGTGAGTAAGTGATTACTATAGATCTCAATAAAATATGAATACTTCACAGACAACATTTGACAATTTTTTCGAACCCTGTTGCATTTTTCGCTAATGCAATCTACTTTTATTAGCCACCTGCGAATTAATTCATTTCTAAGGAGTCGTGCATCATTAGGCTCCGAATTGTGAGACACGCCTTTTTGTTAGAAGTATTGGTTTGCTGCTGTGAAAAATTGTGGTCTATTTCTTTCCTACCAGGTGCTCCGATATGCTTATAATAAGTGGAAGGCAGGATGTTGGGCCTGATGCAGGCTGCTTAAATAGCGTTTAGTGGGGTAATGGTGAGATCAGATTGGGATCTTTGCAGACCCATTCGGTTGGTTTCTGTTTTAAATATGAAAGGCATATTAATGTATTCGATTTCGTGTCCGCCCGTTTACTACGCATCGCTGTTTCAGGTAACATATGTGCCGCTAATGGTGAAAGAATAATTGTTTCTGTTGGATGGAGAGCACGATGGATCCCCGGTAGGCGATAATTCAGGAGCGAAGACGGTCTATTTGCTTCTCATAATGTGAGTCAACTTTTAACGAGGAACTTTAAGGAACAGTATATTACATCATCGTGCTCTCTTGCTGTATTTTCTTCTTGCGTGCTTTTTTTTTTGCCGTTTTGGGCCGCCAAAGGGGAAGGGGAGGGGTGTAAAAACGAACTTATCGAGTACACTGGTAAAATGCATCAGCCTGAGTAGTGCTAATGGAGGGATATGGGCTACAAGGATAGATAAATTGTGGACGACTTCGCAGACACGGGACATCTCTGCAGCACAAGTGCTTCAACGTCTACTCCCATAGTTTGAAGTAAGCAGAATCGATCCTAAAGCAGGCTGAAGTGGGCCAGCGCTTTTAGTCCAACAACTCATAGAAAATTCTCTATTGCACCCATTCTCCCCCTTCTCCGATCTATTTTATAAACTTTTGTGAGCGGCCTCGAAGTTTTTTTTATCGTACCAAGCTGTTGCAGTCTCAAAAATAGGTTTATGCAGGTTTGCCTCCATGAGGAGAGCAACTTAGATATTATGATTATTCCCAAGTTGTGTATTCTGTATTCTTGATCCTATATTCTAATCCACGGTTATAATCTGAGTCAATTCAAGAATCGCAGAAATTCTGGGCCTCCGTCTCTTTTACATCTTTTCTGAGCGACACCGAATTATTCTTTTCTTATCCCAAATAATTACTATTTCAGCCAAGCTAAAGTAATCTGAATTGGTTGTTCTATTTGTAGAATCTTAAAAATAACTATTTTGCTGCGGATTTGTCCGCGTGAGGGTGACAACAAGTTAGGAATAAGAGATACTAGGAAATTTTTCGTTCAATGCACCTTAAACTTACATTTTTTAACTGTTGTTTTCTTTGCCACAGAGACGTCCGAAACAATACCGCTTTACTTTCGGCTGCGTTGATATGCTTATAGGCGCTCATCTCATCCTCCCTTCTGCTCCGATGGAATATGAAAACATGTGAATAAAACATGAAGGTAGAGCAGAAAAAGATCGTCACGGATGGTGGTAAAACGTAGTGAAGGGCAAGAATATAAGATTCTACGGATCACCTGGCACCATTTTGCATAGCGACATGCAACTACACAGTAGTAGGGGTAACTCGTTGCACCTAGCTAGTCTATAAAACTGAATAAAATTTCTGAACAAGTCAAAAAAAGATAGAGAGGCAGTTAGTCGTGGCCATCTGCCCAGGTAGATAAGAACGTAGACTTGTGGACTCCAAAGGTTTTCGTTTTTCTACGCCTCTAAAGCTAATTCTGAAATCGGTCTTGGCGGCGATGAGATTGCGAAGTGTCTTTACCCCTTCTTTCGGTCTTTGTCTACTCTGGTTTGAGTAGACAAAGACCGAAAGACATCTGTTTGGTTAACTGCTCTTAAACAAGCCAGAGAAGGGGGTTTGGATGGCATGTCGAAATTAAACGAAAGATGGTCCAGAGCGTAAAATGATAACGAACTTTATGTAAAAGAGAGTTGTTAGAGATATAATGTTACCACAATGTACATGCATAGGTGCTGGCGTGAAACTATACTATGAGCATATACATGGTGGCTTTGTACATTTTTGTCAAAATCTTAATTGCAACACAATGCTGCTAAATAAGAAAGTAGTTGCGACTGTCTACGGCAGTCACCTTGAAGAGCTGTCGATGCCTTCACTAACGGAACAGTAAAAACTACAGCAGATCAGCGTCGGTGAAATCTCCGGAGTTAAAGGAAAGCAGAGAAAGAAAAAGTTCTGTGAGCAGCGAACGAGCGAAACGAGTGCAACAACTTATTCAGGTGCTCTTCAACTCGGAAAGAGTTCTTAAGAGAGTAAGCATGTAGGGGAAGAAATTTTGTATAATCTGTCTTATTCACATAAGGAGATTTAGATCGTTTACTGAGAAACACTTTGTGCTGATGCCTCCGCTATGCACTTCCCAAGGTTTGCGTTATCCTGCAAGAGACTCCCCACACGGCTATTAGCGCTTGTTGACGCAACAGTTCAAGGGTCAGGGGTGAGGTTTCAGCAAAAGGGAAATAAAAAGTTCCAAGTGTTTTGCAGTGATTTCGCTGGCGTCTTGTGAGGATAAACGGGCAGAAACATGCCTCACAGGGACATTATTATGAACGATGTATGGAACATAGGAGAAGAGAAGTTAAACAGTTTGAGTTGTCCTATGTCCTAAAACTCTACTGCTGTGTTTTGTACACGCATTTCTTTTTAATGCACATAAAATATGGGTGTCTTATCCGCTTTCGAGCATTCACGTGGCATTGTTCCTTAACTGAGTACTTCTTATTCTTTGCAATAAGAAAGAAATACTGGTTATCAAAACCGTTTTACTGTCATCAGTGGGCTGTATCGTTATCATGGTAACACTTAACCCCTGTAATCGTCTAAGGCCTCCTCATATGCAAACCTCAACCATCCTGATTGTTTTTATGGGCTTTCGTGAGCTTCTTCGAACAGTGTTGTTGCGTCTGCATTCATTCGTGTATGTGTGGTTGTATCCATCTGGACGGTAATTCTACTCACAAGCCACTGAAGACTACCTCTTCGAATTTGGCGGGTATGATGAGCATGACGGGGCAATCCCCTGTACTTTTTCCTTAGTTGAGCTGTCAGTGTTTCAACAATTACGGGGGTTTGAAGTTGGAAAAAAAGCTTATATGATTTAACAGCAGCCACTTTTCATTCCGTTCGGTTTGAGGAGAAGTGAACCTTGTGTGAAAAGAAGATTATTTTGAATATTACTGCTCTTTGATTACTTATAAACCCGCTTGGCTGGATGGGTGGAATGCAAAAGCGCAAATGTGGCATGCTTTCCAACTTGTTCAAAACTTCACTTCGAATTCCACTAGCTCTGAAAGGGCCAGTAGCATTTGTCTAGCAAAAATCACCTCCACCTAATCCTCTGAACAGGTAATGAGTGAGCGTGAAAGGTACCATTCGTTTAGAAGATGATCTTCCGCTCTTGGCGGACAACAATAAAAAATAAATGAAGCGCTCCGAAGCGCTTCATGAGGCACATGAAAAAGCGAGACTAGGTGCAAAAGCGGGCTGTAATTTGCGCAATTTCATTACAGTTATTGAAGTACAGACATCATCATCCAATCGTAAGTACCATCGCAAGAACGAAAATAGGCTGGGACGATACTGCCAACGAGAGCTTCCTGACAAGGATGGGAGATAGAGCGATGGAAAAATCTTGAAAAAAAGAAACTTTTGGTTGGACTTACAGCATAATTTAATATGGGCCAAACAACATATTGGCAGCTCATGTGCTGACTTATATTATGAGATTCGAAGAGGGCAATAAGTGGTCATTTGGTTCATATTTATGATGCAAGACAATATTAGCCTTAGTACTTCATACTCTAGAGTATGAAGAGGTCTTTTGCCAGTGCGAAGGATATATAATCCTTTTGTTTGAAGGATATATCTGAAGGATGATAACAGTAGTTTCCACCAAAATAACTTGGAAGCACTCGTTTGTCAAGCAGACACCACGAACAGAACCGAATTTTCGTGGAGCACTGCTTCCCCTGAAACCATAGACAACAGCTGCCTCAGTAGTGGCATTGATGTTAGTTGTGCTTACCGGAAATAACGAAAGATTCTTCGAAGTATTTCGATCTTCGAGATATCATTATCTTTTTCGAACGGTGCGCTCCAGCGGCACACCCTTCAGGAGCATTTCCTAGGAGTGATAGCTTTAGTGATTTCGCTGTGACAGACCACTGCTCTTTCTCTTTGCGATCGGCGGCTCTTTGTGAAGCCCTAACAGCTTCCACTCAGAAGCCACTAAGACTGCAGCAAGAAAAATTTGGTCATGGGCCTAACATCATAATGGCTGCACCAACTTTCTCCTTGATCTACCAACTTTAAGAGAAGTTTCAGGTGCTTGAAATCGCTTTAAAACATGCGTTCGCTTTGCAGCTAGCCGCGCTGCATTCTGCAAGCGATCGAACCAATCGGTGCAAATATAAATAGCCAATGCGCATATTTTTTAGGTGCTAAAGATGAATAAAGCGTTTCATCTGATGAAAGAAATTTGAAAAGCGAATGTTATGACAGCCTGTCCTCTTGTTCTGTTGATGGTATCATTCGGCTAATGCACAACAGCCCACATCTTCTGCGCCACTGGTGAGCGTATATTGAATGATGTTTATTCTGCATAGCCAAGTAGTAACTCGAATAAACATGTTTGTTTTTCATCGTAGCTGTCGTCATTGAGGGGAAGTTGAATTTCTTTCAAACTTCTCAATGTTCCATCTAATCTGCTCGGAGGCGGTATCGTATGTATAATTTGTAATTGTCTCCGGCTCCACCAGTTGCACCTGAAACGATGCTTATAAAATTGCTGGATACCAAGTCATGTTTTTCAGGAAGCTGTGCTGGCGTTATTTACAGCCAGGATGTGTCGAAAAAAGCTCCTACTTTCTGTTCGTTGACATGTGAGGAGTCGATATGTCATTTACTGTTTGTTCTGACTCTTTGAGATTGAGTCATAAATGACCGCTTTTGTCTCTCAGTCATTCTGCACCTCCAACTTTTTTGGTCATATCCTCATTCCTTTCAAGAAGGGAAGACGCCGCGAGAGGATGACGAAAAATCCGACCCCACCGGAACAAGCATCTCAACGGCCGAAGTTACCTGTGCAGAATGGAAAGTGCATAAGGAAATGGACAAAAGTGGTCGGGGAGTGACTGTAAAATGTCAAGTCAGAGTATCTTCATGGTGCCTCGATATTATCCACTGAAAAGCTCATTCACAGGTGGCACGGAGCGCTCCCCAGGTAGTCAAAACCGTTTCACTCGGACAGCCTTTGTTTTCAGATGTTGTCTTCACTAAAGTTCCAACTTTTATTGTGCGCGAGTGTACTCGTGATGCAGCAAGTTTTCCCGGTGAAGTGAAGATTTTCACAAGAGTTTCCACGATCACAACAGACACGCTATGTGCATGTTTTTCATTTCGATGACGGGCCATTCGTGTTCCCACACGAAAACTCAATATCGAATTGGTGAAAGTCCGGGAAAGATTCGCAATGTGGATGTGTATTGGTGATTCAGTCTCACCCACATAAGCCCTTTTAACTCGAATGTTAAATAACGAACGCATCTAGACGTCGCATAAATGACGATCTCGCGTAAATGACCAAACAGTGTAATGAATTTGACATGGTGTTTGCTTTGAAGTGCTGAGAATACTTGTTTTCTTCTAATACTCTGTGGACGAGCTATCATGAGGTTGTTAGAAACATTGAAGCAGATTGTTTAGCTGACGGAATATGTGAACCGACTGAGGGCAAAAGGGAGCTGGGATTGTATGCTGCGTATTGTGTCGCAGGTTCCAGCATTACAGTTTATGATCGATTTCGCCAGTTTTGAGAATTGTAGTCGAGAAAGATCATCGGAAAGTTGGGTTCAGCCTTCCCTCGTTCCTCCAGCAGCATCCTGTTTTATCCGTGGGGAAGCGTCTATTTGTGCGAGCAAGAATGTTCCTGCTTTTCGATTAACAGTAAACTGCAGTCATGAATTTATGGTTGCGAACAACAAATAAGGTGGTCGAAAAAAAGGGAGCCATTAATACCGAGGGTTTCCACCATTGAGGTGAACTGAACGTTGGCAGCTACTGAGTGATCTGAGAGTCTTGCCGTGTTGTTACCACCGATGGGAACACTAATTATGACGAAAATCGGAGGACATGGAACGATGCGCTTTAAAAGCTTCGCGCAAGAACCGCTAGTATATGGTGTTTTTTCTGTTGCCCATGGTTCGACCAAGTGCCTATCGATCATGCGTGTGGTGATATTTGTTGTCTGCCGTCTGTCTCTGACAGACAATCAAGATAAGCGATTTCGCGCAGATTAGAGTTGGGCAATTCTATAACGGTACGAATGGCATCGGCGGTGCCATAATTTCTGTCCAAGTCCTCGACGGTATAGTTGTAAAGAGTGGCACCATTCAAGAGGACGGAGGAGGAGAGTTATCCCAGAAGTTGACACATGGTGAGACTAGTAGCAGGGAAATGAGTAGTTGATGGCCGGTTTTAACGAATGAATAGTTGGTGAATTTGATCGGCCGGTCGCTCGAGCGCATTAATAGAAGGCTTGACCGTGCAGTTAAAATGATCAAAGGAGAAATCGTGATTAAGGTTCACGGGATGAAAAAGGAAGGATGGGTGGATGAGACATTGGTAAGTGAGTGGTTCATGCTGCATGTTTACATTGCGGGGCAACAAAGACCTCCTGATGAGCTCAACAGCCAGCGGTAGCTTATGCTATCCGTGGCCTCATAATCGACTCCTGCGACTGCTGGCGCCGGTCATGAAAACGCCTACGACGTAGCCAGGCTTCGAAAAAAATATTGATATGGTTAGCGGTAGCATTCTGTTCCAGATAGCATTGGCATCCTGGAAGCTCACCTGCGCCGTCGATAAAATAATCCCTCTTAAAACTAGCAGTTTCCTAAAATGCTTCTAAAGAAAATCGGTTTCTTCAAGCGTTTACTCATGACAACAGGTGCAACTTAACGGGTTGCGTCGTTTGCCACTTCAAAGGAACGCATCATATGCGCGAGGATTCGATGCGTACATTGGCTGACACATGAGTGTGGAGAAGCTTATGCGGGTGCGTGACCGGCTATCTGTTTGCATTGCAGAACTTTTTCAGGCTTTGGATGTTCGGAGTTATGTCTCCTATGTGCTATTCATCAAAGCGTTTAGATAAGGTGCTTGCTGTAAAAGTGGAGGTTCCTGTGAATTCCAATAGCGCAGGTAGGAGGCGCTCGAATAGTAATGGTACTCGGTAATAAAATGGACGAAGCACTTGTAGAACGTGGTTTTCATGGATAAATGCGTACATGAAATACATTTTCTTTTCTTCATTTTTACCCTTCCTCCTGCATCACAAATATTTCGTTTCCTTAAAGACACCTCCCAATCCAACTATATTCTGAGGAGTTCCTTTCTGCAGTTGAACAAATTGCCTCGTCAAAACTAATTCTTTAAAAAAATTTTCGCGGTCACGCATTCATCTTATTTCTTCGTTTGCGCATAACTGATCTTACATGATGGGGTGGATCGTACGTTACCGGATACCATGAATGCGCTAAAGCAGCTGATTATGGCGTCCACGCATTCGTTCGATCATGTGATCACGGCGTAAGGTGCGCTACGTTCAGAATGGATCTATTTTATCATTGTCGTCGCACATTCGGTGTTTCTCAGCAAAACGACATCAAAAGGCACCTTTCCATTCTGGCAAAGGTTCGCCTGCCAATCAAAGTTTGGGTTGCTGGTCGACCGAGGAATTTTCGTTTGGTAGCCAAAAGTCCCACTTACTTCTGGCATATGATTTTTCTGTGCTATTTTTTAAAAGGAGCGGATAAGAACGTTGATGTCCCTTTAGAAAACGCCATTAATGCACCATTATAGCGGAGGGAACTGAACCTTGCATCCTGTACGCACTTTCTTCGATTTCTCGTTATCCTCGACTTCGTCGTTGATGTTAACCATAGTTCTAACAGTATTACTGAAGAGTACATCTTTGTTGAAGAAAATTCCGTCACGAGACTTCAAAGTTTCCACGGCCTCGTAAGGATCCATTAATAAACTGTAAAGCTGGAAGAGAGTTAATGATTCGACTAACATTCTGAATTCTAGCTCTGAACGGGAGAAGCGATAACACTGCTCTAGAACGCTACATGCATCGAATGCTGCAGCTATCGATTACCAGAAAGAATCACATCATAAGAAGCAGCAAACGTTAAGGGACGTTGCAACGGATCTTTAGATAGGATTAACCACCAATTCAGTGTACACACATTCTAACGGAAAGTTTTTTTCCGCTTTTTAGTGAGAGTCGTGAAGTGAATCGGCAAGGATTTCGTTTGAAACGTTGATTTCACAATTTTTAATTGACCGCCATGTCGTTTTTCGGACTTCGTGGAAAAAGATTTGCATAATCACACTTCGCTGTTACATCCGATGCAACTGAAATGGGCGCGCTCAGTTATCGAAATTTTCAGCTTACCGACCTGCCAGCTGGTAAAGAACTACGAGAGTGAGCTGAATAAAATGCATGGCTAGGAAAGTTTACGTAAGACGCTGCCAAAGCATACAACCATCACTGATGAACGTCGTAAGCGCTGCTAGGCGAGACAATAGCAAGTAAGTCATTGAAGAATTTGCCACACCTTCCCTTCCGATATGAGCAACGCCTGGTTCTAAATCAAAATTCACTCAGTAGTTGCCAATAAAATGTGCAATATATTTCACCCTCTTCTATTCTCAGTTAGTCACATGTTGTAGAAAACGTGCTACCTCATTTCGGGCATATTCACGAGCTTCCTCCTCCCAGCTTGCACCTCCAGAAGTAAGTCGGCGTTCATCGGTAATTCCTCGTCCGTATCCTCGTCTTCATATTCCTCCTAAAAAGTATCTCAGTTATTCCTAACAACAGGACTTGGAACTGCAAGCAGTGAAGTACTGTTCTCATGAGGCATCTTATGATAGTGCAGCATTGATTTCCATTGCAGGATAGAGGCGATGAGACGTTTCTCCTTGAGGCAGATTATTGAAAGACTGAATCATTTTACTGCATTCCATCTGCATTACCCATAAAGAACGAGTGCCTTTTTTAGCTACATCAGCAAATGAGTGCGTGAACATTCTGCGATAGCTTATGAGATTGCTACCTGCAGTTGCACGCTATGTTCCAATGCGTCTGCGATTTCAACACTATCATCTTACGATCGCCCTCTCCCCATTCCACTCCCTTTCGCCACTCTTCATGCCGCTTTCTCTTATCTATGAGCGCCAAAAGATTCGTTGCTTCTATACTGCCATCATAAAGCATTGTTATCATAGTTTGTGATGAAAGTCACAATTGTTCTCGTTTCAAAACTTCTGGTAACATTCTACATCAATCACCGCATTGCCGGAAATGCACGATCTCGAGTAAGTTGATGCACTGACTCGTAGACGTCATTGTAATATCACTCAAATGCCACTGTCAGCTAACACACTGCGCGACTAATTCGAAACGATTTTTCAATATATCATGCAACAGCTAAGCATGAGAAGTGAATACCGATTGCTTTACGGACATTACCTCTTTGGCTTGTTTGCTTCGCGCACTCCAGAACGGAATACCACACTCATCTAACAGATGCCCATTGTTATCCTTATTCTTGACGATTTTATACTTTTGTCGCATAAATGTTTCTTCTGATCCCTAAAAATCCAGCATACTCACAAGAGCTCAGCTAGTCTGACGACAGCTCAGTTGTAGCTTCTGGAGTTCAGCAAAAACCTCATGTATGCATTTGAGTTCCCCTGACCGTATGTCAAGCAAAGCAGAGCAACGGTTACGCAACATGCACGAATAAAAAAACCATGTTCCCATAACATTGAACAGCTGGGTGCCCTTTTTATGAACTAGGAGAGGAGGGGGAAGAAAAGGTAGCAGTCCACGCAAAAGCAGGGCTGTCCGATGGTAAGCGTTTCGTTGAAAACGTATTTCGGGGACGCACAGAGTTTGGACGTTCCCGAGGATGATAAGAATCCAATGAGCATGTAGTACCTTTTTTCTCACGCACACTTTCTTTTTCATTGAAGCCAGTGTCTGTGCCTATGAGTTTGCCCATCTGGGTCTGTGTTTTTGTGCCTTTGTGCCTGTAAGTGTGACGGTACTTATAATTGGATGATGATGTCTGTACTTCAATAACTGTAATGAAATTGCGCAAATTACAGCCCGCTTTTGCACCTAGTCTCGCTTTTTCATGTGCCTCATGAAGCGCTTCGGAGCGCTTCATTTATTTTTTATTGTTGTCCGCCAAGAGCGGAAGATCATCTTCTAAACGAATGGTACCTTTCACGCTCACTCATTACCTGTTCAGAGGATTAGGTGGAGGTGATTTTTGCTAGACAAATGCTACTGGCCCTTTCAGAGCTAGTGGAATTCGAAGTGAAGTTTTGAACAAGTTGGAAAGCATGCCACATTTGCGCTTTTGCATTCCACCCATCCAGCCAAGCGGGTTTATAAGTAATCAAAGAGCAGTAATATTCAAAATAATCTTCTTTTCACACAAGGTTCACTTCTCCTCAAACCGAACGGAATGAAAAGTGGCTGCTGTTAAATCATATAAGCTTTTTTTCCAACTTCAAACCCCCGTAATTGTTGAAACACTGACAGCTCAACTAAGGAAAAAGTACAGGGGATTGCCCCGTCATGCTCATCATACCCGCCAAATTCGAAGAGGTAGTCTTCAGTGGCTTGTGAGTAGAATTACCGTCCAGATGGATACAACCACACATACACGAATGAATGCAGACGCAACAACACTGTTCGAAGAAGCTCACGAAAGCCCATAAAAACAATCAGGATGGTTGAGGTTTGCATATGAGGAGGCCTTAGACGATTACAGGGGTTAAGTGTTACCATGATAACGATACAGCCCACTGATGACAGTAAAACGGTTTTGATAACCAGTATTTCTTTCTTATTGCAAAGAATAAGAAGTACTCAGTTAAGGAACAATGCCACGTGAATGCTCGAAAGCGGATAAGACACCCATATTTTATGTGCATTAAAAAGAAATGCGTGTACAAAACACAGCAGTAGAGTTTTAGGACATAGGACAACTCAAACTGTTTAACTTCTCTTCTCCTATGTTCCATACATCGTTCATAATAATGTCCCTGTGAGGCATGTTTCTGCCCGTTTATCCTCACAAGACGCCAGCGAAATCACTGCAAAACACTTGGAACTTTTTATTTCCCTTTTGCTGAAACCTCACCCCTGACCCTTGAACTGTTGCGTCAACAAGCGCTAATAGCCGTGTGGGGAGTCTCTTGCAGGATAACGCAAACCTTGGGAAGTGCATAGCGGAGGCATCAGCACAAAGTGTTTCTCAGTAAACGATCTAAATCTCCTTATGTGAATAAGACAGATTATACAAAATTTCTTCCCCTACATGCTTACTCTCTTAAGAACTCTTTCCGAGTTGAAGAGCACCTGAATAAGTTGTTGCACTCGTTTCGCTCGTTCGCTGCTCACAGAACTTTTTCTTTCTCTGCTTTCCTTTAACTCCGGAGATTTCACCGACGCTGATCTGCTGTAGTTTTTACTGTTCCGTTAGTGAAGGCATCGACAGCTCTTCAAGGTGACTGCCGTAGACAGTCGCAACTACTTTCTTATTTAGCAGCATTGTGTTGCAATTAAGATTTTGACAAAAATGTACAAAGCCACCATGTATATGCTCATAGTATAGTTTCACGCCAGCACCTATGCATGTACATTGTGGTAACATTATATCTCTAACAACTCTCTTTTACATAAAGTTCGTTATCATTTTACGCTCTGGACCATCTTTCGTTTAATTTCGACATGCCATCCAAACCCCCTTCTCTGGCTTGTTTAAGAGCAGTTAACCAAACAGATGTCTTTCGGTCTTTGTCTACTCAAACCAGAGTAGACAAAGACCGAAAGAAGGGGTAAAGACACTTCGCAATCTCATCGCCGCCAAGACCGATTTCAGAATTAGCTTTAGAGGCGTAGAAAAACGAAAACCTTTGGAGTCCACAAGTCTACGTTCTTATCTACCTGGGCAGATGGCCACGACTAACTGCCTCTCTATCTTTTTTTGACTTGTTCAGAAATTTTATTCAGTTTTATAGACTAGCTAGGTGCAACGAGTTACCCCTACTACTGTGTAGTTGCATGTCGCTATGCAAAATGGTGCCAGGTGATCCGTAGAATCTTATATTCTTGCCCTTCACTACGTTTTACCACCATCCGTGACGATCTTTTTCTGCTCTACCTTCATGTTTTATTCACATGTTTTCATATTCCATCGGAGCAGAAGGGAGGATGAGATGAGCGCCTATAAGCATATCAACGCAGCCGAAAGTAAAGCGGTATCGTTTCGGACAATAGTAAGTTCAAGCGCTAAACGCATTTCCTTATCTCGCTGTTTTTTCATGACATACGAAGTATTTGTCCGTTTTTCAGTCGACTCAATTCTCATCCAGATTTGAAATCGATATTTTTCAGTCGACAATGTGCTTGTGGCGTAGTTTTCTATTCTTTCCTAACGCTGTTTTTCCGGGTTTGTTAATACCTCAGCTGCGATGCTGCATCACAGTAGTGTATTGGCTCTGGCTACCTCAGCGCAGTTGCAAGATAAACTTTTGCCTATGTTCGCGTTTAGAATTGCGTAATAAAACCGGTCGTGCAATGGAGCGGTAGCACTCTAAGCAGTCGCATTCACAAGTAGCTATCGTTTGCAATTGATAGGAAATTTGTTGAAGGTCGTCGGTTCGTTCGAGTTTCATCGTGTGGTTCAGCGTGTTATTCAGAGTAACACTTTAGGTTTAAGCCTGATGCATGAAATTTTCGAAAATTTCGCGAGTCTTCCGAGGATCTCCTATATTGGTTGAACGTTTTATCAGTGTGACTGAAATTTGACTTTTTTTTTTTGAAATCTTCACGGATGGCGGCGGATGGTTTGCCGTATTTTCAAACTTGTTGCGAATTCCATCCAAAATTTACGTATTTTCCAAGTCTTATATGATTCATTCGTATATTTTTAAACGAATGTGTCGCTCGTTTAAAAATATTTAATGCAACTTTTGAGATCTTCATGAATTTCGCATAATTCGATGCATCTTTCAAAAGTTTCAATAATATTTTGACGAATCTGGATTGCTGGCTTTGTTCTCCTTCCAAACAGTGAGAAAGAGCATTGCTTAGCGAAGAGTACCATGTTTCACGTTGGCTTCCCACGCGTCGCGTTTATGAGGGCGCTACATTATTATGTTTTCGCAATTTGACATTTATTTCAGTCGGTTTCTCATGTTCTTTTATCGAAAGATCTCTTTCTAGCTATGTTTGCCTTGTCTAACTCCTCTCTGCAAATGGAGCTATATATTCCGTTCTCTTGCACATGACATGACAAGAGAAATGATAGGAAAATGATTCATAACCGTTGCGACCCGGAATGATAAGGAAAAATCAAATGCAAACCTGTCGATTCCCCGTTTAACTGATGGAAACGTATCATCGGAAGAGCGCAAGACGTTAGAAGAAGTCGTTGGAGACACAGCCGGCTGCAACACTGCTTTCCTTATAGGCATGACGCGATAAGGAATGAGTTTTCAACGAGGTGGCCTCGCTCCTGACACAGCCGCTTTTTCTATAGCAGTTGCCTTGCGCCTTTATTCAAAAACTTTAAAAAACCAGCGTTCCTTCGAAGCACATTTCTGGAGGAGAAGGTTGTGTAAAACACGCCCATTTCGAGCACACTTGATGTCTCTATATAACAGTGTTTTGGCTATATGGCAGACTGTATGACAGAAGTCAGCTCTTCGACGTTTAAAGCACTTTCACAATATCTCCTGGAAGTGAATATGTGGAGAGATGCAACGATGCGCTTCAATGTAAAAAGACGGCGCTGAAAGATATCGTTGAACGTGCTGCTGCTACGGGCCAGGATCAACCACCACATGGATGGGTGCGCTGATTCTGCGAAGATAAGCGAACGCCAGCAGAGGAGGGAAGATACGGCAAACGGACGATTAGTAGTAAGCGTGTGTCAGGTGAGCAAAGCAGCAAAGAACGGAAGTTGGTTCGAGGATGAAATACATTCGTTTTTATAAATTAGCGCAAGCAAAATAAGAACAAATATGGTTCTGATTCATGCAGTTGTATATAGTCCATCCAGCTCTTGAGTCCGATCATCGCTTACATGCTGCACGCTAGTATTGAAATAGAATGGAATCAGCGTTTGGGAAAGAAAACTAATAAATGCGGCAAAGAAACAGATATGTGGACAGATGCAGACATATAGACTAGCAAAGTGGAAGATTGCAGGTAAATAACGATAAAAACAGCACTCTTGCATTGTGGGTAAGTTGAGAAGATATGTTGCATCAGTCGTTTCATGATGCACGTTCTTAACGGATAAGACCTCAGCCTTGAACGCGCCTTCACGTGGACCCATTTGGATCTCTCTTAAGCTCCAGCACTCCAGCAGCTTGTCTGCATTTTGATCACCGTGCTTTTGCAGCACGTTTGCAACATAGCTTTCGCTGTCGAACATGGTTCACATCGCTGATGCTTTGCTGCTGCCGCTTCTCAAACTGAAGAGCTTATTCTGCAGCGCAAATTGGCGAACGTTTCGAACTATTTATCCTGCACACAATGCCGTTTGCTTTGCGGCTGTCGTTTCTGTTCGCATATGCTGCTGATTGATTTTTATCACTTCTTCGCGTAAATCTACAACTGTACTGCTCTGTCCTTAACAGCAGGAAAGGCACCGTGTCTACCGCTTCCGAACATAAAAGCTTTCCTGACTCTGTGCACAAAGCAGGCTGTTAAAGAGTGCTTCGTCCCGTGTAATCTCTCCTAAATTGTACAGCCCCTTATGCCAGTCGTGCAGTTTGCTTTGTCTGCTTCCTTAGATAACGCCTCCTCTCTTCTGCATGAATTTTATCCAGCTTCCCTTCGCTACACTTCAGCATGGCCGGTATTCTTTTGTAAGCTAAATGACGGCGGCATTGTGCATGACATATTGCAATAAGTCACATACTCATAACAGGGCAATATGATGAATTAACTGCAGAAGGCGCAGAAATCGTTTACCAAGCGAGATGCGAGCACTGCGCGATTAATGTTCAGATTCAAGTGCATGTAAGGAGCTCAATGAACGCCCTTCCTCTATCTGTACAAAAGATATCAACGAAGCTTCTCGTAAGAGACATTTTCATCATTGCCGCGCGAACCTCATGGGAAGAAGGTACAGGAATTGCACTCGACGGTCAAAGGCACGACTGAGAATCAAAGGCCTTTAGAAACCGAAACCAATGCGTAACCTTTCGGAAAAACTCTGCAACATTCGACGAATGCTGTTGGCATATTTCCAAATGCGCATGTGATGATTATTAAGGCATATCTCCAGTAAAAGGGAGGAAAAATCATGAAAAAAATAAAAGTCGATTGAGAAGGCGGAGTTGTCTTCAAGAATGCACTGGAATTGAAAGAGAGATGTAGGAAAGTTGATCCCAGAACAGATGAAAGAGATGATGCTTCTCAGCGGAAACACGTTGTTTGGCTAAATGTTCCATGAGCAATAACGCGAACAATAATGAACCATGTCTTTAGCAAAACAAACAGTGGATATGAACGGGAGATGAAGATAACAAGGAAGGCGGAGCTCAGTGATAACTATTCCTACTCCTAGGTCTCTGAAATTTTTGAGACGTGCCAGAGCAGAGGCACCTAATAGGCGAGATTATGCAAAATACAGCTACAGATGTGGCGCAGAAGATGGGTGAAGAAGATGCGGTATACGCATCTATGAGGCTAGCAAAGCAAGAGCAGCAGAGAACTTGAAATTACAGAGCAAGATCAGTTTAGAGCGAAGGAGAAGTCCTAAGCAGTGTCTCTGACGCGTGACTTGCAAAAGGTCATTCCAAGCACCTTATTGCTCAGATAGGAAAGAACAAATAGTGATTAAATAGTTGTTATCGAGATTCGGAGTCATACGCGAAGGTCATAAAAGCAGTATATTGCACACATAACTTATCCTTATCAAAAGTGCCCAGTGAGCCACCTCAACGGAAAGATGTTGAATTCGCTGTTTTTGCATGGCACTGCAATCCTTATCATTCACAATCCGCTGCAGTTCAATAAATTTTTTCAAGCATTCCCATTGAAGGGCGGTTTCATCGTACGATGTCTGCTTGCAAAGCACTGCGTCGCTGCTAAGCCAAAAGAAGAAGTAAGGATTTGGAGGGGTTGCCTCTTTTTTTGAAGTCGCTCTTTATAATGAGTCACATTGTTGAGAATTTTGAAAAATCTTAGCTTATTTTAAAATGAAAAGGAAACAATGAAATTGTTTCATGGTGGAGCGCAATACACGCAAGTTCTAATTATGAAAGATCGATTAGACCGTGCGACTACAATGCAGTTCTAAACGTTCTTTTCCATTTGATGGTGGCCGGCTGCACAGCTTTTTATAGAAGAAAATATCTCAACCGCTAAAAGCAGTCTGAAAACAAATTCTGATAGCTAAATCTCGTGCTGTATTCCTGCGCCAAACATGCATGAAACGTCAGTCGCAAGGAAACATGCTTTGCTGGGCGACCCTACATCATACGTTCCAATGAACGAAGTTTACTTCCGCATCTTTCGATCTGTTGTGAACTGCCGCGGAATATCAGCAAAGGATGCGGCTACAGCGGTGCACGTGTGCTGCACGATTCCTTCTATATACCTCTGTCTTAAATTGCACCCAAGAAAGATGAGGCTTACCTTCCACGGTTCGCAGAATACTCGTGCGACAGTAATTGCTCACCCCTTCCTCTTCCCGAAACACATTTATGATAAGAGTGCAAAAAATGGTTGTTGCAACACATTTTTTTATTCTGGCCAAAACGTCACTTTGCAGCGTTCAGGAACCAAGTACTTATTAGCCTGTCCTGTTGCTGGGAATCTCAGCATATCCGGGTGTTATTTTGTATCGGTTACCAATAGCGCCCAACCTCCCATGACTTTTATCACAGGCGGACGTAAAGCGCAGATGTAAGCGCGCCTTATTTTAACACGTGCAATTTTATGGGTGTGTAGTTTGAGATAATACGTATGTTGAGAAGTGGCAGTCGACTACGGCAGTAACGGCTTTTTCGCTCATAGCGAGAGTTGTTGCTTTAAAGCTGGCTTATTTTTATACCGCAATCATCCACTTAGTAGGATGGTCATTCCTTTCATGCCGACGTTTTCTGGTTTTTCACATAAACCTACAAAGCGACAGGCGCACATAGAACTACTGTGGAATGCGACGTATGCTCAAATCTGTAAAGAAGCATGTCGTAAATAAAGGGGGGGGGGGGAGAGTTGATGGATAACCTTGCTTCGAGCAGCACCCTTGCGCAACTCCTCGCGGCGCTTTATTCTTGCAACGACTTTCTTTACCGACTTCTCGCTCATCGGTCTGCTAAAGAGAAACGCTTTTATCCGATCGCGCGTTCCTGTAAGCAATTTGATAATTACTACTACATCATGCAGGTCGCAGTATGCGTTAGCATGTTGCAAAGTCAACGATTTCCACTATTGTAGGATTCGCATATCATCCTCGTCTTTCCACCACCACTCTTTATCACAGCCTGTGAAGTACCTTTGAGAGCAGTGAACGAGACAGTTGGCCCCTAACATTCGATTCCAAAACGTTTGCTCCGCAATTGCATGAAGCAGGTATTTGGTGCATGCATATGATAGGATTACGCGAAACGACTCGTCGCAACTTGATCATCTGTTTGCTGCAAGTATTTGCCTCTCTGAAAGGAAAAACGCCTTTCTTTAGTTCTCGCTTACCAGGAAAATTGCTCTCAATTATAGCGTATTTTATTGCGCTCGGAGGTGTATTGTATCCATATGTTTCATTACGAGTCTTCTAGGCAACCAGCGATAAGAAGTATGTTCTCGGAAAAATCTCGGAGACTGCAATGCTTAAAGCCTAGACTTGTCTTGTCGAGAAGTCGCGCACAATCGAAACTTTAATTCAACATTCCCAGAAGGAATTTGACATAAATATTTATCTGAGTAAGAGGTTTATAGTACTTCGGCAAATTACAAACCTTTAGATTTCACTTGCTATAGCAGTAAATTATTGTGCATCGCCTACAACATTTCTACTAAAAAGTCTAGAAAAAACCTGAACGTCGGTGGATCATGTGGAGTTTGTTTTAGAATTCAAAGCATCATATTATCCTGTGTTTTCAATACTTGCACGTCTTTACTAGCATAAAATTAACACAATAATCGAGAAAAGTCTTCTGACAATCCTTCCGAAGCACGAAAATACTCTTGCGCTAATCAAGTAATCGGAACTACGAGCGGACTACATAGTATCCTTGTACTGCCCACGCTTCAATGGGCTTCAAATGACTGCTGTTACCCTCCTGCAAATAATGCGCCTATGAATGTATATTAGGTGTGCTCTTCCGACTAAAGTGAGAAGGATGCAAAATTCCTGAAGGTATCTGTCTGTAATTGAGTGAGCTTTCTGTCCTATGCGCGCTGCCGTACTCTATTTCTTGCTTTACCGTAACACTGAAATTGGTTGCATTCATCTCCAATCGAAAGAATGCATTTAAAACAAGGTTTTTGTAGGCCGAACTAGAACGCGCCATGAGGGACGAAATTTTTCTCACATATGAGGACAAACTTTAGATAGATGATTTCCGCGCTACCTTGGTTGGTTGAGAGAAAATATAAATATAAAGGTAGTCACTTGTAAGATGCAATGGAAGGAAACTTTGCGCTATGCAAAGCCCAATGAAACTAATAATGAACGATGTTTTCCTGTTATTCCTCGATGAAATTTTCCATTTCCTCATTGATCCTCCTGTTACTCATGCCATGAATTGATTTTTTGACATCTTCCACTGTTTTAAAACAGATGCTGTCGTGTTTATCAGCCTCCGAAATAAATTTTCACTTGCGACTTCTCCTTCAGATCCGTCTCATTCGCCTCAGAATGATGAAAACTTCTTTTCACTAAAAAAAAGAAGCATCCATGGATCGCTGGTGGCCTCTCTGCTACAGGTCATTCCTTTTAATGTGCATACGCACAGGCACCCGCGATCTCCCGAGCGAAGCAAACCAAATGTCCGGTGACTAAATGATTGAGGACCACAAGTCGGTGGAATAACTACCTTACGCGCCAAAAAAAGGTGTCCGGGCTGCGAATGATGTATACAGATCAACGCGTTGTTCGAAATACGTTCACATTATAAAATTTTGTGCAATCGATAGCAAAAATTGTGCCGTTATGTGCGAGAGCTTCAAAAGTCTTGATATGGCTGCCTGCACCACAATACACGTGCACGCCGCCTGCAGATAGGCAAACAGTATGCTTTGTGATTTGAGGCCGTCATGAAACTTCTTTTTGGGCTCCTCGATGCTAGATTCGCCAATCCACCTAGTCCTCAGTTAACGGTCTTTTTCGACCTCTAAGACCAAATGATACCAGTAGAGAGTTACCTAAGTCAAAAAGGATGAAACGATTGAGCGATAATATCTAAGCTTCATCCAAAACGCCTTCTTTTCAAAGAATTACGCAGAAGACAGCACACAATTTAAATTCCGTGGCGCCAGTTTCACATCCGCACGATGTTGCAGAATTCCTCCCATCTTGCCCGTTTCATCTTTTGTCTTCGAAAAATTATTGTCGTTGAAATACTTTGCCTGATGCTTTTTGGATTGTTACACAATACTCTATCTTTGGCTTGTTGTTAACAATACTATAATACTTTGTAATCGCTGTGTTCACCCTTGGAGGTTTGAAATCGTAACATGCAATCCACATTTCCGTGGTAATCTTTATGCTTGGTAGGATGAGATGCCTCATAGAATTCCTTTCTATTTTTCGGCAGTTTCTTCATGCCTCAAACTTTGCTATCAGATCATTTTTCACCGGCATCCAGCCTCAATTTTAAGGCTGCCCATATCCCTGCAAAGTGAGAAAGTGCGCAAGGCATAATAATTGTAATTTTTGTAATATACATACTTCGGCGGCTCGAGCTCATGGAGCGTATAGACTCGCTAAGCATTCTGTCTAGCCTACTTGACCGAAACGATGCACTCCCACTTATATATTGTCTCCAACGATTTGATCTGAAATACGCACCCCTTAGTTGTAGTTGATGCTGTCGCGTACCTCGATCTGAACTATAGTCACGAAACATCTCCTTTTTTCGTGCGTGCATTAATTTTCGCAAACATCATTAAAAACTGAACAAGTATTGTTGCAATGATCAGGTCTTCTTTTAGCGATATTCTTCACGAATTCTAACGAGAACATTGTATATCTAAGCACACTGAGTGCTTCCGTGGAAACATGACCTCCATACAAGGACACTAGCATATCCTTCTCGTGGATGGATTCGGCATCAATTTTTTTCCTTAAGGTCGCTTCCTTGCAGCATCACTTAAGGGCCTACTTTGTAGTTCTCTGTAACTCACGAATACGCTAGAGTGGCTAGAATTTGTCTTCGAAGTGCCATCTGTTTTAGTTCCCTGAAACGCTCCATCCGAGCATACGACTTCCTACCCCAAGCGAGCATACGGTTTCCTGCGACCAATATAAGATACCACTCTTCGTAAAAAAATTCTCCCTTTCCCTTCCACTAGTTGTTCGCTGCTTTCTCTCACTCCAAACTATAGAGCCTTTAGCATTCACTCTATCGCGACGGATGCATAGTGCATGCCGCTTTATGCTCTCCTCCTGAACATTCCTCCACAACAGCTTCGCAAGTTAAGAAAAATCTTGCAACGTTCTTAGTAGCGGCCAATTTTCACAGTGGACTATCAGTGCAGTCGAAGCCCACATTCCAGCACAGCTGCGAATGCGTAGCTTTGGCCAATTACTAAACAGTGGAAGAAAATCGCAACTGGGAAAGAACACTTTCCTCATCTCTTCGAGTGCATTGTGGTCCCAAGCTCCACCCCCTCCCCTTCTCCCTTGCCAGCACTAGGCTCCGCCGTCTATCCAACTCAACTCAGTTACGCGCAGTCACCTGCTGTCATAAAATTCATTCACATTTTTTTCACCCACTGATTATTTTCATCGAGACGATAAACGCTCCCTGACGTCAGCGTTATTTTATTTCTTTGCAAGCCAATTGCGCATTCTTAGGGAATTCGTAATTCATATATAACTTCACAAGCATTCCAAGGTTTGAACTCAGAATGGTTGGACATCCGTCGAAGTAGGTTCTGAGAATGATGGGGAATTATGCATAGAAACCTAGAAGTGTATGAACTCCAAGCCTAGCGCAGTGCTGCCATGTGCGCTCTATGGTGCTATAAATTCATAGCATCTCCACCGTTGAATTGAAAACTTACAACTTAGCCGCTCTATCAAAGTTCACGCTCCGGACATCGAGCACTGAGGGTCAAGGTAAACTTTCTTGAACTCCTGGCCGAAAAGGAACGTAACGAAGAGGGAAATTTTGTTCTTGCGGTGTGGTGCGCATGTTAAGTGTTTCTCATTGGTTAATCTTATTGGTTAACAACGGTTTCTCGTTGCTTGAAACATTCACTCGCAACATTATTTTTGCAATTTCCACGCACGTAGATGAAAATACACATGTACTTACACCCCTACACACAAACAAATACACACCTGTACGAGTATGCAAACATGCCTGAACACACACTTGCACACACGCGCACACTTGCACACACACAAACGCAGATAATAACATATGCACACGCAAGCACGAACGCCAATGAACATGCAAACACGTGCATACACGCGGAAACACGACTGCCCCATACAAATATTTTAGAAACCTGAATCAAAATGAAAACATTGCGGAAATAACGGAATCAACCGAAACGCAAAGTTTACTGTTCTTGCTGCATATGAGCTGACAGCGGTTATCGAATTTAATTCTTGCTGCAAGCAAATTAAAAGCATATGTGAAACGGTCAAGAAAAGGAGCTCCACGAACGAAGAGTTAGGAAGATATTATCGAACGACCATCCAGTCTACCCGGTGCTATACTTCCCACTGAAAACTCATAAGATTGATGTTACTAATATCAATACTATTGATATGTCGGCGTTCAGGGCCAGATCCATAGTTTCCGCGGTTGGTGATTCGGCAGATGGCATAAGCTATGGTTCTTATCAAAGCTACTGGCACCAGTCACGGATTTATTTTCTGCATAACTTCAAAACTCTATCGATTTAATCAACATATTTTGCCGAAAGAATTTCAGTGGATGTTGTTTGGAGAGCGTTGATATTGAGGCTTTATATACTAATGTAGACAGTGCTTCAGCTGTTGATCATGTAATGGATCGTACGGAAGATATCACCTTGACGTCACAGCATTTTGGCGTAAAACTGCTACTGAACGCCTGCCTCAAATGTAATATTTTAATATTTTCCGTTTCAGCGGGCAATACTTCAGGCAGCGAAAAGGCCTGGCAATGGGGAACAGATTAGCCCCTCTGTTGGCAGTAGCTTATATGGATCGGATTGAGAGGAATTGTATCGGCAGAGACATTATCTTATACAAACGATATACAGGTGACATCCTAGTTATTGCGCAATCCGAGGAAGCCTTATGAACGCTTTTTGAAAACCTTCACTAAGACGCCATCAGGCTGAATCGAGAATCGCCGGACAATGACGGTTGGCTTGCTTATCTTAATGTAGCAATTAGGATCAAAGAGGGACATATCGAGTCTAAGTGGTATCGAAAAGCGGCAAAGAAAGATGTTCGGCTCATCCTAGTAGGCTCAAGGCGCGAACTGTACGCAATGTGCTGAACACTGCGAGCGACGTATCTTCGATACAATATAAACAGTCATCTCGAGGCAGGGTATTGGGTATAGCGGCACGCAACGATTACAATAAACAGGTTACAAGTTGGAGAACCACAGGTCCACGATATTATAAAAGAGCGCCAGCTTTGCGCGTACCATTTGTCAATGACAACTTCAGCCAGAAGTTGCAAGGAATTTTTGAAAAATACGGTGTCGTAGTTAACGTGATACCACAGTCTTCACGCACTGTGAAACAGCTGTTTTTTAGGTCACGTTTATACGATAGGGAATGCGATGGCACAAGTTGCCCCTTTTACCCATGAAGATGGTTTATGCCAAATTCGTGGAGCTGTGTATGAAATCAGATGCAACGAATGCGTTCAGAAGTACATTGGAGAAACATATAGGCTCCTGGAAGATCGAATCAAAGAGCACTTACAGGATCTTCAGGACTCAGTTCACAGACGAATAAATCATAAAGGAAAAGACATTGAGGTCAAAGATAAAGTAGAGCGGTAAACCAACGCTTGCAAGAGAGGAAAATTAATGAAGCGTTATCGATCAAGATGGGGAGACCAGATGTCAATGGCCGTGGGGAAATGACAGAAGCAATGAGATATGTCAGTCTAAGCTGATCCTCGACAAATGCATAAATAACTGCAGTTTTTGCAGTTTATAGACTTGTCGTTGAAGGAATCGAATGTGGTGCTTTCGGATGGTGGAGTTTCAAGAATGATTTCGTTTTGATTTACATTTATATTCGTCTTTATGCACTTACAATGTGTCCAATACCTGAACATGGTGTGAACGGCTCTTTGCGTTCCGATCGTTTGCGTTATTTCTGCGATGTTTTCATTTTGATTCGGCTTTTTATTCGTTTTATGCACTCACTACTTGTCTACTGTTTGAAGATGGTGTGAACAACTCTTCGCGTTCTTTCCGGTGTTTTTCGTTGTTCTCTAATGTTTTTATTTAGGCGCTGAGTTTGGCGTTTTTACGCCGGAACGCGTCCGCTCAACATATTAAACTTTAAACTTGTGCGCTTTATTGTTGTCCTTACACAAAAGCTAGACATTATCAGAGAAAATGCGTATTATGTCAATATTACACATATTTTAAAACCTCATACTTCGTCCCATCATAATGAACTGTATCGAAAAGTCGCAAAACGTGTCTATACAAAGTAAGAAATTTTCTGCACCTTGAGCACATACTTGTCGTTTTACCCACTCGTTTTTTAGTGAACGCAGAAGCGATATATTATAGATGTTGTCTCCAATTTCGATGCTCACCTTGATATGTGCGCCTTGCCACTTGTCACAGAACTCTCGGATGACGATATATAATCCTTCCTTACTGGGTCTTTTTGTCGAATAGAGTTCGCGTTGCTAAGCTTGTTTGCTGCATATTTTTGATCGCGAATGACTTTTATATGTTTTCGCGTCGAACTTGACGAGCTCTGCACGCGCGCATTACCTACGTTCTTCTCGGCACGTGAAACTTGTGGTGATATGAACATCTTTTCTTTGTTTGCCACTTTGGTCATCGGCAGGTGTGGAACATGACTGGATAGTCTGATCGGAGATTCAGCCCTTAATGTCGGATACTATTTACTAGCTTGTTCCTTTGTAATTTTTTGCTGTTTTTTTAAAGGAAAAGAACAAAGTATGAGAAACGCAAACAATCTTTTATAAAATATTAAGCTTTTATACCGATAAAGACATATATGCATATATGTGTTTAATTATCGTATAACATATAATCATATTATCCTATTCCACGAGCATCTCATTTACTCCCTAGGACTGTATTTTCAAAGCGACATCAGCGAGCACAAGGATGCTCGAGGTGTACTCGTGGGGGTTGAGTCCGACATTATAGACGGACTTAAATAGAAATTAAATAAACCCAGGGCAAATGTTTCATGCAAAAGAAGCAGTGTAACAACAGTGCCTGTCGTTCCTCCATAATACAACACGTCTGAGCGGACGACGAAACAAAACCGCTCCTCAAGCGCAAGGCTATGGAAAACAGGCAAACTTAATATTTCCCAACTCCCATCCATCGAGTTGAATGTGGATACGCCGGTTTTGGCCATCATCAGTTTCCGGGATTTCGCCCTGAATTTGAGAGACGAAGCTTGCTGTTAAACAGTTCTCTAAAACAACGCATGACAAATAAGTCATCCTCGCCAAACCTGATGTCTTCATCAATGTTCATGGAGAAAATTGATGCATAGACAGTCTCAATTCCTCTCTCTACGAATCAGCTTCCGTATTTTAGTAGATGCCGGACCTATTTTCACTAGAAAAACTTCATTCTGAACCGAATCTCCTGCGTTCATCATGTGACGAAGTGATGTAAACTTTGGAAAAATGCTACTATTAATGAGCTCGTTCACTCGACAGCGATCGCATGTACCTTTCGTGACAAGCCAGTCATTCAGAGCTTTTTTTTTCACTTAGATAATGATTTTTATATTTGCTGTTTTCGTACTTCTGTGAGAAAAACATGTTCATCTGATACAGATGCAGCAGACGTCTAAGTCACTCAACATCACAGCAACTACGGTTATGCTGTAGTTTCAATCCCACAATCGCAACCGCACAGCGCACTTTTGGAACGGCGCAGCAGTGCAGTGCAGTACTGTGCTGTTCGATAAGCTAGACAGGAGATGTGCCTATTCTTCTATGTAAATTCAAATCGTTCTGGAAGGAGTTCAGAAATGAGTCAGCGTACAGGGCATATGGTGCTTCATTTTTACGAGCTGTGCCTCAGTACTGGAGGATGTGAGAGGCTTCTGTTCAGTCATCTCAGAGGGTATGGCTTCCTATCACTGACTTGAAGAGTTCCTAAGTTCGTTCACAAGCCGATCGAGTTTGTTCAGCATCGAGTTAAAATATAATGTTAGTAACCCTGCACATAATAAAGAGGTGTGTATATTTATTTTTATTCCTCCTTGGAATGAAACATGTCTTCTCTTTTTCCTGGAAGCGGACAACTTCTCCAGAAATTCCTCCCTCGTTCCAAAACAGAAGGGAATTGCTCCATCTCCAGCCGAGTACAACCTGCTCGACGCCACTACAGTGTCAACATTCAATAGTTTCCCATGAGGTCCTATACCACACTTGGCAACAAACTTGCGATGCAGATCCGCGCCTAGTTATATCTCTTCAATTCGGCTTCGACATTTTGAACTTAGTAGAAAAAAATCGTAAAAAGCAGCAGTCATTATCTATAATCCATATCAGCACTTTTTTCACATACTTGGTCCCCTTAGCTTCAGACCGCACTCCTTTGCTTTACTTATTGTTTGCTACAAACAAAAGCTGTTCCTTTCGTGCAATGTAACCGCTTCAAGGAACTAACCACGGCATCGTCCTTCTCTTCAGTGCTTTTCTGCATCGTCTCTCTGAAAGCAACTTTTAAAAGGTATTTCATGGCGATCCACTCATCCTTTACCGCCACATTTGTCGAGTGGGCTGATACACGATTTTATTTCATCTAAGAGACGAGAGCCTATAAGCTACTGTAAAAGTTCGGCAGCTGTTTGGGCTTCCTTGGGTAGGCACGAGAAATTATGAGCATACATTTGGAGTAGCCCGATGTTCGAAGCTTTTGTAGGGAAGTTTTTTCTTTTTTTTTTGGAGGGAGTGAACTAAGGGCGAAATGCCGCAAACTGCAAGTCAACAAACCAGATTCCCTTGCTTCGCATCTCTTCTTTCTTCTGTTTTTCTTCTTTTCTTTTCTGGATTCCAGCTTAGCTGTTACGCGCTCCGGTAAAAATTGAGTTACCATCCTTGAAATACCGTTTCTCCTCTCCTTGCCTGTAAATCGTCAATAAATGAGTCGAGCAGAAGATCTGCACTCGAAGGAACCCTGGCACAGGTCTTTCAAGCTAAAAATATTACTAACTGACCTCATTCTGAATGATGAAATCATGTATAAAGGTGTATCAGTTTAGCTGTTCGGAGTTCCATTCCAGTAGAAAATGCATTGCTGAGACCTTTGCCTAAAACATTCCTAAAGCGCTCAACATTTTTGAGGATTATGGCAAATTCATTCGTAGGGTCCAGACTTTAACACCCTGAGTCATTCCAGAAACTCTCGAGACGCGCACGCACCTCTTTGACGCTCGTGAAACTCACTTGTCCATCTGGAACCATGCGGCCTTCCTGAAATTTTTCGGGTGCCTTATACGTTGCTGCACATTCAAGACAGAAAGTGCTATGTTTAGCTTTAAAAGTCCTACACCACTTGCACCAGTGTCTCTGGCGTCTCTAGAATACTCAACAATGGCGACCTCCTCAGAAACGCGATTTAATTCGAAACAATCAGAGACGCTCAGAAACGACATTCAGGAATGTTGTTCGCGACATCACTGAATATCAACATTCGCATCGACCACATCCTGCTGATCCAGCGGCACCTTGGTGTGCTCTCGGGACATCATTCAGTTCGGGTACAACCAAACGACGACGTAATATTCAATGCATGATATCGACGCCATAACGGCATCTCGGCAACGCAACTTGTGACAACGCAACGCGCGTTCTTCTCCTGCTCCAGAAACTCGACATAGCCCTCTATGAGAAATATTTCTCCTACATTTTACCGGGGTCTCTTACGTCCTTCAAAGACAACACTGCTCACAGATTTCTTTGGACCCAATGGTCGCTATAGAGCGTGCGATACGGAATTCGTCACATACATCTAAGGCGTCAGTTGCCAGTGCGCCAACTTTCGATAAGGGACCTGCACATATGATTACTTGAAGTGTGTTATCTTTATATGCGGCTTACTTTAGCTAAACGATTATTCGTTCACTCGACCGAATCTGCTCGACAAGATCGAGGCACATTCTACAACCAAATGCAAATGGAGATGTGCAAGCGACAGCAGCTCATAAAAGCCGACTACAACAAGCCTGTAGCCAGAGCAACGGCCAAAGTGAGCTAGCCGTCATGCCTGTAGCACTCCCAACTCCGTGCTAGTTCTGCGGCAGTAGGCATTTCAATCGCAGCTGCAACTGTCGACCGCATCGCTGCTCCATATGTCGAAATATCGGAGGCAAGGATTGGTTTTAAAATGCCATTGAAGGATCAGTCGCTATTCAAAACAACGTAGCCGCGCCCACTAGAATGATAGGCAGCTCAAATGCAAATGCACTGTGTCGAGAATAGACTGCACCAAATATGGATGTTTCGCTATCGTTACAATGGACAGTTAAACAATCAGCTTCCAAGTGGATTGCGCATAGGATGTGACTATTATGAGCAGAACAAGTTGTTCACCAGAAGTCCAACTTTTCCGTCGTGATTACTCACCGCTCGCAGAGAATCAGGAGGTCAGGTCAAAATCCTTGGACAACGAGCATGCACCCACGGCTTCCAGAACTCCTCAGCAAGAGGGTTGTTCTACATCGCTGTGCAGTCTACTTGAAGTCTACGGATCTCAAAGATGGGGATCTGCGAAGTCATTATCTTTCTCCCAAGCAAGGACTAGGTGGACCGACAGTATGCAGCCCCATTATCGTTATATTGACGAACGGCGCCGTAACAAACGATGTCCAGTGGCCTCCGCAAGTCCTCAGCACCGATCTCGATTACACCATAATCTCTCAAAGTGATTCTATAGCACGAGCCGCGAGACAGTTCGCCGTGCCATATGTGACTTCAGCAGTCGTTGGAAGAAACAATAGAGGCTGGGGACAAGTGAAATCATCTTAAAGGCGAACTGCTCGATGACAGCACAGCTGTTTCGTAGAGTACTTGAAGGGATACTAAGAACTGAGCCGATTTTCCAACTGCACTCGATGATCTTTGAATCTTCTTCATTATGCATTACCTCTGTTTGAAGACATCTTCAGATGCTCAATGGTGGCATTATTTCTCGCTTTGCACTCACATAACTTCAACTAGAAGTGGACGATCGGTCAAGGCAACGCCCACAATCAACATTCATCGAGATCTCTACCAATAAACCGATCGCCTTTCAGAATGAAACTAGCAGCAGCCGTTTTTCAGCACCTGGTGGACACCACACCGGATTATCAAGGAGCGGCCACATATCTCGATGGTATCATCATCGTTCGCTGCACTGCCGAGGAACACGAAGGCAATGTTGAACCTGTTATTCTCTAATTCGCTGACAGTAGGCTCCATATGAGACTGGAAAAGTGTAAATTCGCTGGCATCAGCTATCTCGAGCATCTCATGAACCCTCGATTGGGACAAAACTGACCCAATTAAGCGGATGTCGGTTTAAAGGGTCATCGCCCAGTAAGCGAGGGCGGCAGCTCGAAGTGGTTAGAGGTATTCAGAAAAGATCGCGCCACTGCAGACGCACCCACGAATCTACTATGCCAATTCTGCACCAAATATGGGTTGCTCGACACTTGTTCCCGGTAATGGGACCGGATGGCTTCCGCAGAATACAAGGACTTCTGTGCGGAAACCGGCATTTAATACATTTCTTCATCGCCGTATCATCCGCTTTCAAATGACCATGCTTAGCGGCTTATTCTCGCCTTCAAACGCAACCTTCATAAACTTGAAGGAGAAGGAATAGCGGACCAAAATCTGCAAAATTTTCTCCTCACTTTCACCTCAGATGTCTAACACAACGCTGAACGGATCGAAATTGCCTGCTGAGTTTACATAGGCCTAACAACGTTTTCCACAGTTCGTCAAAAGCCGATCAATAATGCGCGGACTGAGCAGCACTTCACCCCGCAGAATGGCACTCACGACCGGATATTTAAGCGCGGTGACGCAGCCATTTTTTGCAGTTATCAGAGAGGAGATGAGCACAAATTTCAACCGTATTACCCGACTTTGCTTTCTGCCGCGCTAATACGTATTAAGGTCGCCTCTGACTCACCAGCTTTCACTTAACCTTTATCAGCAGATGTGTAGTCAACTTACTGGAAGTGGTTATCTTTCGGCATTTTCGCATTTCATTCACACGTTCAACAGCAAAAACTTTGCAACAGCACGAATAGGAGGCGATGCTCAAGGACCCCTGTTGAACCAAGTTCAAGCGGAGGATGCACAAGTTCGCAAAAGTGCCTACATTTGCTACTGACCAATTGCGCTGTTTTTGTTATGAGATCTTGGACAACTGTTTGCAACTCGCGCTCCTGAACAATGTTTCTGTAGGCGAATCAGCATCGTTCAAAGGCTTACACAACCTAGTGTTGATGGAATGTTCCTCCTCACTCCAGAATTGTTGCGCTTACTAATTGGCAGAATGAATGCTTGAACATTTCGGCAGGATTTTATGCAAAATTTTCCATTTTTGCTTGGCACTGTCGGAACCATCTGGATTTTCTATCAGATATATTAAAGACATTCATGCATGCAGCGTCCCGGATTTTCACGAGAATCGCCATCGGCCATTGTCTTGTTCATTATTTGAAGTGCACTTCCATGCTCACTGACGAATGAGTCAACTGCAGTGATTTCTGGCATGCGCCACTAGTGCCTGTACATGATTTTCAAAAAGTTATATCATATTGCATACTTGCATTAATCTCTGAGTCATTGAACTCACTGTTGTCAAGTGTGGAATCTAGCGATTGAAGGAATCGTCGCATTCCTTCCCGGGAAAACGCGAAAAGTTTTCCTTATAAAGTGAGGAAAAGTCTCCAACCCTAGTGGTCGAAGGAGAAATTTGCTTCTCTTGAGTCCCTTCAACATCGCACTTTCAAAAATTTAATAAATTATAATCATCATAATTGAAAACTGAACTCTTGTGCAAAAAGCCCAAGTTGTCGTCATTAACTGTGCCTGACAAGTAAACGAAAAGAGTGGTTGCAACTCGCCGGTTTTTAGAAAAGAGATGCTGAGAGAGGATAAGACTGAAGCATTTATTACCTTTTCTACGTTCACGGACCCAGGCATACTCATGTTTACTTGCGCTGTGACCCATAATCTGAAAATTACGCTTTGATGTCTGAGATACATGTGCAAAATCTTCAAACTGCGAGTCAGCAAGGTATGTATCCATCAGTATAACAGCTCTTCTTAAAAACCCCTCTAAAAGAGTATTCCACTTGATGGCTGCGACTCTTATGATGGGTGTAATCCTGTGCTGTTTAACGTACTCTTTGGAATCTTGAATCTCCCATCAGAAACTGAAAGAGATGGCTGTTTTTCGTCACGGAAACGAGAAACTGTGGTCACAGTTCTTTTAGCACAGCTCGGCACAGGCAGCGTGAAGGGGGAATAAATAGAGGCTGAAGCGTTCTGGTCACGGCATCAAACAACAATGTAAGGGTGCGTGATGGTATCCGCCTTGTATATGTTTGCAGGTCGCCGATATCATTGCATGAGCTGCGATGACCGGCGATAGATAGCCCGTCTTAATCCATCTTTTTAAACCAACAACTTTTTCATTTTGCCCATGGATATATGGTACAGCTCGATTTTTGACATTTGAAGTGTTAGCTGGGCACTGCAAGGTTCTATAAAGCCATATGAACAGTTCTTTAATCCTTAGGCAAGAGTGGATGTCAAGAGAGGCCAGCTGGAGTAGGTGCCAAGACAACGCATCTTGCTTGGACACCAGATCATGAAAGCACAAGGGATGTATAATGCCGAGGAACTATTTGAGTTGCTGTGCACGCAAAACCCGCTTCAACTTGTACGAAGTTCTCCAATTATCTTGAACCACTGCGCTTGCGGCCAAAGTTCGGAGGTCATCGATGTTCTGTTGACTTTTTCGCTCGCTAAGCTTAATTAAAGACAGTAAAATTGAACTTCGAGGATTTCCTTGACAAGAAAAGTAACAAATAACAAGAAGGAACTGCAAAAAAGATGATTTTGCGCAGCAACTGTAGCAACTTTGGCAAATGCGACAAATGCGTCCTGTATTCAGCATTCAACGAGCGCCCTAGCAAAAATGTTCCCACCGCTGTTGCTAGTTCATGTTGCTGGCTTTATGATGGAACAGGAGCAGGTTTTCAGCACTGGGAAGGTGGTGGTTAAAATAATGTGTGTCCCTTCGTGGAGCACCCTCATAGTTATGAAATAAATTAGGGGTTGGGACCCGACCCCATAAAGGTATTTAAAAAAAACAGCGAAAGAAATAAAGTGCACTTTTCTTCGTTCTAGAACCGCTCCACCAGCGAGCTGACGTCCCCATGCCGCAGTTACCGTCACGTGTAGGAAGATATTGCGCTAACTCGTGTGCGTCGAAATACTGCGAGATTGCCCTCAAAAGTAGCACTAACGGTTGATGGGAAGAAATCGGTGAACAGTAACTTTAACGTTTGCATAAAAAATAATAGAGAAGTTAACAATCAAAGGTTTTATGCATTGAACGGGTAAAGGCAGCATAGAGTGTTCATAATGCTGGAGCATCCAACTGATGAATCTACTTGACGCTGAAGTAAGCCCTTAAGCTATTATGGACCGAAGGGGAGCAGCTCTGTTTATGGCACTTCATGGGAGTCCTTTCTTTCTCCTACTTCGTCAAACGCAAGCCGTTTGTCTGTGAGAATTAGCCCTACACCGTCCAAAAGGGCCGAAATTTTCAAATCCTTTCTGCTTCACCATATCTTAGTTTTCGAATCTATCGTTCCAGTACCATAGTAAAGAAGGTGGAGGGTAGTAATAAAACGGTTAACAAAGACTTTCCAAGACGGCGTGAAGATCGAAGGTATCCATTGAAGAAAAGAAAACGAGAGGCTTCAGAGAGAATGGTGGCTCAAACAGGAACCACAGTGTTAACGAGTGATCTACTTAAAAGTGATCTCTTGTGATCTAATCAGTTTTATGGTCGCTGTTATCGTTGTGACCTTCATTGTGTAACAAGTTGTAGGCTCATAGTTGTTGATCTTGATGTGTTATCTCCCCCGTGTGTATTTGACCCTCCATGCTTTCAGGGCCGTAGCCGAAGGTATAAATAGGCCACGGTCTTGCTTGAGAGTTGTTGTGTTCAACAGGCCATCGAGTAGCTCCCCGCCCGGTCGCACACAAGAACGACTCTCAATTAGGTGTTCGGAACTGTGCCAGTCGGGTACAATTCCTTCACCAGGTGCTCGCATTGCTGCGGAAGTGTTAAAGTAAAGCTTCCACGACATCTAGTTATCTTTGGAGTACACCCTTTCACAAATACTAAGAGGACAGAGTAGATTGACGCATCAGGCGGGCATTGCTTACTGACCGAGAAGGCACTGTTTCCACAACCCTGGAAATAAAGACACTGAGCGCAGTACTTTCTAATCATTGCGCCGTTTACACCGAGGGATGCAGCAAGCGACCCCTGCTTCACCTGGCTGGTTTGGCTTGACGAAATGATGAATCTATTATTACTGAACGCATTCATCCGGGAGAGTAATTCGGGACGGTTGTGGAATACGTGATGATGCATGAACTTTGCGTGGAAGGCGGTCTATTATCTCTGAAGTTTCTTGGCAACTTCTGGTGGTCAGCATAACGGTAAACCTTTAGATATTTTCGGCAGTAGAAAACGCAGCTTCCAATTTTTCCAGTTAAAAAATTTCCTTGAAGGCATATGCTGAAAACTTCAAATTTTGCAGCCAACAGTTCAGCTGAATGGAAGGGGGAGGGCGAGCGGAAATGGGTAGGGATGATGCACTTCCGTCGATGGTAGGCGATGATCATTCTTAGCACAATTTTTCGTTCTTTTGAATGCTTAAAGTAGTCACATGCGGAACTAAGTCTTTAACATTCGACACTTGCTGTATGGTCACTTCACCATCCAAAAGCATACAGTTCCTTTTGTCATAACTTTTCGAAGCAACCTTCCGTTGGAGCTCAAAAAGTCGGTTGGAAGTGACTGCCAACGCTTGCCGCAGTTGCGAGACGTGCTGTAGTGCGTGGGTTCGAACGCTTCCTTCTGCGGCCCTTTAATGCAATACCCTCCTCCTTCTGCTCTCGCACCTAATAATCTCGGTCACATATTTTCTCGAGGAATATAGGTGAACAAGCCTGCTCATTCTTGGCTCCAGCAGTTATAAGATTCAAGTAGAACAAGTGGGCCTAAGAAAGAAACAGGGTAAGATTCGTCGATAGATTCAACTGCTGTCTCATAACACCAATTCGTTAAGGATTGCCAGAGAGAAGAGTTGAACTCACCTCATCCAAAAGCAACACTAAGTAAAATGCGCGCGACATCTGGAGCAAGTGGCGTCTTTACATCTTGCATATGCTTTGTCGTTTAAACATAAACCATTTAAACAATGAAAAGAAATGCTTATGATCCGCAGTTATGAAGAGATCGCAGAGCTCAAACGATGGACGAATTGCATCCGTTTCAACAGTTGAACAAGTGGGATGATTACCAAAACAGGGTTTTCTTAACGTTTCATATAATAAAAAAATTGTTTGTAATAAGCAATGCTGAGCGGGTCATGGGATGCAAAGAATGCACAAATTGTATCTTTTTGACAACTGAACCAGTGGAATAGGTCAACTAGTAGCGATTTTTAAAGCATTTCAAAAATGAGGAAATGTCCTACAATGCAACATTTTCAGTGAATCATAGGATGCAAAGAGCATGTCCTCTTTCTAATAGATAGTGAATAAAATTATTCCTCCAATAGCTCTTTTTTGAATCGTGAACAATCAAAAAATTGTTTATTATGCACAATTCAGAATGCATCCCTTTTTTAATCGTACGAACGATTTAAAAGGGATCATATAACGCTAAAAATGCACAAACCACATCTTTTCAAAAGGCAGGAGAACGAGAAGATGAAAAGATAGGGAATAATCAATCGTTTATTGTCATTCAGATTGATCCACTCGACTGGAAGTTGTGCCATAATAAAGGGCATATTTAGTGCAATAATCATGCAATTTCAGAATTATAAGCTAATTTCAGAAAAACTTGGAAAAAAGATGAATTCATTAAATTTTCATCTCCATTTTATTGAATATATTTAGAGAAAGGTGGATAATTGCACATTAGCTAATATTTATTTCCTTGTTACATTATAACATTGAGAAATTAGTTGAATTACGATGATGTTAAAAATTCTCCATGATTCTAGATTATTTTACTGACATTTTGAGTTTTTACAATTCTTCAGGGAGCCGGATTTTATTTACTCGCTTTGTTATACTATGATAGGCGAACCGATATATCACTGGATGGAACATGAAAACAGAAATATTAATTGAAAAGTTATAGATGTGCAGACGTCTTGGATCAGCTCCCACATCAGTACTTAGCCGACAGACGGTCCTTGAACTCTGGATCTTCGATTCTACTCCTTCGCTCAGAGCTCTGAACCTAGGCAATAAAACTGCGCTGTTAAAACTTTTTTTTTCTTTTGTAAACTTTATAGTTACCAAAGAAAGACTTATAGATACCAAAGAAAGGTGAGCGGCTCCATGTGTGTCACAAATACAAATCCGACTCACGTTGCCTTGCCCACTGATCTGAATGGTGCGACGGAGATTATTCTTAATCTCTGAACATTTCAACTTTTGAGTACATACTTCTTGTTTATTTTTTTCAATTTAATTGCTCAGGAAGGATTAGGTTCGAGCTTCCAGCAGGCGACGTCAGGGCCACAACTCTTTCTTGCCCTCAGGTTTTTGAGTCAGTGTGCTACCCTCGAGCGCATGCTAACTTCGATAAAAGCGTGACGCACAAAAAATGACCTTTATTGTGGTACAAGTTCGGCTAATCTTGACCAAATTTGACAGGAAAAAACGTATTTATTTCTCCCTTCCAACTGATCATGGAATAAACCTCAGACTGCAGAATAATGCACAAAAAATCGCCTTTATTGTGGTACAAACTCAGCTAACCTGGACCAAATTTGACAGCAAAAAAGGATTAATTATTCCCTTCCAGTCGATCATGGAATAAACCTCAAACTGCACGAATAATGCAAAAAAATGGCCTCGATTGTGGTACAAGCTCAGCAAATCTGGATCAAATTTGACAGCAAAAAATGGATTCATTTTTCCCTTCCAATTGATCATGGAATAACTCTCAAATTGCATGAATAATGCACAAAAAATGGCCTTTGTTGTGCTACAAGTTGGGCTAGTCTGGATCAAATTTGACAGCAAAAAATGGATTTATTTCTCCCTTCCAATTCATCATGGAATAAATCTCAAACTGCACGAATAATGCAAAAAAAATGGCCTCGATTGTGGTACAAGCTCAGCAAATCTGGAACAAATTTGACAGCAAAAAATCCATTCATTTCTCCCTTCGAGTTGATCATGGAATAAACCTCAAACTGCACGAATAATGCACAAAAAATGGCCTTTGTTGTGGTACAAACTCAGCTAATCTGGATAAAATTTGACAGCAAAAAATGGATTCATTACTCCCTTCGAATTGATCATGGAAACGCACTCCACTGATGGTCACCTGTTGCTGACCACCATGACGACGTGATACGCGTGCCGCTGACTTCACTAGCCGAGCATGAAATTAGTATATCTCGATCATCATGCGACGCTGAATATTGCAAGGAGAATGGGTCGCATTTCACTCATATTCAACCAAAACTCAACTGAATGAGACAAAATGCGTCAACATTTTTTCAACTGCTTTGTCAACTACAAATGTCCGTTACGTTTAAATGGCATCTGTGGGTGGTATATTGTACTTAGATGATATTTAGGTAAACGTTTAGGATTAACCTTCGAATGATTCGCTTTAAAAACTTAGAGCCATGAGAAATGAATTCCACATGCTTCAGTAAAACGCCCAAAACAGCACACGTGGTCACTTTGCTACACCTTGGACGCGAAGGTGAATGTTACTAAAAAGTTGATATCAGTATGAAAAATAATGCAATAAAATCAAACAAATATTTGATTATATTCCACCCGTGGTATAGATAGCCAGGAAAGAAACGACATGAACATCAAACGAATAGAGGTGAACCATTTCTGAAAACCTAAACGCATACAATTTCGGAACTGAGCCAACACGTTCAGGAAGCACTATCCACAAATTCGATCAGCCCGAGTTTATCGCTCAAATATTATCAGAGAAATTCGTCCAAAAATGAGGAAAAGAGGGAAGGGAGATGTATGTACATTTATATGAAAGTTTTTTGAAACCACTAACAGCAAAAGCACCGTTACAGCCAGACCACAAGACGATCAATCCGTTCGAGTAACAGCGATTATTCGCAGGAGATTACTCAGTAAAACGATCGAAAGCGAAAGAATCATTGAAAGATTTAGCCGAAAAAATTAACATCGCAATTTGAGAATAATGTACTGCGTCGTGCTGACCGTTTCCAGAAGCGCACTTCACTGCGTTATTAAGTAAACGGTTCCTTCAAAGCGGCATGCAATATGGCTGCCTCATCCAAATCTTTAAGGACATAAATGCCTCCAAGATGAAAGCAAGCACTAAGCGGTCACTTCCCTTCTATCTATGCATTAAAAAAACAGCCGAACCTGTCATGACGTTCGGAAACTCGTTTTGCTTTGAGCAATGTAATCGAGATCTCTTCAATCCATTCGATTCCCTTGCGCAATTACAACGCTGAAAGAGAAAGCCGGATCTCTTATGTTACCTCAAAACCAACCTAAACCGGTTAGCTAACAACCATATAAAAAGGAAGAGAAGGCGCTGAGTGTACGAGCATGACTGTAAGAGATATGGGAAATCGGTAGCCACAACTGAGATCGTGAATTACGTTTTAGCATACAGTTGTTCGTACTATGGGGCATATATAAAGACCATCAGTGATAATGCTACCCTGAAAGATATATAAATTATGCGCACAACGCAGATGAACGGCTAAACTGGTCTACTGGAAGCATGGCCACTGAAGGAAGAGGATACAATTTTCGAACATTAAAACGCTGAGGACAACTACTTCAGACTTCCAAAAATTCTCAAAAATCCACTTACTGGTGCACATATATGCCCCTAATTCTCGACTACGACCACCACCCCTCTCACAGTATTGAGGTCTATCAGTTGGGTCAGAACTAACTTTAAAAAATTCAAACTGCTGCACAAGTCCCCTCACATTTACACACCTCCCTCTTCCTTCCCCACCCCCCCCCCCCCCCCCACCCAACTCCACCTGGTAATTCTGTCTATCGAGATTACAACCAAGTGCAGGCGTTGCAAAAGTACCTCGCCCCTCTCCCCTCGCCTGATTACGTGTTCCCCTAATTGACGGGCCAAGGCATTTAAACGCAGCAACTTTCTTTTCTGAACAATACCTACCAGTTACTCGATTACACACGTCCTGAAAAGACTAGAGAAAGTTATGGGTACCCCATTCGACGGCAAGCCTCCTCAATTACACGGAAATTTGGGAAATTTACAAGCACTCCGACTTTCAAACGGAGTTTTATGTTCTTTATGCAACTGTTTATTGTAAATAGATGAGCTCATTCCCTCAAATGGTACCCAACGAGATGTGGCGGTTGCGAGCCGAAGCTTGGTTTTGAGCTGAAGTCATAAATGCTTAGAAAAAATGAATAGCACAAATAAAGGACCAAAACCAACGACCTCCTCCTTCCCTACCCCCTCCCCCCCTCCCCAACTCCACCTAGTAATTCTGTCTATCGAGATTACAACCAAGTGCAGATGTTGCAGAAGTACAGAGCTATTTATGTTACTTAAATTCGTGTACCCACAACATATGAACGTAGCTTTGTGTTATGAATATCAGTACGTTTTTAATACACATCCCGTGGAAAATTCTAAGAAAAGGACTACAGGCTCTGTAGGTCAGAGCAATGTTGGTGCCTTATCGTAGTGCCCGAAGACCTGCAGCCGCCCGTAGTCTACGCCGACTTCATCCACGACTGCACTCTGCTGTGCAACCTTTTGCTATTTGCCACTGGAACCTTTAATGTGCAAAATATATTCGGTCAAAAATACGCTTACATGTTTGCGACAAATCCGAATTTCCTTTTGAAATCGTTTTCCTCGATTTTTGCCCAGAAGACTTCTTCTCACTATTCAGCAAGTCACGCCTGCACCAGGACTTCATCTTTGAGCTCGCGTCCTGCCTGAAAGAATGTGCTTCCCTAATAAAAAAAGCCACTTGCAATTTCGACACAATAAAAATGAGTCAAAAAGGGATCACAAGCCGCACTGAAGACAACTTGCTAGTACAATTCCACATCAACGTTAACGCTGCCATAGAATAGCGCTGAAACGTCATCGATATATGATACACACTCATCCATACCTCACACAATACATGCAAACCAATCATTGATTAATACGTGTATCAATCACTAACTCTTCTCCGTTCACTTGAAAAAAGAACATCGTCTGATAACCAGTAATAAAGAAAGAAGCTTGCTGGCAAACCACGTGGTTTCGTAACGCAGAATTATCGGTTTGCTGAGGAAGAAAACGGCTAAAGAATCAGAAAACACTTGGATGAAGCAACATCATGACATCCATGATATTGTTTGTATTACCATGAAAAAACCTCCGGGAGCAGAAATCTCAAAACTCTCCCGGAACAGAATAAGAAAGGTGGGCAAGTTATTGGATTCAGGGTCGCTTTTTCATCAGAAACTTCGACAACACATAACGGAAGCAGAGTGTTTCACGGATGCGGAAAAAATCATTACCCGTATTCTCTTTTAGTCTCCTCTATCAAATCATCCTTCAGTCTTTGTAGATCGAACTGCCATCTTTTTCCATGCGGTGCCTAAATTAGACATTTCTGACCAGCGCGTCAACTTCCCGTAATAGATTTTTGCACAAAAAGGCAATAAATTACGAAGAAAGCCATCGCGGTTTCACTATGCATCTATGGCTTACTGTCTCTCTGAAATTTTGGAGGCTTGCTCTCCCTGAAGAGTTGTGTAAAATGTGGCCTCAATATTCGTCGTAATCTGATCCCAGATCGCGATTTACCCACAACATCATAAATTGGTAAACGTGATCTGCGGATGCAACCAAGACAAAATTTCATTCACACTTGTTTCTAATTAGTCATTACTTCTCCAAATGAGACTACTTCCATTGCAACTCGAGTGCGCACTTCCACAGGATTGATGGACACACATCCGTCGACATTTACAACATCTTAAGGTACATAGATATGTGCACACTAACGTTGACGTTTTTTCCTTGCCACTATTTTTGTGGGCAGCAAGCAGTTGTTCGAACGACATGTCTGACGGTGATTCCAGCACCAAATAGAACGTCTGCACCTTCACCGCCTTGCTGCCAAATGTAAATGCCAATGTTTAGAGAAATCCACGCTGGACCCATTTCTAATAAACTTTTTGCTTGGGTTACTCGAATCCTGGAGGACTTCCACTTAAGTTTTACAAACTGTCCTTCTAACTGGCGTGTAATTCTGTCAAATAGCACAGCTTGAAACTACGTTTCAGCATAGCCCTAACAATAATGGAAGGAGCAATTAGCGCCAATTGTGTCGGAAATTCTCAAACATGCATTGATTTAAACGAGGCCAACAGATGGCCATCAGCTACAAAAGAACACTAGAAAAAGCAAAGCACTAGACAAAAGTTCAGTTGAGTGAAAGACCAAGAAGCAAAGACAGAGACATAAATGAGCATAGGTTTCCAGTTACAGAATACTTTTAGATGGAACAATGAAAGCAATTGGCGGAAACAATTTTCGAGAAGGGGACATCAAACGGCTTAACCTAAAACTTGGCCTTGCGCTTAGGCTTAATCTTAAACTCGGCCTTACGCTTAGACTTAACCTTAAACTTGGCCTTATGCTTAGGCTTAACCTTAAACTTGGCCTTATTCTTGGCCCTTACGCTTAGGCTTAACCTTAAACTTGGCCTTGCGCTTAGGCTTTAAGATTAAGCCTAAGCGTAAGGCCAAGAATAAGGCCAAGTTTAAGATTAAGCCTTATTAAACTTGGCCTTATTCTTGGCCTTACGCTTAGGCTCAATCTTATTCTTGGCCTTACGCTTAGGCTTAATCTTAAACTTGGCCTTATTCTTGGCCTTGCGCTTAGGCTTAATCTTAAACTTGGCCTTATTCTTGGCCTTCCGCTTAGGCTTAACCTTAAACTTGGCCTTGCGCTTAGGCTTAATCTTAAACTTGGCCTTATTCTTGGCCTTACGCTTAGGCTTAACCTTAAACTTGGCCTTACGCTTAGGCTTAATCTTAAACTTGGCCTTATTCTTGGCCTTACGCTTAGGCTTAACCTTAAACTTGGCCTTGCGCTTAGGCTTAACCTTAAACTTGGCCTTATTCTTGGCCTTACGCTTAGGCTTAACCTTAAACTTGGCCTTGCGCTTAGGCTTAATCTTAAACTTGGCCTTATTCTTGGCCTTACGCTTAGGCTCAATCTTATTCTTGGCCTTACGCTTAGGCTTAATCTTAAACTTGGCCTTATTCTTGGCCTTACGCTTAGGCTCAATCTTATTCTTGGCCTTACGCTTAGGCTTAATCTTAAACTTGGCCTTATTCTTGGCCTTGCGCTTAGGCTTAATCTTAAACTTGGCCTTATTCTTGGCTTTCTTAGGCTTAATCTTATTCTTGGCCTTACGCTTAGGCTTAATCTTAAACTTGGCCTTACGCTTAGGCTTAATCTTAAACTTGGCCTTATTCTTGGCCTTACGCTTAGGCTTAACCTTAAACTTGGCCTTATTCTTGGCCTTATGCTTAGGCTTAATCTTAAACTTGGCCCTATTCTTGGCCTTACGCTTAGGCTTAACCTTAAACTTGGCCTTATTCTTGGCCTTACACTTAGGCTTAACCTTAAACTTGGCCTTACGCTTAGGCTTAACCTTAAACTTGGCCTTGCGCTTAGGCTTTAAGATTAAGCCTAAGCGTAAGGCCAAGAATAAGGCCAAGTTTAAGATTAAGCCTTATTAAACTTGGCCTTATTCTTGGCCTTACGCTTAGGCTTAACCTTAAACTTGGCCTTATTCTTGGCCTTACGCTTAGGCTTAATCTTAAACTTATCCCTATTCTTGGCCTTACGCTTAGGCTTAACCTTAAACTTGGCCTTATTCTTGGCCTTACACTTAGGCTTAACCTTAAACTTGGCCTTACGCTTAGGCTTAACCTTAAACTTGGCCTTGCGCTTAGGCTTTAAGATTAAGCCTAAGCGTAAGGCCAAGAATAAGGCCAAGTTTAAGATTAAGCCTTATTAAACTTGGCCTTATTCTTGGCCTTACGCTTAGGCTTAACCTTATTCTTGGCCTTACGCTTAGGCTTAATCTTAAACTTGGCCTTATTCTTGGCCTTACGCTTAGGCTTAACCTTATTCTTGGCCTTACGCTTAGGCTTAATCTTAAACTTGGCCTTTAGGCTTAATCTTAAACTTGGCCTTATTCTTGGCCTTACGCTTAGGCTTAACCTTAAACTTGGCCTTATTCTTGGCCTTACGCTTAGGCTTAATCTTAAACTTTATTCTTGGCCTTACGCTTAGGCTTAACCTTAAACTTGGCCTTATTCTTGGCCTTACCTTAGGCTTAACCTTAAACTTGGCCTTATTCTTGGCCTTACGCTTAGGCTTAACCTTAAACTTGGCCTTGCGCTTAGGCTTAAGCCGCTTAAGGCTTAAATTAAGCCTTAAACTTGGCCTTATTCTTGGCCTTACGCTTAGGCTTAACCTTAAACTTGGCCTTATTCTTGGCCTTACGCTTAGGCTTAACCTTAAACTTGGCCTTACGCTTAGGCTTAATCTTAAACTTGGCCTTATTCTTGGCCTTACGCTTAGGCTTAATCTTATTCTTGGCCTTACGCTTAGGCTTAATTAAACTTGGCCTTACGCTTAGGCTTAATCTTAAACTTGGCCTTATTCTTGGCCTTACGCTTAGGCTTAACCTTAAACTTGGCCTTATTCTTGGCCTTACGCTTAGGCTTAACCTTAAACTTGGCCTTATTCTTGGCCTTACGCTTAGGCTTAACCTTAAACTTGGCCTTGCGCTTAGGCTTTAAGATTAAGCCTAAGCGTAAGGCCAAGAATAAGGCCAAGTTTAAGATTAAGCCTTATTAAACTTGGCCTTATTCTTGGCCTTACGCTTAGGCTTAACCTTAAACTTGGCCTTATTCTTGGCCTTACGCTTAGGCTTAACCTTAAACTTGGCCTTGCGCTTAGGCTTAACCTTAAACTTGGCCTTATTCTTGGCCCTACGCTTAGGCTTAACCTTAAACTTGGCCTTATTCTTGGCCTTACGCTTAGGCTTAACCTTAAACTTGGCCTTGCGCTTAGGCCTAATCTTAAACTTGGCCTTATTCTTGGCCTTACGCTTATGCCTAAACTTCGACTTGGAGGGCCGAATGACATGATACGTTGCGAAGGGAGAGGCTTCTAGATGCACTAAAAAAAGTCTATGCAGCGGCTAACAAGATATGGTCTCCGTGAAGAGCTGGTAACACTCTCCTGGAGGGCAATGTTGCAAGGGTACGCGTAGCTGCATCTGGAGACCATCTCTGTAGCTTCTCTGAATTAACGTGTTGTTTGTTCATTCAAATCACTGTGTTCTAAAAATCTAGGTTCATAAGACAGAGACATAATCCACTTTTTGTACCCTGAGGAGGTGGAGCTGATTAGAGTGCAGATTAGAGGAAGAATTTGAAGCGTGAGACATAAACGAGCAAATTTGTCCTAGATGAACGGAAGGAATGCGACGTGTGCGTGTATGCAGACAATCGTACTCAACAATCCCCGCATCGTTTAAAGGCAATGCCAATGCGTGAGTTTCACTTACCAAACAGCTGGCAGTATAAGCAATTTTTGCTGAAATCATTGTTATGATGGCAGCTACTGAAAGCGATGGCGAAACCGAAGTATTATTAGGGAGGAAGGGAGGGGGAAAGAAAGGCAGAAGAGGGGTAGGGAGGGTACTGCCTCTAGTCAGAAAACGAAAATTATGAAGCGATAACCAGTAAATAGAAAGCCTGATGGGAACAAGCCTCCTTTTTCACGTTTTGCTTTCTGTTTTCGGGATTCCACAGTTTGCCGATCCCTTGTTAGTTCAAGGTGCTTGCCGTTCCAGACATACTGTCTATGTACAAGAAGAACCTTTCAACTCAATGAGCATTCACTGGTTGGCAGTTTAAAAGTCAGTGGGATCTACGATTGAGATCACATGTCTCTTCGTATCAACCACTCATTATTACCTTATTCCTGCACTTAACCTTGGCGCACTATATCAAACCCATCTCCTCACTTCCAAGCTTTCGTGAGAACCTCTCCCTTCCTTTTCTTTCATTTTTTCAGTGCTCTATTCTCACCGAATCAAACATCAGGTTTAGTCCAGACAGTATTGACGCTCCGGAATGAAACTGTTTCTCTATACTATAAAGCGAAATTATTCCATGGAAAATTAAAAGATCGCTTGCAAAATTCAAAGAAGAGACCGAATAAAGTGTTGGTGAGATCATAAGAAAGATTTTTCCCACTAAATTTTATAGAATACATCAAAAAACACTGACAGGAAACAATTACAAATCAAAAAACTGTCTGCATAGAAAGACTTTGAAAAAAAATGCGGCCCTCAGAGGTAAACACTTGATTTTCTTTGCCGTCAATATCATCGGATTGTTTCAACACGTCTAAAATTCAATTTGCTCAGCTTGAATCTTTCCGTGATTATATGAAAAATATGAGATGATTTATGAAGGACAAGGATAATTCTAAGAATTCCATCAATTCACTGACCAATGAAGAGATGCAAATTTTCGGCTTAATTAGGACCGGATATAGTCAAGAAATCCAACATCCTAAGAGGTAAGGGGGGAACCATTTAGCACCCTCATGAGTGGTGACGCAATAATAATTAGTTTAATCGCAGATAGCGACAGATATTCCCTCTGTAGTAATTATATGGTTGTGTTTCACCCCAACCCTATTCCATCCATAATATCTTATTTCTTTCACATGCCTATTTTCTTCGTCGTCTCTCTGCTCGTTCTTTTCTATGTGCCTAATTCGCTCAATAAAAGTGCAGTAAAACGACATCGTACATATACGCACCTGCAAAACGACACCTCGACGACGATAGTTGGTGAAAGTGTGATGGCGCAGCAAATCCACCTCTTTTGCGCTCTCAAATCATTTGCAAAACCCGTGATCTTTGCACCTAAAACTGCAAACACGCCGAATAACAATTAACGAAGCATACTTCTTACCAACCGCGCTGCAGCAAAATAGTAAGTGTAACGCTGAGGCTGTGAACTACAGGGCATCAGCCAAAGTACAACCTTATTTATTGGTCTACGCATCTGTTTAATGCACAATAATGCAACTGCTTTTAAATTTCAACTGCCAAACAGACATAGCCCTACATCGAAAGCAAGAACAAAAAAAATCAAAGTGTCGCCTTCACGCCTCTGAGCTGACATTGTTACTATGTCAACTAATAAACTCATAGAACTCAACATTTGAAAATGCGACATTCGATAAAGTGTGCAGATAAATGTATTTGCAGTTAATTGATCCGACTGCTCGTTCAAAGCGCATAAAAAAAAATTTTTTTTTTGGATCTGTCAATGCAAAACATATGAAAATTTGTCGTCCCTTTAAAACGTTCAAAGCTTTTCTCGAATCTGGTGAATGAGGAGAATGAGGGTGGGGAGCAACACGTGGTGGATGCTGCTGTCACCAGACTCATAACTCCAGTTCCAGTGATTCCCTAACTGAAACCACCGGAGCGATAGATCGTAATAGTATACACAGAAACGATATTGCATAAAGCAGTTTGAAAGGCGCATAAAAACGCAATATAAAAAAACAATAACACAATAAAGGATGCTGGAAAAACCTGGCACAGAGGTGATGAACTGCCAAAACTCGGAGAAGGGCTATCAACAGCAGACGATTCTGAAGTTGCCGTACTACGTCGCGATCGAGAGTAACGACCAGTCCTCCAAGTTGGCCTCGGAAATATACAATTCGCTAGCACCTGAACTCTCATCAATTCATTGCCTCAAAGGCCGCAAAAGCTTGCGCAATGTACCAAGAACATCGCGCATTAAACATTCATTTCAACGGAAGAGGAATGCGAGAACTGAGGAAACGACGCGATTAGAAATGGCTGCTTTAAGAGAGATTGTTTAATCCTGTGCTTCCTTTAGTTGTGTGAAGTATTTACACGACGTCATCAGACAAGCAGGCAAAACAGCAAAATTGCACGGCACTACGCAATGGCCTCTTTAAAGATATTGAACTTAAGACAATAATTTTGTGCTCATTAGGACGACGAAGTGCTATCGCCTGCATAGTTTGGCTATACCACTTCCTGTCTTATATAAGTGCAATGATACAACTGTTATTCATTCATATTGTCAAGCAAGAGCATGAAAGAACTTTACTCCGATCTCCTCGTACAACTGCAAGGTCTTCGCACCTCCGTGCAACAAACTTCGACTCCATTTCCTTACAAAGATTTTCCCTGGACATCTTTAAAGGGAGTTCGGCTACAAAATAAACACGCACGAGACAGGAAGTGGGGGACGAAACGGGCACATTACATCGTTAGCTTTACAAGTTATAGGCGAAAATCATCTCACCCGCAACAAATGAGTAACAGTTTCTTCGTCGAGTTCCCTCTTCATCACATGGACATCAACGTTCCACTGCTGATTAGTCGTACCACTACCGAATCCGGTGCGCTTTGCCCGGAAATTCTGCTGTTGCGTCTGCGCAGTAGAGCTCACTGTCCCACCATAGGTCGTTGATGTACGATCATCATAACCATTAGCATTCGCGCTGTTCGCCGCCTCAGCACGCAGTGCTTCCATCTGAGCAGATGCACGCAGCAGATGCTCGGTGAGTTTCACCTACAGATGACGAAGATTACTCAAAACCATTTTGGAAAATTGATTCTGCAAGTGAACCCTCCTATTATCATTCAACCACAAGGCTCAATTACTGTGAAATACACAGGAGGAGAACACCTGCAGTATCACCACTAAAAATCATATACACAAACACAACAACCCTTTCGAGAAAAACTATCCTTAACTCTCCAAAAGCCTAGTGTGTTGCTCGATGTCACCAAGAAACAGCAACATGGGAAGAAAATACAACAGCAGAAAAAGCGAAAAACCCTTCTAAGGGTTTCAAACACTGAAAAGAGAAAGCACAGACAGAAAAGGAATGGAAATGAGAAGGGTTGCAGAAGTAGAATTCCGTAACCTTTCCCCTAATTGGCTTCAGTCCCTTCGAAAAAGTTTTGCTGGCTACGCATATGTTGGTTGTGTTTTCCATTCTCCGTATCACGCAAGTCATGAAGTACGAAACGACAGTTTGTAGCTTGCCTCCCCCAAAATTGTTGAAATGAAAAGAATACTAACACTCTAACGTCGGGCAGTAAAGATTCAGGCCATATTTGCTCGACCTTGCGACGTTGGTGACTGTAATGTGCGAGCAGGATGTCCAGTACGCCGTATTTTACACCAGCAGTTCTAAGTGAGCTGAAAATATGCACTCAGCGCCAAAAAAACTGAAAGGAGATGCAGCAAGCGGTGAAAACACATGAGAGATCTGCAAAAAGCTACTGACCGTCCTGATGCGGTGTCCGGATGCTGCGTCCTGAAAAGACGTTCAAGCACGATGAACGGCAACAGCGCTAGAGTGTCGTTATCGCCGCTCACGTCGTCAATGTACCTCTCTCGATATCAATGGAGTCACCGACCTCGATGACGTGCCTACAACAGCGTTTACGCGCATTATCACTCAGCCTATCTAAATTTATTAACCTCGAACTTCTAACAGCACGAAAAGCATTAAAATACTGTTGCCGGAATCTAAGATAGACTTTAAAAGATGCCTGCGCCTTGTAACTAAAAACTTCCACTAAAAGGGATTCCAAGCAGAACAAACATTTGGATGAACGTATTAGAAAGAAGTTATTTTCGCATTTTGGCTCCACTTTGTTTAAAACCACGAATGTGAGATGCGCGGACGAAAAATGCATAGGCCGCATCAAATTATTAGATGGAACGAGAGACGGCCACCATGATAGACTTTTTATTTAAACCATGGGCTACGCCAAATCATTAAGTAAATAGGCACAAAGGCGTAAATACGTCTAAATATCACCAAAACGCTATGTACCTCATAAAATCGAAACATCTGGAGGCTGATCGCATAAACAGACCTTGTTCGAAGGTGGACACACCCATCGCGAGACGCAGCAGCCTCGTTGAACGGATACGATCATAGATGGCGAGCAATTCAGCCTATCCATCGAGACGAAGCAGTACACTGAACGCGATGACAGCATGTGGCGAGAGAGCCGTTGAAAGTGAATAACTTGAAGAGGCAGGAACGCGTGACGATGATCCTTTCTGAAACAACGATGCTTCGTCACTTAACTCTTATAACTACATTCACCACCGATCACTTGAGCTGTTTGAACTAATTGCAATCGGGATGTTCTCAGCTTCCGAACTTTAAGTTTCGTATTTGCGCCTACTGTCCACTGATAAAAACTTACATTACACGTTCATACAAGGCAAACATGGGATGCTCATCCACAAGGCAGCAATGCATTTAAAAAACCCAAACCATATGATGCTGCCAAGTGAAAACCACATGATGCAGGCACGTGAGGCAAATTAACACTTACGATGAAACTCCACTGCCCAAAAAATACAGCTTATGCCTTACAACTGATCGGAAGACGGACGGAATTCATTTAGTTAACCAGAAGCCTTTCCGCTTTGCCCAGTAAATACGCTAGGATCTCCATCTTGCTTTCTCCAAACAAATTTAACACAAACATGCGCTGAAGCATAAAAAATGTTGCAACTTAAACAAAAATATAGCAGGAAATATTCTCTCCCTTACAAAGAATTCCAGAACACACCTGCACATGAGACATCATAGCTGCATGAGAAGGATAGCTGGCAAACGGAGGATAAAACTTCTGCACAAAATCGAAGCTCGTATTCGACTGCGGCATATCGATGAACTCAAAATCGTGGTCGTACGGCAAACTCCTGTTGTCAGCGAACGACGACGTACACCAAAGCGGGTCATCGACGATGTTGGGCCCTCCTCTGTGGCATCCGGCATTAGGAAATAAACCGGAATATACCCGTTGGGCTCTGCCATTAGTGGCTGCATTACGTAATTCTGAAGCCATCCTCCTGGTACAGACCTTTTGGACATACTGGTCCTCTGCTGAAAAAAATCACCCTGTTTTGCATCATTGTTAAAAAATTTTCCAGAACCTCACTCATTTGGTCAACTCATAGCTGGCTGATGAATGCGGCTTGTGCGCCTCATGTGAATGTAAGCTACTCCTTCCACTATCACATACCCATTCTGAATGACACGATTCGCAACATGTCGCGATACAATGTTCGGAAAAGTTGTTGAAATAAGTGAGCAGGTGATATGAAGGAATTATAAACAAAGAAGACAACTAGATATGTGAAACTGCTAGATTAATGGGAAGGAAGCAATAAATTCACTGGCTAAAGAAGCACCTTCCATCGTGCGCTTCAACTCTGTAAAATGATGAATTTGTCGAATCGTCTATACATCATCAAAAATGGGCATCACTGTTCAGCTTGCTCCAAACAAATTTATCTGCGTAAGTTCCATTCTAGAAAGAACAATTTGTAATCCATAATATTTACCACTCGCTAAAAGAAGCAGTATGAATTGGTGGATGATGTTCCTAGTAAGCGTCACAATTAGCCATTTATCAACACCGTGGAAATGTTTAGACTTACGAACTGACAGTGGTCGTGCTTATGGTAGACGATGGCTGATACAGCTGAAGGTGTTGTGCGAGGATTGCCAAACCACCGGCACGAGCGAAGTGTTGCAATGTGGAGATATGCTGTGCGGTTGTCGACGGCAGTTCAAAAGGTGATAATTCATCTTCAACCGGGCACTTCAACTCTGTAAAATGATGAATTTGTCGAATCGTCTATACATCATCAAAAATCGAATCAAACATATTATACACATTCCAATTGTATCCTATTCTATGAGACCAACAAAAAAGTATTTCTGTTTGCTTTAACAAACTAAAACAACCTCATCCAACATCATCAACATTTTCTTCGCAAAAATCAGCAAAGTTTCTGAAATGTTGGAATCATAAGATGTAGTAAAAACTATCAGATGTAATACACTTAAAAAATCCCGAATGTCCATATTTGAGGTTGCAAAAATCAAGAAAACTCACCTTCTATGTGAAATATCCATCAGTATACATTACAGGAGTGGTGGCATTCTCTTCTTGCCGTGAAACTGCATCCTCTCTAGCGTCTCGACCAATAGCCGATTGCGTTATTATAGAACTGCAATGAGACAGTTACTCTCTAGATATAAAATGACGCGATATTCGTCACCGATAAGTTAATAGGGCACAGACGATGCAAGGCAAATCGGCAGAAAATAAAAGCTAATAATCCAAACTGAGAAGCTTCCAGGTGAACGATATGAAGTAAAGCAAACTGAAGCCCTCAAATTTAAGTGGAAATTCAAAAGAGACAGTCTGTTAATCACAAATGTGTAATGGTCAATGAAAGGATGTACAAAAATCATGTATTAGGATTCAAACTTGGAAGGTTTACCAAGGAAAAATCAAAAATCAGCAACTGATGATCAAAGTATTTCAGCAACAGCAATTCATCTATTCAGAAAAGCATAGAGATGCCATCAACGAGTACCTGCGACTAAACGGCTGCGCAGAACGAACAGCATCGATGAATTGCCCGACGTACCAATCGCCATTCACAGGCCTTCTCTTACTATACGCATCGCACATAAGATCAGCCCTTCAATTCATGGAAAACTGCACATCACTAGTTCATGATATATGAAGAGGATTTAAACATAAACAACTTAATTGCACAGCCTTTCTGCAAACAGAGTAATAGTCCACCCTAAATCCTGTCGGGTAACTGCGTTTTACCGTACTTGTTCTCATTCACTTTTCTCATCAACGATAAGCGAATTTTGGTAGCGGCTGTAAAACAAACGCCAATCACAGCTGACAACAGCCGCATGGGTCGATAGTTCGACGTCCGGAACACTGTGAACACATCACATACCAATGAAGAAGAACAACTAAAACCTTCCACTACAGCGCTGAAAGTGAGTAACATTTCTCCGTTCATTAATACAACTATCTATTAATGACGATTCAAATTCTGTAAATCAAACGAGCAAACCTTTTATATAAACCCGACAAAGAAGCAAGGAAACAAAAAAGAGTGAAGAAATATCGGCCTGAAAACGAGGCTTGATCACCTTTGGATTGCGCATCCACAGCCGCTGCGATGCGTTCTTGCGCGACAGCATCGACGTTACGCTGCAAACGTCAAAAGATTAACCTGGTTGAAGACAATAACATACAACCACCAAAAGAGCGCTGCAATCACATTCAAAAAGTTTCCTATCGCGAAAAAGAGAAAATATAACCTTAGAAGTACTTCGGGATCCAGCATTAGCTGGTAGAATGCAAGGATGCAGCACCTCGCGAAAAGCTGAATATATGGATACTGTAGAGACATTCACGGCGACCACATCCAAATAAAAGATGAACCATGCGACCTGAAAAATGCGGTCTCCAGGAAGACGATTTCAAGAAGCATTTCCTTTTCTTTATTCTTCTTTCAGGAACGACAGGTAAAAAGATTTCATGGTACATGCATTTTACCGCATCATAAGCTACGAAAAGTGAAAAGATGGACAGCAGTACATGAGACTACGCTGAATTACAGGCCTCGCTGTGGTGTAGTCGGAAAAACGTAAGAACGATAAATTAAGCCCTCTTCTCTCTGTCACCCCCTCTCTTAAGAAAAGATATACCATAAATCGGCGGCAACTCCCTAACAGGAATTAAAAAGTTAGAAGATGCATACTGGGTGCGAAGTCATAAACGTAATATGAGAGAATTCTACGAATTGCAAAAAAAGATCGATGCGGGAAATAAAAATTCGAAATAAAATGCTTCTCACTTTTGAAGTTGAACGCGAGAAGGAACGAAAGAGCCTTTTCGTCGATCAATTTTACGGTGACGGTTTCATCATATAGTATGCACTTCAGCACCATTTGTTGTACACCTCCATTTAATGTTCTCTCGTTCTTCAGAAGTGAATAAAGAATGTTCGATATACGCTATCGGAGGCCTCGGCCCACCGAAATACACCTGGAGGGAATTGCACCGGAATTTCACAAATTATGCACAAAGATCCCAACCAAACTCTGAAATGAATGGAACTGTCAGAACGCACTTGCACATCAGTCCAACGGTTGCGTTCTCGAGGTTGATTCTCCGAGTTGTGTTGCAAGAGGGGATCATTTTTGTGGCGGCCAAATGTGCGACGAACGTAAACAGCGGCCTAAACAGCGCCGAGCCGCGTGGACTATCCGGATAGTCGACCACCTCTTCAATACAGCACAACGCACGAAGACATTCCACTGTGCCTACCAAAGCAACCAAGCGCATCGCATCACCACCTACAATAAAGCAACCCTTCACAAAACATCTTTCATCTCACATGCGAAACATGTATCAACAGTTGCTTCTTAACCGTAACAAAAAATACATGCTATCGCAAAGTCGGTGCCTAAGGTTAACTAGGCTTAGAAAATTGAACAAAAATCATAAGAAACCAGCTGATTATACATAACAGCTGCCGGGTCACAGATGCATTCATTTTTTCTTCAGGCAATGAATAAACAGTATGAGCTATCACCATGAATTTTGCGCACTTAAGCAACCAAACAACCAATTCGAGCTTCAGTGAAGAGAGAGCAATTATTGGTAACCAACGTCTATTGTGACATACCGCAAGATGCCCGGTTCCTTCCTTTCCCATCACAAGCGATAGTTGAAGAGCGAGAACTTGTCGTTTTGAAAATACTACCTCAATAGTAAGTGGCTGTGAATGCAAGGCAAAAGATTACATGTAAGTATTCGTATATATGCAACAGCTGCGAAGCCTCAGTAATTTACCTTTACCTCTAAAGTGCAAATAATGAGCAAGAAATATCACCGCGAAGGTCGCGCAACAGGAAGCAAGAAAGTACAAGGGAGTCAAGCACTTATCTGCAGCGTATCGGAAGATATTTACATTCACTTTTCAACCTTACGCAACAAGCAATGAGGGAGACGCATTATTATACAATTATTATTCTAAATTGAGACAGCAGTAAATACTGAGAAATAAAAATGCACAAAGTCAGTCACCCATGGCTGTTGAATTATGGACGTTTCTAAAGTTTGAGACTCCGAATAAAAACCATCAGTTGGACCTAGCAAATGTTATCAATGTATCTCATTTTCTCCAAAATCGTATGCAAAATATTATCCCTTCAATTTACTTTCTCGCGCCAGATGCCGCACGCTGCTTGTCATTAACTTCCTTTGTCAAGGCTCTTGTCAAGTCTTGCTGGTATAAACAGATATAAAATGCGAAACTCTCAAACAAGTTCAGTACTGCTCACTCCTAACATATCAAAACGGACACCAAACAGCATTCAGTGAATCAGATGACGAACCTTCACACAACGTGATCGCATGCTCAGTCCAGTGCTGCAAGGTAGAAGTTGGAAGCAAGGAACGCAGAGCAGTTGCCGACTGACACATAGCTCCATGACTGTCGTCGGTTCCAATGAAGGTATATCGCCTAGAAATTGAAAGCGTTTAAAGTTACTACGATAAAAATCTTGAGAAACCAGTCCTACGCATTCAATAATGGTAGAAAAAAGTAAAAGCACAGTGTTTCATGAGATGAAACAATAGGAAGCTCTTCTTGAGCAAGTGAGCGCTTGCAAAATACCTGTAGAATAACCATTATCACGTGTGCCACTGAAACCTAGAAATCGTAGTGCGTGAGAAAGGTGTGTGGGTGCACGTCGGATGAGACAGCAAAGTAACCAGTAAGCCGCCTCACACATCGAAGTTCTCCATTTCGGGCCCACATTTGACGCGACATCGCATAGTCGCCTGCAATTCTTCCGTTCATTCCAGCTCAGGCTTCCATAAATGCTACCGCAGGAAGCTGAATTCAGTAGCCGTCAGCCACTAGCTCATGTGGTAAGGCAAGCAATATCCTATCACATCTGCACGTGAGTATGCTTCTTTGAATGAGCCCACTGGCCAACTATTCACATACTGAACCGAATGAGATGCTCACAACCATCTGACCAACTGAGTTGGCGCATGTGACATCACTTTATTCAATAATCGTTCACTCAACCAATCATCCGGCAAGTAACATCCCAACCGACTAACCATTCACTCAACTCCCATCACTCTTGACGAACTTCATCGGTACTCATGTAGAACCTAGCACATGCCTTTGATTAACCTCAGATGCCAGCAGAACGAGCATAGTACGCATAGAAATCAAGATGTCAGAGAAATGGTCCTTTCCCGTTTACCACAACAAATATACAAACAAAATATAAAAATAAAACATCCATTCAAGACAGAAAACAAATGAGACCGGATTTTCTACTGCCTCGTACCCTTCCTCCAACAGCTCTTCGACCACTCAAAATTCCCATCCACTGGAAGTTATCCTGCTAGTTTCTAGCGGCAGAACGATAGGCAGCCAAATGTAATGAATCAAAGCGTGAACCAACAGCTCTTACTGTTGAGTGTAGGCGGATGAGGGCGAATATGCACTTCATAAAGCGTTATGTGGTAAGGCAACATTAACGTTGGGTCAAGCCGCTCCTCGCTAGCATAGAAACGATAGCTCCAATTAGCAGTGCGGCACGACGATGAGGTGCCGCCGCAAGAAGTGTTGACGGTTGATGCGCCATCGACGATGAAGATGCAATTGAGCTTACAACAACTAGGACCTCTTACCTCCTTTATAGCATCAAATATCTCATCTTTCACCTCACTGAACACACCAGCAATAAACTACGGAATGCCACAGCATCTTCGAGACATAATATGATCAAAACAAGCACTAATTTCAAGAATTCTGACAGCCACCCTTGAGTCTCATTATCGAATATGACACAACCCTCAATCAAACTAAAAAAACGACAGTGTGAACGATTCAATGGCATGCAATACACACCATTCTTCCGATTAGAACTCTAGTTTGCCACAATGGAGAACAACGAATAATAAACGAAAAACTAACAAATTGGAGCGTAGTTGAAAAGTCCTTCGATCCTGATATCTGGAGGACGCCTCGGCGCAATTGCACATTCGCCACGGGCCACCTGTGTCATTGAGGCTAACTGGCGCATCATGGCACTGCCTTTCGGGACAGTCCAGTCGCCCAATGATGTTGCAGTGCAGTTCTTGATCTCGCTTGACGCTATTAGATGCCTCCCTAATGAAACGATATTTAAATCTGTATTAACTTCATCGCTTCATATCCACAGGCACCAGAACTGAGGAAATTCATTGACGAAGAAGCGGATTCCAAGAAATCAAAAAATAATGTAACATTTTTAATATTTGGGAGTGTTTTATTTTTTAGAATTCTTTCGTTCTTGTTTTTTTTTATTAAAAGAGGGAAAATTGGAATGTTCTGTTTAAGAAAAAAAGCAGAAAATGTATCTTTAATACATGGGATGGAAAAAATATATTTAATAATTGGAATATGTATACTTGCTCCACAGATCAAGCAAAAAACCGCAAAGTTTTTGGCTGGTATAGGAAACTATCGACTGACTGTCCCATCTACTTAAACAGCTTCCAGAACATAAGCATGATACTCCAACCTAAGTCCCATTCCCCTCCTTCCATTCCTCTCCTCCCTCGCTTGTAGCCAACGACTGCACACTAGGAGTTCCTTGCGATCACACACAAAAGAAGCAAAAATCAGCTGATATATATATATATATATATATATATATATATATATATATATATATATATATATATATATATATATATATATATATATATATATATATATATATATATATATATATATATATATATATATATATATATATATATATATATAAGCACGTGGCACGTTTGTATATGGAAATAGTTATGCACATATATATATAGACATGCACGCATGTGCGCATACATACATACGTACAATATGCGGCCAATAACTAACTCCCCTAGGGAAAAATTCGCATCAAGAAGGCAATCGGGTATACAAGCAAAAAACTTACCGAAGTCAATGAAAACACGTTGATTTTGGGGCATCAGCAGCATATAGACAACTCGAACGCGACCTTTTGTAAGTTTCGGCACTCCTGGAGGTTTCGGCATTGCATAAGCACACGGTGTTTAAGGTACTCCAAAGTTAAGCCAACCAAATGTTCTAGATGATCGCTGACCAAATCCGAAAACAGCAAGAAAAGCCGCAATGCGTAATCGGCAACCGATATTAGTTTCCAACTGAAAATGAGATACAAGATCATTTATAAGTACAAAAAGTAATGTGCATCATATCCAGTGAGTCGTGACGGACAGCAAAACACTCAAAAAACACCTGTAACGTGATCTTCCATATTTCTCCACATCCGACAAACGTCTTTGTAACGTCAACATCTCTCTCCGTAAACACCTGCATAGATTGAGTATCCGCTGAAAACGTTTCAAGGAGAAAAATGTTCTGCTAGGAGCATTACGATCCGTAATGGGAGCGGCAGTAAAACTTTCATTCTACATGGTCATCATAGCAACAGTTCAGAAACAAACCAATTCAGGAAGTGACGCTCCTCAAACAGCGAATCGAAGTCGTGGTCATAAAAAGAGCAGCTTGACACGACTTCAAGAAGATCTTCGACAGCACCTGGATACGTCCTGATAACCTTGGCCACCAACGTTTTATTACCCATACAATAACCCAGGACCTAAAGCATTTGCACCACTACCCAATAATTGCCTCAACTACGAGCTCGCAAACCTTCAAAAACTGCTTCATTTGGAAATAACCTATCTTCTAGAGCTATCTGCATTAGGCAGCAATGACACTGACGTGAACGGCATTGCATAGCGATGAATCTCAGTGCTGCTAGATGGGAGAACAATTCCGCAACTCATTTCACATCCGAGCAAATCGCAAAAATGACCGCAAACTGTCTCGAAATCATCTTTAAGCACTATTGGAGGAATACGTAAATTTCAAAATGTTGGCATGGAAATATAATTGCTTTATTCGATAAAGAATATTATAAGTGCGAAGCTCTATCCCCCTTTAACAAATAAATTAATTTATGCTTATTTATTTCATTTCAGTGCAAAAATTAAATCGGTCGATACATCTTGCACAAGCGCCCCGACCATTTCCTCATAGAAGCGCAGCTGTGATGAAGACTCATAACCGTTGAGACGTGTAAAATGGCCATTGTGACTGAAATTAGCACTCTCCTCAAACACAAAAATAAATTTACATTCAATTTTATCAACGCTGCTTCCACTCTAAACTTCCCTTTTTTACGCAATTAGGTTATTGAAATGGAATGCGCATTACGCATTAGTAACAAATCTGAGGAAATATGTAACGGGTCTTGCTATGACATTTTCCGATATTGTGATCATAATGTTGCGAGGAAGTGGGAAGTGGAAGAGCGCAAATTTGATTCAAGTGAATCGCGCCTTTTTGTTCCGTCGGGAAAATAGCCCAAAACAGATTCCCTATCGGTCACAAACAAATACAAGAATCAAATGTGAATTTTTTTATTAGTGAATAAGCAACAACAGCTGTAGATTACAATGATCAAGGAGAAGACGTTGCAAATTCTGGTGCTTTAAAAACGGACCACACTTCAGTAAGGCTTGAACGATTCGCTGTTGGCATCTTGAACGTGGTCACCAGGCTGTTCTTATCATCTTTCTCATACGTTCCTTCATCCACCGAGTCCATCATCTTCACTGACTGTAAACATACGCATCCTTATTTGAACAAAACAAAAATACATAGTTGCATAAAATTGCCACACTCAACGCTTCTTTCATTGGTCGAATTATTGCCGAATAGAGCGCAGGAACAAATAGTAGCATGCACTACCATATCACGCAGAAAAGCTTAATCAAAAGCTACTCTGATCTTCAGACAACTCGTTTGTAAGTGAAACTTTTTCTCGAATATTCGAAGAGATTAGCATAAAAATATCGAGCGAACCCCCACAATTTGCGCATCTGAGAACCAAACAGACATGGCGTGCGTAAATTAAAACTAATGCATTAATGGCCAATAATGACCAGTCTTGCTTGCTTTGTGCAATCGTAAATGAGCTTCACTTGTTCGCAGAGAACGTTTCACCTTACACAGCCAATAATAAAAGCTCAAATTGTGCACGGTGATCACAATTTGTGGTCATTTCTTATCAATATGACAATAATTTTCTGCTCTTTCGTGCGCAACACGAGCAAATAGCGCAATATTTCCTTCTCTTCCAAGCAAAATATCGTAACCTCTTACGTATCTGTATCTCAAGCACGGATACCTAAACACGAATTAATACCACAAACAACCATCAAACTGCACTTTCACTGTAGTAAAACGATGCAAAAAATGCGAGTAATGCTTTCATCGCCTCTTTTAGTCCATGTTTCAAAATAGCTCTGCGATTCACAAGTATAATCTAATAATTTGAAAATTTTCATCACCACGTTCGAAGACCCTCTCTGAAGCATTCCTCTAAAAGGAAATATTGCGGTTTGCGTTCTTCCCGAAAAAAAATGCATAGCGCAGTTTTTGCTTTCAGTCGCGGCGAGATTTAGTTCAGATCGAGAATATCACCACTATAAACGCTCGAAGTGGCATTGTTCAAGAAGCGCGTTAAAATATACTTTCGCAGATCTTCACACTTCCTTCACTTCCAAATTCCACTAAAAAAAAGAAGACCGCTTCAGTCTAATGAGCGCTTAAAATAAATTATATCAGACAATATTTCCTGGCAATAATTTCCGCATATCTGATGAAACAGAAAGATAATGAATATAACAACTAGAAAGCGTTCGAAATATAATGGCACTGACACTGCAAGAGACAGTACTGTTAGTAAATAAGCCGAAGGATGTTAAGACCTGAGCACATTCAAATGTATAATCTTTAAGTGTTTCCAACTCAGAATTGACAATTAATCTTCTGAGCAATCAGCGTACTGAACAAATCTGAAAGATGAAAAGATTAAGAGTACCCGTTTCAATGGAAGTATTGATCCTTAGCGCATTGATCGTTTACTTCCATAGCGATGTTCTTCATTCGGGCGCTTAAACCCTGCATATCTGCCTTTAAAAACGTATCCAGATCGGTCTCCGACTGAAAATATTCAATCAGTTAAACATCATTTTAAACTGCAGTTACCATAACAAGCATCTTCACCTAATCGACGACAAAAAACAACAATATTAAAGGAGGGGAAAGCAACCACTCGTTAAGCAGGTTATAGATGTGATAACAAAAATTGTTGCATATTGTCCTGTACTTGAAAACTTTGCATTCTCAAATGAGCCAAAGAACTGAAAATCAGAAACAACAGAAAGAAATCAATGCAGCTGAAAATGCGTTTTTGCAAATTCCGTTCAATCCCAACAGCATCAAAAATCATTCAATGTAAATGTTGCAACGCTATCCCGAAAGAGCTATCAGCACTAAGAATCAAAACCTTACCACTAGTTGTTAGCTTGAGGGTAAAACTTACACAAACTTGTTTTCAATGAAACTTGAAAACTGATACGTCGCCCTATAAATGAAAATCTTTCGCAGAGCAACATAGGCAAAGAACCTATTCAGAACATGATGTGCCATAAGTGAGCATATAATTATAGCTCTCTTGACTTATGGCTCGTCTATGCCAATCCATCGGCCACCTGTGTCGTCAGAAAAAAATTCGAAACTTCTCGCAAAAGATTTTCTGACAAGAAAAATTATGCATAACGTTTATACAATAACGAACGGAATGCACAATGATCACAGAAGTAGCCGTAAGCGTAACAAATCAGAGGCGTTCGCTGTTTTCATGACCATGGGTCCCTTCGACGTTACATGACCACTGGGGTATTCGATGAGCTAATCGTTGTTATTGTACCTTAAGATGAACATTCCTGCCGCAACATGACATTAAGCCAGACAGTGGAATGCAGCCGAACACTGACCACTTTAGCAAAAAATGAAAAGCAGCTAAGCAATTTGGGCATTATGATCATCATCAACAGCAGCACCGTCGCCATGCGAACGTAACTCTAAGCTATGGTCGTCTTATCAACCATCAAACGGTGACGTTGCTTTTTTGCAGGCAACAGTTCGTTAACACTTGCCCTTGTTTTCTGCAGGGTTCTTATAACACTTAAAAAATAACATCAGGTGCTCACCTGCATCCAGGTTTTCCACCTCTACAAGTTCTGATGCGGCACAGCAAGTAAATGTTAATGGCTCCACCTCCAGCAAACCACTTAACTGTGACGGTGAAAAGAATACACGCTCTTTCACGTCACGCTCAGAAGCATTTGAACCGACGCGCGAATTCAACGCGTAACCAGCACCCGGCGGCAGGACAATCGAATTCGTCGCACTACCTGAAATTTTCATGCTTCAGATTAAAAAGTTCGCATAGAAAATAGTGCCCTCAAAGTTGTGGACGTTCACGGCCGTCACGCAGCCTCATGTACATCCAGTGTGTCCATCTGTATGCTATTATGAGGGCCAGATATTCGGGTTTATTCCACAAAATGCGGCAGTCCACTCAGAAATTGTTCTCTTATTTCAGTAACCTGCCGCATGCTTGAAAGTGCTCCAAATGTTCGTTTTTTTTTGCTGATCCCTCATTAATCACTCGATGGAAAACTTCTGATAAGATGCTATTATTTTCTACGCTTCAAGATAAGGTTCTTTTTACTTTGCCCATATTTATATTCTCTATTTCACCTATTTAACATAATTTTTATTCCTTTATACCCGCTGCAAAATTGTTCTCTCATAAAAAATGAAAACAGAATACACTCTTAAGCATTCCTTCAACCACATAGAAGTTGATTCTAGGTTCATTTTAAAATTATCCTTGCCAATTACGCTACATCGTTATACAAATTACCCCTTTCTAATCACTTCTTTTTCCTATTTGTAGAAAAAAGAATAAAATTGATATCACTTAGTGGGAAAACTGATCAGAAGCATTTACAGCATAATAAAACATGCATTCTTAATTAAAAGTACACTTTAAATCCTTCTCGTTGGCTCAACTGACGCACAGAAATTATACCATATTAATGTGGAATGGGCAACAATAAAAGACGGCCGGGCAGTTATAATATAATGACGAAGATAATAATGACAATAATAACAAGATTAATTCTAATAACAGCAATAATATGAAAAAATCACTAACCATCAGTGGTTGTCGACGCAGTGTTGTTGAAGCCATCACTTGTTTCGCCAAGAACCATATTGAACACGTCCAGCCAGTCAATTTCATCCTACAACTTCGTAATTGAATCCAATATTCATAACTACCACATACACAAGTCCCAAGAAATGATGGAAATGATTGTGGTCAAACGATTTCAGTGCGGAACATATATGCTGGAAAACTAGAAAGCTGACCAAACCTGAAATTTCCAAACTCCTTCAAGAACATGATTTTTCCGAAAGTCTTTTGTTAAACGGGTTCCAGTTCTCCTCAAAACTATTACCGCAGTGGTCTCTTATTCTAGTCTATGAGGAGCTTTTTATAACAAGTCATAAAATCAAGCGAGAATGTAATAAATCCTTCTTTACTATACCCCTCCCCTTCCCACCCCGACGGAGATTCAATAAAAGCACTCTCAGATCCAACGATTCCTTTCAAATATACTTCATAATTCCTTTCTAGGATATTTGTCCCACACGCCCTCTATGAATTCAGTTGCCCTCCAATCTAGTTTTACTGCTTAGAGATGGAAGTTTGCACAATCTTCTGCGAATGCTATAACCCCAGTACGGCGTTCGAGAGACGACGGTACCCCAGACATGTCAATCAGCCGCAATCATATATATTCATGAAAGTTGGTCAAAAAAGGAGGAAATAGGCAAGCAATATGCTACAATTCAAAATAATAGTGTGAGAAGGCTCACCTGAACAGGTAATCGAATTCAAGAAGGCGCTCACTGCCATTACTTCCTTCGCCGATATGACCGTTGCTGTCTTTGGTTAGCGACGATCCAGAAATAGCCGCACTGCCTGAAACCTGCTTCGGCGTCAAATGACTCGTAGAAGGGGCGGGAGAGGATCAAGGACACTTCACACCCGAATCCATATTGACTGCAATCGGCATTGGCATCACTGTGACCGATGTTCCCATCGGAACTGAAAGCAAACGTTTTCAAACACTGCAATTCGAAATAAGGCGGCATCTTTGATGCAAATATACACGGGAATCATTTAATCTGGACGACTGTCATGAATAAGCGGCGTTTAGAAGAGCTTCGGAGAGCTGAAAGTAGAATTAGAATACTGAACAGAACAGCTGAAGAAAAAAGGGAAAATCGCAACACTCTGCGTTTAGTTACCTAATGAGCACAAATTTAGAAAAGGTGACACATTTAATCTAACGCATATGCGCAATTCAGCGACCTTTCTAAGCACCGCTGCACCTCTGCCATTCGACCAATGGGTCTAGGTTATTCGAGAAAAGTCACAAGAGTTTACTGCGAATTTCAATCGTAAACCCTTTGCCTTGGTGCTGGATAAAGGTTGATAAGTTAGGGCCCTTTTATGAATAAACATTCGTTGGCCTGCAAGGAATAGCCGCGAAAAAGTAAGTGATCAATTTACATGGGCCAACCCAGCAAAGGTAACAACTAGACAATGTTGCAATAACTGGAAAGCAAGCGTTATCCATAGTATCACCGATACGACAACAACTTGATTATATTTAATTAAGGAGTGGAGCATATTGGCCGTAAACTTATCCACTGTTCACAATGCAAATACTGCAGTTAAAAGCAGCAAAACTGCAGCATCTTAAGAGGCGAAAAAAGGCTAACAAACCAACCAGCTATAACGCAAATTTTTTTGGAAACCCAAAGAAATTCCCCTCCTCTCCAACCTTTACGTTTTCCTTTTTCTTCTCATTCAACTTCGTAAATTCCTTGCCATCAGCGATTATTCGTTTTGAATGTAACCAATTCGGTGGCATTTTTTCCTCATTCAAATTAAATGTCAATTAAAAGCATTGCAAATTTAACAAAAAAGGTAAGCAAACACAAACCGAAACAATTATCTATCGTGCCCTAACGCGACCATAGTGACAACATTGGCGATGGCCACTCATAAATCACCTGAAAGCAGTAAAATTCGAACGACGAATCGCTTGGAATAACTTGAAATTGAAAGTTTTTGCAATTGCATATTCACAGAATTTCCCGAAAAGTTACAACAAGTCGGTACGGACATCGCGAATTCCTTTCGAGAACACAGTTATCAATGACCGATCACTGCAGCACTTACAGGCGAAAGAAACCGATGAAAATTGCACAAAGGTTAGGAAGAGCTGTCCTCATATTCAAAACAACCGCCTCATGTACAAGTGAGATTCTCAAATTGCATAAGGTAAGACAGAATAGACTAGATATTCTCAAAAACACTCCAAGACAAAAGTAGCGTACGGTTAGGTGAATAGGCTCTGTGCACGCGCTATCACTGAACTAAAAAAAGCAAATTAACAGACGAAGCATCAAGAAGAAAAGTACCAATTCGAGCGGGAGTCCACAAAGACCGTACCTGCTCGCAAGTTTTTCGTGCACGCTCTCGTTTCAATTCTTATTCCACGCTTCTCCGATTGATGTAATCGTATTGGCAGACGCCGTCAGTAGATTATCAACCATTTGCGAGCATTTCGGCCTTCCAGCCAGTGACGTGCACATCTGAACGTTGTTTTTTTTTTTTTGGGGGGGGGGTTTCAGAGGAAATGTATGAGAGTTTATTCGTGCATCAATCCACGAGTCTGCTTGTTTCCCTCAATATGCCTCTCCACCTTCACGGCTTTTAAATCAATGTCAGTAGCATCAATTTTAATGTAACACCAATAGAGCAAACTTGTCACAAAAAAGACGCTTCAAAACACTAACTGCTAACAGTCCTTTGGTCATTCCCTTCACGTACTCTTACACCTCTCTATCTCTCTCTCTCCCCCACCCCCTTTCTAAGACGCAAGAGGAGAAATGAGTAACCCCTGAAGACCTCAACGAAACATCCGACTAACTCTGTTCGCCAATTATTTGCCTTCAGATATAAAATAAAGAGCATAGAGTATGGAAGTAATCATAGCCAAGATGCTAAAATATAACTTCCAACTCGGTGATGACCTGAAAATAGCAGCATGTGCTGATCAATCTTGCTGATCGCTTAAGAGTAACAGACAAACACTGATTCAGATATAGAGCGGAGCATGCATTCATGCATAGCTCTCCCGATAACACTCCATGGACAACTGATATTAAAAAAAGTGTTGCTGATACTAAGTGCTGCTTCTTTTTTTCCATCGATTCCATGTATTAGACGAGCAGGTCGACGTAAAAAGTACTACAAACCTGGAGAGTTGCGAAAGCAAGCGTGAGTAGCCAATGTAATGTGCCTGCTTTTCCACTAAATAGAGACTATCAACGGTGCTTGTCAACGATTTCATTAACGCTTCGAGCAATTCGTAATATCTTTCACTGTCAAGTGCTTTCAGTAGACTGAAAGATTCAATAAGCGTATTACATCCTTGCTAATACACATATACAGCAATGGCCAAAAATATTGCATTAAAAAACCATATAAACTTTACAAGAACCGATAATCGTGGCAAGGAAATTTTTGACGCTATACGACGTCACTAAGTTTCCAAGAGGACAAAAATTTGGTGCATTAAAAAAACAAATTTTTTAATAGATGACGTTGAAAAAAATTAATATAAAGACATCTAACACATCGCAAATTGTGAAATCGTGACAAAAAAAGTTGGGATTGAAATGCGATATACTAAACGTTATATAAGACCCAATATAAAGGGAAGAAAACGGTTGAACAACAAAATGAAAACTATTTCCATGAGGACATTTCTTAGTAACGGTTTACAGCTAAAGTCAAGAGATAATAATGGAATGAGATTTTTCCACAGTTTTTCAACTCTTATTTCCCTTAGACGCTTAAAGATGCGTTCATATTGCGCAACCAACGCTTTGTGATCCAATGCCACTTAAATTTTCGTCTCCTGCTGCGCAGAAATACAACGACACCGGTCATAACACCTGAGAAAGCGAAAGTAACAACTGAGAAAGAAATCCCCGAACAAGAGAGCTTAACCTTGAAAAAAAGGAAATAATACGTCATCCAACGCAACATTACATCTAAACACAGGTAGATTAATAACAAATAACAACTCACTACAGAAGATGTATAATCAGAGAACATCACTTGTGCGCGATGGACCTTGGTGCATAAATGAAGCCGTTGACGATGAGATTGTCGATTTCGTCAGCTAAAACGCTCGATACACCCACAACATAATGCCTGAAATGAGCCAACCGCTTTTCCACAAAAAAGCACCGGAACATCCATCACATTACATGGTGTTCTTCGCCAATTCCACATACTACACGTATATAATTGGATAAAATGAGCGCACTGGTGAAACGCTATTGATAAGGTTACTAAAAGAGCGACACATGAGTAAAGCTAGCTTACATGCTTGATGAAACACTCCAGTTATCAAGAAGCCAGATGATTAGGTCATTTGCTCGATGCTCTTTTAGCAAACGCACTCCACTGATGGTCACCTGTTGCTGACCACCATGACGACGTGATACGCCTGCCGCTGACTTCACTAGCCGAGCATGAAATTAGTATATCTCGATCATCATGCGACGCTGAATATTGCAAGGAGAATGGGTCGCATTTCACTCATATTCAACCAAAACTCAACTGAATGAGACAAAATGCGTCAACATTTTTTCAACTGCTTTGTCAACTACAAATGTCCGTTACGTTTAAATGGCATCTGTGGGTGGTATATTGTACTTAGATGATATTTAGGTAAACGTTTAGGATTAACCTTCGAATGATTCGCTTTAAAAACTTAGAGCCATGAGAAATGAATTCCACATGCTTCAGTAAAACGCCCAAAACAGCACACGTGGTCACTTTGCTACACCTTGGACGCGAAGGTGAATGTTACTAAAAAGTTGATATCAGTATGAAAAATAATGCAATAAAATCAAACAAATATTTGATTATATTCCACCCGTGGTATAGATAGCCAGGAAAGAAACGACATGAACATCAAACGAATAGAGATGAACCATTTCTGAAAACCTAAACGCATACAATTTCGGAACTGAGCCAACACGTTCAGGAAGCACTATCCACAAATTCGATCAGCCCGAGTTTATCGCTCAAATATTATCAGAGAAATTCGTCCAAAAATGAGGAAAAGAGGGAAGGGAGATGTATGTACATTTATATGAAAGTTTTTTGAAACCACTAACAGCAAAAGCACCGTTACAGCCAGACCACAAGACGATCAATCCGTTCGAGTAACAGCGATTATTCGCAGGAGATTACTCAGTAAAACGATCGAAAGCGAAAGAATCATTGAAAGATTTAGCCGAAAAAATTAACATCGCAATTTGAGAATAATGTACTGCGTCGTGCTGACCGTTTCCAGAAGCGCACTTCACTGCGTTATTAAGTAAACGGTTCCTTCAAAGCGGCATGCAATATGGCTGCCTCATCCAAATCTTTAAGGACATAAATGCCTCCAAGATGAAAGCAAGCACTAAGCGGTCACTTCCCTTCTATCTATGCATTAAAAAAACAGCCGAACCTGTCATGACGTTCGGAAACTCGTTTTGCTTTGAGCAATGTAATCGAGATCTCTTCAATCCATTCGATTCCCTTGCGCAATTACAACGCTGAAAGAGAAAGCCGGATCTCTTATGTTACCTCAAAACCAACCTAAACCGGTTAGCTAACAACCATATAAAAAGGAAGAGAAGGCGCTGAGTGTACGAGCATGACTGTAAGAGATATGGGAAATCGGTAGCCACAACTGAGATCGTGAATTACGTTTTAGCATACAGTTGTTCGTACTATGGGGCATATATAAAGACCATCAGTGATAATGCTACCCTGAAAGATATATAAATTATGCGCACAACGCAGATGAACGGCTAAACTGGTCTACTGGAAGCATGGCCACTGAAGGAAGAGGATACAATTTTCAAACATTAAAACGCTGAGGACAACTACTTCAGACTTCCAAAAATTCTCAAAAATCCACTTACTGGTGCACATATATGCCCCTAATTCTCGACTACGACCACCACCCCTCTCACAGTATTGAGGTCTATCAGTTGGGTCAGAACTAACTTTAAAAAATTCAAACTGCTGCACAAGTCCCCTCACATTTACACACCTCCCTCTTCCTTCCCCACCCCCCCCCCCCCCCCCACCCAACTCCACCTGGTAATTCTGTCTATCGAGATTACAACCAAGTGCAGGCGTTGCAAAAGTACCTCGCCCCTCTCCCCTCGCCTGATTACGTGTTCCCCTAATTGACGGGCCAAGGCATTTAAACGCAGCAACTTTCTTTTCTGAACAATACCTACCAGTTACTCGATTACACACGTCCTGAAAAGACTAGAGAAAGTTATGGGTACCCCATTCGACGGCAAGCCTCCTCAATTACACGGAAATTTGGGAAATTTACAAGCACTCCGACTTTCAAACGGAGTTTTATGTTCTTTATGCAACTGTTTATTGTAAATAGATGAGCTCATTCCCTCAAATGGTACCCAACGAGATGTGGCGGTTGCGAGCCGAAGCTTGGTTTTGAGCTGAAGTCATAAATGCTTAGAAAAAATGAATAGCACAAATAAAGGACCAAAACCAACGACCTCCTCCTTCCCTACCCCCTCCCCCCCTCCCCAACTCCACCTAGTAATTCTGTCTATCGAGATTACAACCAAGTGCAGATGTTGCAGAAGTACAGAGCTATTTATGTTACTTAAATTCGTGTACCCACAACATATGAACGTAGCTTTGTGTTATGAATATCAGTACGTTTTTAATACACATCCCGTGGAAAATTCTAAGAAAAGGACTACAGGCTCTGTAGGTCAGAGCAATGTTGGTGCCTTATCGTAGTGCCCGAAGACCTGCAGCCGCCCGTAGTCTACGCCGACTTCATCCACGACTGCACTCTGCTGTGCAACCTTTTGCTATTTGCCACTGGAACCTTTAATGTGCAAAATATATTCGGTCAAAAATACGCTTACATGTTTGCGACAAATCCGAATTTCCTTTTGAAATCGTTTTCCTCGATTTTTGCCCAGAAGACTTCTTCTCACTATTCAGCAAGTCACGCCTGCACCAGGACTTCATCTTTGAGCTCGCGTCCTGCCTGAAAGAATGTGCTTCCCTAATAAAAAAAGCCACTTGCAATTTCGACACAATAAAAATGAGTCAAAAAGGGATCACAAGCCGCACTGAAGACAACTTGCTAGTACAATTCCACATCAACGTTAACGCTGCCATAGAATAGCGCTGAAACGTCATCGATATATGATACACACTCATCCATACCTCACACAATACATGCAAACCAATCATTGATTAATACGTGTATCAATCACTAACTCTTCTCCGTTCACTTGAAAAAAGAACATCGTCTGATAACCAGTAATAAAGAAAGAAGCTTGCTGGCAAACCACGTGGTTTCGTAACGCAGAATTATCGGTTTGCTGAGGAAGAAAACGGCTAAAGAATCAGAAAACACTTGGATGAAGCAACATCATGACATCCATGATATTGTTTGTATTACCATGAAAAAACCTCCGGGAGCAGAAATCTCAAAACTCTCCCGGAACAGAATAAGAAAGGTGGGCAAGTTATTGGATTCAGGGTCGCTTTTTCATCAGAAACTTCGACAACACATAACGGAAGCAGAGTGTTTCACGGATGCGGAAAAAATCATTACCCGTATTCTCTTTTAGTCTCCTCTATCAAATCATCCTTCAGTCTTTGTAGATCGAACTGCCATCTTTTTCCATGCGGTGCCTAAATTAGACATTTCTGACCAGCGCGTCAACTTCCCGTAATAGATTTTTGCACAAAAAGGCAATAAATTACGAAGAAAGCCATCGCGGTTTCACTATGCATCTATGGCTTACTGTCTCTCTGAAATTTTGGAGGCTTGCTCTCCCTGAAGAGTTGTGTAAAATGTGGCCTCAATATTCGTCGTAATCTGATCCCAGATCGCGATTTACCCACAACATCATAAATTGGTAAACGTGATCTGCGGATGCAACCAAGACAAAATTTCATTCACACTTGTTTCTAATTAGTCATTACTTCTCCAAATGAGACTACTTCCATTGCAACTCGAGTGCGCACTTCCACAGGATTGATGGACACACATCCGTCGACATTTACAACATCTTAAGGTACATAGATATGTGCACACTAACGTTGACGTTTTTTCCTTGCCACTATTTTTGTGGGCAGCAAGCAGTTGTTCGAACGACATGTCTGACGGTGATTCCAGCACCAAATAGAACGTCTGCACCTTCACCGCCTTGCTGCCAAATGTAAATGCCAATGTTTAGAGAAATCCACGCTGGACCCATTTCTAATAAACTTTTTGCTTGGGTTACTCGAATCCTGGAGGACTTCCACTTAAGTTTTACAAACTGTCCTTCTAACTGGCGTGTAATTCTGTCAAATAGCACAGCTTGAAACTACGTTTCAGCATAGCCCTAACAATAATGGAAGGAGCAATTAGCGCCAATTGTGTCGGAAATTCTCAAACATGCATTGATTTAAACGAGGCCAACAGATGGCCATCAGCTACAAAAGAACACTAGAAAAAGCAAAGCACTAGACAAAAGTTCAGTTGAGTGAAAGACCAAGAAGCAAAGACAGAGACATAAATGAGCATAGGTTTCCAGTTACAGAATACTTTTAGATGGAACAATGAAAGCAATTGGCGGAAACAATTTTCGAGAAGGGGACATCAAACGCGTCAGAAATTTCCGTATTATGTGGTTTTTGAGGCGATTAAAAGTAAAAATTAACTCGCAAAATATTAAGACATTTTTGTAATATTAACAGTGAATGACTTCGGAATTTGTGGCCGTAAGACTCACTCTCCGGATTCTATGATGGCACTCGTTATCACTGCATCTCCCTCCCTTCTCTGACTACAGCCACGTCCTTGCATAAATAGACCACTTGAGCGCTGGGTAATGAATTACGCGGGGGAGAGCAGTCTCACCATTGGGAACACTCAATTTTTGTCGTTCCAGACTCTCCATTTCAAGGATTTTTCATTTCCCAATAAACCAGTAAAAAGTAAACTGTCATCAACACTAGGCATCCTCTTTTTCTTGTCGGAAGAGGCTTGAAGAGGTTTTCTCGAAATTTCAGTACAGGAAAAGCAACAATAATGACAAGTAAGATCCTACCATGCGTACGATTTGAAGCAGATGAGAATATTCTTCCAGGAAATTGCACCATGGAGCTGGTACCACCAACGCTGATGTAATCGGCGAGCAACAGTGGTCCCGCCATAACATCACACTGCAAACGGCACTCTTACCATCGTTTCTGCACTCATTGCTAGCTGATGCTGTTATGCCAAACCAATGTGATTTACGAAATATACACAGTTGTCGTTTTAGATATCTACACATACCATATAAATGCTTGTTTTTCGTATTAAATGCTTATTAGTAAATGCTTCCTTTTGTATTCGCCACCATACCACATGGTAAGCCTTGTGCCTTTTCAAGTTCTCTTCCAGTCTTTCCCGCTGGGCTATCGTTCATACGATACGAAAGGCTCCAGGACTTGCACCTTTTCTATAGTCGCGCAAAAGTGTAGCCAATAATTATTTATGAAAGTGCAAACGTAATCAAGGTGTAACCTGATTTATAACTTCGTCGATATCAACTTTGAACACACTCGATCTAGCACCCGATATCGTTTTTATGTGCACATCCTTGCTACCTTCAGGTTGCGCAACAATAAGACGCCATAGCACAGTTATTTGCACACTGGGACATCCAACGCACAACGAGTGGACGTATGTTGGCATGCGATATTTGCATTTCCATCTGCAAACGCACAAAATGAATAAATTTCCGTTAATATTGCGTCACACTCATCAAAAGCCATCTGGAAGGTGTTACGGCGATAAAAAATTATTTTAACAACCGAAAACTACTGGCAGCAATGGCTCAACGTAGCCAAAACAGCACAAATTCGATAGTGGCAAACCTTTAGCAATTACAAATCGATAACAGTTCGGATCTGCAGCAGCAAAATACATCGACAAAGGTAAGTACAAACGTAACCAAGAGCACTTGATTTAGTACATTGCGAGCCAAAAACTTCGGCACCTTTGCTCTGAAAGAGAGCAACCACCGCGATGACGGGGAATAAGCGAACCTATAAGCTAGCAAGGTAATGCCTTCTAGGCTCATAGAAAAGGACCTAGCCGTGCGGTCTATTCTTGCTATTTACTTTTATAACTATGAAATCGCCTACCTGAAGATGCACCTTGAACGCCTGCATATATGCACCTTGAACGCCCACGTACGTCTGGCTGTAGATGCCAGCTGCGAGTTGAGCGATCGCCGCGAAGCCAATGATGAGGATTTTTGCGAAACTTCTGATGCAACTGAATTTCACTCCATCCTAGTGGTGGCACCACTTGGAAGCCAGGAACTCCACTAGAAACACACATGTTGACGCTAAGAACGGATATCAAAATAATGCAGTATAATACAGAGCAGGCCTGTTCAGGAATTGTCAGGCACAGTTTTAGTTCGGTACAAGATGCTTCTGCCCCATGAAAGATACCCAAAGGGGGATAAACACTGTAAGCTACATCACTTTCACCCGCGAAAAACTGTGAAGGAAAAGCAGATGTGCCTTCCAATCCGTCTCCCTTCTCCAGATTCACTTAGAGTTACGTTTCGGCACCTTCTTCTCACCCATCACCTCCCTCCTCCCCCCCCCCCCCCCCCTCCCAACAAGACCTGGGGCACTTATAAAACGCTGCCTGTTAAAAACAACTTGACAAAGTGCTAGTGCAGAATAATTGGCTAAAGACTGAAGCTTTTCGCAGGAAGTCAAAGTTTCCCTAGGGTGCGGCCAACTCTCGCTCAGTTTTACATAGCACTCTCATTATTAATTATCTGCTCGTTTAATTACTTTCTTTACCTTTCACAATGCATCAAAATTTCCTCGGTCAATCGGCTGAAGCGTTCTAATCTCTCCCCCTCTTTTTCCTTGAAATAAAACGGCCATGGTGCAGCACAACGCTTGCCCATGCGAACAAGGGCTTCTACTGAGGGCTTCATTGCATTGAGTCACCAAATCCTTGTACAATGTTTATCATATTCTTAAAGCATTGTAGCTGGAAACTGGAAACAATCATTTCTGGATTTCGTCACCAAGCACAAATAATGAGCGAGTTTAAGCTTGCTAGTGGGTTTAGCAAAACCTCACTTTGCGTGGGACTAATTCCGTTATAATATAACGCAGCTTTCTTGTTATTGGTGCCATTTCCATAGCACTGCTAATAACTGCTAATATATGGAAGTGTAATTTTTCCATGTCTCTCTGCAGTTCCTGGCACCATCGTGTGTCTCTTTTCTCCCTCATGTTTTCTTTGTTGAGTCACATTTTTTTCAAATATTCCTTCTTTCGCTATCATCAACTTGCTCAACACACCCCTCAGATTCGATTTTCATTCTCACAGAAACTTATTTATTACGTCTCATCAAAACCGTATAGCACAGCAATTGGTAATTATAGGCCACTCATAATGACTTGTGGGATACGTCGGAAAATTTTTGGTTCCATTTTTTAAACGATAGTATGTTTAATTGAAGCAGCTTGCTCTGAAACGCTCAAATACGCCGTTATTTTTTTATCGATGTTCGGTCCTGGACTCATGATCATTGGAACTCTCCGACTCTTCATTCCCTCGCCCTCCTCCCGAAAACCAACCTCCGCTCTGAGCTCAGTTAGAACCGCAATGAAAAAAAGAATAACTACGCAATTCAAAGTTGCTGAAAAAAACCACAAGTCTTCACAAAGAAAAACACTGACGTTAGCTCCGACAGCAAGTACTCTTAACAGTCAATATATATCGTATAGTAAAAGCAACAAATAAGGGTGGGAAATAAAACCGAGTTCATTCATATAGCAAAGAACAATACAAGCGGTACTGGTTAGTGGAATGTTTCAGGGAGTACTACCATGAGTGATCGGCAAGAACGGTACCGTTTTTTTATTAGTGGTCTTCTTCACGATCTCGCCGAAATTTTTGAGGTCAGTTTTATTGAATGCAACAGAAAATAAAATTTGAAAGAACGAACTGTGCAACACTGGTGGAAGGTTGTGAGCAAACTGGAACCGCCATCACTTCTCAACTCCCATAATTTGCGCAGGCTGCCACACGTCAACGATTGCACTCATAGATTCGCGTTCGCAACGAAATATATGACGTGTTGTCGATGCTCGAACACTCGTCTGCAGCTGCTGAAGCATTCGCAGAAGGCGCACCTAAAACGCTGCGCTCAGTCGCGCAAACGGTTGCGTGAAAAAATTTTCTCTCCCACCCCTCCCCCCCCCCCCCCCCCAGCTATACCGCAGATAAAATACCGTACAAGCTTGTATAAAACTGCAGCGCCTGCAAATTCCCAAGGTTTTTAGCAAACGGAGTATTGAGGTAAAACAATCGAAGTTTTGAAAAGGTAAACATCAAAAAAGAACGTTCTGGTTCTCACTGCCAAGCTATCGGAGCTGATGGCCCGTTATCGGCTTTTAGAGCACCAAGTCTGTCATACATTCTTCTGCCCTCGTCTAAGCAGCGAATGAGATGAGTGATCGCTGTGCAAGCACAGCCCTTTATCTAACCAAAAATGGCCCTGAGTTTCCATAGAATAAGAGCAGGTTTGAAAACCGTTGAAGTAGCACAAGAGAACGTTAGAAAATGCTTACTTATTCTAGCTGAAGCGGTTGGCGAAGTGTGCATATCACCTAATAGAGCTGTAACCGTTGCCTCCTCGTCCTCTTCTTCCGCTGCACGACGGCTGCATGTCTGTTCCAGTTGCACAACGAACAACTGAACTGCACACAATAATAAAACGTACTACATTCCCTTCGTTGTTCCACTTGCAACTATACAACGCTCAAACCCTCGCACCTATATCGTGCGCATAAAATTCAAGCTTACAACCTTTCATTCGCATAACAAATATATACTCCGTACCTGCATGAAGCAATCGCGCCATTAACGAACATTTGTAAACAGCAAATAATAAAAGGAAAGTGGAAGTGCATTATGAAGCACATAGAAAGTACCCTTCGGGAACAAGCAAAAGCAACTTTGCCTTGCATAACGAGGCCACAAATGAGGTCTGGACCAATCAAATAAGCCATATACTACCGGATGCAACAGCTCATTAATTTAGTGAGCCGTCACTCCTCCTACGAAATGCTCGGTGTTAAATAAAACTAGGCCATTTTATTGAAGATTTTAACACCAAACAATACTTCCCTTCCCTTCTGTTAGCCAAATTCACACACAGCCCACTTCGAAGGTGGCGACTATTTGCCTGCTTAATTGCATCACAAAACAAAGCGTTCATTAACGCACTGACGCGTGATCACTCCACCATCGAGAACAACTAAACGCTTAAGAAGGAAATTAGAATTAACCTTGCCCGCCTCTGTGAGCAACGCACATTTGCTATTATCCATCAGCGTAACATATTTCACCTTCTCCTCGCACATCTTCGCTCGCTCGTTCTTATTCACATCGACTAGCCACACCTCGCCCTCCGACTTTCTCTGCAAACAAACTCCCTCACATTCAACATATCCAAAAGTCACCTTGTACAGAGGCACTTTAAAATTGCATGCGAATCTATGCTTCTCATGGTGGTTATCGGGATGTTTCGAGAATGACTTCGGTTTGCAACTGCAGAATTCAGAACGACCTAGCACAAACCCAAGTCGTCACTTCCATTACTCTCGCTTCTCGACTATCAAACCATTTCCGAGTGAGCGAGAGGAAAGTTCCACCAAGTGAGAAAAATCTCAGTGCACCCTAGCGCTACAATGAATGGCGTCGCGCTATGCAGAGAGACTTTCTGCACGGATTTGAATTTTCCGGGAATAAAAATATGTTCTGGTTCTCTGGGACGTCGAGACCCAAGAACAGAGACGAAAGGAGAGAAAGGAAAGTCTGCGAGCACATCCGGGCTTGACCTCTATCTCCCCACTATCTTCCACCAAATCGTTTTAGGAACGACAATTTATTTTAGATAATAGGAAAACCTGTGGAACCCGTAACATTCTCGAGTGGCTTGCTGCACGCACTCCGACCAAAAAATTAGAAGTGAAGAAACAGACGCCAATTAGATGAGCATCATTATCGTTCTTTGGTGACGCTCCATGAGTCATACGCAAATAGGCTCAATATGGTCTTCGTTTCTTTATTTAAGAACTAGCCCCGCATAAAACTAGTAACAGAGTTTGATCTTTTTTGGAGTTTATAATTTTAAGATGACCGATATGTCTCTTCGAAAAAACTCATTTCCCTGTCGCGTGCTGCGCGGAACAATGAAGTCTCCGACAAGTGAGAAAGGCTGGATATGAAGAGCAAACAATCGGTAAGAGACACCTAAGATCACTGGAATTTCAAAGTGTTTAAAAGAAAATGAGAAGAAAAAGGGTTGATGGTGAGATTCGATGAGCAAAAGAGAAAAGAAAAGAGTGAAGATACTCCGCAGCATCAGAATTACAAAACTGCCGGGTGATGGGGGCTTGATGACAGGAGTCCCCGTGTCCGCAAGAACTCATCCTGAAGATAAGAAGGGAGAGCAGAAAAAATCAGGACGAGATAGTGCTGCAGATGTCGATCATCGGCGCAAACGCAAATTGCGCAACAACATCGCAATCGCATCTGATAAGCTTCAGCATCAACAAGCCACCAGGCTAAAACAAACAGGGGCTCACACTTACGACATTTTCGACGTCCTCGACTGGCCCACTTTGCTCCGAATTGGTACCATTTGCTAGGCTTGCAAATGCGTCTGCGCTGACAACGAGCATTTGCTCAATGGCGTGCTGGATGTTGATACATGCCAGAAAAGGTCACTCCTTAAATAAAAAATTGTAGTAATTTCTGAAGAAAAATGCATTCAAATATCAAGCGATTCTATACATAAGCATGCGTTCTCAATCACTAACTTCCCAGGAGATCGCGTTTCTTCTTCCAACTACGTTACTTACGAACAACCCATTAATACTCATTAATGAGACAAAAGAAAACAATATCATTCCTTTAGACATTCCAGAGACGCAATCACGAATTTTCATCGAGTGTGACGAAGGCTAATCGGGAGTGGTAGCTCCACCTTCCTTTATTTTTGTCACTACTCTTTCTTTTTTCTTTCCAGGTCGTCTTTGATTTTGTCCTTTTCAAAGAACAAAAGAAATCTTGCGAGGAGCGGAGGCAATGGTTGGGCTTCCAACCCCCTCCCCTTCCTTCTGGCTGCTCTTCTAACAGATGTCAAACGTATGCCGCGAACACCCCAATTCGTATCCAGCAGAAGGAACCACGACTTCCAATGAAAAACGAGAAAGAACGTACTTCGAGCGAAGTTACGTAGTGAGTGAAAATGAGACGATATACGAGGGCTGCCGACTGCGCAGGTTCTGAGGAGTCCGAATCGTGACTAACAGCCACTATCAGAGTCATTCCGTTACCAGTCGTCACGATCGCCTCCACCTTGAAATAACATCTCCACTGAAGCAAACCAACATTATGGCGCTTGTCAAATTTGAATAGAATCAATTTAGACGCAGGACGCCATATCTTTCTTCAAGCATTTGAACACAATCCTTGCAAAGAGAGAAAACTGCACTAAAACGATCAACGCGAACGTAATTATTGCAACTTCATAATTATGCTCACTTATGCAAATTTTTTCCCCTTCCATAGCCTGCTTACTCGCCGTTCAATCCTGCACTAATAAGATGTGCCAGCAATACTGAAGAAGCCTTTTTCCGGCAACGCAATCGATCTATCCGCATTTGCACTATAATTACATTTTTGACTACCCTCTCGAGCTCTTCCCCTTCCCCCTTACACAGCCTTTGGGTAAGAGACGTATAATCAAGATTATCAAGCCAGGCATTTGAATAAAAAAACTTTACAAAAACAATTAGTGTTGAAAGCGTCGACGCTGCATTTTATTGCGTGAGACCTCAACACTACACAAAGATTTCCACTTTCCACTCAGGAAGGGAAGTGTATTCCTGGACAGATTTTCATTCAGGAAGGGGAGTGTACTCAAGAGCTGATTCCTTTTCTGTATACGCTCGAGCATTAGAGGTTCCATCTTTCATGCCATTCCAACAAGGGATCCTAATTCAACAATGCTTATGCTCAAGTGAATTTAGGTGCAAGTAAACTCAGCAGGTACTGAATGGGTGATCGAACTCTACCATACCACAGTGCACCTGCTATTGTGCCCCGACAGAATACAAGCAACCTGAGGCCTCAAAACTACGGATGAGTGCTACTGCCATACAGCGAAGACTTACATCGGAGTATTCTGCCGTGGTCTTAAAACGGAATATGTGGGATGGCTTTTCCAAAACCACTTTTTCTGGGCACCCGCTCAACTGTAGGGACAGAGGCATAAACTCCGAAGTGAGAAGAAAACAAGAAAGACTACGCAATAATACTTACTTTCATAGAACTTTCGTCGAACTCAGGTGGCAGTCTGAAACACTGCAGCAGAACCACGCCAACCGGAGATGGATCATAATTCACAGCGATGAACTCACCAGGTTTGTCCTCAAACTTCGTCGCGCCTTTCAGCTCGGTCGCCCACTCATCTTCTACTGTAATCACTACATCCTATTACATAAGAAACTCAGAGGTGCCAATATTCGGCACTGTTTCATCTATGCTCCTATTTTTAAGGCAAGCGTATATGAAAGTGTATAGGAATGACGCTTAAATGCAAAAACTATGTTTTAGTGTACCTTGTTTGATTACAGGGCTCGATGCTGGAATTGTTTCGTAGAACCTGCAGCAGAAGCTGATTCAGCCACTTCTCAAATCTTACATAAGAATACTATGACATCTTCAATGTTTTTTCAAAATACATACACGTCGGTTCGTCGCCTGGATGTTCGTAATCAGATCCTCCTGTGTTCGTCGACCACTCGGAGGCCTCATTTTCACTCTCGACGAGCATCACTGCTTCGGCAAAGACTGTTTCTGTAAGGCTTGCCGTCTTCGACATGTATGTGCTACCACCACTTTTTGATATTCTTTCGCCCTCTGAAATGAGCGCTTCATCATACACCATATCAAAAAATACTTCAACTGGGATCTGGAAACAATAAAACTTGTTTTCACGCGGGCTGCGAACTCGCGCTTTTAAAGGTCGTGATACAGTGTGAACTGCACAAAAAAGCCGAAATATACTAGGAAGAAAAAAAGAAGCCGATCCGCATTTAAGCGTTATAACTGGATGCTGTTGGTTAATGTAAATTGTTGAGCTTTACATCGTCTTCAATATGCAAGAAGACTTCAAAAAAGAAAAAAATATATCCTCCATTACAATGTCTTTGGTGCGGCTTTGAAGAAAGTGGAAGATAATCAGCACCACCTTAGGTGACGCAAGTTTTCCAAAACCATTTTGGAAAAACCAGCGTTGTCATCAAAACGATGCGCTAACAATCCTTCTACATCCGTTTTTCAACCATATAAACGCATAAGAAAAGGCACAGGACCACATGGAGGGCAACAGCTGTCAGGATATTGACTTCAAAGAAATGCGGCAAAAAACGAAAAAGCATGACTGGGATCCGTGCCGAAAGAATGAGGAGGCATAACGCAAAAATCTAAACTGTGGAAACAAGCCCGGCGAACCTGTCTGCATTACCGATTAAAACGAATGACGCTCACGGTCCATTTCACCTTTGTCTTCAAACTGTCCCACAATCCTTAAAGCCCATGGACCTTTCCTAGTGCGCGAGAACTTGTTTTGGGAAAAAATTGGGAAAATCGGTTCCAAAGATCTGCCACCTTCTAGTAGAATCCACTACTAAGATTACAGGGACAGGACTAAAGTTATAAAATTTATATTTTAGTATTTCCCGCTTCAGACAAAGCGGAAATCATTGTCCATGGTCTCAGACATTTAAATGTATCACTTATAATTCCTTAACTGTTTAGTCATGAGAATGGAAAATATTATAAAAAAGAGCACGAAAAAAGATAATTTTCAGCCTATTTTGCAACAACATGAAAAAAGGACGTTGGGAGCAGATAAGCAAAAGCGCCTGCCATAATGAAAAAAGCAGCCTAAATTTGCTTTCAAAGAATTTGCATCAAAATGCATAAAAAAGTTCTAAGAAATCAAGCAACCGCAGCGTCAGCAAATAAAAGGATCAATACAGAAAAAGCAAACAACAAAAGTCTTGAGCTTCAATAAAAACATCGACGCTCACCTCGCGATAATTTGAATTGTCGATTGCGATACCGATCACAGTTGTAGGATGACATCTCGTATGCGAGGAACCGGCACTGCGCCTAACGGCGACTCCTCAATCATGCAAGGGTTTCCAACTGTGCACGTCGCTGTTATCAACAACTGAAATATAACATTGAGGCCTTGATAATGTCATACTCATAGCCATCAAAACAAAATTCAGAAAACGCGACACGTCATTCAAGAAGCTAGATCTAAGATCAGATGCGGCATCCGATGACACCTCAAAATTCTTACACCTCTATTTTTCATAAAATTACATAAACGATTCGTGGAATGTCGAGAGGGCTTTAAACAAAATTCGTTCGCTTAAGCTTAGCTGAATATCTCGCATCACTAACATTGGAAATGCGAAAAGAACAACGATGGCAACTGTTGTCGATAGGAATAATGCACGTTAGTGTTAATGATATGAACGCTTTACAACAATTCTTACACGTTAAGAGAAACCTTTAAAGGCACACTGATTCACAGGGAATTCTATAACTGTAAGACGGAACTGCAAAGCTATTCATCTAAATGCGTTAAGCGGCAGATGAACAATGCTATTTCAAGTTGAAGAGTTTGAGTGATCGATCAGTGGAATAAGTTCAGCCTCAACTTTACAGCAGAAAACAAAACATGCTGAATTATCGAGCAATCCAGTTTCAATCCTATGGAACTTGATTGCTTTTCCTAAATCTACAGAAGTGGCAGATGTTTGTGCCTTCGCTGAGCGCATTTAGCTGAAATGTACGAGTGCAGGAGTAATTGTTAGCCTCCGAAACTCCAGTTCGATAGTTTCGAGAATTGCTCCACATCACTACTTGACGAATTTGTAGCACTCGAGAGTTAGTTTTGTTCCAACTTTGGATTTAAATTTTGGTGGTGGAACTATATAAATTTAGATAACAGCTGTCAAGCTTTACAGATCTTGAACTCGATAATTGAAAAAGTTTGGCCATTTTATTTAGAGCCCAAAATGCAGATGTGAAATCCTGGCCATCTGGAAGGAAAGTGCTCTGAAATGGCTGTAGTTCGGGAACCTCTCGTCTATCATAAATACAACATTAACGACGCTTGAGACAAATTCCCAACTGAAACTACTGAGCGCATTCAATGCAGAACTTTGTAAAAGAAGACTAAATACGATCGGAGAACACATTAAAGCACATCGTTTAGAAGCGACTGTGGCTACACAAACAGTGGATATAAATTTCAAAACGGCTTCTTAAAGCTCGTAGAGCAGCACAGCAGCAGAAAATGTGACCAAACCTCACCCGCATTCACAACGTCGAAGTACTACTATTCGATGGCGCCCCTTAAAATAACTACATATTGCTTAGCAGACTCTCCGTACAAAAACTTCACTGCAACAATCTCATGAATAATAGAATATATATATATATATATATATATATATATATATATATATATATATATATATATATATATATATATATATATATATATATATATATATATATATATATATATATATATATATTCAATGTTTGAGATTTTTGAGCAGAGCCGGAGACGTGATCAATGTCGACCGAAAAATTTACAAAGGTTGCGCAAAAATTTTTCGCAAAGCTCACTGCAAGCGGCCAACAACCGTTCAGGCAGCATTAAACGAACGGTTTCGGTGAACGGAATTTGCAACTCAACAAGGTCAAATATTCACGTTTGTAGCGAAACGTACATCATGAGTTACCGGCTGTCGCTGCTTCTGACGGCGAAACTAAACCAAAATAATAACGAACAAAAGAAACTTCTTAACGGTGAGATGCGTACATGTGAATGAAATCATCACAAGCATGGGCGTCTCGTGAAAATTTTCCATAATGAAGTGACTTTCGGATGGGCGCAAAAAGTTTGCCAGATGGCACAAGTTAAGAAAAGATTAAGCAAGATTTATGAGTTTGAGAAGGAAAGTATACGACCTTCAAAAGGAAGCAGTGAGGGAGGAGGACGAGGCAGAAATCTTCATTTCGAATGACTGGCTGTGCATACTCCGCCGTTGTGGATAATAAAAAAGTGGTTAAATCGAATTGAAGTATAACAGCGGCTTTTCTCTGCCTCCCTCTTTTCTCCCTTTACAAGCGATTTCGACGCCCATGACCACGAACGATGAGCGCGGCAGAATAAAAAGGAAAACACTGACTGCAGCTTGTCAGACCGGTGGTTTCACAACCTGCTAAGAAGAAAAATTAGGCAGCAAAGCAAAAACTTCTGCAGAGGACGGTTGTAACACGAGTTTATACTTGGTCTACGACTCAGTACAAAAATTTGCGGTATTCATTAATGCAAATTCTGTGGATTTTTCACGGTCGCAGTTTCCCTGAAAAATACGTAGAATTTGTCTTAGGCGATATCGCAAATTCTTTTACTCAATCCTAGAGACACAACTATAAACCCATGTTACAAAAATAATGCAAATGTAGCCACACCAGCAACCTTAAACGGGAATTTTTTTCACTTCATCAACAATGTACAGCAGGCTGGATACTGGTCGTTGAGCAGCCGCAAGAATGCAGATACTGTCTTTATATAGAGCTGTCGGTGCTGTCTGATGTACAGCAAACCAGCGATATCTGGGCGTTCTATGTTAGAATTCACTTATGAGAGCTGCACTGTCGGACGCTTGCGCTGTGATAACTGAAATGCTATAAACTGCTCTGCTATGACCTTTACACAACCCATGCAGCAACGGAAACTGCAATAAGTGCCACAGGTTTTTCCACGCACAGCAAATTTGTGTGCTGCACGAGCTAACTGGGCTTCTAGAAACTGACGTCCTGCAATTTGTTAAACTGCAGTTATTGCTGTGTTGCGAAAAGTGCGCTCAGAGTACAGCGATAGCGCTAAACTGTACTTTGCGGATGTGTACTCGAAAAATACTACGTCCATTAGTGACTACTGCTGAAACTGTGTGCAAGTCTTTGCAAGATATTTGTGGTAAGGACAATAAGCCCAGAGATAGGACCCACACCTTGTGCGTTTAGCGCACCTGTCACGACGTGAATGTGTGCACGGAACAATAGCAGTGGTGTAAACCATCTTTTAGCGCAAGTGTCTCATGCAGCGAAAGTTGCGCCGTGCAGAAAACGGTAGAAAAAATGCCGCTATGCTTGAAAAAAAAGGTTTTGCTGTATAAAGACATACAATTAAGAACCTGCTGCCAGCTCTGGCAGGCGCTTCACTCCGCCACAGTACGCGGCCGCACATTTTCCCCTTTGCAAAATTTATTCTTATGGCATTTTCGCCAATAAGAAGCGACTAGAGTGATAATTCTTCTCTTTGAAGGTGATTGAAATTCCACCGCATTACAGGCTACGATAAAATTAAAGGGGATACGAGTAAATGAATGCGTCACATGTTGCAGCGAAAAGGTGCCGTCGGCCTCGTTATGACCAACCACTCGTTGCGTACAACGATAGGTCCTGTAACCATCGCTGAGACGGGCAGAACACCGTGAGACTGGCATATCATCACGCGTCATCGAGTGCATATGAAAGCTTTGTGAAGCGATACTGGCAGCCAACCAACTCTCCCACACTGTGCATTTACCTTACCGATTGCTTTAAGTCGATAATATAAAAATCAAAGTTCGAAAGCACACTCATTTCACACTGAACGGAGTGTGCAAGAATTTGTACGACACTAGCATCGCATCTCCACTGCACCTTTTTCTGCACCATGAGAAGTAAAGGAAATCCTTCCTGTCCTGGTTTGCTCGTTCTGGAGTGCGCCATTACAGACTGTTCAAGCTAAAGATCCCCCCCCCCCCCCCCCAAAAAAAAAACAGTTTTCATTTTCTTATGCGATTATTTCTCGAAGTCGCATTAGCCGAGAACAGCAAAAAAAATGAAGGATGTAGAGAAATTTTGTAAAAATAGGTACGTGAAGGAACGATGGAGTTTGTAGAAATCACCGTAAGCAATTCTGAAGGTTAAAGGTAAGGAACCTAGAGTGCTAACGCAAGCAGAATGGATAAACGCAATGATGCAGTAAGGAACGAATAAATTCAAGCATATGCCACAGAGTTTCAATCGTTTTCATTATTCTCATAACGTCGAAGAAATCAATGGAGTGCGCATATTGTTACGACCCGGAAAGAAAGACTCAATCCAATCTCAGAACCATGTGATATAGGCTAATAATGATGGACACACTTGCTCAATAGTAGTAGAAGACTAGTTGTGTTCCTGAAATTTCAACCAGATGAATGAATGGGTTTCAGTCAATCTGCTGAAAAAAAAAGGAACGGTAACAAATGCAGATCAGCCAAAGCAGCTCAGGAGAGGCATAGCCGTTTTTCTTTTTACTTCGACCTCATGACTCACATCTACATCATGAGATCTCGTGAGCTACACCTTCATCACCTCAGTATTTTGAAATCTCCAAATCGAGAAGCTCTTTGAAGCTGAGAAGAGAAATACTTGTTCCACATAAGTGCAACGAAACCTCATAGGGGGGATATAAATGGGTGCTGGTAGAACCATTAGCTGCAGAAGGGAGCTAAAATGGAAGCAGCAAGCCAGATATGGGAAAAGTAAATGCTCCTCAGAGATGTGAAATGAAAGCAACCTCATCGTAAATTACTCTGCGATGTGAGTGTGAGTCATATCATATAAGGTAAAAAATGATTTTATCGAAGTGAAAGAAGAAGATTGATTGAGACACGTCAACATGCTTGCTTTCGTTGTTTCATTTTAAAAGCTCCGATTGGTGATCTTGTCATAGGAATGCGAAAAGGTGAGGGCAAGACAACGAGACTGAAAACACGCCCAAGATAAGAACAACTTCGGGACCTGACAAACTGTGTTGAGATAAATATACGGCTTGCTCAACATCGGTAGAGACTTATTTTACATTCTTAGAAACCGTTGAGAGGAAAAGTGCTTTCAAACGATGATTTCTTTTCTGTTGCATGGATTTTCCAAGTAGTCAAACAGCTATTCACCCTAAGAGGCAGCAAAGGTTGCGTTTGAACTGCGTGAAAAAATCGCTCCAAGAATGAGCACAACAAACCATTTTTGTGAAAGCCTGCGCTCCCGAATTTTGCAAAGCAGTTCATGATTTCTAATGGAATTCTACAGTAGAGTTTCTCAAAAAGACTTACGAGGGTTTTGATCGTCCTATCTTAGCTTAGCTGACACAGCATAACGGATTAGCAGTGAAAAAAATGAAGACAGGTCTAGCGAATAGTATGAGTAAATAGACACTTCAAAAGAAAAAAATTCGAAATGATCTTTCAGTCAAAAATATTTTTGATCACATAACAGGTCTCCATTTCTATTCAAATTTGTGCACAAGAAAGGATGAACGATGAATTAGTGCTAGCTTAATAGGGTCAAAATGAATCGCATTACAATTGTTGTATCACTTTTCTCTTCAGCGTACCGACCTATAAACCTGTTCACTGAAAACAAATTGTTAGTTCTTTGAAGAAACAAATTGCAGCACTTCGCAAAAATGGTGACTCACACAGTCTGGAGCGCCGTTAAAAGCGTTTTATGTACACATGACTTCATGCAATTTCAAAAAATTTGCGACGGACATCGCTAAGAAATTCTTTAAAAACGGCTCACCGTTTACAGCCTAATTCCAGCTCCAGACATCTTCCTGCGATTTTGACCACCAGACAGTTAAAAAGGAGGGCAACCTCTTGTTAATTGTGAAAGCTTTCAGAAAGGGATTTCGATCGTCGACTCGCATAAGCATTAGCGAAACAGTCACGGTAGGTTATAATAAACACGTGCAGCATCGAAAACAGACGCTTGTGGTTTCTTGCTGTTGAACGTCTTGGCTGCACAAAACAATGTTATCCAGGCACTTCTACCTGCAGTTTGATACGCTAAATGAACACGGTCGTGTGTGGGAGGAATGAGCGGAAGCCTGGATTGCTAGTGTCGAGACCGAATAGCGGCAATTGGAACGCACATCTCGATTGACATCGGATCCCGAAGCCCAAGCAACTTTGTTCACAGATCCCCGCGAAAACGACACGAGACGTGTGTTGACAGCCCTGCTTAAACGGCTTCAACATTGGGTGTGATTCGATTGCACGAGCAGCATATCATTCGAACAACAAAAAAGGCCGTATTTCCTCATCAACGCTTCCACAAACTATCCATATTAAAACGTCTACTAATGGAACACATCGAACACCACGGCAAACAAAACGGTTTCCATGTATCGTAATTCTCCACTGAAAGCACACTGTATTAAAAGATACTTCATACATGCGAAATGGTCAGCACATTACCTTCGGAAGGATGTTGCTCGAATCCGTCTTTTGCTAGCGACAACAAATGGGGACAATTGAAGTGGCTTGTATGGCTCACTAGGGAACCGTCCAGCATATTGCACATAAAAGGCAGAATTCAGTGTATAAAACATTTGAACTTGAACATTGAGAAATAGAATAAATGGAAAATAAATGAAGAGAACAGAGGCGAAATTCACAAATAAACACGAACGTCACGAGATGAACTGACCGGGAAGAAAACGCACGACTCTGATTCAACGGCTTTTGATATTTCCTCAATAAAAAGCATGGCAAAGTGAGCTCTTCTTGAAAGCATGTGAGGCACTTCAAAATCGAAATCGAAAGAAAAGCAGAAACTAAACATATTACTTGAAGATAAGCGCCTTTCCCACCTCCAAGCCTTTGCAAAAAAAGATTTGTTAACAAGCTCCTAAAAATGAAGCGTACGTAATATGGAAATGTCGCCAGAGTGATATGCGACCAAGAAAACTCAATGGGCTATTAAATGCGTAGCAGCGTTTATGGTGAACGCAGCAACGTGGACGCACGACCACCGCTCACTATGTAGACTTTCACAACAAAAACGCACGCAAACGCGACAGGGCAGATTTTTTCACTACCAAGCGGCTCTTCGCATATACAACTGCAACGTGATATTCTGTTCGCTTTATTATTTTGTTACAACTATTAGGTCGGTATGCATTTTTTTGCTCTATCTCTTTTTCCACATATCTGTTTTACTGCCGCTACTCGCTTATTCCCTGATTACATCGCTAGTGGCATAATTTTAGGCGCTTGTGTATACTTGAGGCGGGTTCAGCGCCTTCAACATCTTAATTCACCGTTCGAAGTTCACGCAACGAATCATCCTAGATAGATAGCTGCTATATGCGGTTATACGATTTCTGATCCATGAACCCGTGAATTGTGACATTATCGAAAACGTGCATGTCGTCAGTTTTATCACCTGTCGCTTTCGAGCGGTCTTTTATGAAATCTTGCACTCGACGCCTTATCGATTCATTGGCAGTTTCCTTCTTCTTAATCTTCATCCTAGGCGTCCTAAGCGACTTTTTGGAGAAAATACTCTTCTTAGAAAAGTCTCATGAAACGACTGTGTGGAAATGAAGTAAAACAGTGCCAAAAAAAAAGAAAATGATCGAAATTCATCAAAGTTATAGCGAAGAAAGTCAATGCACTGCACCAGAAACAATTCGCATTTCGTTCGCTCGTCGCAAGAGACATTTATCGATTTGACATCGAAGATTTGACAAAGATTTGTGGATATGAGAAGAATAGATGACAAATAAATAGAATGAAAAGCGCGTTGCGATAATTGTATGGCAGTAAGAGAAAAAATAATTGAAAGTCAACTGCAGGCGCTTTTGTTTTCGGCGGCTCTCCCATATAAGTGTCAGTAAGTGATCAGTGGTTGAAGTGAAGCGTACGTGTACATGAGCAATACAAGTCACACGTTCTTCTCAGGCAACCGGATTCTCTTCGCACAAAGCACACAGCAACAACATGTTTGCATAATGAAGAGCCTATTAGAAGCTCATTAATCAGGCTTGTAACTGAACTCAGCAAACCTGGTGGTAATCACTGAGGTAACGGATATTTGAAGCAAAAATGAGCCGTGGAAATTCTGCTTTGATAAGTGTTTATAAGTTTTTCGGTGAGCATCCACAAAAGACCAATTTGGAAACAGAGGTTTTATAGAAAGCGTATTCCATTGGGATAAAATGATGGCTTATGTGAATTCGCAGCATTAATATTACAGGCCCAGACCACTTGGAAATCGAAGCAACTTTCTTTAATATTGGGAAGGTGTTTGAGGAGAATTAAAAACTCAGCACTGTCGACTGTTGCTGGTAAGATTATTGCAAAAAGAAATTGGAAACTTACTTCAGTCAAGGAGGCTATCTGAATATTGAGTGACGATAATTACGAAGATCTATTGAGAGCATCAAATTAAATGAATCCAACAAAGGTGATTCCCATTCTTACATTCAAGCACTAACGATGTTGCCGTCTGAAAAGAAATTCGCTAAAAACATTCACTAAAAACATCACCTATTATATTAGCTAAACGTTAGGTCTCGTCAGCTCTGATAAAAAAGACGACGCATGGGATGCAGCAAGTAAAAATTCTTATAAAACTAGGATGTTGCATATATCGTAAAACCGCTCAAAATTTTCAACAAGTGTTTACAGCTCAACAGCACTGCCAAATATGAAACAGATGTCTAAGCGGAATAAGGAGGCATCCCGGATATAATAAATCAAATGAGGAAAGCTGAGAATCACTACAAACCCTCTTGAGACGTTTCTGTCAGTTCAGTTTCCCTCAACTTTGTGAGCGAGTTCCCAAAGAGATCTCTTTTCATATATGCTTCGTCCTCTATAGGTCACTACCTCACGTTAACAACAATGCACATTTGGAAGTAAACAATGGGTACATTATGTTTACTAAATACATGACTTGCACTGAGCTAATAAGTGCCATATATTAATTATATCGACTGCACGGGAGATTTACTTCGAAGAATAAATGTGAGGAAAGTAAAATGATGTTGGAAGTTCAGCCAGCTGACTTTAGCGTTCTAATAGCTGTTTTGCCAGCAACTTTGGAATACGGAATCCGAATACCTGTCATCGAATGTAGGCAGCTGAAAGTCTTAAAAATCGAACGGCAATTTCAATACACCGATAAATTAGACATCGCAATGCCATTCGACAGAATCGGAGCACATATTTCTGCACTGCTGCTGCAAATTCAGTGTCAAAGCCATTGCATACAAATTATAAACATACATGGGATGAAGCGTGCCTGTACTGGTGGCCTCTTTGAGGGTGATACTCTGCACCTGCATTTTGCGTGAACGTTGTTGCTGACGCGCACGAGCTGCACCGACGCGTTGACGCGCTCGTCGTGGAAAACGCATCGCCAAGCCACTCCAAGCCGTTGAAGTTAACGGCCACAGTGCCACCGACACTGTATTCACGTCCCACACTTGCTGCCCCACAAACGGCGAAAAAAAGACATTCCGAAGCGAATAGAGAGAAGACACGAATAGCGACGTTGAGCAAAAGTGACTAGGTAAGCCCCTCCCTTAATAGGAAATCAGTTTAACCGCGAAGAAGTGCAGCAGCGATTGAATTGGCAAACTGCGTTGTGCGTTAAATCAGAAAAAAGCCTGACATTTAATGCAAGAAAAAGGGTGATGGGAAATCACTGAATCGTTAGGAAAATCACTGAATGGGTGATGCCAAAGACATGAAGCTTCCCCATGAAGCTCCATAATCAAAATAACTTTCTGAGGTTAGTAACGCAGAAATCAAAGAAATCAGACTGTATAAAAGAAAGTGATGAGCACATTACAATTGCGAAGCATTCAAGTTAGTACCTTCAGGTCTCAAGCTGACCAAATGTGGCTGCAACAAACGATAACGATCCATCAGAACGTCAATGATAATCCGCTGTGCATTACAGCGGCGGACGGCGCCTCGGCCAAACAACGAAACACAACCTAAGAAGCAAAATAGCTTTCTTTCAGATATCTTCCGAAACCCAATTTAACATTGCGAAAGGATTTTTTCAATCGCAAAGCAGCAGTTCCGCTCATCAGAAGCAACATTTTTGGGCAACATGCCAACATTTGGGAGAGTATCCAATGCTTTTAATTCGTGCCAAAACCTTATTCATCGACGAAAAGCATACTCAAACTGACGCGAACCGTTGTTTTAAGAAAAGGAATGTCATTGTAACGTTGAGAAGCGAGCACATTAAAAGAAAATGGGCGAAGGGTAACAAATAAATTGACGCTATGATTTCGGCTAGAACTTTGCAATGAACCCAACCCAGAATTCGAGAAAAGTCGTTTTCTTTCGAGATGCTAAATCTAAATAAAACTGACGGGAAAAATTACTCGCCCACTTGTTTGTTACGGAAAACAGTATTCAGAATGCCACGAATTTACCAACGAAAATGAAATTAACTAATTAGCAATGAATAACTATTTTAGCGTTTGAAGGTAACTAACTGCAGAACACTGTAGTCTTTCGACTACGGCCGCAAGTATATTCCAACATTGGAGCGTCTATGCAGCTATTTCAGCACCTTTAACGCAGTAGGTCAAAACTGCTAGTGAGGGCTTCAGCAGTAAATATTCTGAATTCCCATAATGCTCAAACCGATACAACGACAACAAAATTGGCAGAGGAACAGAAGCGCTCTGTTCGACCAAGACAAGCATCTTCAGTATACTGTAATTGCTGGGTTTTGAGTGGTCGTTCTTTCCGACTTGCCTATGCCGCCATTTCACTCACAGCATTCACGAAGACATGGTCTTCACGGCACGGCGCCTTCCCATGAAACTTCAAAAATGCAGAAAACTCTTCTGGGATCACTGAAGCACCAAAATGTTTAAGCGTAACGCAGTGGTGCTTCTTAAGCAACTACATTCAAAGACATAAACCAGACATCCAGTAATAGAAGTATTTAATTTCAAGAACCACCTTAAACATGCATGCCTTTGTCGCTCACTCCAAAAACCATGAAGCACGATCTACACATGAAGAACTGGCCCCTCAAAGTATCTGAATGTCCGTTTTCAACTTATGCTGGAACTTTGTGCCTATCTCAACAAGAGACATGAAAGCAATCGTTCCCACTGCAAGAGCAGTCCAGCCATACGTTAGGATTTGATTTCTTCTCAAGGAGCTGCATTTTTGATTGAGGAAGTAATGCCGCAACGACTACCTGTCAAGTGCCTTCCCTATCGCATGATGGGGACATGCGAAAACTGAGTTCTGAGTGCGTCAAAGCTAATGAAACGCGCCCTTAAATTTCTGGATGCTCAATGATGCGAAAAAAATTTTAAACGCTGTCTCGCAACCTCAAAAACTGCTTCTGCAATACGCATGTTGACGTCGCCGAATGACCACAACGACAGCTTGGAAAAAACTGCTGCAAAAAAAAAAATTTTACCCACTGCTTCGCGAGTACTTCGTACAATCCTCCTTTGGGCATCCAATGGATTTACATTTTCTTTCTAAGCGCAGCTTATTTCAGCATGTTCCCAATGTTAAATGACTGAAGGTACATGTTGAGATAGTCTGATCGAGGTAAAGAAGTACTCTTTCTTGCATCAAGTTTTATGTAAAAATTGCTCGTCGCTCACGCTGTATTCAGCACTCAACTCTAAACAACGTTTACTATCGCAAAATTCCATCCTATTATAAAAATATTCAAATCTCATTGTTTATGATGTCGTGAGCTCGCAAAATTGTTGAAATTCTCTCCTGAGAAGCAAGAGACCTTTTCTAGAATGGAAACTGTCCATCACTAAGTTAGAACCGACGTGAAATTTATTAATATTTCTGAACAATTTAGTGTTACGTAAGTAGGTCTATCGCATAAAGAAGAAAAGAATACAAAAAAATATTTTAAGTTTAGCCGAAAAAGAAACGGGTGAGCAAAACATTGACAAGTTTCATGCAGCAATGATGCATAAAGATTGACGTGAAAGTGGATAAATCAACGAACTGATTGAATGCTTTGAGCTGATCACTAGTATGTTGATGTTAACAAAATGAGCCGACAATATTGGCTAAACGACATGAACACAAGAGAGGTGAGCGTCTGAAGGGGGGAGGGGGTGATGAAGTGGACAAAAGAGCCAAGAAGAGCGTCTAGGAGACGACTGCGCCCAAGCAATGTGTCCTGCCTGGTTGGTGACGAGCACAGCTAGAGTAGACCCCCTTGGGAAGGTATAAAATGTGATCCAACCTCAGCAGCCACTCACCTTTTACGGCGTCGCTACATCGAACGCAATCCGCACGCAACAATCAAACATGGACGCAAGCAGTTCCCAAAGCAACAACAGTATTATAACAAAACTGAATAGAGACATTTAAAAATATTACACACTCACTCCTCCTCCAGAAACGACGCTAGAGATCGAAAACGCACTATGAAAAAGTTTAAGAAATTCAGTGAACACATTTTGCAAATAGACCAGCTCTTTGAATTTTTACGCGCTATCCAGTGGACACCTCAAAGCCTCCAGTGAGAACGCCATAAATATCATCTCTTCGAAACGACTAAAACCTTAAGAACCGTCCAGAATTTACCTATGAGTTTCATCGACTTCCCCCGTAACAGTGAATTAAACCTCGGAACGAGCCTCAACAATATCACAGAACATAAAAAACACAAAAGCGCTAAAAAGTCCAACAGAAGTTCGACCGCCATCGAAATCGATCTCGACTTCAGAAACCCTAGAAAGAACACATAAAAAATGTTTGCAGCAAAAAGACGCTCACTTCGTGGTGCAGACATGACTTGAAAGCGGAATGAAAAGTTCAAGCAACAGATTTCGGGAACACGCACCTCATGAAGGACATGCTTGTATTTTGGAGCCCTTTTTCAGTTAAGACTATGCCCGATCAAAAACATAGGCAAAAACTGTTTTTTTATTCGACAACCTAGCAAACACCTAAAGCCAATTGATGATTTTGAACGAGGAGGAGGGAGGGGAGTGGGGAGAGGGCAGAATTATTGCTATTGTGCTCTTAGACTCAAATTCTGCGCTTAAAGTTTCTGTATTAAATGGACGGTTCAATGTTTGTGAGCTTCAAATCTGAAAAACACTTCTAAGATTGCAACGACAAAATCAGTTTGTACAGAAAAAAAACGTCTGCAATGACAATTCCAACAATTAAATACCCACATCAACACAAAAAAATACACATTCATATCACACTTCATCTTCACTTGGTGTCACTGAGCTAAAAAAGGCAACACCTTTGCCGAAGAACAACCATACAACCAAGTTAATATTATCTTCGAAATGCAGTGGACAAGAAGGAAGAGAGGGGATATCAGCCTTGCCCCCTCTCATCTACTGCGCACTTCGAGGACGAGATGAAAACCTCACTCACATACTCATACCTATATGCTTGTTGAGGTTGCTCTTAACGTTAACGCAATCAGCGGGATGTGTTGATTTCATAGTTTACTCAGCACAGGCTCGGAGGTGCTTGCGCTAAAAATAACACATTGGGCGAATAGAAGGGGCACTAAAATAAAGCGGTTGTTAGCCGAACAGCGCGTCCTCTCTAAATTAAGTGCCCATCAGTTTGTGCAAACCGGATCAACGCCATCTTAAGGAGTGCTGCAAATCGACAACAGGCCTCATTCTTCGCTGCTGTTCAAAGATGCGTCCGCAGCATCCACACATATGGTGACCTCAAGGATTTACAGCAGATGGGTCGACCTGAAGTCACTACATGCACACTTCCAACACATCCAACTTTAAAGACATAAGGAGTAAAATAACACAAATCAAATACGAGAAAAATACTCGTATATCCTGGACAGGTAAAATATGCATGAATGCCTGCAGTGTTTAAAACGTTCTCTTCCACCACTCACTCCACCTCCCTCCTCTCCTCTCCCGCGTCCCCATACGGACACACCGAGTTTTAATTCCGATTCCAAATCCGATAGCGAGCACGACCAAGACATTTTGAACATGAGCTGCATCGGCCAAGAAGCGGAACACTTTTCACGGAAAAAGTTACCACCATTAAAAGTTGACTCATGAAAAGTGGTGACTACCACAGCATTCAAGCGGTTGTTAGTGAGTGATCAACAGTATGTCAACTGCCGAAAACAACCGCAGAATGTTAAATGCGCTGGAGTCTGCAGGTGTTTCCAAAAAGTCAGCAATGTTGACAAAAACAAGAAAGACTCGTCCGTAAGCTATTTGGACGGCTTGCGAAGGAATCTCCGAATAGTTTTGCCTGAAAAGAAAACAAATCAGGATTAATCTAGATGATTGTGCGGAGCGTTTTATGAGTTCGCCTCAATAAAGGAATGGCTAATGAGTCGTTGAACGTACAGAAGCGCGCAGGCAATGCACGAAAAGGCTCGAAGTGACTTAAAAACGAAAGCTTCCCATGTGAAGGACATTTTTACTACATCACAGCTTCGCCCCACAACGTAATTTCAGTGAGTCAGCTAAAGATATTAAAGTTATTGCCAATTATGATACTTTCAAACTAATAAATCTAAAATGCTCTTTAACTGCAATTCCTTTTATATTTTTCTACATCACGGCTTTAATCTTCATAGTAACGCAACATCCAGTAGTATAGAATAAAAAGCAGCTGAAAGCGCATTCCTGCAAATCTTTTGAAACGTTTAATCCACCGTGCTTCAAGAGACTACAACCGTGAATTTCGTTTGACAAGCCTATAATCATGCGCCCGCCTATGGAACCACTAGAACTGCATAATAAATAGCGCATTGTAACGCCACTTTATAACTTACTCCAATCTATTACAGATTATTCGGTTTCGAATAATCCAGTAATGACATAACTTAAATTCCGCATTGAATGACGCATATGAGGAAGACTTATGTTCCATACGTAAGTTCTTACATGTTCGATATATACGTTCGTGGGAGATTCATAAGCGAATAGGCGCTCATAAAACTACCGACCGATGTCATGTCAGATCAGCTAAGAGGCGAACTAAACAATGTGGCATTACCTGCTTTATAATTTCAAGATTTGAAGCGATATCATAGGCTCAGTCCCAGTAGCGGAGTGCACGAAAGCACAAATCGCTTAGTCATAACCCGCTGCAACGTTTCCATATATAGCGAAAAACGGCGACCGTGTAAAACAGTTCCTTCCCGTTGCAGAAGAATGCAAAGATATTCTAATAAATAACATTACCGTTCATGAAATAATCGATTGAAGTACGAGGAGTGATGTTTGTCCTGGAGAAGGGGATTACGAAAAACCTCGGACGGAGGAATAAGCATGAAAAAAGCAATGTCAGACATTATCACTGTTATGCGATTTCTAACTCAAACCAGCTCTGCGGAACATGTAAAGTGGGGCTACGAATGGTGAAGCAATGAAGCATCAGCGCGAGCAAAGTTGCGAACCGAATGAGCTAGGTGTCGCTTAAGTGAATATAATTTGAGTTTGCTGCTCACCTAGATGACATTCTCTGACATTGCGGTGACATCCACGTGTATCGCCTTGTCAATAAATGCTCGAAAACTCGATCAACCGAAACTTACATTAGTCAGCGAGGTGCTCAATAGTAGCGAATGTTAGTGTTAAATGCTACTGCCATTACAGCATTGCCTGTTGCCAGTAGCGCAAATTGCTCTCAAAATCGATTAATAAATTGCTGTCGCACAAATGAACGTTTCGATAAAAACCTAGCACTTAGTTGGACGGCGAACCATCTAGCAACGAGACATCAGCTTCTTTACGATTAGCGAAGCAAAATCGTAACGACGATGAAATTTTACACATATGAAGGTGGAGATGACGAAACTTCCGAATAAAAAAGAGCAATATGAAATAACGCGAGAAGGGAAAGAGCATGAAGGAAAACGACTTTGTATCGTTCGTATAATGGACGTGCTAAATGCAAAACGGTTAAATACTGTGCTCTGTATTTCGACGTCAAAACACACTTGAATGGAAGATACGCACGAACCACAAAATTTTTATGCGACCTTTTTCTCAGATATAACGTTTGAAGTTGAAAGTGCTTCATTAGCAAACAACTATTTCATGTGCTTGGCAAAGACGTTCAGTGAAACGCTTGCGAACACGTCAACAGATTGCGTTCATGTAACGCTAAGTTTTAGCACCACGTAGCGTCACTATGCGAAAGGTGCGGCAAAATAGAGCAAATGGGAGCGGAAATGAACGAATTTGTATCGTTCGTATAATGGACGTGCTAAATGCAAGTTGGCTTTGCTGAAATGAACGGTTCATCATGTTCAAATCCTACACTTCACTTATAAACTGCAAGTGAAAGCATATATTTGCAACAGCAAAGACAGCCAACCCCACGGTCCTCAATAAAAATACAAATCTTTTTGGTAACTTAGCTCCTTCATCAATACTGCGAAGCCTTTTATGGCTGAGTGTATAATAATAATATCCATTACTATTAATATTATTGTATTGGAAAAGAGGATAGAACAACTCAACTAACACAATATCAGTGTTATGAGTGCAGTTCACTCGGTCTCGTCTCATACAATCTCTCCAACGCCCAAAGACGCGTAAGCGTATTCCCTTGTTTGAACCTCCCCGCACCGAATGTCCTCGTTGTGATGGTCAAATCAGAAATGTCGCTAACAAATGAACATCATATGACACAAAAACAGCAAGCAGCTTGGGATCGAGACGCTTGCCAGTGGTGCGGAGCGATCAGCAACAGTCCCAAACGATCATAACTGTCGAATCGCCTATGCAACAGGGGCAACAAATGCAAAATCAGATGTTTTTGAAAAAAAAAACGGAAATCACAAGTTTCGCCTCTAAATACTTTTCGACGCTACGATCTGAAACAAATACGATTGAGAAAACGCTTTCCATGCTGCGTCAACAATACTGACAGCAGAAAAAAGCATATGCGAAGAAACGGCAGCAAGAAGTTCTAAAGCAAACGTCAGTGCAATTCCGTAGTGCGCCGCTGTTCCTGCTTTGTTTCCATATTTACTGTTAATTATCTCGACACTTCAATCTAGCATACTTCCATAAACGGGAGCAAAGAAACTATTCGTACAAACATTTCAAAAAATGCCAACATGAGCTGTCACTTAAAAAATAACGAGTTGGCAACAAACTTATTCACTAAGCATAAGCTTAACAATACTGAAATCACGCGTGTAACGAAGAAATCGAGACACAAGTCACAAGTATACAAAACAAAACATGCCATGCATATAATCAAATATTCTCATAAACGGGAATGCTTGCATCACTGAAGGCAATGCAGCTCTGGACGTGTAATGAATGAAGGTAATTGCAACACTACCCTACTAGCGATGAATCACTTGTGAAGGGACCTCAGATTAAGCACACTGCTCTTAGAAGCAAGTCCGAAATTGCTCACAAAAATAGTTATGCCTCACATTGAAAAATAACCACCATTACATTAAACATTGGTCGAAGATGCATCATACCGTCAATCACCTACAGCCATTCGAGATGATTAAATCAACCTCGCGACTACATCCGCCTTCAAGAAGAAAGCAGCGTGAAGTGAACTCTAGCTCACTTCGCGATCGATATGTATCAAAGAAACGGTTTAAAAAAATTATCGCGATAACACTGTCACATAATTCAAAGCATTCCAGAAAAAATTCTTGGATTATAACAACATTCCCTCTCCCATAAATTGTACACCCTGAAGGCGTGATGGTTTCAAATCTAAAAGACTAACCAGCCGGATCTGGTTCTGTAGAAAGCGCAGGCGAATAAGGACCGAATCCTTTCATGGTAGCCGCGCAGCCGCTTTGGGCGAACTGACGTCGTATGTTCCCGATCGACCATTGGTTACCTGCAGATGCAGACACCTGAAATCACTGCCCCACGGACACCAATATGAAAGCAACTTAAGCCCAAACAGTCACGCGGCAAACATGGGACACGAGCGCTTATGGTGTCACGACTTGTTAGAAGAGCATCACTGATGCAGTGATAAAATTCTCCTCAAACTCCTTTTTCCTAAAACGTGAAGTCAGGTCATCTTATGCATGGAACCCCTGCATCATCCTCCTAAGTGAAGGTTTTCGACATTTGTTTTCACCTAAGAATTCACATGGAAAATCTTAGCGCTAAGTTTACGCTCGCAGCTTCTGCTATATCGACGAGATCCTTTGAAACTGCATCCCGCTCAGCTTCTTAAAGGCCAACACAACAATTCGCATCATTAATCTGAGATCACTAAGTCGACTTTCCTCGGACAAACCCGTTGTATATGTACACTGGGCCCTGTATACAACTAAGGAACTCGACCGGACCATCATTATAAGATATTGGGAAGCCGAAGCAAATTATATTCCACAAAAGTATTCTTGGCCGCATTTTTAGGGAGAAATTTATTGGTGGTAGCTTTCTTGGTCTGCGCGTTAGATCATCGAAGATGTGATCATAGACGAATAAGCACATATACACGTGCTAAGTCATGAAAGGAGAAATTCAAACGACAACTGCAAGCGTTTAACATATGGAAAATGAAGCAGCAAGTGGAACAAAACTAAGAAATTTATCAGAATCACGAAGCTTTTTCTGCCATCGAAATTGCCTAAACCAAAACATTTCACTCGTGAAGTCGCAGAATTCAAAAAGCTAGAAAAGATTTTGACAAATTCCCCAAACTTCTGGAAAAGATTCCAAAAGATATAAAATTGGAAAAGCTACTAGCATTCGAAAAAAGCCGAAATATTACAATCATATCGCACTGAATAATTACAGCATATTTGCCCATGCGAAGCCCTCAAGATTCCTCACAAAAATATGACACCAAGAGGTGTCAAATCACGTTCAACAATCCCTTTTTCAGCTCGCTGAGGCACTGTATGCATCCGCAGTCTTAATGCTATCCGCATTTGAAGTGCACAGAGTGGACTGACACAAGATGAATCGCTGTACTGTTTTGCAGTCACTCAAAAACCCTTCTGTGACTGCGCTGTCACCATGCAAGCTATATGAGTCCGAAAAAGCTATGCACAGGATGCTGCGTTGGTGGTTCTCGGTCATGGCGCGTTATGTCGGTCTCGTCTAGAAGCCGCGAGGGCAACCGGATGTCGTTGGAGGTGCCAGACATGGCAAACCGAATGTATGAAAGATGTCGTCGCAAACAAAGACGATTGGAAAGACAGCCCAGGCCGAGAAGGCCGATCCATAGGACAAGCAACAAACTGACAATTCATCAAACTGCTCACCCCGTTGCATGTGGCAACATCAGAAGAAACTGCGTACCGTCTGGCTCCATTGAGCGATAGCAGACAGGGATGGACATGAATATTTTAAGAAAATGCAAACATAACTATAAATATAAATATAAACGTGAAGGTAAAGATAAATAAAAATTTCAAATACGAATACAATTATTAGTGTTAACATAACTACAAGCATATATATAAACAAAAATCATAAATATGAATATAAATAGAGGCAAAAAGACAAAGACAAACACAGGTACATATTGTTGATATAAATGTCAATGTATAAATGAAGCATAAATTTTATAACTTGTTATTATAAACAAAAATATCACTGATTGTTAATATTGACATAAATAAGGAAAAGAAAAACGTAAATATGAATCAAAAAAATGTATATATTACATTAATATTGAGATAAATATGTATACAGATATGCATCCTAAATATAAACATAAATATAATTACAAATTACAATAACACATACAAATACGAATCTAAATGCAAACTACATAAAGGTAAATATAAATTATAAACATGACTATAAATGTAAGTATAAAAATAGTTACAAATATGTGGAAATGTTAAGAAAAGAATACGTTGTGGACAAAAATGTAAATATAAAATACACATAAATATGAATGTAAACGTAAATAAAGATAAATATAAATTGCGAAAACAAATGAAGTAAAAATACAAATACAAATATAAATATACGTGCAAATATTAACGCAAAAATGAATATAAATATAAATGTAAAGAAAAATATAAATCATAAAAATAAATATAAATATAAAGATAAATATAAATGTAAGCATAAATATAAATATTAATTTAAACTTTAATACAAAGGCAAACATATATATAAATTAGAAATAGAAATGTGATATCAACATAAAAATAAACATAAATATAAACACAAATTATAAATATAAATGCAAATATGAATAAAAAGATGAAGATAAACATAAACTAAAAATATAAATATAACTAAATGCATAAGGAGAATGATAAATGTGAGGTATAAATATAAATATAAATACAAAGATAAATATGAATAATAGATACGTAGATAAGAACAAACATAAATATAATTATAATTATAAAGATAACGATAAACATGAGTTCTAAATATAAATAATATATATAACGATAAATATAATATAAATATATATAACAATAAAAATATAGGTGTATATTTAACCATATGTATGGTGTGATTTTATATAATGATAAAGATGGTGGAAATATAAACATAAAGATAAACATAAATTATCAATATAGGTATAAATACATACGAGTATAAAGATAAATGCAAATCAGAGACATAAATATAAATATAAATATAAGTAGAATATATAAATGAAAACATAAAGAGAAATATAAATAAAAATTGTACACATGGATGCAAAAATAGATATAAATATAAATACAAAGATAGATACAACTTCTAAATATAAATACAAACATGAATATGGAGACAAACATAAATATAAATTAAAAATGTCCACAAAATATCAGTATAAATGTGAATGGAGGTATAAATATAGAGATAAATATAAACGCGAGCATAAATTTTAATATAAATATAAATAAAAATATAAACATATATATAAAATATAAATATGACTATGAATATTAGTGTTTGGATAAGTACAAACTATAAATATAAGAACAAATATAAATATAAACATAAAAATAATTGTAATTATTATAAATATAAACATGAATGCAAATTATAAATATAAATGAACGATAGAGCGATTTTGATAAAGTTCGTTATTCTCCGGACTCGTCAGTGGAATGTTTCACAAAGATAGGAAGCCTATCAAGAATACCTCAAAAAGTGGGACCAAATAACTTTGCATCCGTTTTCAGACTATCATTAGAACAGAATAAAGGAAAGGCGATATATTAAACGACACAGAAGCGAAATTGCTGCAAATTAAGCGAGATGAAATAGTGAAAAGAAAATCCACATACCATTCGATGCAGAACCCATTTGAAGTGATTGTGTTTTTGAGGATACCCCAATGTCCATTCTTAAGCAAAGTGCACCAATGTAATGGGGGTGTTGCAGTGAACTCTGGCCAACTCTCACCTAAAATGTCACCAAAAAATGGCCTAAACAGTGGTAAAACAGCGAAGCATTGAATGAACGTTGCAAATTATTATAGGCTAATTATTGAGTATAAAGCATTCTTTTAGAATTTTTTTTTTAACCAAGACGCATAGAAGAGTCAATTCAATTGCAAATAAGGGAAACATTAATATAAATATAGATATAAAAACAAATATAAATATAAATATAAATTATAAATACAAATAAATATAAAACATGAATTAATATAAAAATACAAATATAAATATTAGCATAAGTATGCATAAAATTAATTAGATATCAAAGACATTTACATATAAACATGAATAAATAAGTACATAGATATAGACTATGAATAAGAAATATAAATATAAATATAAATATAAATATAAATATAAATATAAATATAAATATAAATATAAATATAAATATAAATGTATATAAATATAAAGAAAGGTTCAAATTATGAAATTAAAAATAAACATGAATGTACATATAAATGTAAACATACAGTTAAATATAGATCCAATTATGTTGCTTTCTTATATGCGGGGAATCTATATGAAAGATGTATGGAGGAAATTACTAAATTTATTAGTTCTTGAAACATATGACGGGAGTAAATTGGAAAATTTCCTCCACAACTCTTTTTATGGCTGCCTATAATATTATGGCCGCCTTTAGTGCCATATTTAAGTTAATGAAACGAATTTTCATGAGAGGGCGCGAGGAGAGTATAAATCGCACAAGTAATATGTTATCTTGTCAGATTTTCATCTGGTTCTAATTGGTTCAACTATAATTTTATCCAACCACTCCACATATGTACCTGCACGTGTGCCTACCTTCTCCGACAGCTCAGTCTGTATAAGCTATCTAAGCCGTAATCGAAAATTTTAATGGACAGAAACTATGCCTTATGATGACGATAGAAGTGCAATAAAATATATGAAACATCTTTATTGTTCTTTTTTTTCAGAAATTACTGCCTCAGCAAACTAATTTTTTTTGAGATTATTCGTTTGAAAATTGTTGCTGCAATGAAATGATTTCATTGGACGAACATCTCGCAAGTGTTGTTGGCCGCGCAATCGCAATTATTTTCTTCATTAATATAACTTATATATAGCACATTACTCTCTTAATTTGATATTTATCTATAAACATAAAAAAGCCTTTATAAGGGAGTATTTTTTTATAAACTCGCCAGTTTAAGATACGGTGGCCGCATATTCATTCATTTTTGTTTTGAAAGAAAAAGCAATACGACTTCCAAGACTACTGAACAGAAATATTCAAAGTTTTTGGAATATGACTTTCATCAAACACTAACGAGAACTCATATTTATTTTATTCGGCTGACAGTGAGTATCTTCACTTGAAATCCCTATCAAATCCAAGGTAAGAGAAATTCTTCTAGATAGATATCTGATCACTGAGAGTTGTGGTTTCTTGATTCACTCGCTCCATATTTGTTTTCCAATGTTTTCACCAAATGTTTCAATTGTTCCACTTGATGACTCTTCTCACGATTTGCTTTCTCTATTTGATCACGCTAAAGTGATCGAATCATTGAGGGAATATTGGAGTTACATTGCACTGAACATTCATCCCTCACTTTTGTGTCGCTATAATTAAAGAAAGTGATAAGGGAAAATGATGATTTAGTGATAAGATGGTTGCTACTGTAGCAACCATCTTATCACTAAATTCCTCGTAACAAGGGCGCTAAAGCAAGTCCCATTCTTCTTCGCAAGCGGAACAACGGTGGGTCGAGTCATTAGCATCCAACAGGCAGAAAATGAACCTAACCTCCTTGGTACCTAACAGCTTCACCTAGGCGGAAATGGAAACAATATGAAGTGACACTTATTCCCAATTAGTGCTGTCTTGATCGAACTGAGTAAATGAATGAACGAGAACATGGCCAGGATCCATCCTTTTAATTCTTTTTAAAATCTCATAGTCGATGCATGAAATTGTTATACTCGATAAAGAAGTCGACTTTTCCTCATTATGCAAAATAAAATGCTTTTTTAGTATGAACACACCAACAACAGCTCTGAGAATGACTGCTGAAAAGCGATAACTGGAAGGCCCATTGCAAAAGGCCCGTTTACTAACGACAATTAGCCAAAAATGTTTAACGCAGTAAAATCCGATACTTTTTAAAATCATTCTTTTGTCATTCTCTAATATGAAAGTGAACAAATTTTGTTCGCTCTAAAGAGATTGTTTAACATCGAATACAATGGCCCAATAAAATGGTGAATATTTCAAAAAATATTACTTGATAAATGATAGAAGAAGCGCTAAAATTTCTTTACATTTTTGAGAAGAAACTATAAAATATCTTCTGCCGAATATTCACTAAAAGATTGTAATGAGGTTCACCTCAGTTCTGACTTTGTTGAGTTCGTCAAACTTTCGCTGTTAATTGCAATTAGTTGAACAACCTTTTTCTTGAATCGCTCAATCTCGCTCTCATTCGCTGCATTCGTCCTCTCAACGATGCACTGTTACAAAAGTTATAAACATCGATTGCACTATCTTGTTGAAAAAGAAACCCTGGTGTCACATTGATGAAATCAGTGGCGTTCTTATTTGTAACACTTCAGAAGCTGCCGCAAAGTACTTATTCGTCCCAGAAATGTCGTAGATTTCTTTTAAGATTAACCTCTACGATGTTTGCATCTGAGTGAAACATTCTTCACCGAACAAACAACGTTAACTTTCAACGCGATCATGGCTTTTTGATGCAGTTGCAGCGATGTTCGACTTCAATAAACCCATAAACTTTAACAGCTTTAAAAATTGGAATATTAAACTCTAAATACTGCTTCTAAGCGGAGGATTTAAGAACATTTAAAAACGAAGAAAAAGAGTCGAATTAAAGCAAAGGTAACCAACATTAAGCATATCAGCCTGTAGATTCAACGAGTCGATTTCTCCTCTTAGTTTATTTTTCTCGAGTTGTAGATTTGCATACTTCTGCTCAATTGCTTCCAAATGGCTTTGCGTGCTTTCAAGATCGGCTTCCGGTGCCTTAGCAGTAGCTTTCACTTCCACTAATTGCTCTTCGAGATGACGTATGTGTGAGTTCACTAAATACTGCTTCAAACCATCCATTTCGTTAAAGATATTGTCAAAGTCGGATGAAAACATAATAACAAAGCATTCCTAAAGGACCACCCTACCAATAAAAGCATTTTTTTCTACACAAGAAATTCTTCTCCAAGCACCCACTCCTTGCTAAGCGTCCTTACATAGATCCACTCTCACTTACTGACAGTTTTACGATTACTCTTTGTATTTATCGATCTCTTGAGCGCCTGATGATTTGCACATACGCTATTCGATCTATTTGATAGTTATGTCTGTATTCCGGAATTGCGTATGTGCAGGGATCCGGCATATGGTATTTTACAGACTGAACATAGAAACGGCCGCAATTCTGATGTGATTCCTAAGTTGCTCCTCTTAGTTCTTTTTTTCATTTGATAACAGGCTGGATTCGTGAACAGTCATTCTACTTTATTGGTTATGTTTCCCACATGGTTCCCAGAAATGTTCTATGCAGTAGTGACATCACCCGGAAAAATCTAAAAACACTCAAAATCGACGTTTCTTTCATAGACATAGATTATCAACTCTTCGTCCCAAAAAACAAAGGTTAATTAACATGTGAGTTTTTTTCGATCGCCTACAACGTTAAATGTTTATGTCAAAATGAAATCAAGACATCTTCATAGTTCGATTGCAGCGGGAATTACTGCACTTCCTACGAAGCAAATTTGAAGATTTGAAAAACTGGGATTACAACTTTATTTTCTTACGGTTTCTTACTTCAGCAGCTTGTTCGTTAATCGCTCACTTGAGCAGATTGGCATGTTCATTCGCTGCTGCTATTACGCGCGAAGTGTTTTATTAGCAGCCTCGAGATTCTTCATTAGTTTCTGTTTTCCATTTTTGAATCTCCTAAAATAATGTTTGATTATGCATTAGATAAAAATAAATTGTGGTCTCTTTAAAAAATCTACCATAGATGAGCGTTATTATGCAAGAAGAACCGTAGAAGAAATCTTCCGATTTACAAAAACGATTGATTTGCTCATTTCATCTTCTTCTATCTGGAAAATAAATATTACAGCTAGAAGGAGATTTAGACGTTAAATTATACCGATATGTAAGAATTCCGGCCATATTTGAGGTATTGCAATGATTCACAAAGCATTTCACGAATTAGCCAAATAATTTGGAAAAATGTTGACATAAAAACTGTTCGTATGCATACATGTAAATTTTCGATCAACTTGAAAAAAAAATCGCAAGCTAGTGGAAAACAACTGTAAAAGGAAATCGTCGATATTTTCGAATATTTTTATTCAACGCTTATTCAACGATGATCTGCGCTAATGCTTATCAGTTTTATCATTGATTACAACTTATCTCTTCAAATGAACTTATAATATTCATCAAAAAGTTCATAACTTTCATAAATACGACCAACTGTTTAACCATGTTGTCTTATTGCAATGTGATTTTCAACTATATGGATAAAAATCTACTAATTGAAACTGAAAATAAATCCATTTCAATCAAAAAATGTCAACTGAAATAGCACTCTATTCCAAATCAACTTTTCCACTTGCCAAATGACTCGCAATACTTGTAAAAATGATTGTGTGTATTCGTCCACATCAACCTTTCCTAATTACCTAGAACCAATGCAACATCGACATAATAATTTCATATTCAAGTGAGAGCATATCACTTATGAATCATTTTATCAATGTGTCGGGTCTACAGTTAGTTTTAAAGGTCTTCATCGCATGCTCTTTCTGCAAATGAGCGCCCATTTGACCACTGGCTGATACTGTAAATTACCAGAACAACGCGACAGGGGGATGCGATATAGCATCAAATGACCATTGGTTCATAACATTGCAAATATTCAAATATTCACTAGTCACAACACATAAAAGGGAGTGTTACGGAAACATATATATATATATATATATATATATATATATATATATATATATATATATATATATATATATATATATATATATATATATATATATATATATATATATATATATATATATATATATATATATATATATATATATCTCCCCATGGAAAGAACATCCTAGATACTCCTAACACATCATGAAACAATCGTTCTTCCTATTCACCTGCAACGGAAAAAAAGATGAAAATATGCAGCGCTCTAATATATCATATTGCTGCGAATTTTAGGTGGGACAAAAGAATATGCTAACTTTTTGGGACGGGGGTGGGGGGAAGGTGAGGAAGGGGAGGCGATAGTTTTAGCAATTATCAACTAAAGAATCTGCAATTATTGATACGGATTTAAGCATTCCAAAAAGCATGAAAATTTTTCAAAAAACGCGAGTAAACAGAAAAGGGCGCCGATTCCAGCTTTCTAGCATATGGGAAACACTTTTTTAAGGATAAGAAGCATCGAACATGATTGATTGAATGGGAGCACACAATTCTACGACAAGGCATTATTCGGTAAGTACGTATCTTTTTGAGGACATTCTTTTAATGCCTAATTATCTCATTCACTCATATCGTAATTGGCATCTTTAGAATTTTAAGCGTTGTTCAGCAAAAAAAATCTTGAAATTTCAATAACAACGTTTTTTTTTGCAAAAATCTCACTAGGACTTTTGACAATAAACTTCTCAGTTTCGATTTTCCATAATTTAATTATGAATTTTCAAAAGATGTTTTATTTCCGCGAAAATATTCTTAACTTCCGCAAAACATTTATGCCATCATAAATAAAAGAATTCTTTCATTGCAATCGTTTTCAATTTACTGATCTCTTTGAAAGCATCACATCGATTCTGTATAACTATGAGCCGTAATAACAAAACAATAACCTGCTTCTTTAAAGATTAGACCACTGGTGACAATTGAGCTTTGATCATATTGACCAATACTTCCTAAGGTAACAAATCCTTTTAAAGAGTGGTATTTTAATAAACTTACCCTTAATTTAATTGAAATATCTGTTGGCCAAAAGAAAATTCGCTTTCACAGGTGAGTCTCTCAGAGCGAAATTAGTAAAAAGAGAATTGCGGAGTGAGATCGATCTTTACAAATGCCACTATTGCAAAGACGGCTTATACTCTTTATATTATCGCCAAACGACCCAGTCATTAAGTGATAAAATCTCGGAAGTAAAATTTTTTCACTGTAATCAAGCAAGACATTTGTGGAGTGAACTAACAATATAACATCTGCGCAAACGGATAAGTTCGTATATGACTACTATCGATTGCCTTAATTACGGCAGATGGGAAATCGACAGATGCTCGTGGTCGCTTCTTCTCTGGACGATGCTTTAGTGAAAGAGTTCCCTCGTCTCTTGTGTGCCGTGTTGTGCCATCTTAAAAAAATGAGAATTATTCAACGCACTTATTTGAATTTTATTTTGCAATCTAATCCAGAAATAAAACTTCTAAACAAGAAATTTGTGGAGATCGTTCCTTTTTCTCTTGTTATGATGCCGTCAGAATGCAGAACTCATCTGCTAATAGTATTGAAATTAGCCCTTTCTATACAAATCACGCACAGAACAGAAACCCTAATTTTTTTTTCTGGATACTAGTGGCGACACTGGTAAAAATCAAGCGGACGAATGTCTTATCGGCATCCAGCAAAATACGCAAAATCGTTCGCTTGTCAGATAAGTAAGTCGACGGTCGCTAGATGAAGGTTACTAAACATGCAAATTAATTCTCGAAGGTAATTAAGAGTGGCCGAATTGATACCTTCAAATCCTATTAAAAATATTTCATAAGATACCCTAAATATTACTAATATAAATATAACTTTTAAATATAAATTGTGAATAAAAGCATAATGATAAAGACAAATATAAATTATAAAAATAAAAGTAAATATAGATATAAGGTCAAAAGACACAAAGATGGAGATAAATATGAATTATAAAGAGATTATAACAGTGATTGTAATAGCAATTATGACAGTGAGAATTAGAGCAAAAAACATGCGAAAATTCGTTTCTACAATGCCAATGTTGGCATTCGTTCCGTTGGCGTACACTGAATATGCATCTGAAATAAGGATGCATCTGAATGATGGTTACCTGGATGCATCTGAAATCCAAAAATGCATCAAGGTGATAAGGATGCATCTGAAATCTAAACGAGGCAATCGTGATTACCTGTGCCTTTCCGGACTTTACCGATTGCACAGATCTATCATGTTCCTCTTTTTGTTTATCTGTGAGAGCAGTCAGGCGATTTCCATTGTCGGATTCGAGTTGAGCGATTTGCTGTTGCAGCTGAGCGCAAATGCCGCACAATTCCTGCATAATTTTTAAAGTTTCCCTTTAAAGATACTTTTATTCCATCAAAGAATTAGAAACAAGGAGAAAAGATGCAATTTAACAGATTTGCGTCTTTTCTCTTTGAACGGACTTGAACAGATCAGGAACATCATACGTACTTGATGGCAATTCTATCACGCTCGGAAATTTTGAAGTTCTGGCTAATTGATAATTTGTGATTACAATCATTCCTCACATATTATGAAAAGTTTTAGTGATGTGTAACAAAAGTGACTCGTTTGTCATTTAACACATTGCTATATAACACACTGAAAACTTATTCCTACGATACAAGGAGAGAATGTGCTATAATTGTCCTATGGCCGCTCATGGCGTCATTGTTCAACGTGGCCATATTCACTTCTCTCGCTCTAGTTCGCATGCAATATCACATGGAATGAGTGATATCTCTCCTAATTGGCCCTTCAAATCCCCTCTTCCCTTTTCTTCAATCAAGTTAATTTCCAACATTCTCGGAAATTGCAACCAGCCGAGGACATTGCAAGTCAGATGACCCAGGAAATCTAGCAATTCCACGTTCTTTTTCTTAATACTAATCTATTGTTTCGTCTTTCATGCATTTTCATTTTCCGACTATTTAGTTCTCATTCGAACTTATATCCATTTTCATGAACTAATACCGCTCTTTCCGTTTTTTCTTCATCTAACGCCGTCATTCACCTTATATAAACTAATAAAAAAAGCGGCCTACGACAGCTCGCCCAACTTCCGCTTTTACGTCACATTCGTCTAATCGATAAAAATCTCAATAATTGGTGCGATAAGCATTTAACGTTCAACTTATCTGTGCAGCAAGTTTCGTGTAGTGGGCGAGCTGATGCTCAATTCTTGCACAAAACTTCAACATTTTTTGGCCGGAGGAACGCAAATTCCATCCAAACCTTTCTGATATTTAATCGCCTACAGGTTTTCCTAAGGTTGATAAATACACATATAGAAGCTATTATATGAAATCACTTTCGGTCAAATTGTACTCAGCGTACTTCCCAGCCTTAGGTATTGTGGTTACCAAATTGAAGCGACTCACAGGTAAACCAATATATTTTTATGCACCATTGCATACATATCTCGCTTCCACAATTTGTTCTGCAAACGCAAATATAAAAAGAGCATGTTAATAGGAAGCTAGATTGTAGGAAATACGGAAAGGTCTAGACAGATATGCCGATGCGGTAAAAAAAGTCACTATATAAAAAAGTTAAGAAGCCTACTCTACGCACAAGAGCATTGAACGAGCGTTCGATAGCCTCAAGTTGTGATGCCGTTCACTGAGTATGCTTTCCGGCTTTTCGCTTTTCACTCTCTAACTAGAATAAACTGATAAATAATCTTGCTACAATAAGATTTATAAGAACCAAAATTTCATTAAGAAATGACGACTAAGGCGAAGGTTTCTAATTGCTCGTATTTGATGCGACGACTAAGTTTTCAATTGCTCAATACCTGAGATTGAAACAACCGCTAAAAAGGGCACTTATTCCATACAAATCTTCTTCTCAATTAAAGCAAGACTATTCATATTTAGTGCACTTCAAGCATTCATGCAAGGTGAATATCAGGTGTAAAATCGTGTTGAGGTTATGCGTATGTCAAGGTGAGCGTAAGCATTCAGAGTTGAATATTATATAGTTTTGCATAGAAACTTATGGCAATAGAACCGTGAGTGCCCTCTATAATTCAGAAAAGAGTTACTGCAAATTGTGCTCCTAAATGCGAATTACTGTAAACGGCTACCGTAAAGCATTGTTATTAAGGCATTACTCGAGAAATTGACAAATGCGTGAAAAGTCATAACGTATGAAAATTTTACACTAGGAAACATACAAACATTGATAGGAATCCCATGAGTGCCGTTTCAAATGGCAAAAAAACGTTTTAACTAACGATTTCAATTTTCTTAATGAGCGTTATGCGAATTCTCGTCACCTCTTCTATCTTCTCATGTATGCCTCTCTTCTCGGATTGTAGCTGATACGCCTAGAAGATTATCAAGTTCATTTTGAAGTGTTTTACCCTCATTGGCCGCGACAGATAATTGCCAACGTGATTCCGATTCGGTGTTCTTTTACGATGAAATCACCTGTAATTAAACGATGTATAAATATTCACGTCTGCAGTTAACTGTAAAGAAACAGGTGACTGGTGCTCACATGAATATCCCATAACAGAAGATAGTTTTGATATGCAGCGAAAAAAATCCCTAAATATTTTTAATACAAAGAAGTCGTTAGTTTAATATGAAGGAGAGGCAGGTGAACATTTATGAAATGCATTTGAACAGCTCACTGATTACTCGATTTAGAGCACCGCTCACAAGTCGAGAAATAAACAGCTATAAATGTGAGGCGTTATCTATATCAGAAACTTGTACAGCTACGATAGAGTGCATTACTGCTGATATGGGACACAGACGTGAAATCATGTCATTTCCGCCCACTTACTCCTCAGTTATAGCTAGATTCCGTATCATTTCTATATTAAACTTAGTAGTTGCATCTTATAATTCACATAAACTTAGTTCAGAGTGAACAAAAGCTTGGAAACAATTTAAACAATCTTATATAAGTAAATATAAATATAAATATAAATATAAATATAAATATAAATATAAATATAAATATAAATAAAATATAAATATAAATATAAATATAAATATAAATATAAATATAAATATAAATATAAATAAAATATAATATAAATATAAATATAAATATAAATATAAATATAAATATAAATATAAATATAAATATAAATATAAATATAAATATAAATATAAATATAAATATAAATATATAAATATAAATATAAATATAAATATAAATATAAATATAAATATAAATATAAATATAAATATAAATATAAATATAAATATAAATATAAATATATAAATATAAAATAAATAAATATAAATATAAATATAAATATAAATATATATAAAATAAATATAAATATAAATATAAATATAAATATAAATATAAATATAAATATAAATATAAATATAAATATAAATATAAATATAAATAAAAATAATATAAATATAAATAAAATATAAATATAAATATAAATATAAATATAAATATAAATATAAATATAAATATAAATATAAATATATAATATATATATAAATATAAATATAAATATAAATATATATAAATATAAATATAAATATATAATATATAAATATAAATATAATATAAATATATATATATATATATATATAAATATAAATATATATATATATATAATATATATATATATATATATATATATATATATATATATATATATATATATATATATATATATATATATATATATATATAATTCTCCGTCTTTATATACATATAGTCGTATTTGATTATGTGTAAAACCACGTATTTTCGTTTCAAGACCTCGGAACGGCAATAATAAATGCACAAGGGAATCCAACGCACTTCATTAACGGCAAAAATTCTTTCTCTCATTAAAATATCCTCAATTGGGATCCAGTAATTAAGCTAAAGCTGTTTGGTAATGATGAGTGGGAAACACGAATTGGAATTTTTTAATATTCCTTCTGAGTTGCTACATTTTCATTACAATTTGGGAAACAAGCGTAGGAAATGCGGATGAAATATATAAAGAGTGCATATACTACTTGTTTATAGAATAAATAAAAAATAAGAAATTGAATTGAATGTAAAAACCTTTTCGGTATTGCAACGCATATTTTCGAGTTGATCGCGCACAGTTTCCAATACCGATAGATAAGCGTACTGCATTTTTCGTTCCATCGTTGATCTCTTTTTGAAGAAGTTTTTCTTAATTTTGAGCATCTTCTAATTTCTTCTCCAGAAGAGTTACCTTATTACGAAGTTCATCCACGTGAATCTTCAGTGCCTCCATTTCCTGAAAAGAAGTCATAGATTTCATTAAACTGCCGAGGGTCATTCCATGAATTCAGTTCACCGATAAGAACACAATGTCACGAATGCACGAGAATAACGCATAAGATAACGCACAACGCGACAATGAAATTTATGGCAATTGCACGTCGCATAAGAAATTGATCTTATAGAAAAGTTCTTGTTTTTGTCTCAGCTTATTAATGATTCTGATAGGGCATTCAATGCTCTTTAAGATGTGCCTAGCCACTCTTCCCAAATCTTGTTCCTTTATACACTTATAGGCCCTGATATATCAGTGACCGTGCAATTTTTGTCAATTGCGCGTCACATAAGATATTGACCTTATAGAAAAGTTCTTGTTTTTGTCTCAGCTTATCAACGATTCTTGGAACCCGCATCCTATTTATTTTTTATTAACAACTGATGGATTCTAGCCTACAAAGTAACAGCATTAGTAACAGCATTAATGGATACCTCATCGCATTTTTAACCCACTGCATAGCACTTTGTGTGTTGCGAAACTAAATAACGAAATGAATCGAAACGAAACGTTCTTCTCGTTCTAGATTCGACACCCAACTTATAAACTTACATAGGCTCACTGCTGAATCGTGGATTTAATCTACCATAATTGCATTTTAATGTCGGCCGTTTAGCCTAAACAGTGGAAATAAATGTTGAACAGTTAGTTCCTCGTTGCGAGCTCGTGAGTCCTTCTGCAGCAAAAGCCACGACTGAAGGAGATGGAAACGTTGAGTGGTTTCAATACGCTCACTCATGCCCTACAAACAGAACCCAATAATTTCCTCTGCTTTTATGAATGCGAGGGACAGCGATACTTCTCTCTACGTTTCCTGTTGGCCAGGATCTTCTTGTGGTAAAAGATTTCGATAATAAGTGAAGCGGAGGAAACAGGACTCACTAGAGTTCTAAAATATATGACAGTTTGAGGACTGAAAAACGCTTCCAAGGTAATAATGAACTGAGCACAACCTTCAAAGAAAGATGAATATCGTCGTTCTCATTCAGTTCCAAACCCGCCAAATCGCCGATGACACTAGGCGGGTTGTCGCACTCCCGATCACGTGAGTATTCTACAGGGCTTTGTTTTGTTCTGTTCCAACTCGCGTATCCTTTCCAATCCTTAAAGCAGCGAGAAGGTTTGAATATGTCGACACATTACTCTACCTCCACTTTTCCAGATAACATTTATTGCAGCGTCGACGTGAAAATGCCCGAAATGTCCGGTTACTCCGCAATGTATAAGAGGAGAAACTTTCTCAAAGCTCATATGAATTTCCGTGGCAACCGAATAATAATTTTGACTGATTGGTAAAGGAAGATTAAAAACTAAGGGATTTGGGAAGTTCGAGAACATGACTTCCAATCTTTTACGTTCTAAATATAGATCCACTTCCGCTTAAAAATCTTCGCAAATTCAGCGTTTGTTCTATGGATAGGAAAAAATGGCGCCTTTTTAACAAATTGTTTTCTGTGGCATCCTTTCGCTTATTTCTGTAGCATCCAACCGTTTTTGTAATAAGTTCTGGCTGAAGTTTCACTCAGCTGTACTTTATTGCTGCAAAAATTGTGGGACCGTCAGCACTTGCCACGTGTCAGAACACAAGGGAAGCTCGAATTCCTGCACCTACTCCTTGGATAATGTGATCGAAGGTAAGGCGTCTTCTTCGAGTTCACGACCAGCTCAAGGTTAGACTGCACTTCACCAAGCTCATTTCGAGCTACCAAAGTATAAGTGCCGGAATCTTCTGGATATGCATAAAGAATATCGAGTGCCACATAGCCAAAGTCAAACACGGGCCGGAAACGATGTGCTGCTGCCAGAGATGTTCCATTGTGATAACTAAAACCACAAGAATTCCCAAACACAGCAGGAGCATTGGGAAACTGCAAAAGAACTAGCATTTAAAGACTGCATTTGCCACTCAAGTGAGCATGTTTTTAGTGACGCGTATAAGGTCCTGCTGTCTGGATCGCGAATCCATTGATGACAACCAGGTGGTGCCATTCTCAAATTTTCTCAAAGTTTGATCACCGTTTCTTGGCAAATCTGTAACTCACATGTAATTTCTCAAATTCTTGAAAAGGCGTGAGTATGTCCGATTAAAAGTAGCGACGAATTCCACAGCATTTGCTACAAACGTGCATCGCATAAGCTTAAGATTTAAAAAAAGCGACAAGTGACGCAAACGCCATGAATCAGAATTGTCACGACCAAAAAGAAAACGCATTTTTCGCCACCTATTTTCAGTGGTACTACATTCTGCTAATTCCACTTTTTGTATCGTAATACCGAAAATCTTAAAGACTGTAGTTGTAAATGTGACATCACCTATTCAAAAAGCTGCAACCAATGACATGAATTAATCGAGCTTCACAGCACACGACTGTCCGCTGAAACAGTGCTCACTTATCATCGCCACAAACGATTACAACGGGGAACCTTTGGTCATAAGCTCTCCATTACTACGTTAGCGTATTGCGCCATATGCTCGATCTCCGAAAGCGCACCAATCACACTAAGTCGAGCCTGTCTACGTACAACGTAGGTGGGTGTAAGGTTTCGGGAATTGTCGACCTGCAAAGAAGACAACACGACACTTGCTCATGAAGTTTGCTCGAGTGCTCTAAACCAAGATGACCTAGAATAGCCGGTTCGGTTGCGAACGCCCTCTTTATTATTCATGAGTGGTCCACGTGCAGTTTAATTTAAAAGTCTAAGTTCGACCAAATAAATTCGACTAGCACAAGAGAATATTCTAGTATGAACGCTTGCTCAACTCACAATCGAAGGTAATGGAAAGGATTCAAATGAAGCTTTGCACCGTCTTTTCATTTAATGTTAACTGAAAGGCGGTTCAACAACTCGTCGATAAAGGCACGTTGAAAAAAAAAAAAAAGAAGAAAGTGAATATGGAATGCATTCATTTTTTTTTTCAACAGAAGCATTGAAAACATAGTATTTAACAAGCGGGACGATGAGGCACAGGTGATAGGTGAAATAACGAGGAACGAAGAGCAAGTATTTCAACAGAAAGGTGCTTGCAATATAGCGTTAAAGACTGAATAACAGGGTGTCGCATCAGTTCCATGCTTTTAAGAGAAAACAACAGTGGATTTAGTAGGCGCTGCAAAGCTGAACAGCACCGCACTTTGCAACACCTATGCTTTATGAATGAATGAAAATGAACAACAAAAGCGATATCGATATTTAGCGAATCAACTGCAATTACGAGATGATAACTGCTCAAGAAGATTGCGAAATGAATGAACACTTATGAGCAGGAAACAATCCACTACTGGCAGAAGAAAAAAAAACGTCACGTCGGCTAGTGTTCAGAAATCATAAGAAACATCAGTTGAATTCGGCTTGTCAACGAATAAAAAAAGTGTTTCTGGTTTCCGCTACATCGTCCGCACAACGCCATATGCGAACAAGATCGCTTTCACCTGTGCAGTGCCACTTTCATCTTCAACTGCAAAAGAATGTCGCCTTTACGCTACGCAAGCTGCGTGAACGAGGATATGCAATCAATCTCAATAGTTACTTTAAAATTCTTCAGCACAGTTATAGCCCGTAAATACTTTTGCCTTGTGCAATCCGTAAACTCATGCCAGCTAAGAGTCTCTCTCACGTATGTAAACAAAGAACTAAACTTAATGAAAAAATTCCATTCTCAGATCACTTCAACTCGATAAATTTTAATCAGTAATGGAACGGAATCAATTTCTCACATCATCATGACCAAAAACATCAAATAAATCTTTTGTTCTTCAAATGTAATACCGATCCCTTAAGCATAATTTTAACAGTCGCTCGTATCTGTGGGGTTACGATTAGAGTGTTTCAATTTGTATTGGATGGCTGTTGCCGATCAGGTTCAAAACAACACATGTATCAATCAACACGAACGCCAAAATGCGAGATACTCCACGAAGAGCAATGGGGTTCGGAGCGAAGAGAGGCAACAATTCTCAAGCAGTTCCTGCCAAGAAGCCATAGACCAAATGGGACGACCACACGTCAAAATATTTAAATAGCAACATCCGATTCAACGATCACCACTTGTGGTTTCAACACGACCTGAGAACGCTACAAGAGAAAAAAATTACTGAATACACAATGAGGACAGTTGAGAAGATGACGAAAGAGAGGAAGGAAGGGAAGGAAGTAGAAGAGGGTACTGAGTGTTCACAAAACAATTCCACATCCGATTATTGCAGCAAGTGTTCTACGCTTGCAGAAATCCGCTCAGAAGCAATGGCTGTTAAATAAAACATCCTGACGTAATTATTTAAAAACCATTCACATCCGTGTAGGCGGACACATCATAATGCAACTGCTCAACTATGCGATATCAACGGAAATGAACTGACAAAACTGCATTCTCGTTTGCACCATCGGGGACGAACTCATCCCATATCCATCGTCTCAGGGATCCTCCACACTTTTTTGTTCCGCTTTTATAGTTGTACCCATGCGTGCATTTCATATAATTCCTTGGGCGTGAAGGAGGCGCTTCAGCACGGTGAATTTCAATACTATGCTTTGGCCACTAAAATTCCTTCTCTCCCCTTCGTTTCATTAAAAACGCCGTCGATGCAAATGAGGCGACACAGACTTCCTCTCCCCTTCCCTCCTTCCAACAGTCTCCTCTTCCAAGCAAAATCCGCTATAGAAACCTTCAGAATATAAACGTTAGGTGAGCCATTGTTCCCCCACCTCCTCCCAACAAACAATTGCTACAACTACTTCAACGTCTAGAAATTATGACACTTGTAAAAGAGCATTAAAACTAGAAAATGTATGACAAGAGTAACAAAACGAACGCACACCACTCAAAATCCGTTTGCGGGCCTTGAAGAAATTTATTTCAGCACTATTCAAATTCTACCAACGCATTTCACTTGAATCAGGTTTTCTGCTCAGGCTAAAATTTGCGCACATGAATTGAGACAGCAATTCGTAGAAATCCATGATTATAGTACTGCGCGAATGATGCGCGTTTCTTAGCCAGCAGATTATATAAAACGACAAAGCGAAAATTTTCTTCTCCATGCCAGATCGGCTGCATGGAACTGAATTTTACACAGCAGAGCACTGCAATTGAAATTTTTGCATTCAGAAAAAAAGTAGGTCGCGGCTAGAAACATTTTCGTTACCACTTCTCAGTAAAGACCGAAATTTTGAAAAGATTCGGCGGAAAGGTTCGTCAGGTTTTATATCGATGCAGTATTTGTAGAGGAATCCATAATGCTGCGAATGTGAACAATTTTTTTAGAATAAACAATCCACCTAATCTGCTATCTACTCACAACGATGACTAGAAGCAACGTTATTGTTTGAGTCCTTTTTTTTTTTTTCAAAACGACGAAAACGAATACGATGAATAATATATAATTTAGGCAACTTTAAGAGTTATGTAGCTCAGTGCTATCAAATTTCAATAAAGGTCGAATCCACATAGTGTAAAAGAAGAAAAGCAGGATGCACGAATTCCTTGACTTTGCACAATCTCAGAATGAACGATGCCGCAGCTCTGAGCCCAAGGTGAGAAGAAATCATTTCACTTGAGTGCAGCAGACAACGCAGCACTGTAACAGGTAGCCTCTCACTGACGATATACTCCAGCCCGCTACCGCAACCACTACAGAATAAACAGAAATCTGCAACCATCCTTCGCTTTTCTCCGCAGCAAGCCCGTTCAACGATAAGTGCATGCGCACTGTAATCATCAGTGATCCCCTTTCCTCGATCCACTGGCCAAAATAATTAGAGCTGGCCAATCCGAGCAGCGGATGCAAACTCGGCGACCATCCCTGCATGAGCACCGTAATCGCGCAATAATATAGGCATATGCGTGGCGTAATGCATAGCCTCATTGCCGTCTTTTCGCGAATAAAATCGGCAGAATGTGCAGTTTGATTTTTTATGTGAAGACACAGGTGGGGACTAACTATTCATCTCGTAATAAACTCAACAGCCGATGCGACCACTTCGCGCAGAAATGAGCAGATTTCCTTCAATTAACGGTGATGGTGTCTATAGCTGCACATTTTGGACAGTGTAGAGATCTATGAAATGAAAAGTGAAACAGTTTATCATAATAATGTTCCCAATGAAATCAGCTCTTCAATTTGACTGCAACATCAGCAATGCTCATTGATGAACACACTTGATTATTTCCTTTCAACTGCTTTTCAACTTTAAATCTCATTCATAAAAGTCCGTCTACAGAATCCTGTCTTTCCCATATTCCTTTCTTCTCTGTTGCCGGTCAGTGGTGCATCGCAGAACGTGGGTTTTCATCGAACAACAAAATGGACAGCAAAAAAGATTATTCTGCAGTCTCAAATATAAATCTAAAAGAACAATTGTCGCTGTTCTTGAACTGGAAACAACAAGTAGATAAGCTGGTATAAACACGCGCGGGGAAGACATAAGTGAAGTCGTTATTGCGCACCTCTGCAAAAAGTAGGTCAAGGATGACAACAAAGTTATGCTCAGCAAATGTCCCATTCCCTAATATAAACTCGTATTACTGTATATCGCGCTCCCTTTCAGGAAACCACGCGTTCATAGGATTCCACATTCCGCACGATGGCAGCATTAGTTGTACGAAAGACTTGAGAGAAAAGGAAAGGCACAGCGAGTTTAGAGAATTTGCAAATTACTCGATAGATCGCAAAAAATCTGCAAAATCTGAGCAATTCCCTCCGACATATTAACAAGCTTCGCAGCCTGCACCCAGCAACAATACAGATTTGAGATGGTTTGTTCTCAGCAAAAGAGAAACTTGTAGGGTAGTGCAAGGATGTATTTACGCAGAAAAGTAGAGAAAGACACTCAAAGAGACAGCAAAACACGCTTCAAAAGAGCTGTGTTAGTCAGCGCACAAAGAAATAAAGTGATGTAAGCAAGCTATACTCGGGTGCATCCATAAAAGTACTGAGAGCTTGTTGCCTCAATTCAAACATGGCACAGAAGAGAATGAGTGCTGCTGACAGATGCATTTCTCAGAGTGCTTCTGATGGCTGCCTCAGAAGTCAGCGCTTCCAGTGATGTATATGACACGCAAGAGATGTGCATCGCAGTCTGCCGCTGTTTTTTGCTTGCAATTTTGCTGCCATGCTACTGTAATTTCTGATACGTTCCACACTTCTCCAACGATCAACGGCCGGTTTCATCTCATTTACCCGCTCATCACTACAGTATCACTTGATAGCACTGATGCAAGTATTACTTGCTGAATGACAAAAATAAACTACAAACTCCAAGAACGTGAACATGACAAGCATGCCAACTACTCGAATTATCGTCGTTAAGCACGAATGCAGTGTGTATTAATCGACAAGAATGATGTTTTTTGGGGCTCGAAAATAACAAATAAATAAGCGATAAAGAAAGGAAGCATTCACTACGCAAAATGATCCAAAATTCAAGGCATACAGAGTGACCATAACAACCATATTGCTCTTTAAATAATTAAACAACTAAAATGAAACATACGGACCGCAGCCACCGAACGACTCCTATCTGCGACTCGTCTGAGTCGCTTTATTAATTAAATTCACAACGACCTCTACACCTCAATAACTTAGGGATGGCACACAACAAAGGTATTGAGTGCAGCTGCAAAAGACAAATGGATTGAACCGTCGAAGGGAATCGCCTCTGCAACACATTCCTTCAGCAAGATGAGCAACGTTCATCGTTGACGGATGTTGTTCTCAGACGAAGTTTCATCGAGTACGTAATTTCAGCAGCGCACATGCGTCTCTATTGCGATGAATACAAAAATCTACACTCCATACAGCTTAAGAAGGAAAAGTGCAGCAAACACTGCTTAATATGACAAAAATCCCAAATGGTCACAAATTTCTATCTAAGAGATCGTCCTTTCGTTGCATCTTGTCATCGACAACGGCTATCGATGCAGTGCAATTTTCCTAAGCGGTTTTCCATCGAAGAGGGATGCGCCATCTAAAACGAATTCGGCTCCACTATTTAAGCGAGTTAGTACGTTTGGAGAAAAACAGAATGCAAATGCCGGTAACATCTGGCATAGTGAAGTCACCATGAGAAATAACGTAATCTATAACCTCCTTATTTTAATGACAGCAACAATAAATATGTATTTGCCTCAGCATGGAAACTATCAACTTCACCTGCCCCTGCCGAGACGAAGTGAGGATATGAAATGCCGAAGAGCGATGCGCCGCAACCGTTTCCTCAATTCACCTGGCTCAACCGCCGCTGTTGTAAACATAGTAACTTCTGTATCCTTATGCCTCTGAAAGAGGAACTTTAAGCGACTAAAATCCAGTAAAAGGGTACATGCGGTGTTTCAGCTCAACTTTGAGCGAACAAACAGAGTCGAATGCGGAACAAGTGGGAAGGAACACACATGGATGCCGATGGAGCAGGCGCTTTTCGCAAAACCACTAGCCAGCTCAACTTGTACAAGTACCCCCTTCCCAAAAAAAAAAAGAAATAGTCCCATGTGCTTCCCCCTCCGCAATAAGACCGAAGTCGGGCGATCCGGTGTTGTACTCAGAGAGGCACAATCTAAACTATCGATGCCTGTCAACCAACAGACGGGTTTGAAAGAAAATGTCATCTGTTGTGCCCAAAATGATGATAGCAGAGAAGAAGATATCGACTGCAGGCAGATTATTCGACGTGTGCCGGATGGAAAGTCTTCTAGGATAATAAGCCAGGATGTGGACTAATTGTACATTATAAAAAAGAAAACTGAATCCGAGAGAAACATCAGCAAGACGCAGACCGGAAAAAAATGCATCTGCAGAGCAACGCGGCTGCAATAGCGCTCATGACTGCCTACTCAAAATTTCGGGACCTATCACAAGTACCTAATACCATGGGAGGTATAGGGATATGTCGCTGCAGTGTTCCAACAGAGGCGAAATGATAGCAGAATGGAACGGGTCGAACACAGTCTTTAAGATTAGAAAAGCAAGTGCCTGCGAAAAACAACAAACAAAGGCAACAATCACGGCGTTAGAGATACTGTGCACCCATTTTAACAAAACTATTTCTCGACGAATTGCCGATCCGTTCCTAAACGTCTAAATGCCTCAAATTTTCAACAGTTCCCTACAACGTTGACAACATCTCCCCGATTGAGCTGTGGCTACATGAAAGTATCAAAATGTGTCCCCCCCCCCCTCCCCGCAGGTAACGTTTGCTCAGTATCCCCGTATGAGAGCACCGCTGGCACAGGGGAAGGGCCACAATTGTAGCGAAAAGTTCCGAAAGTTGTTTACGCTAACTCCAAGCGATCGACAGTGCTTAGTATTTCGTCGCTATCCTTTGTTTGAGAAACCTGTATAAAAATCACGACTCGCACACAGTACTCTATATTCTGATGCCACAGATCATGAATGTAATTACCTCATCGACTCGTCCTTGTATTGTGCTAGGTGATTTTAATCGCTCAATGGCACGTGTCTCATCTGACGGCACTCGACTGTTTGTGTTGTCAGTTGCTAGAGTACACCATGTAAAATACGCTCTATCAGGCAATCTTCTCGTCGATAGGTCAAAACAATATACCTGAAATGGATTTCTCTTAAGCTTTCATTATCTCAGATGTGATTTGTGGCCAATTCGTTAGCTACGTGGCCCTACCTCTTCCCCTAACGATGAATGCCTTTGCCACCGCCAGCGAAATCATTTACTGAAAGTGAGCGTGATATCGAAAAATACGAGGGCAAATTCGGTTCAGTAGCCCAAATCTTTATCAACGAATGCGTTACATTGCTTGGAATATCCTTAAAAGCATTATGCAGCTCCCAATCGCAGTCTGATCGCAAGTAAACTTCCACTGTTGACATTGCATGGCAAAAGTCTACGTTCGCTTGCATCAAAGGAACATTCTTCTCTCAGCTGGCCACAAGCCAAAGCGATGAACACACATATTCCAGCAGTCTGTTACCACCGATGAATGATTTCGACCGGTTGCTGAGTAGTGACAACTAACGTAACACTGAATATCTATGAATCTATGTTGACACACAATATATTCGTTCACAAGACAGAAGCTGCATATGGCGATATTATTTTTGATGTAAACGTTGCTAAGAAATAGTGCAAATCAATCAGCACAGTGTGGTCGTTCTGCTGAAATATCACCTACCTGCGTTCAAAAAACGGTGAAAAGTTAAGCTGTTAAAGTGGACCTATCAGCCGGACGATTGATACAGGGCAGTATGATCGACTGCATAATCAAAAACCATATTGTCAACCATTTTTTTCGTGTTAACTTCTCGCTTCGCCAGTTCGGCTACCACCAAAACATTCAGTTCAAATCCATTTGACTGCCTGTCCTTTTTGCTGTGCATGCTACACCAATAACCGAACAAAAAGTTTACTAAAGAATACAAGTAACATCTCTCACATAAGCCCACTAAAATTACAAAAAAGTCAACCGTTACATCATCTTATCACCTGGACCTTCCCTCACGAGTTATAAGCAGTGGCAACGCAAAAGATATATGCTGAGTTCCACTGATAAGCTCCTTGAATCCTTACTCTTTCTAACATATATTAATGGTTTGTAGACCGAGCTAAACAGTAAATCCATTTTAGTTGTGGGCAGCACGAAGTCATTTGACTGTGCTATGAATGAAATTATCTTGGTGATTGTTGTCTCTGAACAGTCGGGCCTCTGACTGGCGAATAGTTATGTCATCATCTACATGCCTGTCTGTTCATTTTGGCTTGTACAGTCGGTTCGTAGACCATTTCCTTGGTGATATAACAAAAACTGCAATTGACGACGCTTGGGACCTAGATGTCATCATTTCCAACGACATACCCTTCCTCACCATACGGTCGCTATATTGTAGCATATCCCGCCTCGCGTACGTCCTATGCCATTCCCCGCATATTCACACCGAATGAAGTTGCTGCACTCAGAACACAATACTCTCGCAAGCTTGTCACCTAGTAGCCTCTTGTTCACCGATTATATCCCTTATACTGCTCAAAATGAGAAAAACGTACATCGTTGGCACAGCAAACAGGCATTTCTTTGTTGATGCACTTTGCGGGCTTGCAACGAGGAGAAAATTGTTGCGTTCAGGATGGAATCTTTAGAAATGTGCCGCTTAAGCGCAACCGTTCAAGGAAAGTTGTTTCAAAAATGTTCAGTGGTTTCTTCGATGCGATCATCTCACAGTTGCCAGAACAACATGAAAGTCACAAGCATCGAATTTATTCTCTCTTTATTCCTCATTCGCAATAAACGCTATCAATTTCCCTTACAACAGCCACTAAAGCTCAAGCCTTCCAGCTCTTGCCTTCAAAAACGCCCTTTCGTTAACCTCTTTAATAAATGAATAAATATCCACCCCTGCGAGCATATAAAAACAGCTCAATTGCAACGGTGATGAATGATTTCGATAAGCAGCTAACTAACGTCGTCAACATTCGCACCGCAACCTCGAAGGTCATTGCGCAATTGCCAACAATTGTCTCGATCATCCCAAACGTCCTGTCGCCCTTTCTTGTGAACGCACGCAATAAATGTGGCCGCTGCACGCATGATGGGTGCAACTCTGATCGCATCCCAGCAACAGACGTTTATCTCTATATCGACAAACTGATAGTAAGGCAGTGGAATGAGGAAGGGTTCACGATGGTGAATCGAGAGGAAGGAAACAGAACGACTACCTGAAATAGCCAAACAAGGCTTCCTTCTCCTATCCTTCCGATAAACCTTTTTAAAGCTTTTCCAGCTAATCTTCTGAAGCGATGAAGTACGACAGTGCAGTGAAGTATAGCACAGGTTTGATTTATATTTTGTAAGGCAAATTTCAAGATCAGAATCTCTTTCGCGTGTTGCTTCACAATAATGCCACTGTTACGACCTTCAATTAATAAAATGTTCCCTTTTTTAAAACACTTTCCAATCAACTTCCTGAGAAGGGGAAAAACCACCGAATGGACAACGCAAAAAGAATTTACAATCCCCAAACACCTGCAAAAGCAACGCACTTTGGATCATTAGAACAAGAAGTGCTAAAATATCACTGAAATAGCATGGTTTTGCATAAGCACCTCGGTATGTTCCTTCAAAAGCAATGCGGATATTCCGATTTTTGGTGCTGCACAAGTTGGATGAATTTGTGTTCTGTTCAAAAAAAAGTCACACCTTTTCGATCATTGTTTATCAGGTATGAGAAATGGCCGACTTCTTTGAGTAGAATTACAGCCACCTTGCCGAAAAAAAATCCATTTCAGGTGAAGTTGACTGCATTCATGAGCAAGACTGCAGCCAAGCAGATTAGAAATAACAGCAATGCTTCACATTTTACGATATACTTTATACTACCTACCAAGGTGGTGACCGCTAAGAACCGGATTTGCTTTCCTCAACCTGTCCCCGACGACTTTCGCTATTCGTCATCGGTGCGACTTTCCATCGCACCACAGGAAGACTGCTCAGTAAAAGATCTACGTGACCGAAGATTCATGCTATGTTGAGCTGCTATCCCTCAGAACTGAAGTTGTAGTCGAAATAAGCAAAAAAAAATTTATGTAAAGCATAAGCACCCTGCTAGTAAATTAAAGCCACGAAATCCTTCGCACTATGAAATCCGTAAAGAAGGATAAAGTGGTGAAGAATCTCGGTGGCTGACGCCATATTCACTTTCCCCATGAACTCGAGATTATTTAAAAACAACGGTATGATCCAAAATAACTCCCTTCAGTAGTCAATAAGGTTGATATTATGCCAGCCACAAGGTAAATGGAATACTTCACAACAAAACATAGCAGCTCCCTTTTCTACGAAATTGAGCGACCTTTCAAACATTTGATCAAAAAAACACTCCTCTTCCACATCGTTTTCATTGACAGAATTAGTGGCATCCGTAAATGCTGGCAATTCTTCCAGAAGCGCTTGCAAAACGAACGAAAAAATCCGATGTGCATCCTAAGGTACCTGTTTCGTGCACGAGAAGGTGAACGCGAACAAAGCTCCCTATGCCTGCATCTTAAAAACTACGATAATCAAACCATCTACATCCGCCTCTGTCCCATTTGAGGAAATTTCTGGCGAGTGTCTGATGCATCATATTTTTTTGCGATCCATGCAACCGGCTGCCGTCACATTCGTCACTCTAGAAGTAGGTAAGTGCAGTAATTCTGTCTCTTTGTTCTTTGAACTGTTACTTTTCAGACAGCAAATAACTCTGATACTAGTCAGCAGAAATTATAAGCTGAAACAAACACCAATCCTAATCGATCTCTGCTAATCTTGATAGAAAAACGAAAACAAGAACTATTTTACATTAACGTATAAAATCCTGCTAAATCTTTAGAGCTAACGTCAACGAAGCGCACTAAGAGACAGCATCCGTCGATGATACTGCTTATTCAGTTGTCGACGTGTAGAAGGGCAAAACCCTCGCCCCCTTTGCATGAATAGAACAGAGGTGGCTTTTTTCACGAAACAAAAATTATGAGAACCTATGTGCACCAGACTATGAAGTGGCTCTGCGACAGCAGCCATAGCGTTAGTCACTCAGCGGTAGAAAGAAAAAGCTCACTGACGGTCCTTTGCAACATCTTCGGCCGTGACACCAACTCTTCTGATGCATAGCCATCCGCTTCATCAATACAATTCGATGAAGGCACTGAACCTCACTTGGCATCCATTCCCGTTGTCTTATCTGCAGCAATCATAACAATTTCATGAACCGACATGATAAGAGCATTTAAAATTTAGCCTAATTTTAAGAGTTTAGCACGTCAAGGGACAGTTCCAGTACTCTAGGGACGGGAAGTGTTGTGAAGGTGATGTCTGTTGGCCGTTCATGTGTCATTCCCAAAATGAACGTCGCAAACTTTGAGTCTGAAGTACTCTGAATTCACAGAAAATCAGTTAACGAGGCTTCAAGCGTGAACTGCAGAGTGATGCGTCAGCAATAAGCACTAATGCATAAGGTCTCGCCGGTATAATAATAAAAGCCTGCAATCAGTATCGTAATCACCGTATCGCCACAGAAGTTACTGCAATGCTTATGAGACATGCTATTCCTAACATTCTCGCCCGAGGGAGACTCTTCACGAAACGCCCTCTTATAGCTTCATCTCAGCTTTCAACAGAAACCGCACACCTCTTCACTTCCACCGTTAACAACATCGCACATTAAACTTCTGTATTATTCCAAACACATTTAATAAATGACACTTAAGTAATAATGAGCAGCACTTGAACTCCATTCAAATATTTCTCAGCTGTTGAGTATTAAATCACATCAGCGATAACAAAACAGTTGCGGATATAAGACAGGCAAATTAAGTTTCGCAGCCAAAATTACGCTTCGAAGGAGAGAGGAAGCTGATGACACTGACATCATGCAGCACACAGAATTAGACAACAAGCAGCATTAGGTGAGTTTCCCACACCCGACAACCCATTTTTGCATAAAAGTGGCAGTCATTCTTGTCGAATTTCCCGTTCGTGCTCCATCGATAAGATGCCATGTTTTTGTTTACAATTCTTTGCACAAGCTTAGTAAAACATCATATCAATCCATTCATTCAAATACATCCGTCTCCAACGTCGTGCATACAGACCTAGATTTCTGAGAACATCGGCAAAACAGGTCTAGAAATCAGCGCCTTATCAGCAACTAACTTTCTCTACAGATCCCTCACAAGTGGGTAAAAGAGTGCAGGCTTTGTTGTGCATCTTCAAAAATCAAGTTCATTTCTTTAGCTCCCAGAATCTGGCATCGTTGACAAGCCGCGCACAGGAAACGATTTTCACCTTTTCACTAAACCTCGAATTGGGGACATGGTAACGGGGGTAGAGACGATTAAACATTGAAACTACTTCGGTGTGCCTTTACCAAAAGCAAATACAAGAAAGAGAATGCAAAGAGAGTCTCATGCATTAAGGTATCTCCAAAAATTTTCTAAATACGTTCTCTCACGGTTCTTAATTTGGAGTCATCAAATGAATTTCCCTTTTCTTGCTGTCTTTTTTCAATCGATCACCGTCCTGCTTAAACATTTCTAAAGGTTTTAAGATTACGGTCCCTTCACCCTGAATGCCTTCTGTTTGCAGTAAAATAGTCATCACACATAAGAAAAACATTTCGGCAGATTGCTGCCGAAATAGGTGCTTAAATATAAGAAGAAAAATTTCCTCACTGTGAAGGACGCATCTGACCAGGGAATAGTTTACTTCAACAAATAGTCTTACACAAATGAAGAAGAAATATCATTTGCAGATGACACTGTGTGCCGCACACAAGATGAAACCTATACAAGAGTGACGCAAACTGCACTCCGCAGTTCACAAACACAATCGAGCGCATTGATGTCAACGTGCAGGACAAGTGATCAGATGGGCATCAAATGAAGATATCTCTGACAACCCTAACAAAGGTTCCCAACTAATAAAAATGAGCAATAACTGTGGCCGCTGTAGCTCAACTGGTAGAGCAATAAGTCGGTAATCAAATTGCCAAAAGTTCGGACTTTGATCCCGAGCAAAAATTTTCACTCTCTACAAGGACGAGCCGTTTACAACCTGAGTGAGACTTCGCTCGACTTTAGCCACAACCAAATCAGATCTAGAAAAAGTGCATTCTTTCGCTTCTCAGAGATATTCAAAGCAAAAATTAACAATATCGATCGATCCAACGCACCAACTAGCACCATAGGGAACTATGGCGAAGCCGCGCTGCTGGAAAACACACTATCGGGTTGATGAGACGTGTTAAGTGGCAGTGATCAAAACGTTAAATCAGATCTGCGCATGCTATTACTTCGTGATTTACCGAACGTTTTATCTCGCGCCGCAGTGCACCTACCCAAACATAGCCACAATTCCCCGAACCGTTTCTAGCGTCCTTCCTTGCATATGCTTTATTCCACCTGATAATTGAACAAACCGCACTCAAGCGTATCAATGTAAAAGCGATTTTATTTACAAAAGCTCTTTTTTTTTATGACGTCTGCTTCAAAGGAAACATAAATGAATGACCGTCAGCTAAGTGAAGAGGAAAATGCTTATAATGGAGTGCAATTCTATAAGGGACTCAGCTGGTAAGCAATTTACAAACATTCAACATTTCATAGGCACCATGAAAGTACATATGCTTCCAACAATAATAGTAATACATCCAGCAATGCGCAACTTTCTCTTCAAATTTTGATATAGCAGTCGTATGTGGCTTTAGATATGCACAAGTCTATCACTTTCTCGAACTCTCTGATCGGAGGGGACCGGTATCCCCCTAAAACTGTGAAAAAAGGTTAGCTGCAAACTTGCAGCGAATGGAGGGAAGGGGATTATTCGGGCTTTGCAACAACCAACAAACAAACACATCACTTCTCTCCAGATACTCTGCACTATAACTGGCCAACCTGATGAAAAGTCGAGTTCCGGTGCTCCTTGTCGGTATTCACCTCTACACCTGGATGCGTTATCGGCACGGCAGTCGACGGACCAACGAAAAAATCCCTCGATGGCGTAAAGTGGCGCATTGCTGGCGCTTTCCTGAGCTCTGTTGTGGCATCGATCCCATCTAGGTCCGGGGTGCTGCCTGAAAGCAACCAGCTCACCGAACTTAAAACAACTTCCATCCCTCATACAACAATGCAAGATACGTTTAAACAAAGGATGCTCAATTCGCCAGAGGCAAGGTCGATAACTGAATCCTCGAGCTGCAAACTCAGCCCAACTTTCAACAGAAATCGCACACCTCTTCACTTCCACTGTTAACAAAATCGCACATCAAACTTCTACACTATTCTTAACGTACTTAATAACCGACATTTATTCCGATTTGGAAAGAATCATTCCAGCGGTAAGCGAGAACCTTGTCATACGACCTGAAGAAGTACTTGAGCTTGCTGCGAAGACATCGATACCGACTCGGTGCTACTCGTGTTAGCATCGAGGGGCGCACCACTGTCATTTAAAAGTGTGCGCATATGTGGGCGATGCTGTTGTGCAGCTGGCGGCGGGGCCGTCGCTTGGCATGGGTCGCCTACACTAGTCGTAACAGCGAACGCGGTCGCTGATAGATGGTTTAGCATCGCGTTCAGACAGCTGAAAGCATGGCCAGTCGGGAAGAATGTTATATAAGGATTAAAAGTATGGACAAAATAATCCTTACTTCAACATTTCACAGCGTTGCAGCATTTCAAGATTCTCATGTCGATATAACTCTCAAAAAACCTCTCTAAATTCACCAATAAACCGCGACATTGTTAAAGCCATTCATTAGGAAAGACAGCGATATTATGCTCCTGGATAAATGGTTCACACAGCCGACAAGTGCATAACAAACTCATATTTCGAATGAAAACCATTTACGATAGAACTTCCTCCCGTTCCATTTCTTAACCAACAACTAACAGCAGGTAGTATCCTTCAAAGGGGAGAGCTGAGACGAAAGTTAGCCGGCGTAACAATGAAACAATGAAAAGCGGTTATGCGTGGCTGCACCACAAGGCAGCAGTGGAGGTCATCCAATTGCTGAGCAGAACACGCAGTCCACACATCATACAATACAGCATATCGTTATCACCTTTCGGCGCTGTACTGCATTCATTACCGCACCTTAAAGTGGGTCCCACACAACAACAACGCACCCGCATCTCTGCTTCCTGCTGAGGTTGTGCTCGATTGCTACTTATGAATCATCAACTCAATAACGAAGCATCCTTCATTTTGCTGGCTTAAACGAGTCACATGGACAGAATACAATGCATCCGCTAGATTAAAAGCATTTCTAACACAGCAACATCCTGGCAAAAGCGAAAATATTGGCGCTTCCCGAGAAGACAAAAGAGCTTGTCGCATGACAAATGTAGCACAGCTGTTGACACATTACCACTGAAATTCCAGCCTCTTACGCTTTCCCACATCCTCCATCTTAAACCATTGCATAACCTTCATTAATAAATGACATATATATATATATATATATATATATATATATATATATATATATATATATATATATATGACATATATATATATATGTCATTTATTAATGCAATGATATATATATATATATATATATATATATATATATATATATATATATATATATATATATATATATATGTATAATATATATATATATATATATATAATATGCAATATATGATATATATATATATATATATATATATATATATATATATATATATATATATATATATATATATATATCATATGAGACTCGAATGTGATACCAGCTTCTTTCGACTTGTAAAAACGAAAAAAATGCTCTTATTGTTTCACTATTGAAATTCAGCGAAATCAATTACAGTGGCATCGAAAATTGCTCTGTGAAAGACTAATATTCAAAAAGAACATTATCGAAATGATTCAATTTAACTGAGCCTGAAAAATACTGAAACCGAACTCAGTGCATGAAAAAAATTATATGGCGGAATTTTTGGGAACCAATGGTGTTTCTGAAGCTACTCGAAGAAGCTCTCTCGAGCTGATGCGGATATTCAAAAAATAATGCTTGATGATGCGGCTGATGGAAAAACTGCTCATACATGCAGCCACTACTTCTGCAAAACATAAATACAATAATGTGAATGATATTGTAAATTGTAAATTTCGTGTGAATGACAGAATGTAAACTTTTTCTAGTGATAATAAATTGATGTAAATTCTTAATGATATTATTTCTCGATAATAATTTTTTAATATTCATGTTAGTGTTTTTTGATAACTAATATTAGTTTTTATGATATCAAATTTGATAGGCGAGCCGCACCTATTTTTTACAACATCACCGCTATAAGGGAGTGAAAAGTGCTTTTAATTTACAGTTGCAGATAAAAACTAGCTTGTAATGAATTGCACCCTTCCTCTTCATCAAAGAAATATCCCAATTCATCTATTTTAGCATACTAACCCCCTCCCTCTATTTATGAGATATCCCATCACACTCTAATCACTGGAGATTAATTTCTTCAAATTATTTTCCCCCGCATTCGGTTATGTTCAACGTTGAACGCATAATTAAGGCTGGATGTGGAATTGATAGTTATTTCATAAACTTACAACATCGACGTCGAAACTGATTTGCGCCTTGTCAACTTCGTTCAATGCAGTGCACGCATATGAATCATCATGTTGTGCATTTGCACTCATGATTTCGAATTGTTGCAACTCGGAAAGTGTTTGCGCTAAAGGCAAACTCAATGCCGCTCGACCATCCTGAATTGTTAACCACGCTAATTTACTTTTTGCGCTCGTTCTGCGCATATATTACTCTAATTTCTTGAAGAGCACTTTGCTGCGTACCGCTTAACGCTCTTCGAAGCAGCAATTGAACGTGTACGGAAGAAATGCCTATCTATCCTTTAAACGAAAACGTTAGAAACGAAATTTTTTCTATGAGATTTCCAAGTGAAAATCTTGCAAACGTTGCCTAACAAGAAGCCTTAAGCGAGGATTAAGTAGAAGAGAAGCGGAAAAGGCAGAAACAATGAACAAACCGCTTCTCTTTATTGAGACGGCTATTCGCTCCATTATGTCACTGCTGCAGCAACATATTTTTGTGATTGCAGTTTCTTTCTCATTGCGGCTGCTTGCAGTGGATGAGAGTGAGCGATGAAGAGATGTAAAGAACAGAGCAAGGAAGAACAGAACTGATAAACAAGAGAATGCTAAAAATGCTAAAGAAGATTCATGAAAATGCCAAGGATTCAGGAAAATGCTAAAGAAGGTGGTGCAGTATGCACTTTTTGTATCCCACTAACCTGCCGAATTATTGTTCCCCTAAGTTGCCGAGAAAAAGTGCACCAGTCGAATAAATAACACGAAATAGTGTGCATTTTAGAGTTTTCAAGGCATTGCGAAGAGGTATTCCTATAAGTGCAGCAAATAAATGAGAAGTCGAAATTGTGGACAGATTCTATACGAAGCAAAGGAATATAATTGTATAAGTAAACGACATCCACTGATATTTAGCAATTTGAATAGTTCTTATAAAAAATAATATTAAATAAATATTGCAAAAATTCTATAAAATAAAGAAAAAAAGTCGGCAAGTGCAAAGTGCGAAATGTCCGAAAACATTGAGTTGAATCAACTTTCAATTCTGACCTCGTGAGAGGTGTGAGTAAACGAATGTGGTTCTTTCATCGTCGATATTATGATTACGCAAACGATTTTCGAGAATTATTGTTGCGCGATATATCTAAAAATGAGTGAGTTTTTAATTTGCCTATTCTATTCCTACGAGATGCGATTCTTCTATTCGATTCCATTTCCATATTCCATTTCTAGGCATTGCATATTTTGCGCAATACGATTCGCGTGAAGAACCACTCTGATATGGTCGCCTCTGCTCTACCACCACCCATCTGTACTCGACATCGGTATCCACCCGCATCTTGTCGACTTGTCGATATGATCATAAGTGTCTGTCGCATTTCGATACAAACGATCTAATCAAGTCTCACATTTAATTTTCGAAAATGTTTGAAATGCATTTTTCGTGAACAGATTTATTAAATAGCAAGTGACATCAGAAAAGCTATATATAGGAATGGAACTGAGGGCCTTATGGCAATGCATTAAATTTCAACAATGCAAATTCATTTCCTCTAATAAATTCTATCATCTCCAGCAACCTTTCCACCAGCTACTGAGTCGAAAGGTTGCAGGAAGGACGCTTTGAAAGGGCACACGATCAGAATTATGTGCACTTGGTTGTTGCGACGAAGTGAGCGGCCAACGAGATCAGTTCATGTTAAACATGGAGGTGAATTTTCTAAAACAATTCGCAATCAGTTGTCGCCTCACGAGCAAATCCACAGACTAGCATTTACTTTTGTGCTCAAGACGACAATTGACTATGTGTTGATAAGAGCTAAGTAATGTTTCTGCAATGATTCGAAACTTCATTAGCAAAAAAAAACTCTTCTACACCGCTATTTGCACTTATTAAAGTTTATACCTTCAATTCTATAGCGTTTTTTCATCACAAACGAATACTAAAGCATTGCAAATTTATGCACGAACCGCTCAATCGGAGTTGACGATAACGTTGCCACCACGTATGCGTTGAATGGTAGGAATCTTCAGTTGTGTTGTGCAATGAAGAAAAGTTGCCGTAACCACTGCCACCGATTCATTCCTGACTGATGTTATTTGCGGCGTCGGCTCTTCAAATTCATTTCGATTTCCAAAGGAACGGAAACAGCGCCCTAAGAAAACGCTTCCTATAATAACGATATAATTGAAATAACTGTTTTAAATCCTGCCACTTTCAGCAGGAAAGAATTTCGTATAGAATAGGAGCTACACTCAGCATCTCTCTACTGTGCATCAACATCTCTACCTTTTTCGCTGATCTTATGCAGAACAGCGTTATCCTCGAATTCTAAATTTCTATACCTTTCCTTCACAGCCGCTAGATCGCTCTTCAATCGATTATTCTCCTCATGAATCAGCTCCATATAAAGTATAAACATATAAAAATAAATTAAAGCATATAAATAAAAATAAAAAGTACGTAAATATTTAGATAAATATAAATTAAAGTATAAAGATAAAGACAGACAACAAGTATAAGATTAAATGGAAATATAAATATAAATGGAAACACGAATGCCTTTTATCCATTCATATATATATATATATATATATATATATATATATATATATATATATATATATATATATATATATATATATATATATATATATATATATATATAATTTAATTTTATCTATAAATATATAAATATATATCAATTATATTAAACGCATTAATTTTCTCAAAAGACTGAACACGCATATAAACGCCTACTATATCTTCCAGCTCCAAGCACAATAATGATAAAGATATTTCTATTGAAACTTCAAATATTCCTTCTCTAAGCATCGCTTTAAAGGTCGTAAGAATGAAGCTTCCCTTATTCTCCACTGATATCAGCTTTCATCAAACACAATATCGCCTGTGAATAAAATGCAGAAATCTGTTTTCTTTTTCTGCGAAAGGTTGCCATGCTTATTTCTCACTAGTCATTACCAACCCTCCTCCTAACTCTTCTCAAAAAAAAAAACCTTGAGAGCGATAGAATGCAACAGAACAAATCAAGGACCCTCATGAGCTATGGAAACATCGATGCATGTCTTTATCGCTTATTATGAAATGCCAAGTACCAGCTGTGATTAGCGCAAAAAAGTATGCTGTCACGTAAAATTCTCACGATGCGAGCCATTTAACCTTCTGAATTTCATCTTATCCTCTCATTTGCAGTCAGCAGATAAAGAAACTGTCAGAAAACTTACTTATATGACGAGTCTTTAACGCAAGAAATTTCCCTGGAAGTGGCTGAATTACGAGGAATTTTTTTTACTGCTTTTTTCTTTAGCTTTTATATGACAGTTGCTTAGCGCGGAAATTTTTTACGATTTCAACGAAGAAATGGTTGCTGAAACCGTTTTTGCAAGAAATCAGCAAAAACAATTGCATTCGATCAATGCACACCCTTTAACATTACCTGTTTTCCACTAGCTATGATAATATTAAGTTGATCATCAGTGTTGTATATTCGTGTTCATTTGTTACTCAGTTGAAGTGGTAAAAGTCTTCAAATAGAAGTTCTTCTTTCGAAACTCGAGTCCTACCTTCCTGAGACTTCTACAAAGGTTGACTTTTACAGTGATAGTGATTAAATGTTTCCTCTAATGTGATAAGTTATCAACAAACATACGCTGTCTAATATTTGCTGCTCGATCGGTGACCGTTTTATTAAGAGAATTAGCGCGCTCATTGGCGATGACCAATTGCAATCGAATTGTTTCGTTGGTTGCCTCAATATTCTTCAATTCCATTTGTATTGTGTATAATTCGGTTTTCGATCTTTGAATTTCCTGAAGAAAAGTAATCGTTTTTGGCGAACAATAATTTCTTCCTCCCACTGAGCCATCATACACTATGAAAGTGCTCATCATTTAAGACGTTAACCATCAGATAATAATATAATTCATTTTTTCGAAAATATAAACGACGACTCGGCCCAAAATAAAACGTTCACTAGTTGTTGTAATACTTTATGCTCTGCACTAATGAAGTCCATTGTAATTGCTCGAGGATGATTTCGAAGGGTTTTTCAATAAATATGAGTGTTACATATGCGGGAAGAAACAATCGGTATGCAGCACCTCTGCATATCACAACGTGAAGGGGTGACGTCCATACCTGTGATGTCCATTATATTGGAAAATTTCCTCTAAAACCCTTTTTATGGCTGCCTATAATATTATGGCCGCCTTTAGTGCCATATTTAAGTTAATGAAACGAATTTTCGTGAGAGGGCGCGAGGAGAGTATAAATCGCACAAGTAATATGTTATCTTGTCAGATTTTCATCAGGTTTTAGTTGGTTCAGCTATAACTTTATCTAACCTGCCCAAATATATGTAACTGTATGTGTGCCTACCTTCTCCCAAATTTCATAAAATGCCTAACTGAATACCAATTTCTGCCTTCGCATCGAGGAGTTGTTTTCCCACACGTTTGCGCGTTTCTTCAGAACCTTCAAATCGAACGGCTAAATCACTCACCTGAAATGGAATTTTTTTTTTTTTTTTTGGAAATAAAACTGTAAGATGAGCGCTCTCAAACTTGTATAGGAAGAAGAATTTATAAAAAACATGCTACGTATGTTTTCTGGGTTATCTAATTTCCTCAGGAATACTATGGTTCTCCCAAGAAAAGATGCTAGCATTAAAAACCTTAGCTAAATCGGCTAATCGCAAACAAAGTAACATACAGATAGATATATTGATAAAAATATCTATACAGATAAATGTATAGATAGAGATAAAATAAAAATAAAAATATACAGATATAGAATAAAACTAAAAATACACGGATAAAGATAAGAATATTATATTGATAAAAATATCTTATAAATGTAAATATAAATAAAAACATAGAGATAAATATAAATAATAAATGAAAGATTAAACACGAGATTAAAGATAAATATAAAACATTTGCAAAATTGCAATTCCTAACGGCAAATTTAGATTGCAAAACGTATAAGACAAGAAACCCTTTCTCGATTTTGGTTAAGTCGACCCTTATCGTGCATACCGATTTGATAGCGTTGTTGAAGACGTTGATTTTCCGCTTGAAATCGAGCAATTTGCAAACATTCTTCTTCATTTCTAAAGTGGATCCATATACGTGTTGTGAAAACATTGCTATTAACTTTTATTGAAGGAGCTTTTTCATCAACCGTTCAGGTGAAAATTGATGATTACTTCACCTGATCTCTAACTGTCCATCTTAAGATGTTTGATGCATCGGAAGATGGCCACTTGTTGTGACAGTGTGGCCAACAAATATATTTCTTTTAATTTTCGGGAAAATTTCCGCGATAGTAAACAAACTAAAATCAAATTTTTACTCACCTGCGACGTTCTTCATCTAATTGCATGATGATGAGGTGTCCACTAGTAAGAATAATTCCAGTGTCCACACCTCTGTCGACTCTTTACTATCGAATGTGACCTTTTCGTTAGATCTGAGCTGTACTACGACCAGCACAAGCTCAGCTCTGCCACTAAGCTCTAGCACTTCCACTGGCACTACAGCTAGCAACAGTACTAATGCTACTACTACAACAAGACTCACCAGTGTCACAAGCACAAGCACTACTACTACGACTAGCACTACCACTACCAACAGCACTACCACTGCCATTAGCACCAGCACTAGCGCTAGCGTTAGAACAAGGACTAGCACTAGCACTGGCACCAGCACTACGACTAGCTCTAGCACTAGCATTAGCATAAACCCTAACACTAACACTAACAATAGCAATAGCACTAGCACTACCACTACCACTACCACCAGCACTAATACTACAAAAGGCACTAGCACTAACGCGAGCATTAGCGCTAACGCTACCACTATCACCAGCACTACCACTGAAACTAGCACTAGCACTAACACTAACACTAACACCAGCAGTACCACTGTCGCTAGCACTAGCACTACCAACAGCATTACCACTACCACCACTAACACTGCCACTACCACTACCACTACGACTAGCTCGAGCATTATCCCTAGCATTAACACTAACACTAGTAATAGCACTAGCACTAGCACTACAATTAGAACTAGCACAAGCACTGCCACTGGCACTGGCACTAGCACTAGCACTAGAACTACCAACAGCAAAAGCACTACCGATACCATCAGCACTAAAACTGCCACTAGCACTAGCACGAGCACTAACGCTAACACTACCGCTAGCACTACAACTACGACTAGCACAACCACTAGCACCAACGCTAACACTGTCACAACCACCAGCATTAGCACTACCACTGCACTGCCACTAGCAGTAGCACAAGCGTTAGCACTAACACTAACACTAAAATTAGCACTACCACTAGCACTAAAACTACCAGTAGGACTAGCACTACCACTACAACTACCACCAGGATATATATATATATATATATATATATATATATATATATATATATATATATATATATATATATATATCGCTATTTTCGTCAACGCTATTTTTACCGACACTACTTTCATTAAAATCGAGAAAACATTTATTCCGGTTTCGGGCTCAGAGTAGACAAGTAGTATTGAATTGGATTCCATTATTAAAGTAGCAGACAAGTATCAAAGTAGTACTGAATTCTATATTTACCATATAACATCATGTATAACCGTATTTGCATATAAATGCAGCTAAAAAGCGGCAAGGATTCTCCATTGGTTGCCAATTTTCATTTGTCATATAAAAAAGCAAAACGACAGATGATGATCGGAAAGGCAAACAAAAAAAAACGACAAGAAACTACACACCGGTGGGGATGGCTTGTCCATCTTTGAGCGAAGAAATTGAAGGTGTAGTATCAATGGTTGACTTGACATTCTATGTGGAGCGGCTGACCTTCTTCCACTTCGCTTACGTTTCCTGGCAATGATTGCATAAACTGCGAAGGACCCTGCAAAAATATGTTGAGCTCAGCTGTCGTCTCACAATTCTCGCTGACTTTGCACTTCAGCTTCAGATATGATCGTGCTGTGAACATATAAATGTTGTGAATTTCAGTCCTTCCCATGGGTAAATTTTGGCAGGAAACTACTTTTTTTTAAAATTATCCCATTTGGCGCAATAGACTTTCAATCATCCATTCACAAGAAATGGGCATTTATGCAAAACATGATTTCAGATATCTAAAAACTATTGCAAAGTATAACTTCGCGGAAAAATAAAATAAATTTGATGGCATCACATCTGCCGCATATATTCATCTACGACTTTCTAATTCACGTAAACAAAAGTCTTCTAGGCTGCATACACAAACATAACTGACAGTACGCCGACTTACAATATAGTTCGATAATCGACGATAACATTTGTGAATGAATGCACTCAGTGTTCTTTGTGGCACTTTGAATTTGCAAGTGCTAACTGTATGATATCACACTATTTTTATAGAGTCCTGGTCCCATATGGGCAGATATAATATGTGTGAGTGCACGAAACCATATTACAATCTACTGACATTGTACCACGCAGAAATTGTAGGATTTTATTTGGAAATGCCCAAAATAGTGTCACGTTTACGTTGCTACGACTCTTAGACCCTATTAACTACTCTCCATTATTAGTCTCTCCCCATCTCCTCTCTCACAAAAACTCATATTGAACGAAAAAAAAAAAAAAAAAAAACTCATATGTGGCCGTTGATGATTTTCGATCTCCGTTCTTCCATATTTTTTCAAATTCTCGACAGCACGAATTGTTTTTCAGAGAATTGTTCATAAATTGGGAACATATCAATTACATATGTTCAATAACTTTGACCGCTGATATGACATAATGTTGGGTCTCCGGCTATCTGCTGCATATTTCTTAACCAAGAAAATTCACTATGAGATTTATGCACATATTCATCCATTCATAAACGTCATTTGTTTTCTTATCGCCTAAACCACATTCGTGGAAGCTGAAATTGATGAATGGAGATGAAGGCCTATAAAAATTACGTTTTGCGAATATTCTCCACTGCCTGCTAGCTTCGCCAAGTGCATTGGTCGCCTTCACCGTATCAACTCCTGAATCTTCAGCGATTGCGCCCCGAATGTCCATTTGAGGAGTCCAAAGTCGCATATGATTTCTGCTCTCGATTCAATCAGAAGTGGTCGGCCATCAACGATCCATTCGACCACTATTGTTGCATCATTCAGTGGTGTCAGCTAGAAATTCGCTCGACAATGACTTTGATACATATTACCTTCATTATAAAGAAAATAAACCATCGTTCTATTCAAATATCACTTAAGATTAATAATGAGCAATGCGGGTTTGTTATATTCCCACTTCAGCAAAATAGTCTGCAATGTTATTTCAAAACAGAAAGTGCTGCTTCGTATAATACAGCTGGTTGCTTACAACATAACTAATTGTACAAACAAAGATTCAGCTAGCTCAACTATAGTAAGAGATCACTGCGATGCCTTTCACAAGTTCTGCTGAAGAAGGTGATGGAACCCGCATCCTCTTTATTTTTTATCAACAACTGATGGATTCTAGCCTACAAAGTGAGGCAGTAACAGCATTCATGGATACCTCATCGCATTTTTAACCCACTGCATAGCACTTTGTGTGTTGCGAAACTAAATAACGAAATGAATCGAAACGAAACGTTCTTCTCGTTCTAGATTCGACACCCAACTTATAAACTTACATAGGCTCACTGCTGAATCGTGGATTTAATCTACCATAATTGCATTTTAATGTCGGCCGTTTAGCCTAAACAGTGGAAATAAATGTTGAACAGTTAGTTCCTCGTTGCGAGCTCGTGAGTCCTTCTGCAGCAAAAGCCACGACTGAAGGGGATGGAAACGTTGAGTGGTTTCAATACGCTCACTCATGCCCTACAAACAGAACCCAATAATTTCCTCTCCTTTTATGAATGCGAGGGACAGCGATACTTCTCTCTACGTTTCCTGTTGGCCAGGATCTTCTTGTGGTAAAAGATTTCGATAATAAGTGAAGCGGAGGAAACAGGACTCACTAGAGTTCTAAAATATATGACAGTTTGAGGACTGAAAAACGCTTCCAAGGTAATAATGAACTGAGCACAACCTTCAAAGAAAGATGAATATCGTCGTTCTCATTCAGTTCCAAATCCGCCAAATCGCCGATGACACTAGGCGGGTTGTCGCACTCCCGATCACGTGAGTATTCTACAGGGCTTTGTTTTGTTCTGTTCCAACTCGCGTATCCTTTCCAATCCTTAAAGCAGCGAGAAGGTTTGAATATGTCGACACATTACTCTACCTCCACTTTTCCAGATAACATTTATTGCAGCGTCGACGTGAAAATGCCCGAAATGTCCGGTTACTCCGCAATGTATAAGAGGAGAAACTTTCTCAAAGCTCATATGAATTTCCGTGGCAACCGAATAATAATTTTGACTGATTGGTAAAGGAAGATTAAAAACTAAGGGATTTGGGAAGTTCGAGAACATGACTTCCAATCTTTTACGTTCTAAATATAGATCCACTTCCGCTTAAAAATCTTCGCAAATTCAGCGTTTGTTCTATGGATAGGAAAAAATGGCGCCTTTTTAACAAATTGTTTTCTGTGGCATCCTTTCGCTTATTTCTGTAGCATCCAACCGTTTTTGTAATAAGTTCTGGCTGAAGTTTCACTCAGCTGTACTTTATTGCTGCAAAAATTGTGGGACCGTCAGCACTTGCCACGTGTCAGAACACAAGGGAAGCTCGAATTCCTGCACCTACTCCTTGGATAATGTGATCGAAGGTAAGGCGTCTTCTTCGAGTTCACGACCAGCTCAAGGTTAGACTGCACTTCACCAAGCTCATTTCGAGCTACCAAAGTATAAGTGCCGGAATCTTCTGGATATGCATAAAGAATATCGAGTGCCACATAGCCAAAGTCAAACACGGGCCGGAAACGATGTGCTGCTGCCAGAGATGTTCCATTGTGATAACTAAAACCACAAGAATTCCCAAACACAGCAGGAGCATTGGGAAACTGCAAAAGAACTAGCATTTAAAGACTGCATTTGCCACTCAAGTGAGCATGTTTTTAGTGACGCGTATAAGGTCCTGCTGTCTGGATCGCGAATCCATTGATGACAACCAGGTGGTGCCATTCTCAAATTTTCTCAAAGTTTGATCACCGTTTCTTGGCAAATCTGTAACTCACATGTAATTTCTCAAATTCTTGAAAAGGCGTGAGTATGTCCGATTAAAAGTAGCGACGAATTCCACAGCATTTGCTACAAACGTGCATCGCATAAGCTTAAGATTTAAAAAAAGCGACAAGTGACGCAAACGCCATGAATCAGAATTGTCACGACCAAAAAGAAAACGCATTTTTCGCCACCTATTTTCAGTGGTACTACATTCTGCTAATTCCACTTTTTGTATCGTAATACCGAAAATCTTAAAGACTGTAGTTGTAAATGTGACATCACCTATTCAAAAAGCTGCAACCAATGACATGAATTAATCGAGCTTCACAGCACACGACTGTCCGCTGAAACAGTGCTCACTTATCATCGCCACAAACGATTACAACGGGGAACCTTTGGTCATAAGCTCTCCATTACTACGTTAGCGTATTGCGCCATATGCTCGATCTCCGAAAGCGCACCAATCACACTAAGTCGAGCCTGTCTACGTACAACGTAGGTGGGTGTAAGGTTTCGGGAATTGTCGACCTGCAAAGAAGACAACACGACACTTGCTCATGAAGTTTGCTCGAGTGCTCTAAACCAAGATGACCTAGAATAGCCGGTTCGGTTGCGAACGCCCTCTTTATTATTCATGAGTGGTCCACGTGCAGTTTAATTTAAAAGTCTAAGTTCGACCAAATAAATTCGACTAGCACAAGAGAATATTCTAGTATGAACGCTTGCTCAACTCACAATCGAAGGTAATGGAAAGGATTCAAATGAAGCTTTGCACCGTCTTTTCATTTAATGTTAACTGAAAGGCGGTTCAACAACTCGTCGATAAAGGCACGTTGAAAAAAAAAAAAAAAAGAAGAAAGTGAATATGGAATGCATTCATTTTTTTTTCAACAGAAGCATTGAAAACATAGTATTTAACAAGCGGGACGATGAGGCACAGGTGATAGGTGAAATAACGAGGAACGAAGAGCAAGTATTTCAACAGAAAGGTGCTTGCAATATAGCGTTAAAGACTGAATAACAGGGTGTCGCATCAGTTCCATGCTTTTAAGAGAAAACAACAGTGGATTTAGTAGGCGCTGCAAAACTGAACAGCACCGCACTTTGCAACACCTATGCTTTATGAATGAATGAAAATGAACAACAAAAGCGATATTTTGCGAATCAACTGCAATTACGAGATGATAACTGCTCAAGAAGATTGCGAAATGAATGAACACTTATGAGCAGGGAACAATCCACTATTGGCAGAAGAAAAAAAAACGTTTTTTACATTTTCATCGAAAAAAAAATTGATTTTCATCGACCAATCACTACGGTGCTAATGATTAAGACCTTCCTGTCGACCATCAAAATATAACATGCCAGTGATGTTTTCGTTGAACTAGTTTCCTCTGGCGAATCACCAATAACCATCAAAGGAACTTAGCTATAAGTGAGTCATGTGCAGAAACTTGTGCATATTTAAAAAACGCTTTTAGCTAGCTTACAATGTCGACAAACGTACCCACATCGGAGCTGCCATTGGTTTGTATCGTTGCTGTTGTTGCCGAGGTGGAGCGATCGCTGAATATCGTGCTCCTTGTCGTCGCTGCGACAGGGATGTTATACTCGCACGACCTCAAAAATTCATCCGCTCATAGAGATTCAAATGTATTTCTCATCAAATTTTTAGGTAGATGAATGTTAAATAAAAATGCAAATATGTTCACGAAAATACATCAGGGCAAACACTTCTCCACTACCACAACTGAAAAGTAACGTCCAAGAAGGTTTAGAATTTTGCTCAGTGATCAATCAATTGGTGATTATCCAACACAGAAAAAAAAATGCCCGCGATAAATCATGCATATCTTAAATGATCGGATCATATCTTAGCTGATTTAATCAATCGTAAAAACCTTGTGAAAAGGATTCATTTCGCGCGATCCGACCGGCATACGGTGAAGTCCCAAATGTTAATACGACAAGCTAAACTGCGGCAAAAATTGCATCATCGGATTTCGTGACTTTAGGTTCAGTAGGACCCGAGTTGAAAATTTCCATGGAAGCATCTTTACATGCACACGTTGCCATAACGCCGCTTTAAATTCAACCTTACCAAACGAAATGACGCAATCACCGTACAATGATCTGGCACTGATTTAATCACAGTGGAAAATCGACATGCACGCAGGCATTAAAATATCACCTGGATACCGATTATTCCGATGCTTGACATGAGATTCCATAATAAACCTGTTCCTTTATCATAAGTATAGAGATTTACCACCACCTTGGTACCGAACATTGTTCGTGAAGGGCGTTAAACTTTGGCGATGTAAAATTCAAAGCAATCGCACTACATCGATTATTGCAAATGCAATAGAAAGGATAACTGGATCAACAAGTGATGGACAGACGGAATTGTTTGCTGTAATGCTGGCGACATAGACTTCACGATCACCCTGTTTAGAATATAAATGACTTATCCGAAACAAGTTATCCAGTGAAAAAAATAACAACTCATCGAGTATTTGATCTATCTTCGTTGAAAAACAATTCCCCGGATAGATAGAATTGGAAATGATTCTGTAGGGGACAACACCTCACAATGAAATGCCTCACTGTGTTGCAGAAAATAGAACCTTGTTGAGCTTGTTGCGATTGAGCGAGCATCGTATCCTTCCTCTCTTTTGCGATTTGCGATTACTCATCGTGGAACCATCTGTTATACTCGTCGCAAGGTAATAACTGCAAATATCTGCATGAAGATATAGACAAATAAGGGCTGCATCATTAAAATGACATGATATATGAGCTCTGCGAATCAATCAATCCGACCAGCCGGCTGCCCATTGTTCAAAAACAGTGAAGCAATGCTGAACATCTCGCGCAGCAAATTGCTGCAATAAAATCGTTAAGCGGCTATACCTCAACCACGGATATGCTTTTAAATCATTCGAACGCATGTACAGCTAAACTTTGCTCCACGTTTCATGGAATATTTAAATGCCAATAATACATGAAGGCATGGTCGATTAGAATAAAACTAAGCTTAGAAGGAGATCAATCAAGCATAGCAATCAACTATATGTATCGAATTGCATAGCTGTGGCTTTCTGCATAAGCAATCGATCCTGTTTATCAAGCATTTATAAACCTCTCACAGGAACAAAGTACAGTGTCCCCAAAAAGGTGCATGAAGACAGACAAATATCAGCCTAGCAATGCGCGATGCGACATCACCCCTTATTCTCAGAGGAATAAACTCGGTACCTTAAACACCAAGAGAGGTTAAAAACAGTAAGATCCACATGAATGGAATTTCTTGCATGAGGTCTCAGAGCGATGTTTGAAAAAATCCCTCATATATATCGTCATCTGAACACCTCAACAAACTAATAATGGCAGTAAATAATCCAGTAACAAAAACAGCTCATTCCCCTAGTGCTAATCGCAATAAGATTTAAAACGACATGATTGTTGCAGCATAAAAGATTGACGAATAACTTACATGTGCACAACTTTCACCCACTCCGTTTGTGTCATTCGCTTTACACGTGCGCTCGCCAATATCGTCAGTGAACATCTGAGGTATGGTCGATAGGCAAATGCCAGTGTGAGGATTGTACTCTGTTTTCGCTCTGCAATATAACACATATTTTTCACACATTTTGCAAGTTGAATATTAAAAAAATTATTAAAAATAGAAATATTATAAATATTATAAATTATAAGTATTAATATTAATTAATAAATTAAAAAAATACAAATTATAAATATAAATATAAGTATTAAAAAAATAAATACAAAATATAAAGATGGCGCATTTATATTTTACATTCATATTTTTAATATAATTATTAAATATAAACATTTACGCATCGAACAGAAGTTTTCCATCCTCAAAGTATGCGATATTGGAGTAATGATAAGGGATACTCAGGTGAATAGGTAATCAGGTGCCTAGCTAAAACTTAAAATATTCGCTGAAAAATAGAAATTCAATTATACCTGAAAAGTCAAAGGACCTCCTTTAATCCGAATGCATCGATAAAATGGAATTTCGCGCCCTCCGCGATAGCAAATTTCTTTCCGCTTCGAATTTCCAATCACACCTATAAATTAATAAGCTATTGTTCAATGCTGTTTGAGAATCATTTTTGCGCTTGTCTACACGACAGTGCTCAATGATTGAATTTCACTCTATTTTTGATACAAATCTTCTTCTCAATTAAAGCAAGACTATTCATATTTAGTGCACTTCAAGCATTCATGCAAGGTTAATATCATGTATAAAATCGTCTTGAGGTTAAACTTATGTCAAGATGAGTGCAAGCATTCACCGCTCAACACTATACAGCTTTGAATAGAAACCTATGGGCAATAGAACGGTAAGTTCCCTCTATAATTCAGAGAATGGTTACTGCAAATTGTGCTTCTAATTGCGAATTACTGTAAACGGCTACCGTAAAGTATTGTTATTAAGTCATTACTCTAGAAATTGACATATGTGTCAAAAGTCGTAACGTATGATTACTCTACACTAGGAAACATGTTAAGGATCGATGGGAATCCTATCAGTGCCCTTCTAAATGGCAAAAAAAGGTTTTAACTAACGACTTCAATTTTCTTAATGAGCGTTATGCGAATTCTCGTCACCTCTTCTATCTTCTCATGTATGCCTCTCTTCTTGGACTGTAGTTGAGCGATACGCCTAGAAGATTATCAAGTTCATTTTAAAGTGTTTGTTTTACGCTCATTGGCCGCGACCGATAATTGCCAACGTGATTCGGATTCGGTGTTCTTTTACGATGAAATCACCTGTAATTAAACGATGTATAAATATTTAAGTCTGCAGTCAACTGTAAAGAAACAGGTGACTGGTGCTCACATGAATATCCCATAACAGAAGATAGTTTTGATATCAAACGAAAAAAAAATCTCTAAATATTTTGTAATACAAAGAAGTCGTTAGTTTAATATGAAGGAGAGGCAGCTGAGTACTTATGAAATGCTCTGTGAACAACTCACGGATTATTCGATTTAGAGCACTAGCCACAAGCCGAGAAATAAACAGCTATAAATGTGAGGTTTCATCTGTATCAGAAACTTGTACACTTACGATACAGTGTATTATTGATGATATGGACACAGACATGAAATCTTGTCATTTCCACCCACTTGTTCCACAGTTTTAGCTAGATCAGCCGTTTGATACAAGCAGCTCAGTGCCATATAATCGGTTTTTCAACCGTTCATTGCAATAACTGGGTTCGCATTAACGCCTGAGGCAATGGCACATTTTCACCGACAAATTCCTTTTTTATAGTAGAAACTGCAGCGGAGGATAAACTGAACAGCGGCGATAATTCGTCGTCATCTACGAAAAAGCTTTCTTCTAAGAGGACAACCCGAAAAGGAGCTGCGCCTTTACTCTTATGAATAATCCATCTTTCACATGAAACGATCACCTTCACAAATCCTCATTTCATCCCTCATTATCCTGGATGATTCGATCCTTCAAAATGATCATGAAATAATACAATATAAGATAGTACAACATCGACATTCTATGATAATGGGACCATTCATATATAAAACACGAGCAAGAAGATGACCGCGCCGGTTGCGCATTTGCGCATATAGCCAAATGAAATTCAATTCGAATTCATTGCCATCACTTCCTCTAAAAGCCTTTGTAAATGAGTGTGGCGCACTGATACAAAATATTATACATTTAAGTGCAACTATATGCAGTAAACTTGCGCAGCCGGCAGCGCTTTCCTCATTGCAAAATTAAACGCATAGAAAATACACATCGACACACGAGTGATACCAAACAAACAAGAGTGAATGAATGAAATGCGATCGAATGTTAGTTGGGGAGCGTATTTGATTTCGTTTATGTAGAGCAATCAGGCATTGGCGTCATTGAACGAAAAAAAAGATACGTTTAGCAGAGTGCAATATGCCAGTGACGTTGCAATAGAAAGAATTTCTCTGCTCGTCTAGGCATTGAGAATTCTCAACACACAATGCAGTAACACGTTCTATTACAATGGATAAAATATGAAGAAATGATCGACGCCCTCAGAAATTCAAAAAAAAAATAAGGGGAGAGCAAATTTGAAAAATAGATAGAAACACGGAAATGACCATATTTTCATTGGATGGCTCATCTGATACAAATACGTGGTAGTGAAAAGAACGAGGATAGATTTTTGGCTCAAAAACATTTCCTTGCAGTTCGTCTGAACTATAGAAGTTTGTGGTAACACATAATGCGGTCTTGCAAGTAAATATCAGTTTTACAGTAAATATAAATTACAAATTAAAAATGAACTAGCGCGACATTTTGTGCGCTCACCATAAACACAAGTTTGTGTTAACATAATATAATCATAAATATGAATATAAATAAATATAAAGAGGGATAATAATGTCTGAAAACCTAACATAATGAAATGAAATAATAAGCAGAAGCGGCTAACAGAACATAAATAAACAAACGAATGTAGTGAAGTGTATCAACGAAACGTAAATCTAAAATGCAATATAAAGGTTTTAAAAAACTTTCATATAGAACGGAATGTTTTGGGGAATTTCGTGTTGCCATTTTTGCCACTTGGTTGTTGCGACGAAGTGAGCGGCCAACGAGATCAGTTCATGTTAAACATGGAGGTGAATTTTCTAAAACAATTCGCAATCAGTTGTCGCCTCACGAGCAAATCCACAGACTAGCATTTACTTTTGTGCTCAAGACGACAATTGACTATGTGTTGATAAGAGCTAAGTAATGTTTCTGCAATGATTCGAAACTTCATTAGCAAAAAAAAACTCTTCTACACCGCTATTTGCACTTATTAAAGTTTATACCTTCAATTCTATAGCGTTTTTTCATCACAAACGAATACTAAAGCATTGCAAATTTATGCACGAACCGCTCAATCGGAGTTGACGATAACGTTGCCACCACGTATGCGTTGAATGGTAGGAATCTTCAGTTGTGTTGTGCAATGAAGAAAAGTTGCCGTAACCACTGCCACCGATTCATTCCTGACTGATGTTATTTGCGGCGTCGGCTCTTCAAATTCATTTCGATTTCCAAAGGAACGGAAACAGCGCCCTAAGAAAACGCTTCCTATAATAACGATATAATTGAAATAACTGTTTTAAATCCTGCCACTTTCAGCAGGAAAGAATTTCGTATAGAATAGGAGCTACACTCAGCATCTCTCTACTGTGCATCAACATCTCTACCTTTTTCGCTGATCTTATGCAGAACAGCGTTATCCTCGAATTCTAAATTTCTATACCTTTCCTTCACAGCCGCTAGATCGCTCTTCAATCGATTATTCTCCTCATGAATCAGCTCCATATAAAGTATAAACATATAAAAATAAATTAAAGCATATAAATAAAAATAAAAAGTACGTAAATATTTAGATAAATATAAATTAAAGTATAAAGATAAAGACAGACAACAAGTATAAGATTAAATGGAAATATAAATATAAATGGAAACACGAATGCCTTTTATCTATTCATATATATATATATATATATATATATATATATATATATATATATATATATATATATATATATATATATATATATATATATAATTTAATTTTATCTATAAATATATAAATATATATCAATTATATTAAACGCATTAATTTTCTCAAAAGACTGAACACGCATATAAACGCCTACTATATCTTCCAGCTCCAAGCACAATAATGATAAAGATATTTCTATTGAAACTTCAAATATTCCTTCTCTAAGCATCGCTTTAAAGGTCGTAAGAATGAAGCTTCCCTTATTCTCCACTGATATCAGCTTTCATCAAACACAATATCGCCTGTGAATAAAATGCAGAAATCTGTTTTCTTTTTCTGCGAAAGGTTGCCATGCTTATTTCTCACTAGTCATTACCAACCCTCCTCCTAACTCTTCTCAAAAAAAAAAACCTTGAGAGCGATAGAATGCAACAGAACAAATCAAGGACCCTCATGAGCTATGGAAACATCGATGCATGTCTTTATCGCTTATTATGAAATGCCAAGTACCAGCTGTGATTAGCGCAAAAAAGTATGCTGTCACGTAAAATTCTCACGATGCGAGCCATTTAACCTTCTGAATTTCATCTTATCCTCTCATTTGCAGTCAGCAGATAAAGAAACTGTCAGAAAACTTACTTATATGACGAGTCTTTAACGCAAGAAATTTCCCTGGAAGTGGCTGAATTACGAGGAATTTTTTTTACTGCTTTTTTCTTTAGCTTTTATATGACAGTTGCTTAGCGCGGAAATTTTTTACGATTTCAACGAAGAAATGGTTGCTGAAACCGTTTTTGCAAGAAATCAGCAAAAACAATTGCATTCGATCAATGCACACCCTTTAACATTACCTGTTTTCCACTAGCTATGATAATATTAAGTTGATCATCAGTGTTGTATATTCGTGTTCATTTGTTACTCAGTTGAAGTGGTAAAAGTCTTCAAATAGAAGTTCTTCTTTCGAAACTCGAGTCCTACCTTCCTGAGACTTCTACAAAGGTTGACTTTTACAGTGATAGTGATTAAATGTTTCCTCTAATGTGATAAGTTATCAACAAACATACGCTGTCTAATATTTGCTGCTCGATCGGTGACCGTTTTATTAAGAGAATTAGCGCGCTCATTGGCGATGACCAATTGCAATCGAATTGTTTCGTTGGTTGCCTCAATATTCTTCAATTCCATTTGTATTGTGTATAATTCGGTTTTCGATCTTTGAATTTCCTGAAGAAAAGTAATCGTTTTTGGCGAACAATAATTTCTTCCTCCCACTGAGCCATCATACACTATGAAAGTGCTCATCATTTAAGACGTTAACCATCAGATAATAATATAATTCATTTTTTCGAAAATATAAACGACGACTCGGCCCAAAATAAAACGTTCACTAGTTGTTGTAATACTTTATGCTCTGCACTAATGAAGTCCATTGTAATTGCTCGAGGATGATTTCGAAGGGTTTTTCAATAAATATGAGTGTTACATATGCGGGAAGAAACAATCGGTATGCAGCACCTCTGCATATCACAACGTGAAGGGGTGACGTCCATACCTGTGATGTCCATTATATTGGAAAATTTCCTCTAAAACCCTTTTTATGGCTGCCTATAATATTATGGCCGCCTTTAGTGCCATATTTAAGTTAATGAAACGAATTTTCGTGAGAGGGCGCGAGGAGAGTATAAATCGCACAAGTAATATGTTATCTTGTCAGATTTTCATCAGGTTTTAGTTGGTTCAGCTATAACTTTATCTAACCTGCCCAAATATATGTAACTGTATGTGTGCCTACCTTCTCCCAAATTTCATAAAATGCCTAACTGAATACCAATTTCTGCCTTCGCATCGAGGAGTTGTTTTCCCACACGTTTGCGCGTTTCTTCAGAACCTTCAAATCGAACGGCTAAATCACTCACCTGAAATGGAATTTTTTTTTTTTTTTTTGGAAATAAAACTGTAAGATGAGCGCTCTCAAACTTGTATAGGAAGAAGAATTTATAAAAAACATGCTACGTATGTTTTCTGGGTTATCTAATTTCCTCAGGAATACTATGGTTCTCCCAAGAAAAGATGCTAGCATTAAAAACCTTAGCTAAATCGGCTAATCGCAAACAAAGTAACATACAGATAGATATATTGATAAAAATATCTATACAGATAAATGTATAGATAGAGATAAAATAAAAATAAAAATATACAGATATAGAATAAAACTAAAAATACACGGATAAAGATAAGAATATTATATTGATAAAAATATCTTATAAATGTAAATATAAATAAAAACATAGAGATAAATATAAATAATAAATGAAAGATTAAACACGAGATTAAAGATAAATATAAAACATTTGCAAAATTGCAATTCCTAACGGCAAATTTAGATTGCAAAACGTATAAGACAAGAAACCCTTTCTCGATTTTGGTTAAGTCGACCCTTATCGTGCATACCGATTTGATAGCGTTGTTGAAGACGTTGATTTTCCGCTTGAAATCGAGCAATTTGCAAACATTCTTCTTCATTTCTAAAGTGGATCCATATACGTGTTGTGAAAACATTGCTATTAACTTTTATTGAAGGAGCTTTTTCATCAACCGTTCAGGTGAAAATTGATGATTACTTCACCTGATCTCTAACTGTCCATCTTAAGATGTTTGATGCATCGGAAGATGGCCACTTGTTGTGACAGTGTGGCCAACAAATATATTTCTTTTAATTTTCGGGAAAATTTCCGCGATAGTAAACAAACTAAAATCAAATTTTTACTCACCTGCGACGTTCTTCATCTAATTGCATGATGATGAGGTGTCCACTAGTAAGAATAATTCCAGTGTCCACACCTCTGTCGACTCTTTACTATCGAATGTGACCTTTTCGTTAGATCTGAGCTGTACTACGACCAGCACAAGCTCAGCTCTGCCACTAAGCTCTAGCACTTCCACTGGCACTACAGCTAGCAACAGTACTAATGCTACTACTACAACAAGACTCACCAGTGTCACAAGCACAAGCACTACTACTACGACTAGCACTACCACTACCAACAGCACTACCACTGCCATTAGCACCAGCACTAGCGCTAGCGTTAGAACAAGGACTAGCACTAGCACTGGCACCAGCACTACGACTAGCTCTAGCACTAGCATTAGCATAAACCCTAACACTAACACTAACAATAGCAATAGCACTAGCACTACCACTACCACTACCACCAGCACTAATACTACAAAAGGCACTAGCACTAACGCGAGCATTAGCGCTAACGCTACCACTATCACCAGCACTACCACTGAAACTAGCACTAGCACTAACACTAACACTAACACCAGCAGTACCACTGTCGCTAGCACTAGCACTACCAACAGCATTACCACTACCACCACTAACACTGCCACTACCACTACCACTACGACTAGCTCGAGCATTATCCCTAGCATTAACACTAACACTAGTAATAGCACTAGCACTAGCACTACAATTAGAACTAGCACAAGCACTGCCACTGGCACTGGCACTAGCACTAGCACTAGAACTACCAACAGCAAAAGCACTACCGATACCATCAGCACTAAAACTGCCACTAGCACTAGCACGAGCACTAACGCTAACACTACCGCTAGCACTACAACTACGACTAGCACAACCACTAGCACCAACGCTAACACTGTCACAACCACCAGCATTAGCACTACCACTGCACTGCCACTAGCAGTAGCACAAGCGTTAGCACTAACACTAACACTAAAATTAGCACTACCACTAGCACTAAAACTACCAGTAGGACTAGCACTACCACTACAACTACCACCAGGATATATATATATATATATATATATATATATATATATATATATATATATATATATATATATATATATATCGCTATTTTCGTCAACGCTATTTTTACCGACACTACTTTCATTAAAATCGAGAAAACATTTATTCCGGTTTCGGGCTCAGAGTAGACAAGTAGTATTGAATTGGATTCCATTATTAAAGTAGCAGACAAGTATCAAAGTAGTACTGAATTCTATATTTACCATATAACATCATGTATAACCGTATTTGCATATAAATGCAGCTAAAAAGCGGCAAGGATTCTCCATTGGTTGCCAATTTTCATTTGTCATATAAAAAAGCAAAACGACAGATGATGATCGGAAAGGCAAACAAAAAAAAACGACAAGAAACTACACACCGGTGGGGATGGCTTGTCCATCTTTGAGCGAAGAAATTGAAGGTGTAGTATCAATGGTTGACTTGACATTCTATGTGGAGCGGCTGACCTTCTTCCACTTCGCTTACGTTTCCTGGCAATGATTGCATAAACTGCGAAGGACCCTGCAAAAATATGTTGAGCTCAGCTGTCGTCTCACAATTCTCGCTGACTTTGCACTTCAGCTTCAGATATGATCGTGCTGTGAACATATAAATGTTGTGAATTTCAGTCCTTCCCATGGGTAAATTTTGGCAGGAAACTACTTTTTTTTAAAATTATCCCATTTGGCGCAATAGACTTTCAATCATCCATTCACAAGAAATGGGCATTTATGCAAAACATGATTTCAGATATCTAAAAACTATTGCAAAGTATAACTTCGCGGAAAAATAAAATAAATTTGATGGCATCACATCTGCCGCATATATTCATCTACGACTTTCTAATTCACGTAAACAAAAGTCTTCTAGGCTGCATACACAAACATAACTGACAGTACGCCGACTTACAATATAGTTCGATAATCGACGATAACATTTGTGAATGAATGCACTCAGTGTTCTTTGTGGCACTTTGAATTTGCAAGTGCTAACTGTATGATATCACACTATTTTTATAGAGTCCTGGTCCCATATGGGCAGATATAATATGTGTGAGTGCACGAAACCATATTACAATCTACTGACATTGTACCACGCAGAAATTGTAGGATTTTATTTGGAAATGCCCAAAATAGTGTCACGTTTACGTTGCTACGACTCTTAGACCCTATTAACTACTCTCCATTATTAGTCTCTCCCCATCTCCTCTCTCACAAAAACTCATATTGAACGAAAAAAAAAAAAAAAAACTCATATGTGGCCGTTGATGATTTTCGATCTCCGTTCTTCCATATTTTTTCAAATTCTCGACAGCACGAATTGTTGTTCAGAGAATTGTTCATAAATTGGGAACATATCAATTACATATGTTCAATAACTTTGACCGCTGATATGACATAATGTTGGGTCTCCGGCTATCTGCTGCATATTTCTTAACCAAGAAAATTCACTATGAGATTTATGCACATATTCATCCATTCATAAACGTCATTTGTTTTCTTATCGCCTAAACCACATTCGTGGAAGCTGAAATTGATGAATGGAGATGAAGGCCTATAAAAATTACGTTTTGCGAATATTCTCCACTGCCTGCTAGCTTCGCCAAGTGCATTGGTCGCCTTCACCGTATCAACTCCTGAATCTTCAGCGATTGCGCCCCGAATGTCCATTTGAGGAGTCCAAAGTCGCATATGATTTCTGCTCTCGATTCAATCAGAAGTGGTCGGCCATCAACGATCCATTCGACCACTATTGTTGCATCATTCAGTGGTGTCAGCTAGAAATTCGCTCGACAATGACTTTGATACATATTACCTTCATTATAAAGAAAATAAACCATCGTTCTATTCAAATATCACTTAAGATTAATAATGAGCAATGCGGGTTTGTTATATTCCCACTTCAGCAAAATAGTCTGCAATGTTATTTCAAAACAGAAAGTGCTGCTTCGTATAATACAGCTGGTTGCTTACAACATAACTAATTGTACAAACAAAGATTCAGCTAGCTCAACTATAGTAAGAGATCACTGCGATGCCTTTCACAAGTTCTGCTGAAGAAGGTGATGGAACCCGCATCCTCTTTATTTTTTATCAACAACTGATGGATTCTAGCCTACAAAGTGAGGCAGTAACAGCATTCATGGATACCTCATCGCATTTTTAACCCACTGCATAGCACTTTGTGTGTTGCGAAACTAAATAACGAAATGAATCGAAACGAAACGTTCTTCTCGTTCTAGATTCGACACCCAACTTATAAACTTACATAGGCTCACTGCTGAATCGTGGATTTAATCTACCATAATTGCATTTTAATGTCGGCCGTTTAGCCTAAACAGTGGAAATAAATGTTGAACAGTTAGTTCCTCGTTGCGAGCTCGTGAGTCCTTCTGCAGCAAAAGCCACGACTGAAGGGGATGGAAACGTTGAGTGGTTTCAATACGCTCACTCATGCCCTACAAACAGAACCCAATAATTTCCTCTCCTTTTATGAATGCGAGGGACAGCGATACTTCTCTCTACGTTTCCTGTTGGCCAGGATCTTCTTGTGGTAAAAGATTTCGATAATAAGTGAAGCGGAGGAAACAGGACTCACTAGAGTTCTAAAATATATGACAGTTTGAGGACTGAAAAACGCTTCCAAGGTAATAATGAACTGAGCACAACCTTCAAAGAAAGATGAATATCGTCGTTCTCATTCAGTTCCAAATCCGCCAAATCGCCGATGACACTAGGCGGGTTGTCGCACTCCCGATCACGTGAGTATTCTACAGGGCTTTGTTTTGTTCTGTTCCAACTCGCGTATCCTTTCCAATCCTTAAAGCAGCGAGAAGGTTTGAATATGTCGACACATTACTCTACCTCCACTTTTCCAGATAACATTTATTGCAGCGTCGACGTGAAAATGCCCGAAATGTCCGGTTACTCCGCAATGTATAAGAGGAGAAACTTTCTCAAAGCTCATATGAATTTCCGTGGCAACCGAATAATAATTTTGACTGATTGGTAAAGGAAGATTAAAAACTAAGGGATTTGGGAAGTTCGAGAACATGACTTCCAATCTTTTACGTTCTAAATATAGATCCACTTCCGCTTAAAAATCTTCGCAAATTCAGCGTTTGTTCTATGGATAGGAAAAAATGGCGCCTTTTTAACAAATTGTTTTCTGTGGCATCCTTTCGCTTATTTCTGTAGCATCCAACCGTTTTTGTAATAAGTTCTGGCTGAAGTTTCACTCAGCTGTACTTTATTGCTGCAAAAATTGTGGGACCGTCAGCACTTGCCACGTGTCAGAACACAAGGGAAGCTCGAATTCCTGCACCTACTCCTTGGATAATGTGATCGAAGGTAAGGCGTCTTCTTCGAGTTCACGACCAGCTCAAGGTTAGACTGCACTTCACCAAGCTCATTTCGAGCTACCAAAGTATAAGTGCCGGAATCTTCTGGATATGCATAAAGAATATCGAGTGCCACATAGCCAAAGTCAAACACGGGCCGGAAACGATGTGCTGCTGCCAGAGATGTTCCATTGTGATAACTAAAACCACAAGAATTCCCAAACACAGCAGGAGCATTGGGAAACTGCAAAAGAACTAGCATTTAAAGACTGCATTTGCCACTCAAGTGAGCATGTTTTTAGTGACGCGTATAAGGTCCTGCTGTCTGGATCGCGAATCCATTGATGACAACCAGGTGGTGCCATTCTCAAATTTTCTCAAAGTTTGATCACCGTTTCTTGGCAAATCTGTAACTCACATGTAATTTCTCAAATTCTTGAAAAGGCGTGAGTATGTCCGATTAAAAGTAGCGACGAATTCCACAGCATTTGCTACAAACGTGCATCGCATAAGCTTAAGATTTAAAAAAAGCGACAAGTGACGCAAACGCCATGAATCAGAATTGTCACGACCAAAAAGAAAACGCATTTTTCGCCACCTATTTTCAGTGGTACTACATTCTGCTAATTCCACTTTTTGTATCGTAATACCGAAAATCTTAAAGACTGTAGTTGTAAATGTGACATCACCTATTCAAAAAGCTGCAACCAATGACATGAATTAATCGAGCTTCACAGCACACGACTGTCCGCTGAAACAGTGCTCACTTATCATCGCCACAAACGATTACAACGGGGAACCTTTGGTCATAAGCTCTCCATTACTACGTTAGCGTATTGCGCCATATGCTCGATCTCCGAAAGCGCACCAATCACACTAAGTCGAGCCTGTCTACGTACAACGTAGGTGGGTGTAAGGTTTCGGGAATTGTCGACCTGCAAAGAAGACAACACGACACTTGCTCATGAAGTTTGCTCGAGTGCTCTAAACCAAGATGACCTAGAATAGCCGGTTCGGTTGCGAACGCCCTCTTTATTATTCATGAGTGGTCCACGTGCAGTTTAATTTAAAAGTCTAAGTTCGACCAAATAAATTCGACTAGCACAAGAGAATATTCTAGTATGAACGCTTGCTCAACTCACAATCGAAGGTAATGGAAAGGATTCAAATGAAGCTTTGCACCGTCTTTTCATTTAATGTTAACTGAAAGGCGGTTCAACAACTCGTCGATAAAGGCACGTTGAAAAAAAAAAAAAAAAGAAGAAAGTGAATATGGAATGCATTCATTTTTTTTTCAACAGAAGCATTGAAAACATAGTATTTAACAAGCGGGACGATGAGGCACAGGTGATAGGTGAAATAACGAGGAACGAAGAGCAAGTATTTCAACAGAAAGGTGCTTGCAATATAGCGTTAAAGACTGAATAACAGGGTGTCGCATCAGTTCCATGCTTTTAAGAGAAAACAACAGTGGATTTAGTAGGCGCTGCAAAACTGAACAGCACCGCACTTTGCAACACCTATGCTTTATGAATGAATGAAAATGAACAACAAAAGCGATATTTTGCGAATCAACTGCAATTACGAGATGATAACTGCTCAAGAAGATTGCGAAATGAATGAACACTTATGAGCAGGGAACAATCCACTATTGGCAGAAGAAAAAAAAACGTTTTTTACATTTTCATCGAAAAAAAAATTGATTTTCATCGACCAATCACTACGGTGCTAATGATTAAGACCTTCCTGTCGACCATCAAAATATAACATGCCAGTGATGTTTTCGTTGAACTAGTTTCCTCTGGCGAATCACCAATAACCATCAAAGGAACTTAGCTATAAGTGAGTCATGTGCAGAAACTTGTGCATATTTAAAAAACGCTTTTAGCTAGCTTACAATGTCGACAAACGTACCCACATCGGAGCTGCCATTGGTTTGTATCGTTGCTGTTGTTGCCGAGGTGGAGCGATCGCTGAATATCGTGCTCCTTGTCGTCGCTGCGACAGGGATGTTATACTCGCACGACCTCAAAAATTCATCCGCTCATAGAGATTCAAATGTATTTCTCATCAAATTTTTAGGTAGATGAATGTTAAATAAAAATGCAAATATGTTCACGAAAATACATCAGGGCAAACACTTCTCCACTACCACAACTGAAAAGTAACGTCCAAGAAGGTTTAGAATTTTGCTCAGTGATCAATCAATTGGTGATTATCCAACACAGAAAAAAAAATGCCCGCGATAAATCATGCATATCTTAAATGATCGGATCATATCTTAGCTGATTTAATCAATCGTAAAAACCTTGTGAAAAGGATTCATTTCGCGCGATCCGACCGGCATACGGTGAAGTCCCAAATGTTAATACGACAAGCTAAACTGCGGCAAAAATTGCATCATCGGATTTCGTGACTTTAGGTTCAGTAGGACCCGAGTTGAAAATTTCCATGGAAGCATCTTTACATGCACACGTTGCCATAACGCCGCTTTAAATTCAACCTTACCAAACGAAATGACGCAATCACCGTACAATGATCTGGCACTGATTTAATCACAGTGGAAAACCGACATGCACGCAGGCATTAAAATATCACCTGGATACCGATTATTCCGATGCTTGACATGAGATTCCATAATAAACCTGTTCCTTTATCATAAGTATAGAGATTTACCACCACCTTGGTACCGAACATTGTTCGTGAAGGGCGTTAAACTTTGGCGATGTAAAATTCAAAGCAATCGCACTACATCGATTATTGCAAATGCAATAGAAAGGATAACTGGATCAACAAGTGATGGACAGACGGAATTGTTTGCTGTAATGCTGGCGACATAGACTTCACGATCACCCTGTTTAGAATATAAATGACTTATCCGAAACAAGTTATCCAGTGAAAAAAATAACAACTCATCGAGTATTTGATCTATCTTCGTTGAAAAACAATTCCCCGGATAGATAGAATTGGAAATGATTCTGTAGGGGACAACACCTCACAATGAAATGCCTCACTGTGTTGCAGAAAATAGAACCTTGTTGAGCTTGTTGCGATTGAGCGAGCATCGTATCCTTCCTCTCTTTTGCGATTTGCGATTACTCATCGTGGAACCATCTGTTATACTCGTCGCAAGGTAATAACTGCAAATATCTGCATGAAGATATAGACAAATAAGGGCTGCATCATTAAAATGACATGATATATGAGCTCTGCGAATCAATCAATCCGACCAGCCGGCTGCCCATTGTTCAAAAACAGTGAAGCAATGCTGAACATCTCGCGCAGCAAATTGCTGCAATAAAATCGTTAAGCGGCTATACCTCAACCACGGATATGCTTTTAAATCATTCGAACGCATGTACAGCTAAACTTTGCTCCACGTTTCATGGAATATTTAAATGCCAATAATACATGAAGGCATGGTCGATTAGAATAAAACTAAGCTTAGAAGGAGATCAATCAAGCATAGCAATCAACTATATGTATCGAATTGCATAGCTGTGGCTTTCTGCATAAGCAATCGATCCTGTTTATCAAGCATTTATAAACCTCTCACAGGAACAAAGTACAGTGTCCCCAAAAAGGTGCATGAAGACAGACAAATATCAGCCTAGCAATGCGCGATGCGACATCACCCCTTATTCTCAGAGGAATAAACTCGGTACCTTAAACACCAAGAGAGGTTAAAAACAGTAAGATCCACATGAATGGAATTTCTTGCATGAGGTCTCAGAGCGATGTTTGAAAAAATCCCTCATATATATCGTCATCTGAACACCTCAACAAACTAATAATGGCAGTAAATAATCCAGTAACAAAAACAGCTCATTCCCCTAGTGCTAATCGCAATAAGATTTAAAACGACATGATTGTTGCAGCATAAAAGATTGACGAATAACTTACATGTGCACAACTTTCACCCACTCCGTTTGTGTCATTCGCTTTACACGTGCGCTCGCCAATATCGTCAGTGAACATCTGAGGTATGGTCGATAGGCAAATGCCAGTGTGAGGATTGTACTCTGTTTTCGCTCTGCAATATAACACATATTTTTCACACATTTTGCAAGTTGAATATTAAAAAAATTATTAAAAATAGAAATATTATAAATATTATAAATTATAAGTATTAATATTAATTAATAAATTAAAAAAATACAAATTATAAATATAAATATAAGTATTAAAAAAATAAATACAAAATATAAAGATGGCGCATTTATATTTTACATTCATATTTTTAATATAATTATTAAATATAAACATTTACGCATCGAACAGAAGTTTTCCATCCTCAAAGTATGCGATATTGGAGTAATGATAAGGGATACTCAGGTGAATAGGTAATCAGGTGCCTAGCTAAAACTCAAAATATTCGCTGAAAAATAGAAATTCAATTATACCTGAAAAGTCAAAGGACCTCCTTTAATCCGAATGCATCGATAAAATGGAATTTCGCGCCCTCCGCGATAGCAAATTTCTTTCCGCTTCGAATTTCCAATCACACCTATAAATTAATAAGCTATTGTTCAATGCTGTTTGAGAATCATTTTTGCGCTTGTCTACACGACAGTGCTCAATGATTGAATTTCACTCTATTTTTGATACAAATCTTCTTCTCAATTAAAGCAAGACTATTCATATTTAGTGCACTTCAAGCATTCATGCAAGGTTAATATCATGTATAAAATCGTCTTGAGGTTAAACTTATGTCAAGATGAGTGCAAGCATTCACCGCTCAACACTATACAGCTTTGAATAGAAACCTATGGGCAATAGAACGGTAAGTTCCCTCTATAATTCAGAGAATGGTTACTGCAAATTGTGCTTCTAATTGCGAATTACTGTAAACGGCTACCGTAAAGTATTGTTATTAAGTCATTACTCTAGAAATTGACATATGTGTCAAAAGTCGTAACGTATGATTACTCTACACTAGGAAACATGTTAAGGATCGATGGGAATCCTATCAGTGCCCTTCTAAATGGCAAAAAAAGGTTTTAACTAACGACTTCAATTTTCTTAATGAGCGTTATGCGAATTCTCGTCACCTCTTCTATCTTCTCATGTATGCCTCTCTTCTTGGACTGTAGTTGAGCGATACGCCTAGAAGATTATCAAGTTCATTTTAAAGTGTTTGTTTTACGCTCATTGGCCGCGACCGATAATTGCCAACGTGATTCGGATTCGGTGTTCTTTTACGATGAAATCACCTGTAATTAAACGATGTATAAATATTTAAGTCTGCAGTCAACTGTAAAGAAACAGGTGACTGGTGCTCACATGAATATCCCATAACAGAAGATAGTTTTGATATCAAACGAAAAAAAAATCTCTAAATATTTTGTAATACAAAGAAGTCGTTAGTTTAATATGAAGGAGAGGCAGCTGAGTACTTATGAAATGCTCTGTGAACAACTCACGGATTATTCGATTTAGAGCACTAGCCACAAGCCGAGAAATAAACAGCTATAAATGTGAGGTTTCATCTGTATCAGAAACTTGTACACTTACGATACAGTGTATTATTGATGATATGGACACAGACATGAAATCTTGTCATTTCCACCCACTTGTTCCACAGTTTTAGCTAGATCAGCCGTTTGATACAAGCAGCTCAGTGCCATATAATCGGTTTTTCAACCGTTCATTGCAATAACTGGGTTCGCATTAACGCCTGAGGCAATGGCACATTTTCACCGACAAATTCCTTTTTTATAGTAGAAACTGCAGCGGAGGATAAACTGAACAGCGGCGATAATTCGTCGTCATCTACGAAAAAGCTTTCTTCTAAGAGGACAACCCGAAAAGGAGCTGCGCCTTTACTCTTATGAATAATCCATCTTTCACATGAAACGATCACCTTCACAAATCCTCATTTCATCCCTCATTATCCTGGATGATTCGATCCTTCAAAATGATCATGAAATAATACAATATAAGATAGTACAACATCGACATTCTATGATAATGGGACCATTCATATATAAAACACGAGCAAGAAGATGACCGCGCCGGTTGCGCATTTGCGCATATAGCCAAATGAAATTCAATTCGAATTCATTGCCATCACTTCCTCTAAAAGCCTTTGTAAATGAGTGTGGCGCACTGATACAAAATATTATACATTTAAGTGCAACTATATGCAGTAAACTTGCGCAGCCGGCAGCGCTTTCCTCATTGCAAAATTAAACGCATAGAAAATACACATCGACACACGAGTGATACCAAACAAACAAGAGTGAATGAATGAAATGCGATCGAATGTTAGTTGGGGAGCGTATTTGATTTCGTTTATGTAGAGCAATCAGGCATTGGCGTCATTGAACGAAAAAAAAGATACGTTTAGCAGAGTGCAATATGCCAGTGACGTTGCAATAGAAAGAATTTCTCTGCTCGTCTAGGCATTGAGAATTCTCAACACACAATGCAGTAACACGTTCTATTACAATGGATAAAATATGAAGAAATGATCGACGCCCTCAGAAATTCAAAAAAAAAATAAGGGGAGAGCAAATTTGAAAAATAGATAGAAACACGGAAATGACCATATTTTCATTGGATGGCTCATCTGATACAAATACGTGGTAGTGAAAAGAACGAGGATAGATTTTTGGCTCAAAAACATTTCCTTGCAGTTCGTCTGAACTATAGAAGTTTGTGGTAACACATAATGCGGTCTTGCAAGTAAATATCAGTTTTACAGTAAATATAAATTACAAATTAAAAATGAACTAGCGCGACATTTTGTGCGCTCACCATAAACACAAGTTTGTGTTAACATAATATAATCATAAATATGAATATAAATAAATATAAAGAGGGATAATAATGTCTGAAAACCTAACATAATGAAATGAAATAATAAGCAGAAGCGGCTAACAGAACATAAATAAACAAACGAATGTAGTGAAGTGTATCAACGAAACGTAAATCTAAAATGCAATATAAAGGTTTTAAAAAACTTTCATATAGAACGGAATGTTTTGGGGAATTTCGTGTTGCCATTTTTGCCACTTGGTTGTTGCGACGAAGTGAGCGGCCAACGAGATCAGTTCATGTTAAACATGGAGGTGAATTTTCTAAAACAATTCGCAATCAGTTGTCGCCTCACGAGCAAATCCACAGACTAGCATTTACTTTTGTGCTCAAGACGACAATTGACTATGTGTTGATAAGAGCTAAGTAATGTTTCTGCAATGATTCGAAACTTCATTAGCAAAAAAAAACTCTTCTACACCGCTATTTGCACTTATTAAAGTTTATACCTTCAATTCTATAGCGTTTTTTCATCACAAACGAATACTAAAGCATTGCAAATTTATGCACGAACCGCTCAATCGGAGTTGACGATAACGTTGCCACCACGTATGCGTTGAATGGTAGGAATCTTCAGTTGTGTTGTGCAATGAAGAAAAGTTGCCGTAACCACTGCCACCGATTCATTCCTGACTGATGTTATTTGCGGCGTCGGCTCTTCAAATTCATTTCGATTTCCAAAGGAACGGAAACAGCGCCCTAAGAAAACGCTTCCTATAATAACGATATAATTGAAATAACTGTTTTAAATCCTGCCACTTTCAGCAGGAAAGAATTTCGTATAGAATAGGAGCTACACTCAGCATCTCTCTACTGTGCATCAACATCTCTACCTTTTTCGCTGATCTTATGCAGAACAGCGTTATCCTCGAATTCTAAATTTCTATACCTTTCCTTCACAGCCGCTAGATCGCTCTTCAATCGATTATTCTCCTCATGAATCAGCTCCATATAAAGTATAAACATATAAAAATAAATTAAAGCATATAAATAAAAATAAAAAGTACGTAAATATTTAGATAAATATAAATTAAAGTATAAAGATAAAGACAGACAACAAGTATAAGATTAAATGGAAATATAAATATAAATGGAAACACGAATGCCTTTTATCTATTATATATATATATATATATATATATATATATATATATATATATATATATATATATATATATATATATATATATATATATATATAATTTATTTTATCTATAAATATATAAATATATATCAATTATATTAAACGCATTAATTTTCTCAAAAGACTGAACACGCATATAAACGCCTACTATATCTTCCAGCTCCAAGCACAATAATGATAAAGATATTTCTATTGAAACTTCAAATATTCCTTCTCTAAGCATCGCTTTAAAGGTCGTAAGAATGAAGCTTCCCTTATTCTCCACTGATATCAGCTTTCATCAAACACAATATCGCCTGTGAATAAAATGCAGAAATCTGTTTTCTTTTTCTGCGAAAGGTTGCCATGCTTATTTCTCACTAGTCATTACCAACCCTCCTCCTAACTCTTCTCAAAAAAAAAAACCTTGAGAGCGATAGAATGCAACAGAACAAATCAAGGACCCTCATGAGCTATGGAAACATCGATGCATGTCTTTATCGCTTATTATGAAATGCCAAGTACCAGCTGTGATTAGCGCAAAAAAGTATGCTGTCACGTAAAATTCTCACGATGCGAGCCATTTAACCTTCTGAATTTCATCTTATCCTCTCATTTGCAGTCAGCAGATAAAGAAACTGTCAGAAAACTTACTTATATGACGAGTCTTTAACGCAAGAAATTTCCCTGGAAGTGGCTGAATTACGAGGAATTTTTTTTACTGCTTTTTTCTTTAGCTTTTATATGACAGTTGCTTAGCGCGGAAATTTTTTACGATTTCAACGAAGAAATGGTTGCTGAAACCGTTTTTGCAAGAAATCAGCAAAAACAATTGCATTCGATCAATGCACACCCTTTAACATTACCTGTTTTCCACTAGCTATGATAATATTAAGTTGATCATCAGTGTTGTATATTCGTGTTCATTTGTTACTCAGTTGAAGTGGTAAAAGTCTTCAAATAGAAGTTCTTCTTTCGAAACTCGAGTCCTACCTTCCTGAGACTTCTACAAAGGTTGACTTTTACAGTGATAGTGATTAAATGTTTCCTCTAATGTGATAAGTTATCAACAAACATACGCTGTCTAATATTTGCTGCTCGATCGGTGACCGTTTTATTAAGAGAATTAGCGCGCTCATTGGCGATGACCAATTGCAATCGAATTGTTTCGTTGGTTGCCTCAATATTCTTCAATTCCATTTGTATTGTGTATAATTCGGTTTTCGATCTTTGAATTTCCTGAAGAAAAGTAATCGTTTTTGGCGAACAATAATTTCTTCCTCCCACTGAGCCATCATACACTATGAAAGTGCTCATCATTTAAGACGTTAACCATCAGATAATAATATAATTCATTTTTTCGAAAATATAAACGACGACTCGGCCCAAAATAAAACGTTCACTAGTTGTTGTAATACTTTATGCTCTGCACTAATGAAGTCCATTGTAATTGCTCGAGGATGATTTCGAAGGGTTTTTCAATAAATATGAGTGTTACATATGCGGGAAGAAACAATCGGTATGCAGCACCTCTGCATATCACAACGTGAAGGGGTGACGTCCATACCTGTGATGTCCATTATATTGGAAAATTTCCTCTAAAACCCTTTTTATGGCTGCCTATAATATTATGGCCGCCTTTAGTGCCATATTTAAGTTAATGAAACGAATTTTCGTGAGAGGGCGCGAGGAGAGTATAAATCGCACAAGTAATATGTTATCTTGTCAGATTTTCATCAGGTTTTAGTTGGTTCAGCTATAACTTTATCTAACCTGCCCAAATATATGTAACTGTATGTGTGCCTACCTTCTCCCAAATTTCATAAAATGCCTAACTGAATACCAATTTCTGCCTTCGCATCGAGGAGTTGTTTTCCCACACGTTTGCGCGTTTCTTCAGAACCTTCAAATCGAACGGCTAAATCACTCACCTGAAATGGAATTTTTTTTTTTTTTTTGGAAATAAAACTGTAAGATGAGCGCTCTCAAACTTGTATAGGAAGAAGAATTTATAAAAAACATGCTACGTATGTTTTCTGGGTTATCTAATTTCCTCAGGAATACTATGGTTCTCCCAAGAAAAGATGCTAGCATTAAAAACCTTAGCTAAATCGGCTAATCGCAAACAAAGTAACATACAGATAGATATATTGATAAAAATATCTATACAGATAAATGTATAGATAGAGATAAAATAAAAATAAAAATATACAGATATAGAATAAAACTAAAAATACACGGATAAAGATAAGAATATTATATTGATAAAAATATCTTATAAATGTAAATATAAATAAAAACATAGAGATAAATATAAATAATAAATGAAAGATTAAACACGAGATTAAAGATAAATATAAAACATTTGCAAAATTGCAATTCCTAACGGCAAATTTAGATTGCAAAACGTATAAGACAAGAAACCCTTTCTCGATTTTGGTTAAGTCGACCCTTATCGTGCATACCGATTTGATAGCGTTGTTGAAGACGTTGATTTTCCGCTTGAAATCGAGCAATTTGCAAACATTCTTCTTCATTTCTAAAGTGGATCCATATACGTGTTGTGAAAACATTGCTATTAACTTTTATTGAAGGAGCTTTTTCATCAACCGTTCAGGTGAAAATTGATGATTACTTCACCTGATCTCTAACTGTCCATCTTAAGATGTTTGATGCATCGGAAGATGGCCACTTGTTGTGACAGTGTGGCCAACAAATATATTTCTTTTAATTTTCGGGAAAATTTCCGCGATAGTAAACAAACTAAAATCAAATTTTTACTCACCTGCGACGTTCTTCATCTAATTGCATGATGATGAGGTGTCCACTAGTAAGAATAATTCCAGTGTCCACACCTCTGTCGACTCTTTACTATCGAATGTGACCTTTTCGTTAGATCTGAGCTGTACTACGACCAGCACAAGCTCAGCTCTGCCACTAAGCTCTAGCACTTCCACTGGCACTACAGCTAGCAACAGTACTAATGCTACTACTACAACAAGACTCACCAGTGTCACAAGCACAAGCACTACTACTACGACTAGCACTACCACTACCAACAGCACTACCACTGCCATTAGCACCAGCACTAGCGCTAGCGTTAGAACAAGGACTAGCACTAGCACTGGCACCAGCACTACGACTAGCTCTAGCACTAGCATTAGCATAAACCCTAACACTAACACTAACAATAGCAATAGCACTAGCACTACCACTACCACTACCACCAGCACTAATACTACAAAAGGCACTAGCACTAACGCGAGCATTAGCGCTAACGCTACCACTATCACCAGCACTACCACTGAAACTAGCACTAGCACTAACACTAACACTAACACCAGCAGTACCACTGTCGCTAGCACTAGCACTACCAACAGCATTACCACTACCACCACTAACACTGCCACTACCACTACCACTACGACTAGCTCGAGCATTATCCCTAGCATTAACACTAACACTAGTAATAGCACTAGCACTAGCACTACAATTAGAACTAGCACAAGCACTGCCACTGGCACTGGCACTAGCACTAGCACTAGAACTACCAACAGCAAAAGCACTACCGATACCATCAGCACTAAAACTGCCACTAGCACTAGCACGAGCACTAACGCTAACACTACCGCTAGCACTACAACTACGACTAGCACAACCACTAGCACCAACGCTAACACTGTCACAACCACCAGCATTAGCACTACCACTGCACTGCCACTAGCAGTAGCACAAGCGTTAGCACTAACACTAACACTAAAATTAGCACTACCACTAGCACTAAAACTACCAGTAGGACTAGCACTACCACTACAACTACCACCAGGATATATATATATATATATATATATATATATATATATATATATATATATATATATATATATATATATATCGCTATTTTCGTCAACGCTATTTTTACCGACACTACTTTCATTAAAATCGAGAAAACATTTATTCCGGTTTCGGGCTCAGAGTAGACAAGTAGTATTGAATTGGATTCCATTATTAAAGTAGCAGACAAGTATCAAAGTAGTACTGAATTCTATATTTACCATATAACATCATGTATAACCGTATTTGCATATAAATGCAGCTAAAAAGCGGCAAGGATTCTCCATTGGTTGCCAATTTTCATTTGTCATATAAAAAAGCAAAACGACAGATGATGATCGGAAAGGCAAACAAAAAAAAACGACAAGAAACTACACACCGGTGGGGATGGCTTGTCCATCTTTGAGCGAAGAAATTGAAGGTGTAGTATCAATGGTTGACTTGACATTCTATGTGGAGCGGCTGACCTTCTTCCACTTCGCTTACGTTTCCTGGCAATGATTGCATAAACTGCGAAGGACCCTGCAAAAATATGTTGAGCTCAGCTGTCGTCTCACAATTCTCGCTGACTTTGCACTTCAGCTTCAGATATGATCGTGCTGTGAACATATAAATGTTGTGAATTTCAGTCCTTCCCATGGGTAAATTTTGGCAGGAAACTACTTTTTTTTAAAATTATCCCATTTGGCGCAATAGACTTTCAATCATCCATTCACAAGAAATGGGCATTTATGCAAAACATGATTTCAGATATCTAAAAACTATTGCAAAGTATAACTTCGCGGAAAAATAAAATAAATTTGATGGCATCACATCTGCCGCATATATTCATCTACGACTTTCTAATTCACGTAAACAAAAGTCTTCTAGGCTGCATACACAAACATAACTGACAGTACGCCGACTTACAATATAGTTCGATAATCGACGATAACATTTGTGAATGAATGCACTCAGTGTTCTTTGTGGCACTTTGAATTTGCAAGTGCTAACTGTATGATATCACACTATTTTTATAGAGTCCTGGTCCCATATGGGCAGATATAATATGTGTGAGTGCACGAAACCATATTACAATCTACTGACATTGTACCACGCAGAAATTGTAGGATTTTATTTGGAAATGCCCAAAATAGTGTCACGTTTACGTTGCTACGACTCTTAGACCCTATTAACTACTCTCCATTATTAGTCTCTCCCCATCTCCTCTCTCACAAAAACTCATATTGAACGAAACAAAAAAAAAAAAAAAACTCATATGTGGCCGTTGATGATTTTCGATCTCCGTTCTTCCATATTTTTTCAAATTCTCGACAGCACGAATTGTTGTTCAGAGAATTGTTCATAAATTGGGAACATATCAATTACATATGTTCAATAACTTTGACCGCTGATATGACATAATGTTGGGTCTCCGGCTATCTGCTGCATATTTCTTAACCAAGAAAATTCACTATGAGATTTATGCACATATTCATCCATTCATAAACGTCATTTGTTTTCTTATCGCCTAAACCACATTCGTGGAAGCTGAAATTGATGAATGGAGATGAAGGCCTATAAAAATTACGTTTTGCGAATATTCTCCACTGCCTGCTAGCTTCGCCAAGTGCATTGGTCGCCTTCACCGTATCAACTCCTGAATCTTCAGCGATTGCGCCCCGAATGTCCATTTGAGGAGTCCAAAGTCGCATATGATTTCTGCTCTCGATTCAATCAGAAGTGGTCGGCCATCAACGATCCATTCGACCACTATTGTTGCATCATTCAGTGGTGTCAGCTAGAAATTCGCTCGACAATGACTTTGATACATATTACCTTCATTATAAAGAAAATAAACCATCGTTCTATTCAAATATCACTTAAGATTAATAATGAGCAATGCGGGTTTGTTATATTCCCACTTCAGCAAAATAGTCTGCAATGTTATTTCAAAACAGAAAGTGCTGCTTCGTATAATACAGCTGGTTGCTTACAACATAACTAATTGTACAAACAAAGATTCAGCTAGCTCAACTATAGTAAGAGATCACTGCGATGCCTTTCACAAGTTCTGCTGAAGAAGGTGATGGAACCCGCATCCTCTTTATTTTTTATCAACAACTGATGGATTCTAGCCTACAAAGTGAGGCAGTAACAGCATTCATGGATACCTCATCGCATTTTTAACCCACTGCATAGCACTTTGTGTGTTGCGAAACTAAATAACGAAATGAATCGAAACGAAACGTTCTTCTCGTTCTAGATTCGACACCCAACTTATAAACTTACATAGGCTCACTGCTGAATCGTGGATTTAATCTACCATAATTGCATTTTAATGTCGGCCGTTTAGCCTAAACAGTGGAAATAAATGTTGAACAGTTAGTTCCTCGTTGCGAGCTCGTGAGTCCTTCTGCAGCAAAAGCCACGACTGAAGGGGATGGAAACGTTGAGTGGTTTCAATACGCTCACTCATGCCCTACAAACAGAACCCAATAATTTCCTCTCCTTTTATGAATGCGAGGGACAGCGATACTTCTCTCTACGTTTCCTGTTGGCCAGGATCTTCTTGTGGTAAAAGATTTCGATAATAAGTGAAGCGGAGGAAACAGGACTCACTAGAGTTCTAAAATATATGACAGTTTGAGGACTGAAAAACGCTTCCAAGGTAATAATGAACTGAGCACAACCTTCAAAGAAAGATGAATATCGTCGTTCTCATTCAGTTCCAAATCCGCCAAATCGCCGATGACACTAGGCGGGTTGTCGCACTCCCGATCACGTGAGTATTCTACAGGGCTTTGTTTTGTTCTGTTCCAACTCGCGTATCCTTTCCAATCCTTAAAGCAGCGAGAAGGTTTGAATATGTCGACACATTACTCTACCTCCACTTTTCCAGATAACATTTATTGCAGCGTCGACGTGAAAATGCCCGAAATGTCCGGTTACTCCGCAATGTATAAGAGGAGAAACTTTCTCAAAGCTCATATGAATTTCCGTGGCAACCGAATAATAATTTTGACTGATTGGTAAAGGAAGATTAAAAACTAAGGGATTTGGGAAGTTCGAGAACATGACTTCCAATCTTTTACGTTCTAAATATAGATCCACTTCCGCTTAAAAATCTTCGCAAATTCAGCGTTTGTTCTATGGATAGGAAAAAATGGCGCCTTTTTAACAAATTGTTTTCTGTGGCATCCTTTCGCTTATTTCTGTAGCATCCAACCGTTTTTGTAATAAGTTCTGGCTGAAGTTTCACTCAGCTGTACTTTATTGCTGCAAAAATTGTGGGACCGTCAGCACTTGCCACGTGTCAGAACACAAGGGAAGCTCGAATTCCTGCACCTACTCCTTGGATAATGTGATCGAAGGTAAGGCGTCTTCTTCGAGTTCACGACCAGCTCAAGGTTAGACTGCACTTCACCAAGCTCATTTCGAGCTACCAAAGTATAAGTGCCGGAATCTTCTGGATATGCATAAAGAATATCGAGTGCCACATAGCCAAAGTCAAACACGGGCCGGAAACGATGTGCTGCTGCCAGAGATGTTCCATTGTGATAACTAAAACCACAAGAATTCCCAAACACAGCAGGAGCATTGGGAAACTGCAAAAGAACTAGCATTTAAAGACTGCATTTGCCACTCAAGTGAGCATGTTTTTAGTGACGCGTATAAGGTCCTGCTGTCTGGATCGCGAATCCATTGATGACAACCAGGTGGTGCCATTCTCAAATTTTCTCAAAGTTTGATCACCGTTTCTTGGCAAATCTGTAACTCACATGTAATTTCTCAAATTCTTGAAAAGGCGTGAGTATGTCCGATTAAAAGTAGCGACGAATTCCACAGCATTTGCTACAAACGTGCATCGCATAAGCTTAAGATTTAAAAAAAGCGACAAGTGACGCAAACGCCATGAATCAGAATTGTCACGACCAAAAAGAAAACGCATTTTTCGCCACCTATTTTCAGTGGTACTACATTCTGCTAATTCCACTTTTTGTATCGTAATACCGAAAATCTTAAAGACTGTAGTTGTAAATGTGACATCACCTATTCAAAAAGCTGCAACCAATGACATGAATTAATCGAGCTTCACAGCACACGACTGTCCGCTGAAACAGTGCTCACTTATCATCGCCACAAACGATTACAACGGGGAACCTTTGGTCATAAGCTCTCCATTACTACGTTAGCGTATTGCGCCATATGCTCGATCTCCGAAAGCGCACCAATCACACTAAGTCGAGCCTGTCTACGTACAACGTAGGTGGGTGTAAGGTTTCGGGAATTGTCGACCTGCAAAGAAGACAACACGACACTTGCTCATGAAGTTTGCTCGAGTGCTCTAAACCAAGATGACCTAGAATAGCCGGTTCGGTTGCGAACGCCCTCTTTATTATTCATGAGTGGTCCACGTGCAGTTTAATTTAAAAGTCTAAGTTCGACCAAATAAATTCGACTAGCACAAGAGAATATTCTAGTATGAACGCTTGCTCAACTCACAATCGAAGGTAATGGAAAGGATTCAAATGAAGCTTTGCACCGTCTTTTCATTTAATGTTAACTGAAAGGCGGTTCAACAACTCGTCGATAAAGGCACGTTGAAAAAAAAAAAAAAAGAAGAAAGTGAATATGGAATGCATTCATTTTTTTTTTCAACAGAAGCATTGAAAACATAGTATTTAACAAGCGGGACGATGAGGCACAGGTGATAGGTGAAATAACGAGGAACGAAGAGCAAGTATTTCAACAGAAAGGTGCTTGCAATATAGCGTTAAAGACTGAATAACAGGGTGTCGCATCAGTTCCATGCTTTTAAGAGAAAACAACAGTGGATTTAGTAGGCGCTGCAAAACTGAACAGCACCGCACTTTGCAACACCTATGCTTTATGAATGAATGAAAATGAACAACAAAAGCGATATTTTGCGAATCAACTGCAATTACGAGATGATAACTGCTCAAGAAGATTGCGAAATGAATGAACACTTATGAGCAGGGAACAATCCACTATTGGCAGAAGAAAAAAAAACGTTTTTTACATTTTCATCGAAAAAAAAATTGATTTTCATCGACCAATCACTACGGTGCTAATGATTAAGACCTTCCTGTCGACCATCAAAATATAACATGCCAGTGATGTTTTCGTTGAACTAGTTTCCTCTGGCGAATCACCAATAACCATCAAAGGAACTTAGCTATAAGTGAGTCATGTGCAGAAACTTGTGCATATTTAAAAAACGCTTTTAGCTAGCTTACAATGTCGACAAACGTACCCACATCGGAGCTGCCATTGGTTTGTATCGTTGCTGTTGTTGCCGAGGTGGAGCGATCGCTGAATATCGTGCTCCTTGTCGTCGCTGCGACAGGGATGTTATACTCGCACGACCTCAAAAATTCATCCGCTCATAGAGATTCAAATGTATTTCTCATCAAATTTTTAGGTAGATGAATGTTAAATAAAAATGCAAATATGTTCACGAAAATACATCAGGGCAAACACTTCTCCACTACCACAACTGAAAAGTAACGTCCAAGAAGGTTTAGAATTTTGCTCAGTGATCAATCAATTGGTGATTATCCAACACAGAAAAAAAAATGCCCGCGATAAATCATGCATATCTTAAATGATCGGATCATATCTTAGCTGATTTAATCAATCGTAAAAACCTTGTGAAAAGGATTCATTTCGCGCGATCCGACCGGCATACGGTGAAGTCCCAAATGTTAATACGACAAGCTAAACTGCGGCAAAAATTGCATCATCGGATTTCGTGACTTTAGGTTCAGTAGGACCCGAGTTGAAAATTTCCATGGAAGCATCTTTACATGCACACGTTGCCATAACGCCGCTTTAAATTCAACCTTACCAAACGAAATGACGCAATCACCGTACAATGATCTGGCACTGATTTAATCACAGTGGAAAACCGACATGCACGCAGGCATTAAAATATCACCTGGATACCGATTATTCCGATGCTTGACATGAGATTCCATAATAAACCTGTTCCTTTATCATAAGTATAGAGATTTACCACCACCTTGGTACCGAACATTGTTCGTGAAGGGCGTTAAACTTTGGCGATGTAAAATTCAAAGCAATCGCACTACATCGATTATTGCAAATGCAATAGAAAGGATAACTGGATCAACAAGTGATGGACAGACGGAATTGTTTGCTGTAATGCTGGCGACATAGACTTCACGATCACCCTGTTTAGAATATAAATGACTTATCCGAAACAAGTTATCCAGTGAAAAAAATAACAACTCATCGAGTATTTGATCTATCTTCGTTGAAAAACAATTCCCCGGATAGATAGAATTGGAAATGATTCTGTAGGGGACAACACCTCACAATGAAATGCCTCACTGTGTTGCAGAAAATAGAACCTTGTTGAGCTTGTTGCGATTGAGCGAGCATCGTATCCTTCCTCTCTTTTGCGATTTGCGATTACTCATCGTGGAACCATCTGTTATACTCGTCGCAAGGTAATAACTGCAAATATCTGCATGAAGATATAGACAAATAAGGGCTGCATCATTAAAATGACATGATATATGAGCTCTGCGAATCAATCAATCCGACCAGCCGGCTGCCCATTGTTCAAAAACAGTGAAGCAATGCTGAACATCTCGCGCAGCAAATTGCTGCAATAAAATCGTTAAGCGGCTATACCTCAACCACGGATATGCTTTTAAATCATTCGAACGCATGTACAGCTAAACTTTGCTCCACGTTTCATGGAATATTTAAATGCCAATAATACATGAAGGCATGGTCGATTAGAATAAAACTAAGCTTAGAAGGAGATCAATCAAGCATAGCAATCAACTATATGTATCGAATTGCATAGCTGTGGCTTTCTGCATAAGCAATCGATCCTGTTTATCAAGCATTTATAAACCTCTCACAGGAACAAAGTACAGTGTCCCCAAAAAGGTGCATGAAGACAGACAAATATCAGCCTAGCAATGCGCGATGCGACATCACCCCTTATTCTCAGAGGAATAAACTCGGTACCTTAAACACCAAGAGAGGTTAAAAACAGTAAGATCCACATGAATGGAATTTCTTGCATGAGGTCTCAGAGCGATGTTTGAAAAAATCCCTCATATATATCGTCATCTGAACACCTCAACAAACTAATAATGGCAGTAAATAATCCAGTAACAAAAACAGCTCATTCCCCTAGTGCTAATCGCAATAAGATTTAAAACGACATGATTGTTGCAGCATAAAAGATTGACGAATAACTTACATGTGCACAACTTTCACCCACTCCGTTTGTGTCATTCGCTTTACACGTGCGCTCGCCAATATCGTCAGTGAACATCTGAGGTATGGTCGATAGGCAAATGCCAGTGTGAGGATTGTACTCTGTTTTCGCTCTGCAATATAACACATATTTTTCACACATTTTGCAAGTTGAATATTAAAAAAATTATTAAAAATAGAAATATTATAAATATTATAAATTATAAGTATTAATATTAATTAATAAATTAAAAAAATACAAATTATAAATATAAATATAAGTATTAAAAAAATAAATACAAAATATAAAGATGGCGCATTTATATTTTACATTCATATTTTTAATATAATTATTAAATATAAACATTTACGCATCGAACAGAAGTTTTCCATCCTCAAAGTATGCGATATTGGAGTAATGATAAGGGATACTCAGGTGAATAGGTAATCAGGTGCCTAGCTAAAACTCAAAATATTCGCTGAAAAATAGAAATTCAATTATACCTGAAAAGTCAAAGGACCTCCTTTAATCCGAATGCATCGATAAAATGGAATTTCGCGCCCTCCGCGATAGCAAATTTCTTTCCGCTTCGAATTTCCAATCACACCTATAAATTAATAAGCTATTGTTCAATGCTGTTTGAGAATCATTTTTGCGCTTGTCTACACGACAGTGCTCAATGATTGAATTTCACTCTATTTTTGATACAAATCTTCTTCTCAATTAAAGCAAGACTATTCATATTTAGTGCACTTCAAGCATTCATGCAAGGTTAATATCATGTATAAAATCGTCTTGAGGTTAAACTTATGTCAAGATGAGTGCAAGCATTCACCGCTCAACACTATACAGCTTTGAATAGAAACCTATGGGCAATAGAACGGTAAGTTCCCTCTATAATTCAGAGAATGGTTACTGCAAATTGTGCTTCTAATTGCGAATTACTGTAAACGGCTACCGTAAAGTATTGTTATTAAGTCATTACTCTAGAAATTGACATATGTGTCAAAAGTCGTAACGTATGATTACTCTACACTAGGAAACATGTTAAGGATCGATGGGAATCCTATCAGTGCCCTTCTAAATGGCAAAAAAAGGTTTTAACTAACGACTTCAATTTTCTTAATGAGCGTTATGCGAATTCTCGTCACCTCTTCTATCTTCTCATGTATGCCTCTCTTCTTGGACTGTAGTTGAGCGATACGCCTAGAAGATTATCAAGTTCATTTTAAAGTGTTTGTTTTACGCTCATTGGCCGCGACCGATAATTGCCAACGTGATTCGGATTCGGTGTTCTTTTACGATGAAATCACCTGTAATTAAACGATGTATAAATATTTAAGTCTGCAGTCAACTGTAAAGAAACAGGTGACTGGTGCTCACATGAATATCCCATAACAGAAGATAGTTTTGATATCAAACGAAAAAAAAATCTCTAAATATTTTGTAATACAAAGAAGTCGTTAGTTTAATATGAAGGAGAGGCAGCTGAGTACTTATGAAATGCTCTGTGAACAACTCACGGATTATTCGATTTAGAGCACTAGCCACAAGCCGAGAAATAAACAGCTATAAATGTGAGGTTTCATCTGTATCAGAAACTTGTACACTTACGATACAGTGTATTATTGATGATATGGACACAGACATGAAATCTTGTCATTTCCACCCACTTGTTCCACAGTTTTAGCTAGATCAGCCGTTTGATACAAGCAGCTCAGTGCCATATAATCGGTTTTTCAACCGTTCATTGCAATAACTGGGTTCGCATTAACGCCTGAGGCAATGGCACATTTTCACCGACAAATTCCTTTTTTATAGTAGAAACTGCAGCGGAGGATAAACTGAACAGCGGCGATAATTCGTCGTCATCTACGAAAAAGCTTTCTTCTAAGAGGACAACCCGAAAAGGAGCTGCGCCTTTACTCTTATGAATAATCCATCTTTCACATGAAACGATCACCTTCACAAATCCTCATTTCATCCCTCATTATCCTGGATGATTCGATCCTTCAAAATGATCATGAAATAATACAATATAAGATAGTACAACATCGACATTCTATGATAATGGGACCATTCATATATAAAACACGAGCAAGAAGATGACCGCGCCGGTTGCGCATTTGCGCATATAGCCAAATGAAATTCAATTCGAATTCATTGCCATCACTTCCTCTAAAAGCCTTTGTAAATGAGTGTGGCGCACTGATACAAAATATTATACATTTAAGTGCAACTATATGCAGTAAACTTGCGCAGCCGGCAGCGCTTTCCTCATTGCAAAATTAAACGCATAGAAAATACACATCGACACACGAGTGATACCAAACAAACAAGAGTGAATGAATGAAATGCGATCGAATGTTAGTTGGGGAGCGTATTTGATTTCGTTTATGTAGAGCAATCAGGCATTGGCGTCATTGAACGAAAAAAAAGATACGTTTAGCAGAGTGCAATATGCCAGTGACGTTGCAATAGAAAGAATTTCTCTGCTCGTCTAGGCATTGAGAATTCTCAACACACAATGCAGTAACACGTTCTATTACAATGGATAAAATATGAAGAAATGATCGACGCCCTCAGAAATTCAAAAAAAAAATAAGGGGAGAGCAAATTTGAAAAATAGATAGAAACACGGAAATGACCATATTTTCATTGGATGGCTCATCTGATACAAATACGTGGTAGTGAAAAGAACGAGGATAGATTTTTGGCTCAAAAACATTTCCTTGCAGTTCGTCTGAACTATAGAAGTTTGTGGTAACACATAATGCGGTCTTGCAAGTAAATATCAGTTTTACAGTAAATATAAATTACAAATTAAAAATGAACTAGCGCGACATTTTGTGCGCTCACCATAAACACAAGTTTGTGTTAACATAATATAATCATAAATATGAATATAAATAAATATAAAGAGGGATAATAATGTCTGAAAACCTAACATAATGAAATGAAATAATAAGCAGAAGCGGCTAACAGAACATAAATAAACAAACGAATGTAGTGAAGTGTATCAACGAAACGTAAATCTAAAATGCAATATAAAGGTTTTAAAAAACTTTCATATAGAACGGAATGTTTTGGGGAATTTCGTGTTGCCATTTTTGCCACTTGGTTGTTGCGACGAAGTGAGCGGCCAACGAGATCAGTTCATGTTAAACATGGAGGTGAATTTTCTAAAACAATTCGCAATCAGTTGTCGCCTCACGAGCAAATCCACAGACTAGCATTTACTTTTGTGCTCAAGACGACAATTGACTATGTGTTGATAAGAGCTAAGTAATGTTTCTGCAATGATTCGAAACTTCATTAGCAAAAAAAAACTCTTCTACACCGCTATTTGCACTTATTAAAGTTTATACCTTCAATTCTATAGCGTTTTTTCATCACAAACGAATACTAAAGCATTGCAAATTTATGCACGAACCGCTCAATCGGAGTTGACGATAACGTTGCCACCACGTATGCGTTGAATGGTAGGAATCTTCAGTTGTGTTGTGCAATGAAGAAAAGTTGCCGTAACCACTGCCACCGATTCATTCCTGACTGATGTTATTTGCGGCGTCGGCTCTTCAAATTCATTTCGATTTCCAAAGGAACGGAAACAGCGCCCTAAGAAAACGCTTCCTATAATAACGATATAATTGAAATAACTGTTTTAAATCCTGCCACTTTCAGCAGGAAAGAATTTCGTATAGAATAGGAGCTACACTCAGCATCTCTCTACTGTGCATCAACATCTCTACCTTTTTCGCTGATCTTATGCAGAACAGCGTTATCCTCGAATTCTAAATTTCTATACCTTTCCTTCACAGCCGCTAGATCGCTCTTCAATCGATTATTCTCCTCATGAATCAGCTCCATATAAAGTATAAACATATAAAAATAAATTAAAGCATATAAATAAAAATAAAAAGTACGTAAATATTTAGATAAATATAAATTAAAGTATAAAGATAAAGACAGACAACAAGTATAAGATTAAATGGAAATATAAATATAAATGGAAACACGAATGCCTTTTATCTATTCATATATATATATATATATATATATATATATATATATATATATATATATATATATATATATATATATATATATAATTTAATTTTATCTATAAATATATAAATATATATCAATTATATTAAACGCATTAATTTTCTCAAAAGACTGAACACGCATATAAACGCCTACTATATCTTCCAGCTCCAAGCACAATAATGATAAAGATATTTCTATTGAAACTTCAAATATTCCTTCTCTAAGCATCGCTTTAAAGGTCGTAAGAATGAAGCTTCCCTTATTCTCCACTGATATCAGCTTTCATCAAACACAATATCGCCTGTGAATAAAATGCAGAAATCTGTTTTCTTTTTCTGCGAAAGGTTGCCATGCTTATTTCTCACTAGTCATTACCAACCCTCCTCCTAACTCTTCTCAAAAAAAAAAACCTTGAGAGCGATAGAATGCAACAGAACAAATCAAGGACCCTCATGAGCTATGGAAACATCGATGCATGTCTTTATCGCTTATTATGAAATGCCAAGTACCAGCTGTGATTAGCGCAAAAAAGTATGCTGTCACGTAAAATTCTCACGATGCGAGCCATTTAACCTTCTGAATTTCATCTTATCCTCTCATTTGCAGTCAGCAGATAAAGAAACTGTCAGAAAACTTACTTATATGACGAGTCTTTAACGCAAGAAATTTCCCTGGAAGTGGCTGAATTACGAGGAATTTTTTTTACTGCTTTTTTCTTTAGCTTTTATATGACAGTTGCTTAGCGCGGAAATTTTTTACGATTTCAACGAAGAAATGGTTGCTGAAACCGTTTTTGCAAGAAATCAGCAAAAACAATTGCATTCGATCAATGCACACCCTTTAACATTACCTGTTTTCCACTAGCTATGATAATATTAAGTTGATCATCAGTGTTGTATATTCGTGTTCATTTGTTACTCAGTTGAAGTGGTAAAAGTCTTCAAATAGAAGTTCTTCTTTCGAAACTCGAGTCCTACCTTCCTGAGACTTCTACAAAGGTTGACTTTTACAGTGATAGTGATTAAATGTTTCCTCTAATGTGATAAGTTATCAACAAACATACGCTGTCTAATATTTGCTGCTCGATCGGTGACCGTTTTATTAAGAGAATTAGCGCGCTCATTGGCGATGACCAATTGCAATCGAATTGTTTCGTTGGTTGCCTCAATATTCTTCAATTCCATTTGTATTGTGTATAATTCGGTTTTCGATCTTTGAATTTCCTGAAGAAAAGTAATCGTTTTTGGCGAACAATAATTTCTTCCTCCCACTGAGCCATCATACACTATGAAAGTGCTCATCATTTAAGACGTTAACCATCAGATAATAATATAATTCATTTTTTCGAAAATATAAACGACGACTCGGCCCAAAATAAAACGTTCACTAGTTGTTGTAATACTTTATGCTCTGCACTAATGAAGTCCATTGTAATTGCTCGAGGATGATTTCGAAGGGTTTTTCAATAAATATGAGTGTTACATATGCGGGAAGAAACAATCGGTATGCAGCACCTCTGCATATCACAACGTGAAGGGGTGACGTCCATACCTGTGATGTCCATTATATTGGAAAATTTCCTCTAAAACCCTTTTTATGGCTGCCTATAATATTATGGCCGCCTTTAGTGCCATATTTAAGTTAATGAAACGAATTTTCGTGAGAGGGCGCGAGGAGAGTATAAATCGCACAAGTAATATGTTATCTTGTCAGATTTTCATCAGGTTTTAGTTGGTTCAGCTATAACTTTATCTAACCTGCCCAAATATATGTAACTGTATGTGTGCCTACCTTCTCCCAAATTTCATAAAATGCCTAACTGAATACCAATTTCTGCCTTCGCATCGAGGAGTTGTTTTCCCACACGTTTGCGCGTTTCTTCAGAACCTTCAAATCGAACGGCTAAATCACTCACCTGAAATGGAATTTTTTTTTTTTTTTTTGGAAATAAAACTGTAAGATGAGCGCTCTCAAACTTGTATAGGAAGAAGAATTTATAAAAAACATGCTACGTATGTTTTCTGGGTTATCTAATTTCCTCAGGAATACTATGGTTCTCCCAAGAAAAGATGCTAGCATTAAAAACCTTAGCTAAATCGGCTAATCGCAAACAAAGTAACATACAGATAGATATATTGATAAAAATATCTATACAGATAAATGTATAGATAGAGATAAAATAAAAATAAAAATATACAGATATAGAATAAAACTAAAAATACACGGATAAAGATAAGAATATTATATTGATAAAAATATCTTATAAATGTAAATATAAATAAAAACATAGAGATAAATATAAATAATAAATGAAAGATTAAACACGAGATTAAAGATAAATATAAAACATTTGCAAAATTGCAATTCCTAACGGCAAATTTAGATTGCAAAACGTATAAGACAAGAAACCCTTTCTCGATTTTGGTTAAGTCGACCCTTATCGTGCATACCGATTTGATAGCGTTGTTGAAGACGTTGATTTTCCGCTTGAAATCGAGCAATTTGCAAACATTCTTCTTCATTTCTAAAGTGGATCCATATACGTGTTGTGAAAACATTGCTATTAACTTTTATTGAAGGAGCTTTTTCATCAACCGTTCAGGTGAAAATTGATGATTACTTCACCTGATCTCTAACTGTCCATCTTAAGATGTTTGATGCATCGGAAGATGGCCACTTGTTGTGACAGTGTGGCCAACAAATATATTTCTTTTAATTTTCGGGAAAATTTCCGCGATAGTAAACAAACTAAAATCAAATTTTTACTCACCTGCGACGTTCTTCATCTAATTGCATGATGATGAGGTGTCCACTAGTAAGAATAATTCCAGTGTCCACACCTCTGTCGACTCTTTACTATCGAATGTGACCTTTTCGTTAGATCTGAGCTGTACTACGACCAGCACAAGCTCAGCTCTGCCACTAAGCTCTAGCACTTCCACTGGCACTACAGCTAGCAACAGTACTAATGCTACTACTACAACAAGACTCACCAGTGTCACAAGCACAAGCACTACTACTACGACTAGCACTACCACTACCAACAGCACTACCACTGCCATTAGCACCAGCACTAGCGCTAGCGTTAGAACAAGGACTAGCACTAGCACTGGCACCAGCACTACGACTAGCTCTAGCACTAGCATTAGCATAAACCCTAACACTAACACTAACAATAGCAATAGCACTAGCACTACCACTACCACTACCACCAGCACTAATACTACAAAAGGCACTAGCACTAACGCGAGCATTAGCGCTAACGCTACCACTATCACCAGCACTACCACTGAAACTAGCACTAGCACTAACACTAACACTAACACCAGCAGTACCACTGTCGCTAGCACTAGCACTACCAACAGCATTACCACTACCACCACTAACACTGCCACTACCACTACCACTACGACTAGCTCGAGCATTATCCCTAGCATTAACACTAACACTAGTAATAGCACTAGCACTAGCACTACAATTAGAACTAGCACAAGCACTGCCACTGGCACTGGCACTAGCACTAGCACTAGAACTACCAACAGCAAAAGCACTACCGATACCATCAGCACTAAAACTGCCACTAGCACTAGCACGAGCACTAACGCTAACACTACCGCTAGCACTACAACTACGACTAGCACAACCACTAGCACCAACGCTAACACTGTCACAACCACCAGCATTAGCACTACCACTGCACTGCCACTAGCAGTAGCACAAGCGTTAGCACTAACACTAACACTAAAATTAGCACTACCACTAGCACTAAAACTACCAGTAGGACTAGCACTACCACTACAACTACCACCAGGATATATATATATATATATATATATATATATATATATATATATATATATATATATATATATATCGCTATTTTCGTCAACGCTATTTTTACCGACACTACTTTCATTAAAATCGAGAAAACATTTATTCCGGTTTCGGGCTCAGAGTAGACAAGTAGTATTGAATTGGATTCCATTATTAAAGTAGCAGACAAGTATCAAAGTAGTACTGAATTCTATATTTACCATATAACATCATGTATAACCGTATTTGCATATAAATGCAGCTAAAAAGCGGCAAGGATTCTCCATTGGTTGCCAATTTTCATTTGTCATATAAAAAAGCAAAACGACAGATGATGATCGGAAAGGCAAACAAAAAAAAACGACAAGAAACTACACACCGGTGGGGATGGCTTGTCCATCTTTGAGCGAAGAAATTGAAGGTGTAGTATCAATGGTTGACTTGACATTCTATGTGGAGCGGCTGACCTTCTTCCACTTCGCTTACGTTTCCTGGCAATGATTGCATAAACTGCGAAGGACCCTGCAAAAATATGTTGAGCTCAGCTGTCGTCTCACAATTCTCGCTGACTTTGCACTTCAGCTTCAGATATGATCGTGCTGTGAACATATAAATGTTGTGAATTTCAGTCCTTCCCATGGGTAAATTTTGGCAGGAAACTACTTTTTTTTAAAATTATCCCATTTGGCGCAATAGACTTTCAATCATCCATTCACAAGAAATGGGCATTTATGCAAAACATGATTTCAGATATCTAAAAACTATTGCAAAGTATAACTTCGCGGAAAAATAAAATAAATTTGATGGCATCACATCTGCCGCATATATTCATCTACGACTTTCTAATTCACGTAAACAAAAGTCTTCTAGGCTGCATACACAAACATAACTGACAGTACGCCGACTTACAATATAGTTCGATAATCGACGATAACATTTGTGAATGAATGCACTCAGTGTTCTTTGTGGCACTTTGAATTTGCAAGTGCTAACTGTATGATATCACACTATTTTTATAGAGTCCTGGTCCCATATGGGCAGATATAATATGTGTGAGTGCACGAAACCATATTACAATCTACTGACATTGTACCACGCAGAAATTGTAGGATTTTATTTGGAAATGCCCAAAATAGTGTCACGTTTACGTTGCTACGACTCTTAGACCCTATTAACTACTCTCCATTATTAGTCTCTCCCCACCTCCTCTCTCACAAAAACTCATATTGAACGAAACAAAAAAAAAAAAAAAAACTCATATGTGGCCGTTGATGATTTTCGATCTCCGTTCTTCCATATTTTTTCAAATTCTCGACAGCACGAATTGTTGTTCAGAGAATTGTTCATAAATTGGGAACATATCAATTACATATGTTCAATAACTTTGACCGCTGATATGACATAATGTTGGGTCTCCGGCTATCTGCTGCATATTTCTTAACCAAGAAAATTCACTATGAGATTTATGCACATATTCATCCATTCATAAACGTCATTTGTTTTCTTATCGCCTAAACCACATTCGTGGAAGCTGAAATTGATGAATGGAGATGAAGGCCTATAAAAATTACGTTTTGCGAATATTCTCCACTGCCTGCTAGCTTCGCCAAGTGCATTGGTCGCCTTCACCGTATCAACTCCTGAATCTTCAGCGATTGCGCCCCGAATGTCCATTTGAGGAGTCCAAAGTCGCATATGATTTCTGCTCTCGATTCAATCAGAAGTGGTCGGCCATCAACGATCCATTCGACCACTATTGTTGCATCATTCAGTGGTGTCAGCTAGAAATTCGCTCGACAATGACTTTGATACATATTACCTTCATTATAAAGAAAATAAACCATCGTTCTATTCAAATATCACTTAAGATTAATAATGAGCAATGCGGGTTTGTTATATTCCCACTTCAGCAAAATAGTCTGCAATGTTATTTCAAAACAGAAAGTGCTGCTTCGTATAATACAGCTGGTTGCTTACAACATAACTAATTGTACAAACAAAGATTCAGCTAGCTCAACTATAGTAAGAGATCACTGCGATGCCTTTCACAAGTTCTGCTGAAGAAGGTGATGGAACCCGCATCCTCTTTATTTTTTATCAACAACTGATGGATTCTAGCCTACAAAGTGAGGCAGTAACAGCATTCATGGATACCTCATCGCATTTTTAACCCACTGCATAGCACTTTGTGTGTTGCGAAACTAAATAACGAAATGAATCGAAACGAAACGTTCTTCTCGTTCTAGATTCGACACCCAACTTATAAACTTACATAGGCTCACTGCTGAATCGTGGATTTAATCTACCATAATTGCATTTTAATGTCGGCCGTTTAGCCTAAACAGTGGAAATAAATGTTGAACAGTTAGTTCCTCGTTGCGAGCTCGTGAGTCCTTCTGCAGCAAAAGCCACGACTGAAGGGGATGGAAACGTTGAGTGGTTTCAATACGCTCACTCATGCCCTACAAACAGAACCCAATAATTTCCTCTCCTTTTATGAATGCGAGGGACAGCGATACTTCTCTCTACGTTTCCTGTTGGCCAGGATCTTCTTGTGGTAAAAGATTTCGATAATAAGTGAAGCGGAGGAAACAGGACTCACTAGAGTTCTAAAATATATGACAGTTTGAGGACTGAAAAACGCTTCCAAGGTAATAATGAACTGAGCACAACCTTCAAAGAAAGATGAATATCGTCGTTCTCATTCAGTTCCAAATCCGCCAAATCGCCGATGACACTAGGCGGGTTGTCGCACTCCCGATCACGTGAGTATTCTACAGGGCTTTGTTTTGTTCTGTTCCAACTCGCGTATCCTTTCCAATCCTTAAAGCAGCGAGAAGGTTTGAATATGTCGACACATTACTCTACCTCCACTTTTCCAGATAACATTTATTGCAGCGTCGACGTGAAAATGCCCGAAATGTCCGGTTACTCCGCAATGTATAAGAGGAGAAACTTTCTCAAAGCTCATATGAATTTCCGTGGCAACCGAATAATAATTTTGACTGATTGGTAAAGGAAGATTAAAAACTAAGGGATTTGGGAAGTTCGAGAACATGACTTCCAATCTTTTACGTTCTAAATATAGATCCACTTCCGCTTAAAAATCTTCGCAAATTCAGCGTTTGTTCTATGGATAGGAAAAAATGGCGCCTTTTTAACAAATTGTTTTCTGTGGCATCCTTTCGCTTATTTCTGTAGCATCCAACCGTTTTTGTAATAAGTTCTGGCTGAAGTTTCACTCAGCTGTACTTTATTGCTGCAAAAATTGTGGGACCGTCAGCACTTGCCACGTGTCAGAACACAAGGGAAGCTCGAATTCCTGCACCTACTCCTTGGATAATGTGATCGAAGGTAAGGCGTCTTCTTCGAGTTCACGACCAGCTCAAGGTTAGACTGCACTTCACCAAGCTCATTTCGAGCTACCAAAGTATAAGTGCCGGAATCTTCTGGATATGCATAAAGAATATCGAGTGCCACATAGCCAAAGTCAAACACGGGCCGGAAACGATGTGCTGCTGCCAGAGATGTTCCATTGTGATAACTAAAACCACAAGAATTCCCAAACACAGCAGGAGCATTGGGAAACTGCAAAAGAACTAGCATTTAAAGACTGCATTTGCCACTCAAGTGAGCATGTTTTTAGTGACGCGTATAAGGTCCTGCTGTCTGGATCGCGAATCCATTGATGACAACCAGGTGGTGCCATTCTCAAATTTTCTCAAAGTTTGATCACCGTTTCTTGGCAAATCTGTAACTCACATGTAATTTCTCAAATTCTTGAAAAGGCGTGAGTATGTCCGATTAAAAGTAGCGACGAATTCCACAGCATTTGCTACAAACGTGCATCGCATAAGCTTAAGATTTAAAAAAAGCGACAAGTGACGCAAACGCCATGAATCAGAATTGTCACGACCAAAAAGAAAACGCATTTTTCGCCACCTATTTTCAGTGGTACTACATTCTGCTAATTCCACTTTTTGTATCGTAATACCGAAAATCTTAAAGACTGTAGTTGTAAATGTGACATCACCTATTCAAAAAGCTGCAACCAATGACATGAATTAATCGAGCTTCACAGCACACGACTGTCCGCTGAAACAGTGCTCACTTATCATCGCCACAAACGATTACAACGGGGAACCTTTGGTCATAAGCTCTCCATTACTACGTTAGCGTATTGCGCCATATGCTCGATCTCCGAAAGCGCACCAATCACACTAAGTCGAGCCTGTCTACGTACAACGTAGGTGGGTGTAAGGTTTCGGGAATTGTCGACCTGCAAAGAAGACAACACGACACTTGCTCATGAAGTTTGCTCGAGTGCTCTAAACCAAGATGACCTAGAATAGCCGGTTCGGTTGCGAACGCCCTCTTTATTATTCATGAGTGGTCCACGTGCAGTTTAATTTAAAAGTCTAAGTTCGACCAAATAAATTCGACTAGCACAAGAGAATATTCTAGTATGAACGCTTGCTCAACTCACAATCGAAGGTAATGGAAAGGATTCAAATGAAGCTTTGCACCGTCTTTTCATTTAATGTTAACTGAAAGGCGGTTCAACAACTCGTCGATAAAGGCACGTTGAAAAAAAAAAAAAAAGAAGAAAGTGAATATGGAATGCATTCATTTTTTTTTCAACAGAAGCATTGAAAACATAGTATTTAACAAGCGGGACGATGAGGCACAGGTGATAGGTGAAATAACGAGGAACGAAGAGCAAGTATTTCAACAGAAAGGTGCTTGCAATATAGCGTTAAAGACTGAATAACAGGGTGTCGCATCAGTTCCATGCTTTTAAGAGAAAACAACAGTGGATTTAGTAGGCGCTGCAAAACTGAACAGCACCGCACTTTGCAACACCTATGCTTTATGAATGAATGAAAATGAACAACAAAAGCGATATTTTGCGAATCAACTGCAATTACGAGATGATAACTGCTCAAGAAGATTGCGAAATGAATGAACACTTATGAGCAGGGAACAATCCACTATTGGCAGAAGAAAAAAAAACGTTTTTTACATTTTCATCGAAAAAAAAATTGATTTTCATCGACCAATCACTACGGTGCTAATGATTAAGACCTTCCTGTCGACCATCAAAATATAACATGCCAGTGATGTTTTCGTTGAACTAGTTTCCTCTGGCGAATCACCAATAACCATCAAAGGAACTTAGCTATAAGTGAGTCATGTGCAGAAACTTGTGCATATTTAAAAAACGCTTTTAGCTAGCTTACAATGTCGACAAACGTACCCACATCGGAGCTGCCATTGGTTTGTATCGTTGCTGTTGTTGCCGAGGTGGAGCGATCGCTGAATATCGTGCTCCTTGTCGTCGCTGCGACAGGGATGTTATACTCGCACGACCTCAAAAATTCATCCGCTCATAGAGATTCAAATGTATTTCTCATCAAATTTTTAGGTAGATGAATGTTAAATAAAAATGCAAATATGTTCACGAAAATACATCAGGGCAAACACTTCTCCACTACCACAACTGAAAAGTAACGTCCAAGAAGGTTTAGAATTTTGCTCAGTGATCAATCAATTGGTGATTATCCAACACAGAAAAAAAAATGCCCGCGATAAATCATGCATATCTTAAATGATCGGATCATATCTTAGCTGATTTAATCAATCGTAAAAACCTTGTGAAAAGGATTCATTTCGCGCGATCCGACCGGCATACGGTGAAGTCCCAAATGTTAATACGACAAGCTAAACTGCGGCAAAAATTGCATCATCGGATTTCGTGACTTTAGGTTCAGTAGGACCCGAGTTGAAAATTTCCATGGAAGCATCTTTACATGCACACGTTGCCATAACGCCGCTTTAAATTCAACCTTACCAAACGAAATGACGCAATCACCGTACAATGATCTGGCACTGATTTAATCACAGTGGAAAACCGACATGCACGCAGGCATTAAAATATCACCTGGATACCGATTATTCCGATGCTTGACATGAGATTCCATAATAAACCTGTTCCTTTATCATAAGTATAGAGATTTACCACCACCTTGGTACCGAACATTGTTCGTGAAGGGCGTTAAACTTTGGCGATGTAAAATTCAAAGCAATCGCACTACATCGATTATTGCAAATGCAATAGAAAGGATAACTGGATCAACAAGTGATGGACAGACGGAATTGTTTGCTGTAATGCTGGCGACATAGACTTCACGATCACCCTGTTTAGAATATAAATGACTTATCCGAAACAAGTTATCCAGTGAAAAAAATAACAACTCATCGAGTATTTGATCTATCTTCGTTGAAAAACAATTCCCCGGATAGATAGAATTGGAAATGATTCTGTAGGGGACAACACCTCACAATGAAATGCCTCACTGTGTTGCAGAAAATAGAACCTTGTTGAGCTTGTTGCGATTGAGCGAGCATCGTATCCTTCCTCTCTTTTGCGATTTGCGATTACTCATCGTGGAACCATCTGTTATACTCGTCGCAAGGTAATAACTGCAAATATCTGCATGAAGATATAGACAAATAAGGGCTGCATCATTAAAATGACATGATATATGAGCTCTGCGAATCAATCAATCCGACCAGCCGGCTGCCCATTGTTCAAAAACAGTGAAGCAATGCTGAACATCTCGCGCAGCAAATTGCTGCAATAAAATCGTTAAGCGGCTATACCTCAACCACGGATATGCTTTTAAATCATTCGAACGCATGTACAGCTAAACTTTGCTCCACGTTTCATGGAATATTTAAATGCCAATAATACATGAAGGCATGGTCGATTAGAATAAAACTAAGCTTAGAAGGAGATCAATCAAGCATAGCAATCAACTATATGTATCGAATTGCATAGCTGTGGCTTTCTGCATAAGCAATCGATCCTGTTTATCAAGCATTTATAAACCTCTCACAGGAACAAAGTACAGTGTCCCCAAAAAGGTGCATGAAGACAGACAAATATCAGCCTAGCAATGCGCGATGCGACATCACCCCTTATTCTCAGAGGAATAAACTCGGTACCTTAAACACCAAGAGAGGTTAAAAACAGTAAGATCCACATGAATGGAATTTCTTGCATGAGGTCTCAGAGCGATGTTTGAAAAAATCCCTCATATATATCGTCATCTGAACACCTCAACAAACTAATAATGGCAGTAAATAATCCAGTAACAAAAACAGCTCATTCCCCTAGTGCTAATCGCAATAAGATTTAAAACGACATGATTGTTGCAGCATAAAAGATTGACGAATAACTTACATGTGCACAACTTTCACCCACTCCGTTTGTGTCATTCGCTTTACACGTGCGCTCGCCAATATCGTCAGTGAACATCTGAGGTATGGTCGATAGGCAAATGCCAGTGTGAGGATTGTACTCTGTTTTCGCTCTGCAATATAACACATATTTTTCACACATTTTGCAAGTTGAATATTAAAAAAATTATTAAAAATAGAAATATTATAAATATTATAAATTATAAGTATTAATATTAATTAATAAATTAAAAAAATACAAATTATAAATATAAATATAAGTATTAAAAAAATAAATACAAAATATAAAGATGGCGCATTTATATTTTACATTCATATTTTTAATATAATTATTAAATATAAACATTTACGCATCGAACAGAAGTTTTCCATCCTCAAAGTATGCGATATTGGAGTAATGATAAGGGATACTCAGGTGAATAGGTAATCAGGTGCCTAGCTAAAACTCAAAATATTCGCTGAAAAATAGAAATTCAATTATACCTGAAAAGTCAAAGGACCTCCTTTAATCCGAATGCATCGATAAAATGGAATTTCGCGCCCTCCGCGATAGCAAATTTCTTTCCGCTTCGAATTTCCAATCACACCTATAAATTAATAAGCTATTGTTCAATGCTGTTTGAGAATCATTTTTGCGCTTGTCTACACGACAGTGCTCAATGATTGAATTTCACTCTATTTTTGATACAAATCTTCTTCTCAATTAAAGCAAGACTATTCATATTTAGTGCACTTCAAGCATTCATGCAAGGTTAATATCATGTATAAAATCGTCTTGAGGTTAAACTTATGTCAAGATGAGTGCAAGCATTCACCGCTCAACACTATACAGCTTTGAATAGAAACCTATGGGCAATAGAACGGTAAGTTCCCTCTATAATTCAGAGAATGGTTACTGCAAATTGTGCTTCTAATTGCGAATTACTGTAAACGGCTACCGTAAAGTATTGTTATTAAGTCATTACTCTAGAAATTGACATATGTGTCAAAAGTCGTAACGTATGATTACTCTACACTAGGAAACATGTTAAGGATCGATGGGAATCCTATCAGTGCCCTTCTAAATGGCAAAAAAAGGTTTTAACTAACGACTTCAATTTTCTTAATGAGCGTTATGCGAATTCTCGTCACCTCTTCTATCTTCTCATGTATGCCTCTCTTCTTGGACTGTAGTTGAGCGATACGCCTAGAAGATTATCAAGTTCATTTTAAAGTGTTTGTTTTACGCTCATTGGCCGCGACCGATAATTGCCAACGTGATTCGGATTCGGTGTTCTTTTACGATGAAATCACCTGTAATTAAACGATGTATAAATATTTAAGTCTGCAGTCAACTGTAAAGAAACAGGTGACTGGTGCTCACATGAATATCCCATAACAGAAGATAGTTTTGATATCAAACGAAAAAAAAATCTCTAAATATTTTGTAATACAAAGAAGTCGTTAGTTTAATATGAAGGAGAGGCAGCTGAGTACTTATGAAATGCTCTGTGAACAACTCACGGATTATTCGATTTAGAGCACTAGCCACAAGCCGAGAAATAAACAGCTATAAATGTGAGGTTTCATCTGTATCAGAAACTTGTACACTTACGATACAGTGTATTATTGATGATATGGACACAGACATGAAATCTTGTCATTTCCACCCACTTGTTCCACAGTTTTAGCTAGATCAGCCGTTTGATACAAGCAGCTCAGTGCCATATAATCGGTTTTTCAACCGTTCATTGCAATAACTGGGTTCGCATTAACGCCTGAGGCAATGGCACATTTTCACCGACAAATTCCTTTTTTATAGTAGAAACTGCAGCGGAGGATAAACTGAACAGCGGCGATAATTCGTCGTCATCTACGAAAAAGCTTTCTTCTAAGAGGACAACCCGAAAAGGAGCTGCGCCTTTACTCTTATGAATAATCCATCTTTCACATGAAACGATCACCTTCACAAATCCTCATTTCATCCCTCATTATCCTGGATGATTCGATCCTTCAAAATGATCATGAAATAATACAATATAAGATAGTACAACATCGACATTCTATGATAATGGGACCATTCATATATAAAACACGAGCAAGAAGATGACCGCGCCGGTTGCGCATTTGCGCATATAGCCAAATGAAATTCAATTCGAATTCATTGCCATCACTTCCTCTAAAAGCCTTTGTAAATGAGTGTGGCGCACTGATACAAAATATTATACATTTAAGTGCAACTATATGCAGTAAACTTGCGCAGCCGGCAGCGCTTTCCTCATTGCAAAATTAAACGCATAGAAAATACACATCGACACACGAGTGATACCAAACAAACAAGAGTGAATGAATGAAATGCGATCGAATGTTAGTTGGGGAGCGTATTTGATTTCGTTTATGTAGAGCAATCAGGCATTGGCGTCATTGAACGAAAAAAAAGATACGTTTAGCAGAGTGCAATATGCCAGTGACGTTGCAATAGAAAGAATTTCTCTGCTCGTCTAGGCATTGAGAATTCTCAACACACAATGCAGTAACACGTTCTATTACAATGGATAAAATATGAAGAAATGATCGACGCCCTCAGAAATTCAAAAAAAAAATAAGGGGAGAGCAAATTTGAAAAATAGATAGAAACACGGAAATGACCATATTTTCATTGGATGGCTCATCTGATACAAATACGTGGTAGTGAAAAGAACGAGGATAGATTTTTGGCTCAAAAACATTTCCTTGCAGTTCGTCTGAACTATAGAAGTTTGTGGTAACACATAATGCGGTCTTGCAAGTAAATATCAGTTTTACAGTAAATATAAATTACAAATTAAAAATGAACTAGCGCGACATTTTGTGCGCTCACCATAAACACAAGTTTGTGTTAACATAATATAATCATAAATATGAATATAAATAAATATAAAGAGGGATAATAATGTCTGAAAACCTAACATAATGAAATGAAATAATAAGCAGAAGCGGCTAACAGAACATAAATAAACAAACGAATGTAGTGAAGTGTATCAACGAAACGTAAATCTAAAATGCAATATAAAGGTTTTAAAAAACTTTCATATAGAACGGAATGTTTTGGGGAATTTCGTGTTGCCATTTTTGCCACTTGGTTGTTGCGACGAAGTGAGCGGCCAACGAGATCAGTTCATGTTAAACATGGAGGTGAATTTTCTAAAACAATTCGCAATCAGTTGTCGCCTCACGAGCAAATCCACAGACTAGCATTTACTTTTGTGCTCAAGACGACAATTGACTATGTGTTGATAAGAGCTAAGTAATGTTTCTGCAATGATTCGAAACTTCATTAGCAAAAAAAAACTCTTCTACACCGCTATTTGCACTTATTAAAGTTTATACCTTCAATTCTATAGCGTTTTTTCATCACAAACGAATACTAAAGCATTGCAAATTTATGCACGAACCGCTCAATCGGAGTTGACGATAACGTTGCCACCACGTATGCGTTGAATGGTAGGAATCTTCAGTTGTGTTGTGCAATGAAGAAAAGTTGCCGTAACCACTGCCACCGATTCATTCCTGACTGATGTTATTTGCGGCGTCGGCTCTTCAAATTCATTTCGATTTCCAAAGGAACGGAAACAGCGCCCTAAGAAAACGCTTCCTATAATAACGATATAATTGAAATAACTGTTTTAAATCCTGCCACTTTCAGCAGGAAAGAATTTCGTATAGAATAGGAGCTACACTCAGCATCTCTCTACTGTGCATCAACATCTCTACCTTTTTCGCTGATCTTATGCAGAACAGCGTTATCCTCGAATTCTAAATTTCTATACCTTTCCTTCACAGCCGCTAGATCGCTCTTCAATCGATTATTCTCCTCATGAATCAGCTCCATATAAAGTATAAACATATAAAAATAAATTAAAGCATATAAATAAAAATAAAAAGTACGTAAATATTTAGATAAATATAAATTAAAGTATAAAGATAAAGACAGACAACAAGTATAAGATTAAATGGAAATATAAATATAAATGGAAACACGAATGCCTTTTATCTATTCATATATATATATATATATATATATATATATATATATATATATATATATATATATATATATATATATAATATATATATATAATTTAATTTTATCTATAAATATATAAATATATATCAATTATATTAAACGCATTAATTTTCTCAAAAGACTGAACACGCATATAAACGCCTACTATATCTTCCAGCTCCAAGCACAATAATGATAAAGATATTTCTATTGAAACTTCAAATATTCCTTCTCTAAGCATCGCTTTAAAGGTCGTAAGAATGAAGCTTCCCTTATTCTCCACTGATATCAGCTTTCATCAAACACAATATCGCCTGTGAATAAAATGCAGAAATCTGTTTTCTTTTTCTGCGAAAGGTTGCCATGCTTATTTCTCACTAGTCATTACCAACCCTCCTCCTAACTCTTCTCAAAAAAAAAAACCTTGAGAGCGATAGAATGCAACAGAACAAATCAAGGACCCTCATGAGCTATGGAAACATCGATGCATGTCTTTATCGCTTATTATGAAATGCCAAGTACCAGCTGTGATTAGCGCAAAAAAGTATGCTGTCACGTAAAATTCTCACGATGCGAGCCATTTAACCTTCTGAATTTCATCTTATCCTCTCATTTGCAGTCAGCAGATAAAGAAACTGTCAGAAAACTTACTTATATGACGAGTCTTTAACGCAAGAAATTTCCCTGGAAGTGGCTGAATTACGAGGAATTTTTTTTACTGCTTTTTTCTTTAGCTTTTATATGACAGTTGCTTAGCGCGGAAATTTTTTACGATTTCAACGAAGAAATGGTTGCTGAAACCGTTTTTGCAAGAAATCAGCAAAAACAATTGCATTCGATCAATGCACACCCTTTAACATTACCTGTTTTCCACTAGCTATGATAATATTAAGTTGATCATCAGTGTTGTATATTCGTGTTCATTTGTTACTCAGTTGAAGTGGTAAAAGTCTTCAAATAGAAGTTCTTCTTTCGAAACTCGAGTCCTACCTTCCTGAGACTTCTACAAAGGTTGACTTTTACAGTGATAGTGATTAAATGTTTCCTCTAATGTGATAAGTTATCAACAAACATACGCTGTCTAATATTTGCTGCTCGATCGGTGACCGTTTTATTAAGAGAATTAGCGCGCTCATTGGCGATGACCAATTGCAATCGAATTGTTTCGTTGGTTGCCTCAATATTCTTCAATTCCATTTGTATTGTGTATAATTCGGTTTTCGATCTTTGAATTTCCTGAAGAAAAGTAATCGTTTTTGGCGAACAATAATTTCTTCCTCCCACTGAGCCATCATACACTATGAAAGTGCTCATCATTTAAGACGTTAACCATCAGATAATAATATAATTCATTTTTTCGAAAATATAAACGACGACTCGGCCCAAAATAAAACGTTCACTAGTTGTTGTAATACTTTATGCTCTGCACTAATGAAGTCCATTGTAATTGCTCGAGGATGATTTCGAAGGGTTTTTCAATAAATATGAGTGTTACATATGCGGGAAGAAACAATCGGTATGCAGCACCTCTGCATATCACAACGTGAAGGGGTGACGTCCATACCTGTGATGTCCATTATATTGGAAAATTTCCTCTAAAACCCTTTTTATGGCTGCCTATAATATTATGGCCGCCTTTAGTGCCATATTTAAGTTAATGAAACGAATTTTCGTGAGAGGGCGCGAGGAGAGTATAAATCGCACAAGTAATATGTTATCTTGTCAGATTTTCATCAGGTTTTAGTTGGTTCAGCTATAACTTTATCTAACCTGCCCAAATATATGTAACTGTATGTGTGCCTACCTTCTCCCAAATTTCATAAAATGCCTAACTGAATACCAATTTCTGCCTTCGCATCGAGGAGTTGTTTTCCCACACGTTTGCGCGTTTCTTCAGAACCTTCAAATCGAACGGCTAAATCACTCACCTGAAATGGAATTTTTTTTTTTTTTTTTGGAAATAAAACTGTAAGATGAGCGCTCTCAAACTTGTATAGGAAGAAGAATTTATAAAAAACATGCTACGTATGTTTTCTGGGTTATCTAATTTCCTCAGGAATACTATGGTTCTCCCAAGAAAAGATGCTAGCATTAAAAACCTTAGCTAAATCGGCTAATCGCAAACAAAGTAACATACAGATAGATATATTGATAAAAATATCTATACAGATAAATGTATAGATAGAGATAAAATAAAAATAAAAATATACAGATATAGAATAAAACTAAAAATACACGGATAAAGATAAGAATATTATATTGATAAAAATATCTTATAAATGTAAATATAAATAAAAACATAGAGATAAATATAAATAATAAATGAAAGATTAAACACGAGATTAAAGATAAATATAAAACATTTGCAAAATTGCAATTCCTAACGGCAAATTTAGATTGCAAAACGTATAAGACAAGAAACCCTTTCTCGATTTTGGTTAAGTCGACCCTTATCGTGCATACCGATTTGATAGCGTTGTTGAAGACGTTGATTTTCCGCTTGAAATCGAGCAATTTGCAAACATTCTTCTTCATTTCTAAAGTGGATCCATATACGTGTTGTGAAAACATTGCTATTAACTTTTATTGAAGGAGCTTTTTCATCAACCGTTCAGGTGAAAATTGATGATTACTTCACCTGATCTCTAACTGTCCATCTTAAGATGTTTGATGCATCGGAAGATGGCCACTTGTTGTGACAGTGTGGCCAACAAATATATTTCTTTTAATTTTCGGGAAAATTTCCGCGATAGTAAACAAACTAAAATCAAATTTTTACTCACCTGCGACGTTCTTCATCTAATTGCATGATGATGAGGTGTCCACTAGTAAGAATAATTCCAGTGTCCACACCTCTGTCGACTCTTTACTATCGAATGTGACCTTTTCGTTAGATCTGAGCTGTACTACGACCAGCACAAGCTCAGCTCTGCCACTAAGCTCTAGCACTTCCACTGGCACTACAGCTAGCAACAGTACTAATGCTACTACTACAACAAGACTCACCAGTGTCACAAGCACAAGCACTACTACTACGACTAGCACTACCACTACCAACAGCACTACCACTGCCATTAGCACCAGCACTAGCGCTAGCGTTAGAACAAGGACTAGCACTAGCACTGGCACCAGCACTACGACTAGCTCTAGCACTAGCATTAGCATAAACCCTAACACTAACACTAACAATAGCAATAGCACTAGCACTACCACTACCACTACCACCAGCACTAATACTACAAAAGGCACTAGCACTAACGCGAGCATTAGCGCTAACGCTACCACTATCACCAGCACTACCACTGAAACTAGCACTAGCACTAACACTAACACTAACACCAGCAGTACCACTGTCGCTAGCACTAGCACTACCAACAGCATTACCACTACCACCACTAACACTGCCACTACCACTACCACTACGACTAGCTCGAGCATTATCCCTAGCATTAACACTAACACTAGTAATAGCACTAGCACTAGCACTACAATTAGAACTAGCACAAGCACTGCCACTGGCACTGGCACTAGCACTAGCACTAGAACTACCAACAGCAAAAGCACTACCGATACCATCAGCACTAAAACTGCCACTAGCACTAGCACGAGCACTAACGCTAACACTACCGCTAGCACTACAACTACGACTAGCACAACCACTAGCACCAACGCTAACACTGTCACAACCACCAGCATTAGCACTACCACTGCACTGCCACTAGCAGTAGCACAAGCGTTAGCACTAACACTAACACTAAAATTAGCACTACCACTAGCACTAAAACTACCAGTAGGACTAGCACTACCACTACAACTACCACCAGGATATATATATATATATATATATATATATATATATATATATATATATATATATATATATATATATCGCTATTTTCGTCAACGCTATTTTTACCGACACTACTTTCATTAAAATCGAGAAAACATTTATTCCGGTTTCGGGCTCAGAGTAGACAAGTAGTATTGAATTGGATTCCATTATTAAAGTAGCAGACAAGTATCAAAGTAGTACTGAATTCTATATTTACCATATAACATCATGTATAACCGTATTTGCATATAAATGCAGCTAAAAAGCGGCAAGGATTCTCCATTGGTTGCCAATTTTCATTTGTCATATAAAAAAGCAAAACGACAGATGATGATCGGAAAGGCAAACAAAAAAAAACGACAAGAAACTACACACCGGTGGGGATGGCTTGTCCATCTTTGAGCGAAGAAATTGAAGGTGTAGTATCAATGGTTGACTTGACATTCTATGTGGAGCGGCTGACCTTCTTCCACTTCGCTTACGTTTCCTGGCAATGATTGCATAAACTGCGAAGGACCCTGCAAAAATATGTTGAGCTCAGCTGTCGTCTCACAATTCTCGCTGACTTTGCACTTCAGCTTCAGATATGATCGTGCTGTGAACATATAAATGTTGTGAATTTCAGTCCTTCCCATGGGTAAATTTTGGCAGGAAACTACTTTTTTTTAAAATTATCCCATTTGGCGCAATAGACTTTCAATCATCCATTCACAAGAAATGGGCATTTATGCAAAACATGATTTCAGATATCTAAAAACTATTGCAAAGTATAACTTCGCGGAAAAATAAAATAAATTTGATGGCATCACATCTGCCGCATATATTCATCTACGACTTTCTAATTCACGTAAACAAAAGTCTTCTAGGCTGCATACACAAACATAACTGACAGTACGCCGACTTACAATATAGTTCGATAATCGACGATAACATTTGTGAATGAATGCACTCAGTGTTCTTTGTGGCACTTTGAATTTGCAAGTGCTAACTGTATGATATCACACTATTTTTATAGAGTCCTGGTCCCATATGGGCAGATATAATATGTGTGAGTGCACGAAACCATATTACAATCTACTGACATTGTACCACGCAGAAATTGTAGGATTTTATTTGGAAATGCCCAAAATAGTGTCACGTTTACGTTGCTACGACTCTTAGACCCTATTAACTACTCTCCATTATTAGTCTCTCCCCATCTCCTCTCTCACAAAAACTCATATTGAACGAAACAAAAAAAAAAAAAAAACTCATATGTGGCCGTTGATGATTTTCGATCTCCGTTCTTCCATATTTTTTCAAATTCTCGACAGCACGAATTGTTGTTCAGAGAATTGTTCATAAATTGGGAACATATCAATTACATATGTTCAATAACTTTGACCGCTGATATGACATAATGTTGGGTCTCCGGCTATCTGCTGCATATTTCTTAACCAAGAAAATTCACTATGAGATTTATGCACATATTCATCCATTCATAAACGTCATTTGTTTTCTTATCGCCTAAACCACATTCGTGGAAGCTGAAATTGATGAATGGAGATGAAGGCCTATAAAAATTACGTTTTGCGAATATTCTCCACTGCCTGCTAGCTTCGCCAAGTGCATTGGTCGCCTTCACCGTATCAACTCCTGAATCTTCAGCGATTGCGCCCCGAATGTCCATTTGAGGAGTCCAAAGTCGCATATGATTTCTGCTCTCGATTCAATCAGAAGTGGTCGGCCATCAACGATCCATTCGACCACTATTGTTGCATCATTCAGTGGTGTCAGCTAGAAATTCGCTCGACAATGACTTTGATACATATTACCTTCATTATAAAGAAAATAAACCATCGTTCTATTCAAATATCACTTAAGATTAATAATGAGCAATGCGGGTTTGTTATATTCCCACTTCAGCAAAATAGTCTGCAATGTTATTTCAAAACAGAAAGTGCTGCTTCGTATAATACAGCTGGTTGCTTACAACATAACTAATTGTACAAACAAAGATTCAGCTAGCTCAACTATAGTAAGAGATCACTGCGATGCCTTTCACAAGTTCTGCTGAAGAAGGTGATGGAACCCGCATCCTCTTTATTTTTTATCAACAACTGATGGATTCTAGCCTACAAAGTGAGGCAGTAACAGCATTCATGGATACCTCATCGCATTTTTAACCCACTGCATAGCACTTTGTGTGTTGCGAAACTAAATAACGAAATGAATCGAAACGAAACGTTCTTCTCGTTCTAGATTCGACACCCAACTTATAAACTTACATAGGCTCACTGCTGAATCGTGGATTTAATCTACCATAATTGCATTTTAATGTCGGCCGTTTAGCCTAAACAGTGGAAATAAATGTTGAACAGTTAGTTCCTCGTTGCGAGCTCGTGAGTCCTTCTGCAGCAAAAGCCACGACTGAAGGGGATGGAAACGTTGAGTGGTTTCAATACGCTCACTCATGCCCTACAAACAGAACCCAATAATTTCCTCTCCTTTTATGAATGCGAGGGACAGCGATACTTCTCTCTACGTTTCCTGTTGGCCAGGATCTTCTTGTGGTAAAAGATTTCGATAATAAGTGAAGCGGAGGAAACAGGACTCACTAGAGTTCTAAAATATATGACAGTTTGAGGACTGAAAAACGCTTCCAAGGTAATAATGAACTGAGCACAACCTTCAAAGAAAGATGAATATCGTCGTTCTCATTCAGTTCCAAATCCGCCAAATCGCCGATGACACTAGGCGGGTTGTCGCACTCCCGATCACGTGAGTATTCTACAGGGCTTTGTTTTGTTCTGTTCCAACTCGCGTATCCTTTCCAATCCTTAAAGCAGCGAGAAGGTTTGAATATGTCGACACATTACTCTACCTCCACTTTTCCAGATAACATTTATTGCAGCGTCGACGTGAAAATGCCCGAAATGTCCGGTTACTCCGCAATGTATAAGAGGAGAAACTTTCTCAAAGCTCATATGAATTTCCGTGGCAACCGAATAATAATTTTGACTGATTGGTAAAGGAAGATTAAAAACTAAGGGATTTGGGAAGTTCGAGAACATGACTTCCAATCTTTTACGTTCTAAATATAGATCCACTTCCGCTTAAAAATCTTCGCAAATTCAGCGTTTGTTCTATGGATAGGAAAAAATGGCGCCTTTTTAACAAATTGTTTTCTGTGGCATCCTTTCGCTTATTTCTGTAGCATCCAACCGTTTTTGTAATAAGTTCTGGCTGAAGTTTCACTCAGCTGTACTTTATTGCTGCAAAAATTGTGGGACCGTCAGCACTTGCCACGTGTCAGAACACAAGGGAAGCTCGAATTCCTGCACCTACTCCTTGGATAATGTGATCGAAGGTAAGGCGTCTTCTTCGAGTTCACGACCAGCTCAAGGTTAGACTGCACTTCACCAAGCTCATTTCGAGCTACCAAAGTATAAGTGCCGGAATCTTCTGGATATGCATAAAGAATATCGAGTGCCACATAGCCAAAGTCAAACACGGGCCGGAAACGATGTGCTGCTGCCAGAGATGTTCCATTGTGATAACTAAAACCACAAGAATTCCCAAACACAGCAGGAGCATTGGGAAACTGCAAAAGAACTAGCATTTAAAGACTGCATTTGCCACTCAAGTGAGCATGTTTTTAGTGACGCGTATAAGGTCCTGCTGTCTGGATCGCGAATCCATTGATGACAACCAGGTGGTGCCATTCTCAAATTTTCTCAAAGTTTGATCACCGTTTCTTGGCAAATCTGTAACTCACATGTAATTTCTCAAATTCTTGAAAAGGCGTGAGTATGTCCGATTAAAAGTAGCGACGAATTCCACAGCATTTGCTACAAACGTGCATCGCATAAGCTTAAGATTTAAAAAAAGCGACAAGTGACGCAAACGCCATGAATCAGAATTGTCACGACCAAAAAGAAAACGCATTTTTCGCCACCTATTTTCAGTGGTACTACATTCTGCTAATTCCACTTTTTGTATCGTAATACCGAAAATCTTAAAGACTGTAGTTGTAAATGTGACATCACCTATTCAAAAAGCTGCAACCAATGACATGAATTAATCGAGCTTCACAGCACACGACTGTCCGCTGAAACAGTGCTCACTTATCATCGCCACAAACGATTACAACGGGGAACCTTTGGTCATAAGCTCTCCATTACTACGTTAGCGTATTGCGCCATATGCTCGATCTCCGAAAGCGCACCAATCACACTAAGTCGAGCCTGTCTACGTACAACGTAGGTGGGTGTAAGGTTTCGGGAATTGTCGACCTGCAAAGAAGACAACACGACACTTGCTCATGAAGTTTGCTCGAGTGCTCTAAACCAAGATGACCTAGAATAGCCGGTTCGGTTGCGAACGCCCTCTTTATTATTCATGAGTGGTCCACGTGCAGTTTAATTTAAAAGTCTAAGTTCGACCAAATAAATTCGACTAGCACAAGAGAATATTCTAGTATGAACGCTTGCTCAACTCACAATCGAAGGTAATGGAAAGGATTCAAATGAAGCTTTGCACCGTCTTTTCATTTAATGTTAACTGAAAGGCGGTTCAACAACTCGTCGATAAAGGCACGTTGAAAAAAAAAAAAAAAAGAAGAAAGTGAATATGGAATGCATTCATTTTTTTTTCAACAGAAGCATTGAAAACATAGTATTTAACAAGCGGGACGATGAGGCACAGGTGATAGGTGAAATAACGAGGAACGAAGAGCAAGTATTTCAACAGAAAGGTGCTTGCAATATAGCGTTAAAGACTGAATAACAGGGTGTCGCATCAGTTCCATGCTTTTAAGAGAAAACAACAGTGGATTTAGTAGGCGCTGCAAAACTGAACAGCACCGCACTTTGCAACACCTATGCTTTATGAATGAATGAAAATGAACAACAAAAGCGATATTTTGCGAATCAACTGCAATTACGAGATGATAACTGCTCAAGAAGATTGCGAAATGAATGAACACTTATGAGCAGGGAACAATCCACTATTGGCAGAAGAAAAAAAAACGTTTTTTACATTTTCATCGAAAAAAAAATTGATTTTCATCGACCAATCACTACGGTGCTAATGATTAAGACCTTCCTGTCGACCATCAAAATATAACATGCCAGTGATGTTTTCGTTGAACTAGTTTCCTCTGGCGAATCACCAATAACCATCAAAGGAACTTAGCTATAAGTGAGTCATGTGCAGAAACTTGTGCATATTTAAAAAACGCTTTTAGCTAGCTTACAATGTCGACAAACGTACCCACATCGGAGCTGCCATTGGTTTGTATCGTTGCTGTTGTTGCCGAGGTGGAGCGATCGCTGAATATCGTGCTCCTTGTCGTCGCTGCGACAGGGATGTTATACTCGCACGACCTCAAAAATTCATCCGCTCATAGAGATTCAAATGTATTTCTCATCAAATTTTTAGGTAGATGAATGTTAAATAAAAATGCAAATATGTTCACGAAAATACATCAGGGCAAACACTTCTCCACTACCACAACTGAAAAGTAACGTCCAAGAAGGTTTAGAATTTTGCTCAGTGATCAATCAATTGGTGATTATCCAACACAGAAAAAAAAATGCCCGCGATAAATCATGCATATCTTAAATGATCGGATCATATCTTAGCTGATTTAATCAATCGTAAAAACCTTGTGAAAAGGATTCATTTCGCGCGATCCGACCGGCATACGGTGAAGTCCCAAATGTTAATACGACAAGCTAAACTGCGGCAAAAATTGCATCATCGGATTTCGTGACTTTAGGTTCAGTAGGACCCGAGTTGAAAATTTCCATGGAAGCATCTTTACATGCACACGTTGCCATAACGCCGCTTTAAATTCAACCTTACCAAACGAAATGACGCAATCACCGTACAATGATCTGGCACTGATTTAATCACAGTGGAAAACCGACATGCACGCAGGCATTAAAATATCACCTGGATACCGATTATTCCGATGCTTGACATGAGATTCCATAATAAACCTGTTCCTTTATCATAAGTATAGAGATTTACCACCACCTTGGTACCGAACATTGTTCGTGAAGGGCGTTAAACTTTGGCGATGTAAAATTCAAAGCAATCGCACTACATCGATTATTGCAAATGCAATAGAAAGGATAACTGGATCAACAAGTGATGGACAGACGGAATTGTTTGCTGTAATGCTGGCGACATAGACTTCACGATCACCCTGTTTAGAATATAAATGACTTATCCGAAACAAGTTATCCAGTGAAAAAAATAACAACTCATCGAGTATTTGATCTATCTTCGTTGAAAAACAATTCCCCGGATAGATAGAATTGGAAATGATTCTGTAGGGGACAACACCTCACAATGAAATGCCTCACTGTGTTGCAGAAAATAGAACCTTGTTGAGCTTGTTGCGATTGAGCGAGCATCGTATCCTTCCTCTCTTTTGCGATTTGCGATTACTCATCGTGGAACCATCTGTTATACTCGTCGCAAGGTAATAACTGCAAATATCTGCATGAAGATATAGACAAATAAGGGCTGCATCATTAAAATGACATGATATATGAGCTCTGCGAATCAATCAATCCGACCAGCCGGCTGCCCATTGTTCAAAAACAGTGAAGCAATGCTGAACATCTCGCGCAGCAAATTGCTGCAATAAAATCGTTAAGCGGCTATACCTCAACCACGGATATGCTTTTAAATCATTCGAACGCATGTACAGCTAAACTTTGCTCCACGTTTCATGGAATATTTAAATGCCAATAATACATGAAGGCATGGTCGATTAGAATAAAACTAAGCTTAGAAGGAGATCAATCAAGCATAGCAATCAACTATATGTATCGAATTGCATAGCTGTGGCTTTCTGCATAAGCAATCGATCCTGTTTATCAAGCATTTATAAACCTCTCACAGGAACAAAGTACAGTGTCCCCAAAAAGGTGCATGAAGACAGACAAATATCAGCCTAGCAATGCGCGATGCGACATCACCCCTTATTCTCAGAGGAATAAACTCGGTACCTTAAACACCAAGAGAGGTTAAAAACAGTAAGATCCACATGAATGGAATTTCTTGCATGAGGTCTCAGAGCGATGTTTGAAAAAATCCCTCATATATATCGTCATCTGAACACCTCAACAAACTAATAATGGCAGTAAATAATCCAGTAACAAAAACAGCTCATTCCCCTAGTGCTAATCGCAATAAGATTTAAAACGACATGATTGTTGCAGCATAAAAGATTGACGAATAACTTACATGTGCACAACTTTCACCCACTCCGTTTGTGTCATTCGCTTTACACGTGCGCTCGCCAATATCGTCAGTGAACATCTGAGGTATGGTCGATAGGCAAATGCCAGTGTGAGGATTGTACTCTGTTTTCGCTCTGCAATATAACACATATTTTTCACACATTTTGCAAGTTGAATATTAAAAAAATTATTAAAAATAGAAATATTATAAATATTATAAATTATAAGTATTAATATTAATTAATAAATTAAAAAAATACAAATTATAAATATAAATATAAGTATTAAAAAAATAAATACAAAATATAAAGATGGCGCATTTATATTTTACATTCATATTTTTAATATAATTATTAAATATAAACATTTACGCATCGAACAGAAGTTTTCCATCCTCAAAGTATGCGATATTGGAGTAATGATAAGGGATACTCAGGTGAATAGGTAATCAGGTGCCTAGCTAAAACTCAAAATATTCGCTGAAAAATAGAAATTCAATTATACCTGAAAAGTCAAAGGACCTCCTTTAATCCGAATGCATCGATAAAATGGAATTTCGCGCCCTCCGCGATAGCAAATTTCTTTCCGCTTCGAATTTCCAATCACACCTATAAATTAATAAGCTATTGTTCAATGCTGTTTGAGAATCATTTTTGCGCTTGTCTACACGACAGTGCTCAATGATTGAATTTCACTCTATTTTTGATACAAATCTTCTTCTCAATTAAAGCAAGACTATTCATATTTAGTGCACTTCAAGCATTCATGCAAGGTTAATATCATGTATAAAATCGTCTTGAGGTTAAACTTATGTCAAGATGAGTGCAAGCATTCACCGCTCAACACTATACAGCTTTGAATAGAAACCTATGGGCAATAGAACGGTAAGTTCCCTCTATAATTCAGAGAATGGTTACTGCAAATTGTGCTTCTAATTGCGAATTACTGTAAACGGCTACCGTAAAGTATTGTTATTAAGTCATTACTCTAGAAATTGACATATGTGTCAAAAGTCGTAACGTATGATTACTCTACACTAGGAAACATGTTAAGGATCGATGGGAATCCTATCAGTGCCCTTCTAAATGGCAAAAAAAGGTTTTAACTAACGACTTCAATTTTCTTAATGAGCGTTATGCGAATTCTCGTCACCTCTTCTATCTTCTCATGTATGCCTCTCTTCTTGGACTGTAGTTGAGCGATACGCCTAGAAGATTATCAAGTTCATTTTAAAGTGTTTGTTTTACGCTCATTGGCCGCGACCGATAATTGCCAACGTGATTCGGATTCGGTGTTCTTTTACGATGAAATCACCTGTAATTAAACGATGTATAAATATTTAAGTCTGCAGTCAACTGTAAAGAAACAGGTGACTGGTGCTCACATGAATATCCCATAACAGAAGATAGTTTTGATATCAAACGAAAAAAAAATCTCTAAATATTTTGTAATACAAAGAAGTCGTTAGTTTAATATGAAGGAGAGGCAGCTGAGTACTTATGAAATGCTCTGTGAACAACTCACGGATTATTCGATTTAGAGCACTAGCCACAAGCCGAGAAATAAACAGCTATAAATGTGAGGTTTCATCTGTATCAGAAACTTGTACACTTACGATACAGTGTATTATTGATGATATGGACACAGACATGAAATCTTGTCATTTCCACCCACTTGTTCCACAGTTTTAGCTAGATCAGCCGTTTGATACAAGCAGCTCAGTGCCATATAATCGGTTTTTCAACCGTTCATTGCAATAACTGGGTTCGCATTAACGCCTGAGGCAATGGCACATTTTCACCGACAAATTCCTTTTTTATAGTAGAAACTGCAGCGGAGGATAAACTGAACAGCGGCGATAATTCGTCGTCATCTACGAAAAAGCTTTCTTCTAAGAGGACAACCCGAAAAGGAGCTGCGCCTTTACTCTTATGAATAATCCATCTTTCACATGAAACGATCACCTTCACAAATCCTCATTTCATCCCTCATTATCCTGGATGATTCGATCCTTCAAAATGATCATGAAATAATACAATATAAGATAGTACAACATCGACATTCTATGATAATGGGACCATTCATATATAAAACACGAGCAAGAAGATGACCGCGCCGGTTGCGCATTTGCGCATATAGCCAAATGAAATTCAATTCGAATTCATTGCCATCACTTCCTCTAAAAGCCTTTGTAAATGAGTGTGGCGCACTGATACAAAATATTATACATTTAAGTGCAACTATATGCAGTAAACTTGCGCAGCCGGCAGCGCTTTCCTCATTGCAAAATTAAACGCATAGAAAATACACATCGACACACGAGTGATACCAAACAAACAAGAGTGAATGAATGAAATGCGATCGAATGTTAGTTGGGGAGCGTATTTGATTTCGTTTATGTAGAGCAATCAGGCATTGGCGTCATTGAACGAAAAAAAAGATACGTTTAGCAGAGTGCAATATGCCAGTGACGTTGCAATAGAAAGAATTTCTCTGCTCGTCTAGGCATTGAGAATTCTCAACACACAATGCAGTAACACGTTCTATTACAATGGATAAAATATGAAGAAATGATCGACGCCCTCAGAAATTCAAAAAAAAATAAGGGGAGAGCAAATTTGAAAAATAGATAGAAACACGGAAATGACCATATTTTCATTGGATGGCTCATCTGATACAAATACGTGGTAGTGAAAAGAACGAGGATAGATTTTTGGCTCAAAAACATTTCCTTGCAGTTCGTCTGAACTATAGAAGTTTGTGGTAACACATAATGCGGTCTTGCAAGTAAATATCAGTTTTACAGTAAATATAAATTACAAATTAAAAATGAACTAGCGCGACATTTTGTGCGCTCACCATAAACACAAGTTTGTGTTAACATAATATAATCATAAATATGAATATAAATAAATATAAAGAGGGATAATAATGTCTGAAAACCTAACATAATGAAATGAAATAATAAGCAGAAGCGGCTAACAGAACATAAATAAACAAACGAATGTAGTGAAGTGTATCAACGAAACGTAAATCTAAAATGCAATATAAAGGTTTTAAAAAACTTTCATATAGAACGGAATGTTTTGGGGAATTTCGTGTTGCCATTTTTGCCACTTGGTTGTTGCGACGAAGTGAGCGGCCAACGAGATCAGTTCATGTTAAACATGGAGGTGAATTTTCTAAAACAATTCGCAATCAGTTGTCGCCTCACGAGCAAATCCACAGACTAGCATTTACTTTTGTGCTCAAGACGACAATTGACTATGTGTTGATAAGAGCTAAGTAATGTTTCTGCAATGATTCGAAACTTCATTAGCAAAAAAAAACTCTTCTACACCGCTATTTGCACTTATTAAAGTTTATACCTTCAATTCTATAGCGTTTTTTCATCACAAACGAATACTAAAGCATTGCAAATTTATGCACGAACCGCTCAATCGGAGTTGACGATAACGTTGCCACCACGTATGCGTTGAATGGTAGGAATCTTCAGTTGTGTTGTGCAATGAAGAAAAGTTGCCGTAACCACTGCCACCGATTCATTCCTGACTGATGTTATTTGCGGCGTCGGCTCTTCAAATTCATTTCGATTTCCAAAGGAACGGAAACAGCGCCCTAAGAAAACGCTTCCTATAATAACGATATAATTGAAATAACTGTTTTAAATCCTGCCACTTTCAGCAGGAAAGAATTTCGTATAGAATAGGAGCTACACTCAGCATCTCTCTACTGTGCATCAACATCTCTACCTTTTTCGCTGATCTTATGCAGAACAGCGTTATCCTCGAATTCTAAATTTCTATACCTTTCCTTCACAGCCGCTAGATCGCTCTTCAATCGATTATTCTCCTCATGAATCAACTCCATATAAAGTATAAACATATAAAAATAAATTAAAGCATATAAATAAAAATAAAAAGTACGTAAATATTTAGATAAATATAAATTAAAGTATAAAGATAAAGACAGACAACAAGTATAAGATTAAATGGAAATATAAATATAAATGGAAACACGAATGCCTTTTATCTATTCATATATATATATATATATATATATATATATATATATATATATATATATATATATATATATATATATATATATATATATAATTTAATTTTATCTATAAATATATAAATATATATCAATTATATTAAACGCATTAATTTTCTCAAAAGACTGAACACGCATATAAACGCCTACTATATCTTCCAGCTCCAAGCACAATAATGATAAAGATATTTCTATTGAAACTTCAAATATTCCTTCTCTAAGCATCGCTTTAAAGGTCGTAAGAATGAAGCTTCCCTTATTCTCCACTGATATCAGCTTTCATCAAACACAATATCGCCTGTGAATAAAATGCAGAAATCTGTTTTCTTTTTCTGCGAAAGGTTGCCATGCTTATTTCTCACTAGTCATTACCAACCCTCCTCCTAACTCTTCTCAAAAAAAAAAACCTTGAGAGCGATAGAATGCAACAGAACAAATCAAGGACCCTCATGAGCTATGGAAACATCGATGCATGTCTTTATCGCTTATTATGAAATGCCAAGTACCAGCTGTGATTAGCGCAAAAAAGTATGCTGTCACGTAAAATTCTCACGATGCGAGCCATTTAACCTTCTGAATTTCATCTTATCCTCTCATTTGCAGTCAGCAGATAAAGAAACTGTCAGAAAACTTACTTATATGACGAGTCTTTAACGCAAGAAATTTCCCTGGAAGTGGCTGAATTACGAGGAATTTTTTTTACTGCTTTTTTCTTTAGCTTTTATATGACAGTTGCTTAGCGCGGAAATTTTTTACGATTTCAACGAAGAAATGGTTGCTGAAACCGTTTTTGCAAGAAATCAGCAAAAACAATTGCATTCGATCAATGCACACCCTTTAACATTACCTGTTTTCCACTAGCTATGATAATATTAAGTTGATCATCAGTGTTGTATATTCGTGTTCATTTGTTACTCAGTTGAAGTGGTAAAAGTCTTCAAATAGAAGTTCTTCTTTCGAAACTCGAGTCCTACCTTCCTGAGACTTCTACAAAGGTTGACTTTTACAGTGATAGTGATTAAATGTTTCCTCTAATGTGATAAGTTATCAACAAACATACGCTGTCTAATATTTGCTGCTCGATCGGTGACCGTTTTATTAAGAGAATTAGCGCGCTCATTGGCGATGACCAATTGCAATCGAATTGTTTCGTTGGTTGCCTCAATATTCTTCAATTCCATTTGTATTGTGTATAATTCGGTTTTCGATCTTTGAATTTCCTGAAGAAAAGTAATCGTTTTTGGCGAACAATAATTTCTTCCTCCCACTGAGCCATCATACACTATGAAAGTGCTCATCATTTAAGACGTTAACCATCAGATAATAATATAATTCATTTTTTCGAAAATATAAACGACGACTCGGCCCAAAATAAAACGTTCACTAGTTGTTGTAATACTTTATGCTCTGCACTAATGAAGTCCATTGTAATTGCTCGAGGATGATTTCGAAGGGTTTTTCAATAAATATGAGTGTTACATATGCGGGAAGAAACAATCGGTATGCAGCACCTCTGCATATCACAACGTGAAGGGGTGACGTCCATACCTGTGATGTCCATTATATTGGAAAATTTCCTCTAAAACCCTTTTTATGGCTGCCTATAATATTATGGCCGCCTTTAGTGCCATATTTAAGTTAATGAAACGAATTTTCGTGAGAGGGCGCGAGGAGAGTATAAATCGCACAAGTAATATGTTATCTTGTCAGATTTTCATCAGGTTTTAGTTGGTTCAGCTATAACTTTATCTAACCTGCCCAAATATATGTAACTGTATGTGTGCCTACCTTCTCCCAAATTTCATAAAATGCCTAACTGAATACCAATTTCTGCCTTCGCATCGAGGAGTTGTTTTCCCACACGTTTGCGCGTTTCTTCAGAACCTTCAAATCGAACGGCTAAATCACTCACCTGAAATGGAATTTTTTTTTTTTTTTTGGAAATAAAACTGTAAGATGAGCGCTCTCAAACTTGTATAGGAAGAAGAATTTATAAAAAACATGCTACGTATGTTTTCTGGGTTATCTAATTTCCTCAGGAATACTATGGTTCTCCAAGAAAAGATGCTAGCATTAAAAACCTTAGCTAAATCGGCTAATCGCAAACAAAGTAACATACAGATAGATATATTGATAAAAATATCTATACAGATAAATGTATAGATAGAGATAAAATAAAAATAAAAATATACAGATATAGAATAAAACTAAAAATACACGGATAAAGATAAGAATATTATATTGATAAAAATATCTTATAAATGTAAATATAAATAAAAACATAGAGATAAATATAAATAATAAATGAAAGATTAAACACGAGATTAAAGATAAATATAAAACATTTGCAAAATTGCAATTCCTAACGGCAAATTTAGATTGCAAAACGTATAAGACAAGAAACCCTTTCTCGATTTTGGTTAAGTCGACCCTTATCGTGCATACCGATTTGATAGCGTTGTTGAAGACGTTGATTTTCCGCTTGAAATCGAGCAATTTGCAAACATTCTTCTTCATTTCTAAAGTGGATCCATATACGTGTTGTGAAAACATTGCTATTAACTTTTATTGAAGGAGCTTTTTCATCAACCGTTCAGGTGAAAATTGATGATTACTTCACCTGATCTCTAACTGTCCATCTTAAGATGTTTGATGCATCGGAAGATGGCCACTTGTTGTGACAGTGTGGCCAACAAATATATTTCTTTTAATTTTCGGGAAAATTTCCGCGATAGTAAACAAACTAAAATCAAATTTTTACTCACCTGCGACGTTCTTCATCTAATTGCATGATGATGAGGTGTCCACTAGTAAGAATAATTCCAGTGTCCACACCTCTGTCGACTCTTTACTATCGAATGTGACCTTTTCGTTAGATCTGAGCTGTACTACGACCAGCACAAGCTCAGCTCTGCCACTAAGCTCTAGCACTTCCACTGGCACTACAGCTAGCAACAGTACTAATGCTACTACTACAACAAGACTCACCAGTGTCACAAGCACAAGCACTACTACTACGACTAGCACTACCACTACCAACAGCACTACCACTGCCATTAGCACCAGCACTAGCGCTAGCGTTAGAACAAGGACTAGCACTAGCACTGGCACCAGCACTACGACTAGCTCTAGCACTAGCATTAGCATAAACCCTAACACTAACACTAACAATAGCAATAGCACTAGCACTACCACTACCACTACCACCAGCACTAATACTACAAAAGGCACTAGCACTAACGCGAGCATTAGCGCTAACGCTACCACTATCACCAGCACTACCACTGAAACTAGCACTAGCACTAACACTAACACTAACACCAGCAGTACCACTGTCGCTAGCACTAGCACTACCAACAGCATTACCACTACCACCACTAACACTGCCACTACCACTACCACTACGACTAGCTCGAGCATTATCCCTAGCATTAACACTAACACTAGTAATAGCACTAGCACTAGCACTACAATTAGAACTAGCACAAGCACTGCCACTGGCACTGGCACTAGCACTAGCACTAGAACTACCAACAGCAAAAGCACTACCGATACCATCAGCACTAAAACTGCCACTAGCACTAGCACGAGCACTAACGCTAACACTACCGCTAGCACTACAACTACGACTAGCACAACCACTAGCACCAACGCTAACACTGTCACAACCACCAGCATTAGCACTACCACTGCACTGCCACTAGCAGTAGCACAAGCGTTAGCACTAACACTAACACTAAAATTAGCACTACCACTAGCACTAAAACTACCAGTAGGACTAGCACTACCACTACAACTACCACCATATATATATATATATATATATATATATATATATATATATATATATATATATATATATATATCGCTATTTTCGTCAACGCTATTTTTACCGACACTACTTTCATTAAAATCGAGAAAACATTTATTCCCGTTTCGGGCTCAGAGTAGACAAGTAGTATTGAATTGGATTCCATTATTAAAGTAGCAGACAAGTATCAAAGTAGTACTGAATTCTATATTTACCATATAACATCATGTATAACCGTATTTGCATATAAATGCAGCTAAAAAGCAGCAAGGATTCTCCATTGGTTGCCAATTTTCATTTGTCATATAAAAAAGCAAAACGACAGATGATGATCGGAAAGGCAAACAAAAAAAAAACGACAAGAAACTACACACCGGTGGGGATGGCTTGTCCATCTTTGAGCGAAGAAATTGAAGGTGTAGTATCAATGGTTGACTTGACATTCTATGTGGAGCGGCTGACCTTCTTCCACTTCGCTTACGTTTCCTGGCAATGATTGCATAAACTGCGAAGGACCCTGCAAAAATATGTTGAGCTCAGCTGTCGTCTCACAATTCTCGCTGACTTTGCACTTCAGCTTCAGATATGATCGTGCTGTGAACATATAAATGTTGTGAATTTCAGTCCTTCCCATGGGTAAATTTTGGCAGGAAACTACTTTTTTTTAAAATTATCCCATTTGGCGCAATAGACTTTCAATCATCCATTCACAAGAAATGGGCATTTATGCAAAACATGATTTCAGATATCTAAAAACTATTGCAAAGTATAACTTCGCGGAAAAATAAAATAAATTTGATGGCATCACATCTGCCGCATATATTCATCTACGACTTTCTAATTCACGTAAACAAAAGTCTTCTAGGCTGCATACACAAACATAACTGACAGTACGCCGACTTACAATATAGTTCGATAATCGACGATAACATTTGTGAATGAATGCACTCAGTGTTCTTTGTGGCACTTTGAATTTGCAAGTGCTAACTGTATGATATCACACTATTTTTATAGAGTCCTGGTCCCATATGGGCAGATATAATATGTGTGAGTGCACGAAACCATATTACAATCTACTGACATTGTACCACGCAGAAATTGTAGGATTTTATTTGGAAATGCCCAAAATAGTGTCACGTTTACGTTGCTACGACTCTTAGACCCTATTAACTACTCTCCATTATTAGTCTCTCCCCATCTCCTCTCTCACAAAAACTCATATTGAACGAAACAAAAAAAAAAAAAAACTCATATGTGGCCGTTGATGATTTTCGATCTCCGTTCTTCCATATTTTTTCAAATTCTCGACAGCACGAATTGTTTTTCAGAGAATTGTTCATAAATTGGGAACATATCAATTACATATGTTCAATAACTTTGACCGCTGATATGACATAATGTTGGGTCTCCGGCTATCTGCTGCATATTTCTTAACCAAGAAAATTCACTATGAGATTTATGCACATATTCATCCATTCATAAACGTCATTTGTTTTCTTATCGCCTAAACCACATTCGTGGAAGCTGAAATTGATGAATGGAGATGAAGGCCTATAAAAATTACGTTTTACGAATATTCTCCACTGCCTGCTAGCTTCGCCAAGTGCATTGGTCGCCTTCACCGTATCAACTCCTGAATCTTCAGCGATTGCGCCCCGAATGTCCATTTGAGGAGTCCAAAGTCGCATATGATTTCTGCTCTCGATTCAATCAGAAGTGGTCGGCCATCAACGATCCATTCGACCACTATTGTTGCATCATTCAGTGGTGTCAGCTAGAAATTCGCTCGACAATGACTTTGATACATATTACCTTCATTATAAAGAAAATAAACCATCGTTCTATTCAAATATCACTTAAGATTAATAATGAGCAATGCGGGTTTGTTATATTCCCACTTCAGCAAAATAGTCTGCAATGTTATTTCAAAACAGAAAGTGCTGCTTCGTATAATACAGCTGGTTGCTTACAACATAACTAATTGTACAAACAAAGATTCAGCTAGCTCAACTATAGTAAGAGATCACTGCGATGCCTTTCACAAGTTCTGCTGAAGAAGGTGATGGAACCCGCATCCTCTTTATTTTTTATCAACAACTGATGGATTCTAGCCTACAAAGTGAGGCAGTAACAGCATTCATGGATACCTCATCGCATTTTTAACCCACTGCATAGCACTTTGTGTGTTGCGAAACTAAATAACGAAATGAATCGAAACGAAACGTTCTTCTCGTTCTAGATTCGACACCCAACTTATAAACTTACATAGGCTCACTGCTGAATCGTGGATTTAATCTACCATAATTGCATTTTAATGTCGGCCGTTTAGCCTAAACAGTGGAAATAAATGTTGAACAGTTAGTTCCTCGTTGCGAGCTCGTGAGTCCTTCTGCAGCAAAAGCCACGACTGAAGGGGATGGAAACGTTGAGTGGTTTCAATACGCTCACTCATGCCCTACAAACAGAACCCAATAATTTCCTCTCCTTTTATGAATGCGAGGGACAGCGATACTTCTCTCTACGTTTCCTGTTGGCCAGGATCTTCTTGTGGTAAAAGATTTCGATAATAAGTGAAGCGGAGGAAACAGGACTCACTAGAGTTCTAAAATATATGACAGTTTGAGGACTGAAAAACGCTTCCAAGGTAATAATGAACTGAGCACAACCTTCAAAGAAAGATGAATATCGTCGTTCTCATTCAGTTCCAAATCCGCCAAATCGCCGATGACACTAGGCGGGTTGTCGCACTCCCGATCACGTGAGTATTCTACAGGGCTTTGTTTTGTTCTGTTCCAACTCGCGTATCCTTTCCAATCCTTAAAGCAGCGAGAAGGTTTGAATATGTCGACACATTACTCTACCTCCACTTTTCCAGATAACATTTATTGCAGCGTCGACGTGAAAATGCCCGAAATGTCCGGTTACTCCGCAATGTATAAGAGGAGAAACTTTCTCAAAGCTCATATGAATTTCCGTGGCAACCGAATAATAATTTTGACTGATTGGTAAAGGAAGATTAAAAACTAAGGGATTTGGGAAGTTCGAGAACATGACTTCCAATCTTTTACGTTCTAAATATAGATCCACTTCCGCTTAAAAATCTTCGCAAATTCAGCGTTTGTTCTATGGATAGGAAAAAATGGCGCCTTTTTAACAAATTGTTTTCTGTGGCATCCTTTCGCTTATTTCTGCAGCATCCAACCGTTTTTGTAATAAGTTCTGGCTGAAGTTTCACTCAGCTGTACTTTATTGCTGCAAAAATTGTGGGACCGTCAGCACTTGCCACGTGTCAGAACACAAGGGAAGCTCGAATTCCTGCACCTACTCCTTGGATAATGTGATCGAAGGTAAGGCGTCTTCTTCGAGTTCACGACCAGCTCAAGGTTAGACTGCACTTCACCAAGCTCATTTCGAGCTACCAAAGTATAAGTGCCGGAATCTTCTGGATATGCATAAAGAATATCGAGTGCCACATAGCCAAAGTCAAACACGGGCCGGAAACGATGTGCTGCTGCCAGAGATGTTCCATTGTGATAACTAAAACCACAAGAATTCCCAAACACAGCAGGAGCATTGGGAAACTGCAAAAGAACTAGCATTTAAAGACTGCATTTGCCACTCAAGTGAGCATGTTTTTAGTGACGCGTATAAGGTCCTGCTGTCTGGATCGCGAATCCATTGATGACAACCAGGTGGTGCCATTCTCAAATTTTCTCAAAGTTTGATCACCGTTTCTTGGCAAATCTGTAACTCACATGTAATTTCTCAAATTCTTGAAAAGGCGTGAGTATGTCCGATTAAAAGTAGCGACGAATTCCACAGCATTTGCTACAAACGTGCATCGCATAAGCTTAAGATTTAAAAAAAGCGACAAGTGACGCAAACGCCATGAATCAGAATTGTCACGACCAAAAAGAAAACGCATTTTTCGCCACCTATTTTCAGTGGTACTACATTCTGCTAATTCCACTTTTTGTATCGTAATACCGAAAATCTTAAAGACTGTAGTTGTAAATGTGACATCACCTATTCAAAAAGCTGCAACCAATGACATGAATTAATCGAGCTTCACAGCACACGACTGTCCGCTGAAACAGTGCTCACTTATCATCGCCACAAACGATTACAACGGGGAACCTTTGGTCATAAGCTCTCCATTACTACGTTAGCGTATTGCGCCATATGCTCGATCTCCGAAAGCGCACCAATCACACTAAGTCGAGCCTGTCTACGTACAACGTAGGTGGGTGTAAGGTTTCGGGAATTGTCGACCTGCAAAGAAGACAACACGACACTTGCTCATGAAGTTTGCTCGAGTGCTCTAAACCAAGATGACCTAGAATAGCCGGTTCGGTTGCGAACGCCCTCTTTATTATTCATGAGTGGTCCACGTGCAGTTTAATTTAAAAGTCTAAGTTCGACCAAATAAATTCGACTAGCACAAGAGAATATTCTAGTATGAACGCTTGCTCAACTCACAATCGAAGGTAATGGAAAGGATTCAAATGAAGCTTTGCACCGTCTTTTCATTTAATGTTAACTGAAAGGCGGTTCAACAACTCGTCGATAAAGGCACGTTGAAAAAAAAAAAAAAAGAAGAAAGTGAATATGGAATGCATTCATTTTTTTTTCAACAGAAGCATTGAAAACATAGTATTTAACAAGCGGGACGATGAGGCACAGGTGATAGGTGAAATAACGAGGAACGAAGAGCAAGTATTTCAACAGAAAGGTGCTTGCAATATAGCGTTAAAGACTGAATAACAGGGTGTCGCATCAGTTCCATGCTTTTAAGAGAAAACAACAGTGGATTTAGTAGGCGCTGCAAAACTGAACAGCACCGCACTTTGCAACACCTATGCTTTATGAATGAATGAAAATGAACAACAAAAGCGATATTTTGCGAATCAACTGCAATTACGAGATGATAACTGCTCAAGAAGATTGCGAAATGAATGAACACTTATGAGCAGGGAACAATCCACTATTGGCAGAAAAAAAAAAAACGTTTTTTACATTTTCATCGAAAAAAAAATTGATTTTCATCGACCAATCACTACGGTGCTAATGATTAAGACCTTCCTGTCGACCATCAAAATATAACATGCCAGTGATGTTTTCGTTGAACTAGTTTCCTCTGGCGAATCACCAATAACCATCAAAGGAACTTAGCTATAAGTGAGTCATGTGCAGAAACTTGTGCATATTTAAAAAACGCTTTTAGCTAGCTTACAATGTCGACAAACGTACCCACATCGGAGCTGCCATTGGTTTGTATCGTTGCTGTTGTTGCCGAGGTGGAGCGATCGCTGAATATCGTGCTCCTTGTCGTCGCTGCGACAGGGATGTTATACTCGCACGACCTGAAAAATTCATCCGCTCATAGAGATTCAAATGTATTTCTCATCAAATTTTTAGGTAGATGAATGTTAAATAAAAATGCAAATATGTTCACGAAAATACATCAGGGCAAACACTTCTCCACTACCACAACTGAAAAGTAACGTCCAAGAAGGTTTAGAATTTTGCTCAGTGATCAATCAATTGGTGATTATCCAACACAGAAAAAAAAATGCCCGCGATAAATCATGCATATCTTAAATGATCGGATCATATCTTAGCTGATTTAATCAATCGTAAAAACCTTGTGAAAAGGATTCATTTCGCGCGATCCGACCGGCATACGGTGAAGTCCCAAATGTTAATACGACAAGCTAAACTGCGGCAAAAATTGCATCATCGGATTTCGTGACTTTAGGTTCAGTAGGACCCGAGTTGAAAATTTCCATGGAAGCATCTTTACATGCACACGTTGCCATAACGCCGCTTTAAATTCAACCTTACCAAACGAAATGACGCAATCACCGTACAATGATCTGGCACTGATTTAATCACAGTGGAAAACCGACATGCACGCAGGCATTAAAATATCACCTGGATACCGATTATTCCGATGCTTGACATGAGATTCCATAATAAACCTGTTCCTTTATCATAAGTATAGAGATTTACCACCACCTTGGTACCGAACATTGTTCGTGAAGGGCGTTAAACTTTGGCGATGTAAAATTCAAAGCAATCGCACTACATCGATTATTGCAAATGCAATAGAAAGGATAACTGGATCAACAAGTGATGAACAGACGGAATTGTTTGCTGTAATGCTGGCGACATAGACTTCACGATCACCCTGTTTAGAATATAAATGATTATCCGAAACAAGTTATCCAGTGAAAAAAATAACAACTCATCGAGTATTTGATCTATCTTCGATGAAAAACAATTCCCGGATAGATAGAATTGGAAATGATTCTATAGGGGACAACACCTCACAATGAAATGCCTCACTGTGTTGCAGAAAATAGAACCTTGTTGAGCTTGTTGCGATTGAGCGAGCATCGTATCCTTCCTCTCTTTTGCGATTTGCGATTACTCATCGTGGAACCATCTGTTATACTCGTCGCGAGGTAATAACTGCAAATATCTGCATGAAGATATAGACAAATAAGGGCTGCATCATTAAAATGACATGATATATGAGCTCTGCGAATCAATCAATCCGACCAGCCGGCTGCCCATTGTTCAAAAACAGTGAAGCAATGCTGAACATCTCGCGCAGCAAATTGCTGCAATAAAATCGTTAAGCGGCTATACCTCAACCACGGATATGCTTTTAAATCATTCGAACGCATGTACAGCTAAACTTTGCTCCACGTTTCATGGAATATTTAAATGCCAATAATACATGAAGGCATGGTCGATTAGAATAAAACTAAGCTTAGAAGGAGATCAATCAAGCATAGCAATCAACTATATGTATCGAATTGCATAGCTGTGGCTTTCTGCATAAGCAATCGATCCTGTTTATCAAGCATTTATAAACCTCTCACAGGAACAAAGTACAGTGTCCCCAAAAAGGTGCATGAAGACAGACAAATATCAGCCTAGCAATGCGCGATGCGACATCACCCCTTATTCTCAGAGGAATAAACTCGGTACCTTAAACACCAAGAGAGGTTAAAAACAGTAAGATCCACATGAATGGAATTTCTTGCATGAGGCCTCAGAGCGATGTTTGAAAAAATCCCTCATATATATCGTCATCTGAACACCTCAACAAACTAATAATGGCAGTAAATAATCCAGTAACAAAAAAAGCTCATTCCCCTAGTGCTAATCGCAATAAGATTTAAAACGACATGATTGTTGCAGCATAAAAGATTGACGAATAACTTACATGTGCACAACTTTCACCCACTCCGTTTGTGTCATTCGCTTTACACGTGCGCTCGCCAATATCGTCAGTGAACATCTGAGGTATGGTCGATAGGCAAATGCCAGTGTGAGGATTGTACTCTGTTTTCGCTCTGCAATATAACACATATTTTTCACACATTTTGCAAGTTGAATATTAAAAAAATTATTAAAAATAGAAATATTATAAATATTATAAATTATAAGTATTAATATTAATTAATAAATTAAAAAAATACAAATTATAAATATAAATATAAGTATTAAAAAAATAAATACAAAATATAAAGATGGCGCATTTATATTTTACATTCATATTTTTAATATAATTATTAAATATAAACATTTACGCATCGAACAGAAGTTTTCCATCCTCAAAGTATGCGATATTGGAGTAATGATAAGGGATACTCAGGTGAATAGGTAATCAGGTGCCTAGCTAAAACTCAAAATATTCGCTGAAAAATAGAAATTCAATTATACCTGAAAAGTCAAAGGACCTCCTTTAATCCGAATGCATCGATAAAATGGAATTTCGCGCCCTCCGCGATAGCAAATTTCTTTCCGCTTCGAATTTCCAATCACACCTATAAATTAATAAGCTATTGTTCAATGCTGTTTGAGAATCATTTTTGCGCTTGTCTACACGACAGTGCTCAATGATTGAATTTCACTCTATTTTTGATACAAATCTTCTTCTCAATTAAAGCAAGACTATTCATATTTAGTGCACTTCAAGCATTCATGCAAGGTTAATATCATGTATAAAATCGTGTTGAGGTTAAACTTATGTCAAGATGAGTGCAAGCATTCACCGCTCAACACTATACAGCTTTGAATAGAAACCTATGGGCAATAGAACGGTAAGTTCCCTCTATAATTCAGAGAATGGTTACTGCAAATTGTGCTTCTAATTGCGAATTACTGTAAACGGCTACCGTAAAGTATTGTTATTAAGTCATTACTCTAGAAATTGACATATGTGTCAAAAGTCGTAACGTATGATTACTCTACACTAGGAAACATGTTAAGGATCGATGGGAATCCTATCAGTGCCCTTCTAAATGGCAAAAAAAGGTTTTAACTAACGACTTCAATTTTCTTAATGAGCGTTATGCGAATTCTCGTCACCTCTTCTATCTTCTCATGTATGCCTCTCTTCTTGGACTGTAGTTGAGCGATACGCCTAGAAGATTATCAAGTTCATTTTAAAGTGTTTGTTTTACGCTCATTGGCCGCGACCGATAATTGCCAACGTGATTCGGATTCGGTGTTCTTTTACGATGAAATCACCTGTAATTAAACGATGTATAAATATTTAAGTCTGCAGTCAACTGTAAAGAAACAGGTGACTGGTGCTCACATGAATATCCCATAACAGAAGATAGTTTTGATATCAAACGAAAAAAAAATCTCTAAATATTTTGTAATACAAAGAAGTCGTTAGTTTAATATGAAGGAGAGGCAGCTGAGTACTTATGAAATGCTCTGTGAACAACTCACGGATTATTCGATTTAGAGCACTAGCCACAAGCCGAGAAATAAACAGCTATAAATGTGAGGTTTCATCTGTATCAGAAACTTGTACACTTACGATACAGTGTATTATTGATGATATGGACACAGACATGAAATCTTGTCATTTCCACCCACTTGTTCCACAGTTTTAGCTAGATCAGCCGTTTGATACAAGCAGCTCAGTGCCATATAATCGGTTTTTCAACCGTTCATTGCAATAACTGGGTTCGCATTAACGCCTGAGGCAATGGCACATTTTCACCGACAAATTCCTTTTTTATAGTAGAAACTGCAGCGGAGGATAAACTGAACAGCGCGATAATTCGTCGTCATCTACGAAAAAGCTTCTTCTAAGAGGACAACCCGAAAAGGAGCTGCGCCTTTACTCTTATGAATAACCCATCTTTCACATGAAACGATCACCTTCACAAATCCTCATTTCATCCCTCATTATCCTGGATGATTCGATCCTTCAAAATGATCATGAAATAATACAATATAAGATAGTACAACATCGACATTCTATGATAATGGGACCATTCATATATAAAACACGAGCAAGAAGATGACCGCGCCGGTTGCGCATTTGCGCATATAGCCAAATGAAATTCAATTCGAATTCATTGCCATCACTTCCTCTAAAAGCCTTTGTAAATGAGTGTGGCGCACTGATACAAAATATTATACATTTAAGTGCAACTATATGCAGTAAACTTGCGCAGCCGGCAGCGCTTTCCTCATTGCAAAATTAAACGCATAGAAAATACACATCGACACACGAGTGATACCAAACAAACAAGAGTGAATGAATGAAATGCGATCGAATGTTAGTTGGGGAGCGTATTTGATTTCGTTTATGTAGAGCAATCAGGCATTGGCGTCATTGAACGAAAAAAAAGATACGTTTAGCAGAGTGCAATATGCCAGTGACGTTGCAATAGAAAGAATTTCTCTGCTCGTCTAGGCATTGAGAATTCTCAACACACAATGCAGTAACACGTTCTATTACAATGGATAAAATATGAAGAAATGATCGACGCCCTCAGAAATTCAAAAAAAAAATAAGGGGAGAGCAAATTTGAAAAATAGATAGAAACACGGAAATGACCATATTTTCATTGGATGGCTCATCTGATACAAATACGTGGTAGTGAAAAGAACGAGGATAGATTTTTGGCTCAAAAACATTTCCTTGCAGTTCGTCTGAACTATAGAAGTTTGTGGTAACACATAATGCGGTCTTGCAAGTAAATATCAGTTTTACAGTAAATATAAATTACAAATTAAAAATGAACTAGCGCGACATTTTGTGCGCTCACCATAAACACAAGTTTGTGTTAACATAATATAATCATAAATATGAATATAAATAAATATAAGAGGGATAATAATGTCTGAAAACCTAACATAATGAAATGAAATAATAAGCAGAAGCGGCTAACAGAACATAAATAAACAAACGAATGTAGTGAAGTGTATCAACGAAACGTAAATCTAAAATGCAATATAAAGGTTTTAAAAACTTTCATATAGAACGGAATGTTTTGGGGAATTTCGTGTTGCCATTTTTGCCACTTGGTTGTTGCGACGAAGTGAGCGGCCAACGAGATCAGTTCATGTTAAACATGGAGGTGAATTTTCTAAAACAATTCGCAATCAGTTGTCGCCTCACGAGCAAATCCACAGACTAGCATTTACTTTTGTGCTCAAGACGACAATTGACTATGTGTTGATAAGAGCTAAGTAATGTTTCTGCAATGATTCGAAACTTCATTAGCAAAAAAAAACTCTTCTACACCGCTATTTGCACTTATTAAAGTTTATACCTTCAATTCTATAGCGTTTTTTCATCACAAACGAATACTAAAGCATTGCAAATTTATGCACGAACCGCTCAATCGGAGTTGACGATAACGTTGCCACCACGTATGCGTTGAATGGTAGGAATCTTCAGTTGTGTTGTGCAATGAAGAAAAGTTGCCGTAACCACTGCCACCGATTCATTCCTGACTGATGTTATTTGCGGCGTCGGCTCTTCAAATTCATTTCGATTTCCAAAGGAACGGAAACAGCGCCCTAAGAAAACGCTTCCTATAATAACGATATAATTGAAATAACTGTTTTAAATCCTGCCACTTTGAGCAGGAAAGAATTTCGTATAGAATAGGAGCTACACTCAGCATCTCTCTACTGTGCATCAAAGATTGTCATTTGAAGTTCGCAATCGCAAAAATTTTTCTGTGTAGGCCTTTTCTGATCTATTGCATACTAATCAAGCAGAAATATGGCTTGTATTCAACAAATCTATCACATAGAAATTGTCAGCAATAATGAGCAGAAACATGAAAAATAGTATATAATAGAAATAGATGCTATAGAGCTAAAATTTAACAAAAACCGAAAATTACGAGCCAGTGATGTCAGATACAACCGCCAAAAAATGGAACTGCATTGCGATCCCTACAGAGAAAATACAAAGTTCTTTCAACATGACGTGCTTTCATGTCCGAAACTAGAAAAACGGAACTAGATGCAATCACTGTTTCCATTCATTGACAAATTTCCATTGTTGACAATGAAAGATTTTAGAATTTCTACTATGAACGTCGGTCTTACTAAAATATCACAGAAATATTTTATCATTAAAAAGTAAATGTAACAGTAGTCACCAACCTCTAGTTTGCAAAAAACGTGCTCACACTACGGTTGCCATTCTCACTGACAATAGCACATCGATATTCCATACGATCTTGTCGTGTTATTTCGCTTGACATCCATACACGATCAATTCATTATCGGCGATATTTAACTACAAGTAACGGAAAATTCTCCAATCACATTTACTAATTACATGCGTATGATTTTGATAACTTTCTCGAAGAAATGGAAAATTTATTCTGCTATATTAGCAAACTGCCTACTTATGACGAAGTGATTATTCTGTGCTTTGGCGGAAGACGTCATCAGCGTAGAGAATCGAACAGTCCATTACATCTTTTACTCTGGAAACTACGTTGGATTTGCAAAGTATTTTCACATCACTAGGAATAGCAAAACGTGCCACGAAAACTACACTGAAATTACAAAAACATAGGTTATATATGTTGCTATTTCTAAAAATGTTCATAGAACACATCGATCACAAGTAAAAAACTATCGAAAAACATCGTTTTACAAGTGTCTCGAAATTTCGATTAAACCTTACCATCGAATTTCCTCGTCCTCGTTCCACCCTTCCTCAAAGTTTTTGTATTCGTATCGCAAATAAAAAGATTTCATCTTATATTTTCGTCAGTTTGCATAACTGAAAGAACAGCCACCGAATAAGAAATTATCAAAGAGAAATTATGGCCTTGAAATCGAAATATGAAACTAACGCATAGAAAAAGAAGGCCACCGAGCTTTTCACTGCCTTTCAACTAATAATGATCGCCACACTCATAGCTGCACTGCTATTGACCGATTTTTGTCGAAAATATGCAAACTCCACTTCAAACTTTGGAACTTTATTTTTCTCTAAATAATCTTCATTTTATATCACTCTCTGAGCGAAACACGCGCTTTCTATATCAAGCAAATACTAAACGACAAAAAAAATTGCTTACATTCGGGCAAAATTTGTGAAACGCATAAAGAGAATGAGTGCCTCAGAGAATTCCACTCTGTGATGCTTCAAGATGCAAATATTTTAAACTGCAATTTATGGGAGCAATTTACTTCAAGTGATTTACTTCAAACTGCCATTTACTTCAAGATACTTTACTTCAATTTACTTCAAAACTGCAATTTATGGGAGCAATTTAAACTTCAAGATGCAAATTTTAAACATGGGAGCAATTTATGAAAATTTCACTACGCCACATTTTTCCCATTCATCGTAGAGCCTCTTTTCAGATAGCGAGAAAGCCCATACGAAAGACTTTACGCATACATTGGACTTATTACACAAGCATGCCCATAACGCATATAAAAAGTGTTGGACCGCATGATATATGTTTTATGGATAGCCTGATTACCTCGGTGATAACGGCATGCCGGGAGGGAGACCGCCGATTAACAACTGTCGTTCTAGTCTAGCCACGTGTCCCTCACATTGTCCATCATAGAGCTCGTATTATCGATCAATATATGATGTTCGCCATTTACTGTGTTCTGCAAATCCGATTAATTAAAGAAGGAGGCATACTCATCAATTCATTTAGCAATCGTTTAAAGGCAACTGGGACTAGATAAAAAATGACCAAACATGGTCAATAACGGACGATTAAAAAGGCTGCGACCTCAAAAAAAAAAATCTGATAAATTAAGCGTAGGCATTTTAAAATTTTCCGCAAGGATGTTATTAAAATATCAATTTCACGATCGCTATATAAAAGATTTTATGATATCTTATCACTGGTTCAATACTAATCCAATTTTTCTAGGAAGAGCTCCGTCACTTTTACTGGTAGCATGCCATTATTGTGAAGAATAATTGCTTCAGTTTTATTAAGTGTATGAAGCTTTTTGCTTGAAAATGCAATGAGAAACTTGTTTTGAGCCAGTATAAACAATCAACAACAAGTAACTTTGCCGTATGAAGAAGCCTCGTGGCTGAGCGGTTATTCAAAAAAGTGAGAAATTCTTTTAATTATAAAGTTATCAAAGTAAAGAGAGATCAATCACAGATTATTTCACTCTTTTGCGTTTTCCTTACTGAACGTCTAGTTGTTGCAACTAATGAATTAATTAATGACGAGGAAGCGACTCTAAATTATAATTTGATTATTAAGTTCTACCTCACCAACATGTCATTATTCCTACCCAAAACGAAAAATAAAATTTACAGCACGAATTTAAAATGATCGAAAAAACCTGGTAATAAGTAGTGAATGCCATCGCATATCACTGAGAGTTTGCTTCGCAGGTAATACACGCGACATGACCGATTCGAATCGAGAGCCGAACCCGAAACTATATCTGCAATTGCAATTCGCTAAAGATTCAAAATGATTTAATAATTCTTATCGATTTATTACATCCGCCGTGGATAATCTTCGATAAAATTTTGGTCCACTTAAGTTTTTGAATGACCGCGCGCGAACTTGAAGGAGAGCGCAGAGACTTCTACGACGATTACATCCACTAAACGCAATTCTAGCATCAGCAGTTTCAAAGTTTAAAATCTACGATAAACGGATAAGCAGACAGACGGGCGGACAAGTACACGAGTGTACACCTACGTGGCTTCGCCATAATGTGGTTCGGAAGTGCAAACTTGTGGAAATGTATAAATGTGCTAAAATCTTACTTCATACCTAAATCTGAGTAATGACAATAAATCACGACATAAAGTCTGATCTAGACCCAAATCTGAGTCTCAAATTTGTGGCCACTAGTTGTCAAAGGCGGATATGTCAATGCACCTAACAGTCCTCAATTCGCACTTCATCTCATGGGCGATAATGGTATTTGGTTGCAAAACACAAATGAAGCGATAAGTAGGAGTTGGATTAAAATGAAGTATATTGCCTAGGTATTTTGTGTACTTGTCCGCCCGTCTGTTTGCTTATCCGTTCATCGCAGATTTTAAACTTTGAAACTGAAAAACAAATAAAACTAACAATAAAACAGTTAATAAACGAATACTAAGTCTAGTAAAAAAACTAATAGCAAAACTAATGATTCAACTAAACGAATAATAAGAATAATCGAATAAAAAGACAAAACTAATAACAAACTGAAACTGATAGTCTTAGTAAACTCATAATAAAACAAAACTAGTCAGAAAGCTAAACTGATAGTAACAAAAAACTAATAATAAAACTAAATCATAATCAAACAAAACTAAACTAGATCCAAACAAATAATTCATCTAAACTAATAATATAGATAAGTAACACGAAAACCAAACTAACAATAAAACAAAACTAATAACAAAATTAAAGGAATAATAAACTCAAAATTGTGATAAAACTAAACGATAACATAACAAAACTAACAGTTCAATTAAATCGATAATAAAACTAAACCAATCATAAAACTAAAAAAATAATAAAACTAAAATAGAAAAAGAACAAATGCAAACAATACAACAAAATTAGTAAAAAATCTAATAAAAAAAGCTTACAATAAAACTAATAATATAAATAATAATAAGTTGCAGGACTCACGACGATCAGTACTGAATCACCAAATATATTGATCAGCAACCGAGGCCGCAAGCCATCACATCGACGGCTACAATGCCGAAGGCAAGATAGGTCACAACCAATACGGATGAGATAAGAATGAAGATCAAACAGTGTCGGCATACAAGTTGTTACCCCAATGAGGAATCAAGACGGTCGCTACGCCCACGAAACTGATTTCAACAGAGGAGACCACCTGCAAAGGAAGATCACTCGTAAAGAATACATTTTTATAGAGGCAATCTTCCCTTACAAAACCGAGCACAAGAATATATATATATATATATTTATAATATAATATATATATATATATATATTTATATATATATATATATTTTATATATATATATATATTTATATATATCCGCATATGTCCACGCATATAACACACCAACAAAAAAACCTATCTAACCACACAACTAAACTAAACTAATAATAAAACTTAACTTATAATAATATTAAGGTAATGATGAAATTTGCTCGCAATAAAACCAAATTAATAATAAAAGTAGACTAATAATAAAGCGAAACTAATAATAAAACCAAATATGAAACTAATCACTAACTACAACAAAAGCTAATAATAAAAGTAATAGAAAACCTGCCAATTCAACTTAAACAAAAATAAAACTAAACAATAATGAAACTTAAACAGAATAAAATAAAGCTTAAATAAAATAAAACCAAAATAAAATAAAACTAAAATAAATAAAACCAAGTAAAAGAAAACTTAAAATAAAATAAAACTAAAGAAAAAGAAAACTAAAACAAATAAAACTAAAATCAAATAAAACAAAATCAAAATAAAACTAATACAAAATTAAAAATAAAACAAAATAAAACTAAAATAAAATAAAACAAATGTAAAATAAATACTAATAAATAACACTGAAATAAAATAAAACCAAAAATAGAATAAAAACAAAAAAGGAATAAAACTAAAATAAAATAAAACCAAAATAAAAGAAAACCAAAAAAAATAAAATAAAATAAAATAAAAACTAAATAAAAATAAAACTAAAATAAAAAATAAAAACTAAATAAAATAAAACTAAAACAAAATAAAATAAAACAAAATAAAATAAAAGTAAAATAAAATAAAACTAAAACAGAATAAAATAAAATAAAATAAAATAAAATAAAACTAAAATAAATAAAGCTAAATTAAAATAATAACAAAAAAAGTAAAATAAAACTAAAGTACTAAACAAATTAAACCAAAAAAATAAAGCTAAATTAAAACAAAACCAAAATAAAATAAAACTAAATTAAAATAAAACTTAAATAAATAAAACTAAAACATAACCATAAAATAAATAAAACCAAAATAAAATAAAACTAATGTAAAATAAAAACTAAAATAAATAAAAAATAAAAATAAAATATAACTAAAAAAAATAAAAAACTAAAATAAAATAAAACTAAAATAAAATAAAAAACTAAAATAAAACAAAATAAAACCAAAATAAAATAAAACTAATGTAAAATAAAACTAAAATAAAATAAAACTAAACTAAAATAAAACTAAATAAAATAAAACAAAAACAAAATAAAAGTAATAAAATAAAACTAAAACATAATATAAAACTAAAATAAAATATACAAATAAAATAAAAACTAAAATAAAAAAAAATAAAATAAAACTAAAATAAAATAAAACTAAAAATAAAAAAAAACTAAAATAAATAAAACTAAAAGAAATAAAATAAATAAAATAAAATAATGTAAAATAAAACTAAAATAAAATAAAAAATAAAATAAAATAAAACTAAAATAAATAAAACTAAAATAAAATAAAATAAAATAAAATAAACCTAAAATATAATAAAACTTAAAAAGAAAATAAAACTAATAAAATAAAATTAAACTAAAATTAAACTAAAATAAAATAAAACTAAAATAAAATAAAACTAAATAAAATAAAACTAAATTAAATATAAACTAAGACCAAAAATAAAAATAACTAAAAGAGATAAAACTAAAATAAATAAGCTAACTTAAAATAAAAAAAAACTAAATAAAATAAAACTAAAATAAAATAAAAACAAATAAAATAAAAGTAAAATAAAATAAAATAAAATAAATAAAACTAAAATAAAATTAAAATAAATAAAACTAAATAAAAATAACTCTAAAATAAAATAAAACCAAAGTAAAATAAAAACTAGTACAAATAAAATAAAAATAAAATAAAAATAATAAAATGAACTAAAATAAAATAAAACTAATGTAAAATATAACTAAAATAAATAAACTAAATCAAAATAAAACTAATTAAAAATAAAACCAAAATAAAATAAAACTAAAATAAAATAAAACTAAAATAAGATAAAAAAATAGAATAAACTAAAATAAAAAAAAGTAAAATAAAATAAACCTAAAAATAAAATAAAACTAAAAAAAAAATAAAACTAAATAAATAAAAACTGAAAATAAAATAAAGCAAAAAATAATATAAAACTAATATAAAATAAAGCTAAAATAAAATAAAAACTAAAATAAAACAAAACTAAAGGTAAAATAAAACTAAAATAAAATAAAAACTTAAATTTAAAATAAAACTAAATTAAAATAAAACCAAAATAAAATGAAACTAAAATAAAAATAACGCTAAAATAAAAATAAAAACCAAACTAAAATAAAACTAGTACAAAACAAATTAAAAATAAAATAAAAATAAATTAAAATAAAACTAAATTAAAATAAAACTAATGTAAAAAATTAAAACTAAAATAAAATAAAACTAAATTAAAATTGAACTAAATTAAAATAAACCAAAAGAAAATAAAAACTAAAATAAAATAAAACTAAAGAAAATAAAACTAAAACAAATAAAACTAAAAAATAAAAACTAAAATAAAATAAAACTAAAATAAAATAAAACCAAGGTAAAATAAAAACTAGTACAAAACAATTAAAAATAAAATAAACTAAAATAAAATAAAACTAAAATAAAATAAAAAAACCAAAGTAAAAATAAAACTAAATACAAAACAAAATTAAAATAAAAATAAAAACTAAAATAAAACAAAATTAATGTAAAATAAAACTGAAATAAAATAAAATTAAATTAAAATAAAACTAAATTAAAATAAAACCAAAATAAAATAAAACTAAAAGAAATAAAACTAAAATAAAATAAAAACTAATGTAAAATAAAAACTAAAATAAAATAAAACTAAAATAAAATAAAACTAAAATAAAATAAAACTAAAATAAAATAAAAGTAAAATAAAATAAAATAAAACCAAAATAAAATAAAACTAAAATAAAAACAAAAACTAAAATAAAATAAAATTAAACTAAAATAAATTAAAACCAAAATAAAATAAAGTAAAACAAAAGAAACTAAAATGAAATAAAACTAAAATAAAATTAAAATAAAATAAAAACCTAAATTAAAAGAAAATAAAATAAAATAAAACTAAAATAAAATAAACCAAAATAAAAGGAAAATTATGCAAAATAAAACTAAAATAAAAATAAAACTTTTTAAAATAAAATAAAATAAACTAAAATAAAATAAACTAAAATAAAATAAAAAACCAAAATAAAATAAAACTAATAAAAATAAAAACTAAAATAAAATAAAATATAAAACTAAAAGAAAATAAAACTAAAATATAAAAAATAAAACTAAAATAAATAAAGTAAAATAAAATAAAATAAAACCAAAATAAAATAAAAACTAATGTAAAAAAAAAATAAAATGAAATAAAACTAAAATAAAATTAAACTAAAATAAATTAAAACCAAAATAAAAATAAAACTAAAATAAAATTAAAACTAAAATAAAATAAAAGCAAATAAACTATTAAAAACTAATGTAAAAATAAAAACTAAAATGAAATAAACTAAAGAAAAATAAAACTAAAATAAAATAAAACTAAAATAAAATAAAAGTAAAAAAATAAAATAAAATAAAACCAAAATAAAATAAAACTATGTAAAAAAAAACTAAAATAAAATAAAACTAAAATAAAATTAAACTAATTAAATTAAAACCAAATAAAAAAAAGTAAAAAAAAGAAAACTAAAAATGAAATAAAACTAAAATAAATTAAAATAAAATAAAACTAAATTAAAATAAAATAAAAATAAAATAAAATAAAATTATATTAAAAACTAAAATAAAAATAAAAAACTAAAAATAAAATAAAACTTAAAATAAAATAAAAAGTAATAAAAATAAAACTAAAATAAAATAAAACTAAAATAGAAATGTAAACTAAAAATAAAATAAAACTAAAATAAAATAAAACTAAAATAAAATAAAAATAAAATAAAAATATAAACCAAAGTAAAATAAAAACTAAAACAAAATAAAAACTAAAATAAAAATAAAACTAAAATAAAATAAAATTATGCAAAATAAAACTAAAAATAAATAAAACTAATATAAAATAAAACTAAAATAAATAAAACTTATGTAAAATAAAAAACTAAAATAAAATAAAACTAATTAAAATAAAACCAAATTAAATAAACTAAAATAAAATAAAAGTAAAATAAAATAAAACATATAATAAAATAAAACTAAATTAAAATAAAACTAAAAATAAAATTAAACTAAAATAAAATAAAACTAAATTAAAATAAAACTAAAATAAAATAAAAAAAAAAAAAAAAAATTAAAAAAAAAAAAACAAAAAAATAAACTAAATGAAATAAAACTAAAATAAAATTAAAATAAATAAAACTAAAATTAAAAATAAACTAAAATAAAATAAAACTAAAATAAAATAAAACTAAAATAAAATAAAATAAAATAAAATAAAAACATAAATAAAATAAAACTAAATTAAAAATAAAACCAAAGTAAAATAAAACTAAAATAAAATAAACCAAAGTAAATAAAACCAAAATAAAATAAACTAAAATAATTTAAGTAAAACAAAATAAAACAATAATAAAATAAAACTAAAATTAAAATAAAACTAAAATAAAATAAAACTAAAAATAAAATAAAACTAAGTAAAATAAAACCAAATAAAATAAAAGTAAAACAAAAGAAAACTAAAATGAAATAAAACTAAAATAAATTAAAATAAAATAAACTAAAATAAAATAAAGCTAAAATAAAATAAACCAAAGTAAAATAAAACCAAAGTAAAATAAAACTAAAATAAAATAAAACAAAGTAAAATAAAACTACTACAAAATAAAACTAAAATAAAATAAAAACTAAAATAAAATAAAACTAAAATAAAAATAAACCTAATAAAACAAAATTAAAAGAAAAATAAAACTAAAAGAAAATAAAACTAAAACAAAATAAAACTAAATAAAATAAAGCTAAAATAAAATAAACTAAAATAAAATAAAACTAATAAATAAAAAACAAAGTAAAATAAAACTAAATTAAAATAAAACTTAATAAAATAAAACTAAAATAAAATTAAAAAAAAAAATAAAACTAAAATAAATAAAGTGAAAATAAATAAAATAAAATAAAACTAAAAATAAATTAAAGCTTAAAGTCAAATAAAACCAAAGTAAAATAAAACTACTACAGAATAAAAACTAAAATAAAATAAAAGTAAATAAAATAAAACAAAATAAAATAAAACTAATAAAAAAAAAAACGAAATTAAAAAAAAACTTAAATAAAATAAAAGCAAAATAAAATAAATACTGAAAGAAAATAAAACTAAATTAAAATAAAACAAAATAAAATAAAAAATAAAAATAAAATAAAACTAAAATAAAATAAAACTAAAATAAAATTAAAAAAAAATAAAAACTAAATAATAAAGCAAAAAATAAAATAAAACCAAAGTAAAATAAAACCAAAATAAAATAAAACTAATATAAAATAAAACCAAAGTAAAATACAAAATAATACCATGTTAAAAGAGAAACTAAAATAAAATAAAAAAGTAAAAATAAAATAAAACTAAAATAAAATAAAACGAATGTAAAATAAAACTAAATTAAAAAATAAAAACTAAATTAAATAAAACTAAAATAAAATAAAACTAATATAAATTAAAATGAAACTAAAATAAAACTAAAGTAAATAAAACTAAAATAAGTAAAACTATAAAATAAAATAAAACTAAAATAAAATAAAACTGAATTAAAATAAAACTAAAATAAAATAAAACCAAAATGAAATAAAACTAAAAGAAAATAAAACTAAAAGAAAATAAAAAAACTAAAATAAAATAAAAACTAAAATAAAATAAAACAAAGTAAAATAAAACTAAATAAAATAAAAACCAAAGTAAAATAAAACTACAATAAAATAAAACTAAAATAAAATAAAACTAAAATAAAATAAAAACCTAAAATAAAATAAAACTAAAATAAATATAAAACTAAAATAAAATAAAACTATATTTAAATAAAATTAAAATAAAATAACGTAAAATAAAAATAAAAGTAAAATGAAATAAAACTAAATAAAATAAAGCCAAAATAAAATAAAAACTAAATTAAATTAAAACCAAAAATAATATAAAACTAATAAAATAAAATTATAAAAAAATAAAACTAAAAGAAAATAAAACTAAAAAAAATAAAAGTAAAATAAAATTAAAACTAATCTAAAATAAAACTAAATAAAAATAAAACTAAATTAAAATAAAACTAAAAATAAAATAAAAAACCAAAATAAAATAAAACTAAAATAAAATAAAAACTATAAAGAAAATAAAAACGTAAAATAAATAAAACTAAAAAAATAAAACTAAAATGAAATAAGACTAAAATAAAAATAAAACCAAAATAAAATAAAACTAAATAATAAAATAAATGAAACTAAAAAAAACTAAAGTAAAAATAAAACTAAAAGAAAATAAAACTAAAATAAAATAAAACGATATAAAATAAAATGAATTAAATAAAAAACTAAAATAAAATAAAAACAAAATAAAATAAACTAAAAGAAAATAAAACTAAAGAAAATAAAACTAAAATAAAATAAAACTAAAATAAAATAATGCAAAATAAAATAAAACCAAAGTAAAATAAAACGAAAATTAAATTAAATAAAATAAACTAAAAATAAAATAAAACCAAAGTAAAATAAACTAAAAAAAATAAAACCAAAATAAATATAAACTAATACAAAATAAACTAAAATAAAATAAAACTAAAATAAAATAAAATTAAAATAAAATAAAAGTAAAATAAATAAAACTAAAAATAAAATAAAGCTAAAATAAAAATAAAACCAAAATAAAATAAAACTAAACAAAATAAAAATAAGAAAATAAACGTAAAATAAAATAAAAACTAAAAAAATAAAACTAAAAATAAAATAAGACTAAAATAAAATAAAAACCAAAATAAAATAAAACTAAAATAAAATAAAATGAAACCAAAATAAAACTAAATAAAATAAAACTAAAGAAAAATAAAAAACTAAAATAAAATAAAACTAAAATAAAATAAAACTGAATTAAAATAAAACTAAAATAAAATAAAAACCAATAAAAGAAATAAACTGAAATAAATAAAACTAAAAGAAAATAAAAACAAAAATAAAATAAAACCAAAATGGAATAAAACTAAAATAAAATGAAATAATTATAAATAAAACTTAAATAAAAAAACCAAAATAAAAACTAAAATAAAATAAAACTAAACTATAAAATAAAGCTAAAATAAAATAAAATAAAATAAAAATAAAATAAAATAAAACTAAAATAAAATAAAACTGAATTAAAATAAAAGTAAAATAAAATAAAAACTGAATATAAAAATAAAAGTAAAATAAAATAAAACCAAAATAAAATAAAATAAAATAAAATAAAACTAAAAGAAAATAAAACAAAAAATAAAATAAAACTAAATTAAAATAAAAACTAAAATAAAATAAAACCAAAATAAAACAAAACTAAAATAAAATAAAACTAAATAAAATAAAACCAAAATAAAATAAAACTAAAATAAAATAGAGCTAAAATAAAAATACAAACTAAAATAAAATTAAATAAAATAAAAACTAAAAATAAAATAAAGCTAAAAATAAATAAAACCAAAGTAAAATAAAACAAATAAAATAAAACTAAAATAAAATAAAACGAAAGTAAAATAAAATAATACAAATATAAAAAAAATAAAATAAAAAAAGTAAAAATAGAATAAAACTAAATAAATAAAACGAATAAAATAAGACTAAAATTAAATAAAACTAAATTAAAATAAAACTAAAATAAAATAACATATAAAATAAAATGAAACTAAAATAAAACTAAAGTAAAATAAAACTAAAAAGAAAGTAAAACTAAAATAAAATAAAACTAAAATAAAATAAAACTGAATTAAAATAAAACTAAAATAAAATAAAACCAAAATGAAATAAAAACTAAAAGAAAATAAAAACTAAAAGAAAATAAAACTAAAATAAAATAAAACTAAAATAAAATAAAGCAAAGTAAAATAAAACCAAGTAAAATAAACGAAAATAAAAATAAAATAAAATAAAACTAAATAAAATAAAACCAAAGTAAAAATAAAACTAAAATAAAATAAAACCAAAGTAAAATAAAACTACTAAAATAAAACTAAAATAAAATAAAACTAAAATAAAATAAAACTAAATAAAATAAAACCAAAGTAAAATAAAACCAAAGTAAAATAAAACTAAAATGAAATAAAACTAAAAGAAAATAAAACAAAATAAAATAAAAACTAAAATAAAATAAAACCAAAGTAAAATAAAACCAAAGTAAAATAAAACTAAAATAAAATAAAACTAAAATAAAATAAAAACTAAAATAAAATAAAACTAAAATAAAATAAAAACTAAAATAAAATTAAAATAAAATAAAGCTAAATAAAATAAAAACTAAAAATGAAATAAAACTAAAATAAAATAAAACTAAAAGAAAATAAACTAAAATAAAAAAAACTAAAAAAAATAAAACTAAAATAAAATAAGACTAAAATAAAATAAAACCAAAAATATAAAATAAAACTAAAATAAAATAAAATGAAACTAAAAAAAAACTAAAGTAAAACAAAAACTAAAAGAAAGTAAAACTAAAAATAAATAAATAAAACTAAAATAAAATAAAACTGAATTAAAATAAAACTAAAATAAAATAAAACCAAAATGAAATAAAACTAAAAGAAAATAAAACTAAAAGAAATTAAAAACTAAATAAAATAAAACTAAAATAAAATAAAACCAAAATAAAATAAAAAACAAAGTAAAATAAAACGAAAATAAAATTAAAATTAAAATAAAACTAAAATAAAATAAAAACCAAAGTAAAATAAAACTAACAAAATAAAAACTAAAATAAATAAAACTAAAATAAAATAAAAACTAAAATAAAATAAAACTAAAATAAAATAAAACTAAAATAAAATAAAGCAAAATTAAAATAAAACAAAGTAAAATAAAACTATACAAAATAAAAACAAAAGAAAATAAAACTAAATAAATTAAAGTAAAATAAAATAAAACTAATCTAAAATAAAACTAAAATAAAATAAAACTAAATTAAAATAAAACAAAAATAATAATAAAACCAAAAAATAACATAAAAACTAAAATAAAATAAAACCAATGAAATAAAACTAAAATAAAATAGAACTAAATTAAAATAAAACTAATTAAAATAAAACCAAAATAAATAAAACTAAAATAGAATAAAAACAAAATAAAATAAAACAATAAAAAAAAAAATAAACTAAAATAAAATTAAAACTGAAATAAATAAAGCCAATATAAAAATAAACTAAAAACAAAATAAACTAAAATAAATAAAACAAAAAAAAAATTAATAAAACTTATTAAGATTAAAAATAAAATAAAATAAAACTAAAATAAAAATAGATAAAATAAAATAAAACTAAAAGAAAATAAAACCAAAATAAAATAAAAGTAAAATAAAAACAAAACTAAAATAAATAAAATTAAAATAAAATAAAACTAAAATAAAATAAAAATAATGGAAAATAAAACTAAAATAAAATAAAATGAATTAAAATAAACTAAAATATAATAAAACTTAATTAAAATAAAACAAAAATAACAAAAATAAAACTAAAATAAAATAAAACTAAAATAAAAATAAAACTAATAAAATAATAAAAAACAAATAAAAACTAAAACTAAAACAAAATAATACTAAAATAAAATAAAACTAAAATAAAATAAAACTTGTAAAATAAAAAACTAAAATAAAATAAAACTAAATAAAAGTAAAAAAAAAAATAAAATAAAACAAAAATAAAATAAAAGTAAAAAAATAAAACAGAAACAAAACAAAATTAAAATAAAATAAAAAACTAAAATAAAATAAAACTAAATAAAATAAAAGCAAATAAAATGAAAACTAAAATAAGTTGAGCTAAAATAGAATAAAATTAAAATAAAATAAAAACTAAAATAAAATAAAACTAAAATAAATAAAACTAAAATAACATAAAACTAAATGAAAATAAAACTAAAATAAATAACAAACTAATGTAAAATAAAACTAAAATAAAATAAAACTAAAATAAAAGTAAAACATATAAAGAAAATAAAAAACCAAAATAAAATAAAACTAAAATAAGTTTAAGCTAAAATAAAATAAAACTAAAATAAAATAAAACTAAAAGAAATAAAACCTAAATAAAATAAAACTAAAATAAAATAAAAGAAAAATAAAATAAAACTAAAATAAAATAAAAGTAAATTAAAATAAAACCAAAATAAAATAAAACTAAAATAAAATAAAAGCAAAATAAAGTAAAACAAAAATAAAAAAAACTAAACTAAAATAAAATAAAATTAAAACAAAATAAAACTAAAATAAAATAAAACTATAAATAAAATGAAACTAATGGAAAATAAAACTAAAATAAAATAAAATTGAATTAAAATAAAACTAAAATATAATAAAACTAAATTAAAATAAAACAAAAATAAAAAAAATAAAACTAAAATAAAATAAAAATAAAATAAAATAAAACTAAAATAAAATAAAACCAAAATAAACATAAAACTAAAACAAATAAAAACTAAATAAAAATAAAACTAAAATAAAATAAAACTAAAATAAAATAAAACTGAAATCAAATAAAACTAAAATAAAATAATACTAAAATAAGATAAAAACTAAAATAGAATAAAACTAAAATGAAAAAAAACTAAAATAAAATAAAAGTAAAAGAAAATAATACTAAAATAAAATAAGACTAAAAGAAAATAAAACTAAAATAAAATAAAACCAGAGTAAAAAAAAACTAGTACAAAATAAAAAACTAAAATAAAATAAAAGCTAAAATAAAATAAAAACTAAAATAAAATAAAAAAATATGTAAAATAAAAACTAAAATAAAATAAAAACTAAATTAAAATAAAAAAATAAATAAAAAACTAAAATAAAATAAAAGTAAAAATAAAATAAAAAGAAACAAACAAAAACTAAAATAAAATAAAAACTAAAATAAAATAAACTAAAAATAAAATAAAAAAAAAAAACTAAATAAATAAAACTAAAATAACATAAACTAAAATGAAACAAACTAAAATAAAATAAAACTAATGTAAAATAAAACTAAAATAAAATAAAACTAAATTAAAATAAACTAAAATAAAATAAATCAACAACAAAAATAAAACTAAAATAAAAAATAAAACTAAATTAAAATAAAACCAAAATAAAAAAAACTAAAATAAAATAAAACTAAAATAAAAAATAAAACTAAAATAAAGTTAAAACTTAACAAATAAAAAACCAAAATAAAATAAAACTAAAATAAATTGAACTAAAATAGAATAAAACTAAAATAAAAATAAAACTAAAGAAATAAAACCAAAAATAAAATAAAACTAAAGTAAATAAATGTAAAATAAAATTAAAACTAAAATAAAATAAAACTAAAATAAAATAAAACTAAAATAAATAAAACTAATGTAAAATAAACTAATTAAAATAAAACTAATTTAAATAAAACTAAATTAAAATAAAACCAAATAAAAATAAAACTAAAATAAAATAAAAGCAAAATAAAATAAAAAAAAAAAATAAAATAAAAAATAAAACTAAAATAAAATAAAACTAAAATAAAAAAAAACAAAATAAAATAAAACTAAAATAAAATAAAAGTGAAATAAAATAAAACAAAAATAAAATAAAATAAAACTAAAATAAAATAAACTAAATTAAATAAAACTAAAAATAAAAAAAACTAAAATGAAATAAAGCCAATAAAAATTAAAATAAAATAAAACTAAACAAAATAAAGCTAAAATAAAATAAAACCGAAATAAAATAAAACAAAATAAAATAAAACTAAATGAAAATAAAAGCAAAATAAAATTAAAATAAAATAAAATAAAATAAAATAGAGCTAAAATAAAAATAAAACGACAACTGATTATGTGTTGATAAGAGCTAAGTAATTTTTTCTGCATGATTCGAAACTTCACTTGCAATAAGACTTCTCCATACCGCTATTTGCACTTGCTAGAATTTATACCTTCCCTTCTGTAGGGTTTTTTCATCACAAACGAAAACTAAAGCATTGCAAATTTATGCACGAACCGCTCAATGGGAGTTGATGATAACGTTGCCATCACGTGTCCGTTGAATGGTAGGAATCTTCAGCTGTGTTGTGCAATGAAGAAATGTTGCCATCCCCACTGCCACCGATTCATTCCTGATTGATGTTATTTGCGGCGTCGGCCCTGCAAGATCATTTCAATTTTCAAACGAACGGAAACAGCGCCCTAAGAAAAATGCTTCTTGGCATAACGATATAGTTGCTGTAACTCCTCTTTTAAATGCTGCCACTTTGAGCAGGAAAGAATTTCGTATAGAATAGGAGCTACACTCAGCATCTCTCTACTGTGCATCAAAAGATTGTCATTTGAAGTTCGCAATCGCAAAAATTTTTCTGTGTAGGCCTTTTATGATCTATTGCATACTAATCAAGCAGAAATATGGCTTGTATTCAACAAATCTATCACATAAGAAAATGTCAGCAATAATGAGCAGAAACATGAAAAATAGTATAATAAAGAAATAGATGCTATAGAGCTAAAATTTAACAAAAACCGAAAATTACGAGCGATGTGATGTCAGATACAACCGCCAAAAAATGGAACTGCATTGCGATTCCCTACAGAGAAAATACAAAGTTCTTTCAACATGACGTGCTTTCATGTCCGAAACTAGAAAAACGGAACTAGATGCAATCACTGTTTCCATTCATTGACAAAATTTCCATTGTTGACAATGAAAGATTTTAGAATTTCTACTATGAACGTCGGTCTTACTAAAATATCACAGAAATATTTTATCATTAAAAAGTAAATGTAACAGGTAGTCACCCACCTCTAGTTTGCAAAAACGTGCTCACACTACGGTTGCCATTCTCACTGACAATAGCACATCGATATTCCATACGATCTTGTCGTGTTATTTCGCTTGACATCCATACACGATCAATTCATTATCGGCGATATTAACTACAAGTAACGGAAAATTCTCCAATCACATTTACTAATTACATGCGTATGATTTTGATAACTTTCTCGAAGAAATGGAAAATTTATTCTGCTATATTAGCAAACTGCCTACTTATGACGAAGTGATATTCTGTGCTTTGGCGGAAGACGTCATCAGCGTAGAGAATCGAACAGTCCATTACCTCTTTTACTCTGGAAACTACGTTGGATTTGCAAAGTATTTCACATCACTAGGAATAGAAAACGTGCCACGAAACTACACTGAAATTACAAAAACATAGGTTATATATGTTGCTATTTCTAAAAATGTTCATAGAACACATCGATCACAAGTAAAAAACTATCGAAAAACATCGTTTTACAAGTGTCTCGAAATTTCGATTAAACCTTACCATCGAATTTCCTCGTCCTCGTTCCACACCTTCCTCAAAGTTTTTGTATTCGTATCGCAAATAAAAGATTTCATCTTATATTTCGTCAGTTTGCATAACTGAAAGAACAGCCACCGAATAAGAAATTATCAAAGAGAAATTATGGCCTTGAAATCGAAATATGAAACTAACGCATAGAAAAGAAGGCCACCGAGCTTTTCACTGCCTTTCAACTAATAATGATCGCCACACTCATAGCTGCACTGCTATTGACCGATTTTTGTCGAAAATATGCAAACTCCACTTCAAACTTTGGAACTTTATTTTTCTCTAAATAATCTTCATTTTATATCACTCTCTGAGCGAAACACGCGCTTTCTATATCAAGCAAATACTAAACGACAAAAAATTGCTTACATTCGGGCAAAATTTGTGAAACGCATAAAGAGAATGAGTGCCTCAGAGAATTCCACTCTGTGATGCTTCAAGATGCAAATATTTTAAACTGCAATTTATGGGAGCAATTTACTTCAAGTGATTTACTTCAAACTGCAATTTACTTCAAGATACTTTACTTCAATTTACTTCAAACTGCAATTTATGGGAGCAATTTAAACTTCAAGATGCCAAATTTTAAACATGGGAGCAATTTATGAAAATTTCACATACGCCACATTTTTCCCATTCATCGTAGAGCCTCTTTTCCAGATAGCGAGAAAGCCCATACGAAAGACTTTACGCATACATTCCACTTATTACACAAGCATGCCAATAACGCATATAAAAAGTGTTGGACCGCATGATATAATTTTATGGATAGCCTGATTACCTCGGTGATAACGGCATGCCGGGAGGGAGACCGCCGAGGAACAACTGTCGTTCTAGTCTAGCCACGTGTCCCTCAACATTGTCCATCATAGAGCTCGTATTATCGATCAATATATGATGTTCGCCATTTACTGTGTTCTGCAAAATCCGATTAATTAAAGAGGAGGCATACTCATCAATTCATTTAGCAATCGTTTAAAGGCAACTGGGACTAGATAAAATGACCAAACATGGTCAATAACGGACGACAAAAGGCTGCGACCTCAAAAAAAAAATCTGATAAATTAAGCGTAGGCATTTTAAAATTTTCCGCAAGGATGTTATTAAAATATCAATTTCACGATCGCTATATAAAAGATTTTATGATATCTTATCACTGGTTCAATACTAATCCAATTTTCTAGGAAGAGCTCCGTCACTTTTACTGGTAGCATGCCATTATTGTGAAGAATAATTGCTTCAGTTTTATTAAGTGTATGAAGTTTTTTGCTTGAAAATGCAATGAAGAAACTTGTTTTGAGCCAGTATAAACAATCAACAACAAGTAACTTTGCCGTATGAAGAAGCCTCGTGGCTGAGCGGTTATTCAAAAAAAGTGAGAAATTCTTTTAATTATAAAGTTATCAAAGTAAAGAGAGATCAATCACAGATTATCTCTCTCTTTGCGTTTTCCTTACTGAACGTCTAGTTGTTGCAACTAATGAATTAATTAATGACGAGGAAGCGACTCTAAATTATAATTTGATTATTAAGTTCTACCTCACCAACATGTCATTATTCCTACCCCAAAACGAAAAATAAAATTTACAGCACGAATTTAAAATGATCGAAAAACCTGGTAAATAAGTAGTGAATGCCATCGCATATCACTGAGAGTTTGCTTCGCAGGTAATACACGCGACATGACCGATTCGAATCGAGAGCCGAACCCGAAAACTATATCTGCAATTGCAATTCGCTAAAGATTCAAAATGATTTTAATAATTCTTATCGATTTATTACATCCGCCGTGGATAATCTTCGATAAAATTTTGGTCCACTTAAGTTTTTGAATGACGCGCGCGAACTTGAAGGAGAGCGCAAGAGACTTCTACGACGATTACATCCACTAAACGCAATTCTAGCATCAGCAGTTTCAAGTTTAAAATCTACGATAAACGGATAAGCAGACAGACGGGCGGACAAGTACACGAGTGTACACCTACGTGGCTTCGCCATAATGTGGTTCGGAAGTGCAAACTTGTGGAAATGTATAAATGTGCTAAAATCTTACTTCATACCTAAATCTGAGTAATGACAATAAATCACGACATAAGTCTGATCTAGACCCAAATCTGAGTCTCAAATTTGTGGCCACTAGTTGTCAAAGGCGGATATGTCAATGCACCTAACAGTCCTCAATTCGCACTTCATCTCATGGGCGATAATGGTATTTGGTTGCAAACAAAATGAAGCGATAAGTAGGAGTTGGATTAAAATGAAGTATATTGCCTAGGTATTTTGTGTACTTGTCCGCCCGTCTGTTTGCTTATCCGTTCATCGCAGATTTTAAACTTTGAAACTGAAAAAACAAATAAAACTAACAATAAAACAGTTAATAAACGAATACTAAGTCTAGTAAAAAAAACTAATAGCAAAACTAATGATTCAACTAAACGAATAATAAGAATAATCGAATAAAAAGACAAAACTAATAACAAACTGAAACTGATAGTCTTAGTAAACTCATAATAAAACAAAACTAGTCAGAAAGCTAAAACTGATAGTAACAAAAAAACTAATAATAAAACTAAATCATAATCAAACAAAACTAACAGTAGATCCAAACAAATAATTCATCTAAACTAATAATATAGATAAGTAACACGAAAAACCAAACTAACAATAAAACAAAACTAATAACAAAATTAAGGAATAATAAACTCAAAATTGTGATAAAACTAAACCGATAACATAACAAAACTAACAGTTCAATTAAATCGATAATAAAAACTAAACCAATCATTAAAACTAAAAAAATAATAAAACTAAACTAGAAAAAGAACAAAAGCAAAACAATACAACAAAATTAGTAAAAAATCTAATAAAAAAAGCTTACAATAAAACTAATAATATAAATAATAATAAGTTGCAGGACTCACGACGATCAGTACTGAATCACCCAAATATATTGATCAGCAACCGAGGCCGCAAGCCATTCACATCGACGGCTACAATGCCGAAGGCAAGATAGGTCACAACCAATACGGATGAGATAAGAATGAAGATCAAACAAGTGTCGGCATACAAGTTGTTACCCCAATGAGGATCAAGACGGTCGCTACCGCCACGAAACTGATTTCAACAGAGGAGACCACCTGCAAAGGAAGATCACTCGTAAAGAATACATTTTTATAGAGGCAATCTTCCCTTACAAACCGAGCACAAAGCGAAAATATATATATATATATATATATATATATATAATATATATATATATATATATATATATATATATATATAATATATATATATATATATATATATATATACATATATATATATATTATATATATCCGCATATGTCCACGCATATACACACCAACAAAAACCTATCTAACCACACAACTAAACTAAACTAATAATAAAACTTAACTTATAATAATATTAAGGTAATGATGAAATTATGCTCGCAATAAAACCAAATTAATAATAAAAGTAGACTAATAATAAAGCGAAACTAATAATAAAACCAAATATGAAACTAATCACTAACTACTACAAAAGCTAATAATAAAAGTAATAGAAAACCTGCCAATTCAACTCAACCAAAAATAAAACTAAACCAATAATGAAACTTAAACAGAATAAAATAAAGCTTAATAAAATAAAACCAAAATAAAATAAAACTAAAATAAAATAAAACCAAGGTAAAAGAAAACTAAAATAAAATAAAACTAAAGAAAAAGAAAACTAAAACAAAATAAAACTAAAATCAAATAAAACAAAATCAAAATAAAACTAATACAAAATAAAACTAAAAACAAAATAAAACTAAATAAATAAACAAATGTAAAATAAAACTAATACAAATAAAACTGAAATAAATTAAAACCAAAATAAATAAAACCAAAAGGAATAAAACTAAAATAAAATAAAACCAAAATAAAAGAAAACCAAAATAAATAAAACTAAAATAAAATAAAACTAAATAAAAATAAAACTAAAATAAAATAAAACTAAAATAAAATGAACTAAAACAAAATAAAATAAAACAAAATAAAATAAAAGTAAAATAAAATAAAACTAAAACAGAATAAAACTAAAACAAAATTAAAATAAATAAAACTAAAATAAAATAAAGCTAAATTAAAATAAACAAAGAAAATAAAACTAGTACTAAACAAAATTAAAACAAATAAAGCTAAATTAAAACAAAACCAAGATAAAAAAAAATAAAATAAAATAAAACTAAATAAAATAAAAACTAAAACAAAATAAAATAAAACCAAAATAAAATAAAACTAATGTAAAATAAAACTAAAATAAAATAAAAAAAAAATAAAATATAACTAAAAAAAATAAAACTAAAATAAAATAAAACTAAAATAAAATAAAAACTAAATAAAACAAAATAAACCAAAATAAAATAAAACTAATGAAAATAAAACTAAAATAAATAAAACCAACAAAATAAAAGTAAAATAAAATAAAACTAAAACAAATAAAACTAAAATAAATTAAAATAAAAATAAAACTAAAATAAAATAAAACTAAAATAAAATAAAATAAAACTAAAACAAATAAAACTAAAATAAAATAAAACTAAAATGAAATAAAACTAAATAAAATAAAAACTAATGTAAAATAAAACTAAAAATAAAATAAAACAAAATAAAATAAAAAACTAAAATAAAATAAAACTAAAATAAAATAAAACTAAAAGAAACTAAAACTAAAATAAATAAAAAACTAAACTAAAATAAAACAAAATAAAATAAGACTAAAATAAAATAAAACTAAAAAAATAAACTAAAATAAATAAGACTAAAATAAAATAAAACTAAAATAAAATAAAACCAAATAAAATAAAAGTAAAATAAAAATAAAAATAAAATGAATAAAACTAAAAATAAATTAAAATAAAATAGAAACTAAAATAAAATAACTCTAAAAATAAAGTAAACCAAAGTAAAATAAAAAGTACAAAATAAAAATAAAATAAAATAAAAAAAATTAAAATGAAACTAAAATAAAATAAAACTAATGTAAAATAAAACTAAAATAAAATAAAAGTAAATCAAAATAAAACTAAATTAAAATAAAACCAAATAGAATAAAACTAAAATAAAATAAACTGAAACTAAATAAAAACTAAAATAAAATAAAACTAAAATAAGATAAAACTAAAATAGAATAAAACTAAAATAAAAAAAGTAAAATAAAATAAACTAAAAAAAAATAAAACTAAAATAAAATAAAACTGAAATAAAATAAAGCAAAAAATAAAATAAAACTAAAATAAGATAAAGCTAAAATAAAATAAAACTAAAATAAAACAAAATAAGTAAATTAAAACTAAAATAAAATAAAACTTAATTAAAATCAAACTAAATTAAAATAAACAAAATAAAATGAAACTAAAATAAAATAACGACTAAAATAAAATAAAACCAAAACTAAAATAAAATACAAAACAAAATTAAAATAAAATAAAATAAATTAAAATGAAACAAATTAAATAAAACAAATGTAAAATAAAACTAAAATAAAATAAAACTAAAAATAATTGAACTAAATTAAAATAAACAAAAGAAAATAAAACTAAAATAAAATAAAACTAAAAGAAAATAAACTAAAACAAAATAAAATAAAGAAAATAAAACTAAAATAAAAATAAAGCTAAATAAAATAAAACCAAGGCAAAATAAAACTATACAAAACAAAATTAAAATAAAAATAAAACTAAATAAAATAAAGCTAAAATAAAATAAAACAAATAAAATAAAAAAAAACTAGTACAAAACAAATTAAAATAAAATAAACTAAAATAAAACAAAATTATGTAAAATAAAACTGAAATAGAATAAAAGTAAATTAAAATAAAACTAAATTAAAATAAAACCAAAATAAAATAAAACTAAAATGAAATAAAACTAAAATAAAAATAAACTAATGTAAAATAAAACTAAAATAATAAAACTAAAGAAATAAAAACTAAAATAAATAAAACTAAATTAAATAAAGTAAAATAAAATAAAATAAAACAAAATAAATAAAACTAATGTAAAAAAACTAAATTAAAAAATTAAACTAAAATAAATTAAAACCAAAATAAAATAAAAGTAAACAAAAGAAAACTAAATGAAATAAAAACTAAAATAAAATTAAAATAAAATAAAACTAATTAAAAAATGACTAAATAAAATAAAACTAAAATGAAATAAAACTAAATAAAATAAAACTAAAATAAAATAAAACTAAAATTAAAATAAAAGTAAAATAAAATAAACCAAATAAATAAAACTAAAGAAATAAAATAAATAAAAGAAAACTTATGCAAAATAAAACTGAAAAATAAAACTAAATTAAAATTAAAACCAAAATAAAATAAAACTAAAAGAAATAAACTAAAATAAAATAAAATAAAATAAAAATAAAACTAAAATAAAATAAACTAAAATAAAATAAAACTAAAATAAAATAAACCAAAAATAAAATAAAAGTAATGTAAAAAAAAATAAAACTAAAATGAAATAAAACTAATAAAATAAAACTAAAATAAAATAAAACCAAAATAAAATAAAACTAAAAGAAAATAAAACTAAAATAAAATAAAAGCAAAATAAATAAAATAATGTAAAATAAAACTAAAATGAAATAAAACTAAAAGAAAATAAAACTAAAATAAAATAAAACTAAAATAAAATAAAAGTAAAATAAAATAAAATAAAACCAATAAAATAAAACTAATGTAAAAAAAAAAACTAAAATGAAATAAAACTAAAATAAAATTAACTAAAATAAAAACCAAAAATAAAATAAAAGTAAAACAAAAAACTAAAATGAAATAAAACTAAAATAAAATTAAAATAAAATAAAACTAAATTAAAATGAAACTAAAATAAAATAAAACTAAAATGAATAAAAACTAAAATAAAAAAACTAAAATAAAATAAAAACTAAAAAAATAAAAGTAAAAAATGAAACAGAATAAATAAATAAAAGAAAATAAAATTAAAAATAAAATAAAACTAAAATAAAATAAAACTAAAATAAAATAAAAGTAAAATAAAATGAAACCAGAATAAATAAAACTAAAAGAAATAAAACTAAAAATAAAATAAAACTAAAATAAAATAAAACTAAAATAAAATAAAAACTAAAATAAAATAAAACCAAGTAAAATAAAACTAGTACAAAATTAAAACTAAAATAAAATAAAACTAAAATAAAAACAAAACTTATGCAAAATAAAACTAAAATAAAATAAAACTAAAAGAAAATGAAAAAAATAAAATAAAAGCACAAAATAAAACTAAAATAAAATAAACTAATATAAAATAAAACTAATATAAAATAAAAAAAAAATGTAAAATAAAACTAAAATAAATAAAAATAAATTAAAAGAAAACCAAATAAATAAAACTAAAATAAAATAAAGTAAAATAAAATAAACAAAATAAAATAAAACTAAATTAAAATAAAACTAAAATAAAATAAAAACTAAAATAAAACTAAAATAAAATAAAACTAAGTTAAAATAAAACCAAAATAAATAAAACTAAATAAAATAAAAAAATAAAATAACCTAAGATAAAATAAAACTAAAAGAAAATAAGACCAAAATAAAATAAAGTAAAGTAAAATAAAACTAAAATAAAATAAAACCAAATAAAATAAAACTAAAATAAATTAAAGCAAAATAAATAAAACAACAAAATAAATAAAACAAATAAAATAAATAAAACTAAAATAAAATTAAACTAAAATAAAATTAAAACTAAAATAAAATAAAACTAATGTAAAATAAAACTAAAATAAAATAAAATAAAATAAAATAAAACTAAAATAAAACAAAACCAAAATAAAATAAAACTAAAATAAAAACTAAAACTTAAATAAAATAAAAACTAAATAAAATAAACTAAATAAAATAAAACCAAAATAAAATAAAATAAAATAAAATAAAACTAAAATAAAATGAAAACTAACTATGATAAAACTAAATAAAATAAAACTAAAATAAAATAAAATAAAATAAAATATAACTAAAAGAAAAATAAAACCAAAACAAAATAAAAGTAAAGTAAATTAAACTAAAATAAAATAAAAGTAAATCAAAATAAAACTAAATTAAAATAAAACCAAATAGAATAAAACTAAATAAAATAAAACTAAAACTAAATAAAACTAAAATAAATAAAACTAAATAAATAAAATAAAAAATAAAACTAAAATAAAAAAGTAAATAAAATAAAACTAAAAAAAAATAAAACTAAAATAAAATAAAACTAAATAAAATAAAGCAAAAAATAAAATAAAACTAAAATAAGATAAAGCTAAATAAAATAAAAATAAAATAAACAAAAAATAAGGTAAAATAAAACTAAAATAAAATAAAACTTAATAAAATAAAACTAAATAAAATTAACCAAAATAAAATGAAACTAAATAAAATACGCTAAAATAAATAAAACCAAAACTAAAAAAAAACTAGTACAAAACAAAATTAAAATAAAATAAAAATAAATTAAATGAAACTAAATTAAAATAAAACTAATGTAAAATAAAACTAAATAAAATAAACTAAATTAAATTGAACTAAATTAAAATAAAACCAAAAGAAATAAAACTAAAATAAAATAAAACTAAAAGAAAATAAACTAAAACAAATAAAATTAAAGAAAATAAAACTAAAATAAATAAACTAAAATAAAATAAAACCAATAAAATAAAAAAAAAAAAAAAACTACAAAAACAAAATTAAAATAAAATAAAACTAAAATAAAATAAAGCTAAAAATAAATAAACAAATAAAATAAACTAGTACAAAACAAAATTAAATAAAATAAACTAAAATAAAACAAAATTAATGTAAAATAAAACTGAAATAGAATAAAATAAATTAAAATAAAACTAAATTAAAATAAAACCAAATAAAATAAAACTAAAATGAAATAAAACTAAAATAAAATAAAACTAATGTAAATAAAACTAAAATAAAATAAAAACTAAAATAAAATAAAACTAAATAAAATAAAACTAAATAAAATAAAATAAATAAAATAAAATAAAACCAAACTAAAATAAAACTAATGTAAAAAAAACTAAATAAAATAAAATTAAACTAAAATAAATTAAAACCAAAATAAAATAAAGTAAAACAAAAGAAAACTAAAATGAAATAAAACTAAAATAAAAATTAAAATAAAATAAACAATTAAATAAACTAAAATAAAATAAAACTAAATGAAATAAAACTAAAATAAAATAAAACTAAAATAAAATAAACTAAAATAAAATAAAAGTAAAATAAAATGAACCAGAATAAAATAAACTAAAAGAAAATAAAACTAAAATAAAAGAAAACTTATGCAAAATAAACTGAAATAAAATAAAACTAAATAAAAATAAAACCAAAATAAAATAAAACTAAAAGAAAATAAAACTAAAATAAAATAAAACTAAAATAAAATAAAACTAAAATAAAATAAAACTAAAATAAAATAAAACTAAAATAAAATAAAACCAAAATAAAAAAAATAATGTAAAATAAACTAAAAAAGAAATAAAACTAAAATAAATTAAACTAAAATAAATTAAAACCAAAATAAAATAAAACTAAAGAAAATAAAACTAAAATAAAATAAAACAAAATAAATAAAACTAATGTAAAATAAAACTAAAATGAAATAAAACTAAAAGAAAATAAAACTAAAATAAAATAAAACTAAAATAAAATAAAAGTAAAATAAAATAAAATAAAACCAAAATAAAATAAAACTAATGTAAAAAAAAAACTAAAATGAAATAAAACTAAAATAAAATTAAACTAAATAAATTAAAACCAAAATAAAATAAAAGTAAACAAAGAAAACTAAAATGAAATAAAACTAAAATAAAATTAAAATAAAATAAAACTAAATTAAAATGAAACTAAAATAAAATTAAACTAAAATGAAATAAAACTAAATAAAATAAAACTAAAATAAAATAAAACTAAAATTAAATAAAAAAGTAAAATAAAATAAAACCAGAATAAAAATAAAACTAAAAGAAAATAAAATTAAAATAAAATAAAAACTAATAACATAAAACTAAAATAAAAATAAAAGTAAAATAAAAATGAAAACAGAATAAATAAAACTAAAAGAAAATAAAACTAAAATAAAATAAAACTAAAATAAAATAAAACTAAAATAAAATAAAACTAAAATAAAATAAAACCAAGTAAAATAAAATGTACAAAATAAAACTAAAATAAAATAAAACTAAAATAAAAGAAAACTTATGCAAAATAAAACTAAAATAAAATAAACTAAAAGAAAAAAACCGAATAAAAAAAAACTAACAAAATAAAACTAAAATAAAAATAAAACTAATATAAAATAAAACTAATATAAAATAAAACTTATGTAAAATAAAACAAAATAAAATAAAACCAAAATAAAATAAAACTAAAATAAAATAAAACAAAATAAAAATAAACTAAGATAAAATAAAACTAAAAGAAAATAAAACAAAATAAATAAAAGTAAATAAAATAGAACTAAAATAAAATAAAACCAAAATAAAATAAAAAACTAAAATAAAATAAAAGCAAAATAAAAAACAAACAAAAAATAAAAAAAAAACATAAACTAAAATAAAATAAAACTAAAATAAAATAAAACTAAAAAAAATAAAACTAAAATAAAATAAAACTAATAAAATAAACTAAAATAAAAATAAAATTAAAATAAAATAAAAAAAAATAAAACAAAACAAAATAAAATAAAACCTAAAAAAAAAAAATAAAAAAAATAAAACTAAATAAAATAAAACAAAATAAAATAAAACTAAAATAAAATAAAACCAATAAATAAAAACTAAAATAAAACTAAAAAAAAAGTAAACATAAAAAATAAAACTAAAATAAAATAAAACTAAATAAAATAAAACTAAATAAAATAAAAACTAAAAGAAAATAAAACAAAACAAAATAAAAGTAAATTAAATAAAACTAAAATAAAATAAAACCAAAATAAAATAAAACTAAAACAAAATAAAAGCAAAATAAAATAAACAAAAAAAAAAAAAAAACAAAACTAAAATAAAATAAAACTAATAAAATAAAACTAAAATAAAAAAAACTAAAAAAAAATAAAACTCATGTAAAATAAAACTAAAATAAAATAAAACCAAAATAAAATAAAACTAAAATAAAATAAAACTAAAATAAAATTAAACTTATAAGAAAACTAAAATAAAATAAAACTAAAATAAAATAAGTAAAATAAAATAAAACTAAAAGAAAATAAACCAAAACAAAATAAAAAGTAAAGTAAAATAAAACTAAAATAAAATAAAACCAAAATAAATAAAACTAAAACAAAATAAAAGCAAAATAAAATAAACAAAATAAAAAAAACAAAACTAAAATAAAAAAAACTAAAATAAAATAAAACCAAAATAAAATAAAACTAAAATAAATAAAAACTAAAATAAAATGAAAACTTAACTAAGATAAAACTAAAATAATATAAACTAAAATAAAATAAAATAAATAAAAATAAAACTAAAGAAAATAAAACCAAAACAAAAATAAAATAAAAAATAAAACTAAATAAAATAAAACCAAATAAAATAAAACTAAACAAAATAAAAGCAATATAAAAATAAAACAAAAATAAAAAAACAAAACTAAATTAAATAAACTAAATAAAATAAAACTAAAATAAAATAAAAACTAAAAAATAAAACTCATGTAAAATAAAACTAAAATAAAATAAAACCAAAATAAAATAAAACTAAAATAAAATAAAACTAAAATAAAATGAAACTTAATTAAGATAAAACTAAAATAAAATAAAACTAAAATAAAATAAAAGTTAAAATAAAATAAAACTAAAATAAAATAAAACCAAAACAAAATAAAAGTAAGTAAAATAAAATAAAATAAAATAAAACCAAAATAAATAAAACTAAAACAAAATAAAAGCAAAATAAAATAAAACAAAACAAAAAAAAACAAAACTAAATAAAATAAAACTAAATAAAATAAAACTAAAATAAAATAAAACTAAAATAAAATAAAACTCATGTAAAATAAAACTAAATAAAATAAAACTAAAAATAAAATAAAACTAAAATAAATAAAACCAAAATAAAATAAACTAAAATAAAATAAAACTAAAATAAAATAAAACTTAATTAAGATAAACCTAAATTAAAATAAAACCAAGATAAAAAAAACTAAATAAAATAAAAGTAAAAGAAAATAAAACTAAAATAAAATAAAACTAAAACAAGATAAAACTAAAATAAAATAACTAAGAAAATAAACTAAAATAAAATAAACTAAAATAAAATAAAACCAAAGTAAAATAAAACTAAAACAAAATAAAACTAAAATAAATAAAACTAAAATAAAGGAAAACTAAAATAAAATAAAACTAATGTAAAATAAAACTAAAATAAAATAAAACTAAATTAAAATAAAATAAATTAAAATAAAACCAAAATAAAATAAAACTAAAACAAAATAAAACTAAAATAAAATAAAAAATAAAAAAAAAAAAACTAAAATAAAATAAAAAAAAAATAAAATAAAACAAAATAAAATAAAACTAAAATAAAATAAAACTAAAATAAAATAAAACTAAATAAAATAAAACCAAAATAAAATAAAACTAAAATAAAATAAAAGTAAAATAAAATAAAACTAAAAGAAAATAAAACCAAAACAAAATAAAAGTAAAGTAAAATAAAACTAAAATAAAATAAAACCAAAATAAAATAAAACTAAAACAAAATAAAAGCAAAATAAAATAAAACAAAACTAAAAAAAACAAAAACTAAAATAAAATAAAACTAAAATAAAATAAAACTAAAAAAAATAAAACTAAAATAAAATAAAACTCATGTAAATAAAACTAAAATAAAATAAAACTAAAATAAAATAAAACTAAAATAAAATAAAACCAAAATAAAATATAACTAAAATAAAATAAAACTAAAATAAAATAAAACTTAATTAAGATAAACCTAAATTAAAATAAAACCAAGATAAAAAAAAGTAAAAAAAATAAAAGTAAAGAAAATAAAACTAAAATAAAATAAAACTAAAACAAGATAAAACTAAAATAAAATAAAACTAAAAGAAAATAAAACTAAAATAAAATAAAACTAAAATAAAATAAAACCAAAGTAAAATAAAACTAGTACAAAATAAAACTAAAATAAAATAAAACTAAAATAAAGGAAAACTAAAATAAATAAAACTAATGTAAAATAAAACTAAAAATAAAATAAAACTAAATTAAAATAAAACTAAATTAAAATAAAACCAAAATAAAATAAAAGTAAAATAAAATAAAACAAAAATAAAATAAAACTAAAGTAAAGTAAAACTAAAATAAAATAGAACTAAAATAAAATAAAAGCAAAATAAAATGAAACTAGAATAAAACAAAACCAAACTAAAATGAAACTAATACAAAATAAAACTAAAATAAAATAAAACTAAAATAAAATAAAACTAAAATAAAATGAAACTAAAATCAAATAAAAGCAAAATAAGATGAAACTAAAATAAAATAAGACTAAAATAAAATAAAACTAAAATGAAAGAAAACTAAAACAAAATGAAGCTAAAGTAATATAAAACTGAAATAAAACAAAAATAAAATAAAATAAACTAAAAGAAAATAGAACTAAATAAAACAAAACTAAAATAAAGTAAAATGAAGTTAAAATAAAACTAATACAAAATAAAACTATAATAAAATAAAACTAAAATAAAAAAAACTAAAGTAAAATAAGACTGAAATAAAGCAAAACTATAACTAAATAAAACTAAAATAAAATAAACTAAAAGAAAATAAAACTAAAATAAAATTAACCTAATATAAAATAAAAACAAAATAAAATAAGACTGATGTTAAGTATAAGTATAAAAAATAAAACTAAAGTGAAACAAAACCAGAATAAAGTAAAACTAAACTAAAATAAAACTAAAATAAAATAAAACTAAAATAAAATAAAACTAATGCAAAATAAACTAATAAGAAATAAAACTAAAATAAAATAAAACCAAAATAAAAATAAAACCAAAATAAAATAAACTAAAAGAAAAGAAAACTGAAATAAAATAAAACTAAAATAAAATAAAACTGAAATAAAACAAAACTAAAACAAAATCAAAATAAAATAAAGTAAAACTAAAATGAAATAAAACTGGAATAAAATAAAACCAAAATAAAATAAAACCAAGTTAAAATAAAACTAAAATAAAATAAAATTAAAATAAAATAAAACTGATGTAAAATAAAACTAATACAAAATAAAACTCAAATAAAATAAAACTAAAATAAAATAAGGTTAAAATAAAATGAAACTAAAATAAAATGAAACTAAAATAAAATAAAGCTAAAATAAAATAAAACTTAAATAAAATTAAACTAAAATAAAATAAAACTTAAGTAAAATAAAGCTAAAATAAAATAAAACCAAACTAAAATGAAACTAAAACAAAATAAAACTGAAATAAAATAAAACCAAAATAAAATAAAAATAAAATAATCCAACTTCGACAAAACCGACTGTAAGAGAATGTAAAAGGGCCATTTCATGGCTATTCACTCATGATTCCCCACTTGATATTTTGCAAATCAAGGAAATTCTTCGGTAATATAACACATCATCTCACATTGGATTCCACAAAATCTTAGGTGTCCATTATCTTTGGTTCCCCAGTTTTAGCCCTTAACAAAATATTTGGAGTACTTATTCATGCACAATGCCAAAAGCCGCCCGCATCGCTGTAGATGCTGCTTACGGTGATACAACATTTGCACACAACAGTCAACTGATATGCGAAGTCTAATAAACGGCTCTATATTTCCTTGCATTTAGCAACTGACATACGGCGATGACATCACATATATCATATATGTGCACAGATAAATACGTGTACAACATATATGCATATTCAATAAACGTATATGTATATTGATGGGCGATTTTATATATATGTAAACGTATATAATGTACATATATGTATGCATATTCAATAAAGAGATGATCATGGGCGATTTTATTTGCTGAGAAACCTCAGCAGAGAACAGAACATCATTAAACAAAGCGCAGTGTTCCGCTTTCTGCGGGATTCATTTACGCGCAAGTCGTCCATCAGTATCTATTTTTATTCCTCCCCTGCCCCTCCCCTTTATGTGTCTCAAACAAGAAGGAACCTCCCAACAGCTGGAAGTCGACGAAAGCCGAGTACAGCATTTCTTCTACTTTGCAGCAAAAAAGTGATCTAATATCAAAAGTTGAATAATGTGGAAAAAACATCTTCTTTCGCCACTCCACGACATTACAAAATTATATCATGCAAAAACCATATGAAATTTTACGCAGATGTCTTCTGCATCATTTTTCTAACTGCAAGAGAAGGGGAGGGGAGGGAGTTGATACAAACAACACACAGCGGCAAACAGAAATGTTCCTCAGCAAGTAAACAAGTAAACATTTTCTGCTAGCACAATTGAAACAAATAGTTCATAGAAGAGATAAAAAGAGTGCACGGCGCAATACTTCCGCCTAACGATGGACCAATTCCTCGCAAAGCACCATCTTCTCCACATCAGCGAACATTGCAGCACCAACTTGGGCGAGTGCAAGCTCATGACGCATCTCACACGCTCTATGGAAGTGTCGATCCAGAACTGACTGTGCAGGAAGGCCCAAGAATTCTAAAATTTCAAAAATTGACCACGCCCCTCTCAAAAAAAAAAAACAAAACAGAGTTATTCAATTCATGACAGGTCTTTAAAGTCATTGAAGAGAAACATTTACGGGCTGGAGGAAAGCGCCTGCTTTAGAAGAAGGCAAGCTGTTCAAACCGTACTTGCCCCCCTCCCCCCAGAAATCAATAGAAATGTCACCGCGAAAACAGAGTTTGGCTGTGCACTGACTCTAATAAGCCTCTTATAGTAAAAACTAAAAAATATCGGGAAATCGGAACCAAAAATAGTACTTTGTCAACATTTTCTCCACTCCATTCAAATGGAGACAAGCTTTTCAAAAAACTTGTACTGCTAATAATTTTTAAAAAACACCTAGCCTTTGCCAGAAAACTTCTGGGATGTCATGTTCTTTCAAGATGTGAAGCACGCTGATTTTCTTTGACTCGAATGCCAGTCACTGTTCGCAACAAAAAATATCTAACAATCTAAGCCTTTGGAAAATCACGGTTGTCAATGATAAAAGTGCAGAAGACCCAAGCGCTCATAAGCAGAATGCACAACTCGAAAGTAGGTACATCCCAAGGCATGTATCTCAAATGGAACCGATGATTTCCTGCATCCTTCTCAACTCAAGAGAATCAAAGAAACCACTGCTTCAACAAACAAACCAAGAATGGCGCTGTTCATGGCAGCTGTAGCTTTCCCTCTCATCGATGGATTCATTAAGTAACCCACTGGCGACTGCCTCGGAGAAGCCTGACAGATAAGTGCGAAAGCATCCTGCAAATGTTTAAAAAGTTTATTCATCATCGTTTTAAATCCATTCAATGCATTTTTTAGCACAATCTTCATTTACCAGTCCCTTCTATTAATCCACTCGGTTTCATCATGAAGTAGGATCGTAGATAAGTTTGAAAAACCACTGAATAAAGGAAATATGTACTTTGTATAATTGCACAGCAAGCAAGCACTGAAAAATGTGCAGACGCCAGCACTTACGTGCATTCGACTGATGAGTGCCTCCCGTGGATGCAGAAGTTCTATGCCGAGCGCATTCACTGATCTGCCAAACTCGAGGAGACGTTGCATGCGCTCGTACGGAGCCAGCTCTGTCTTGGCGTAGCCCGCCGATCTGCAGTCCTCTCCAGCACCGTCTTCATGAAGGCATTCGTCTATGCAGTCCTCAAAAAAGGTGTGGCAAATCCCAAAACAGGTACCAACAAACCAGTTTTCTCAACAGTAGCAAGTAGTTCAGTCAAGAGCAAATATTGAAAACCTGACCCACTAGTCGAAATCTCACTTACGCCCAATACCAAAAAATTTGGAAACAGAAGACATTTCGAGAACCCTATTCACATACTGAGCAGTTGCATATGAATCACTAAAAGTAAAAAAAGAAAATCTGCAAACCCGCTTTTCAGCCATCATCGAACGCTCCATCGGTAGTAACATTACTGCCTCGAAGTCAGAGGGTGTGGCAACGTTAGTGGCAAACCTTTCAACTCTCCGAACAAACTCAGCTCTGACAAAATTCCCAGCTCAAAGCCGATCGAGTCGGACAGTTTTCCATTTTTACACAATATTCCATAGAAAACGGCTCAACACCTTAAAGAATTTCATAGTGGGCACAAACCTAGTTCTTCTGCAACGATCGTTGTTGCTGAAACGTGCCCATGCGATGCGCCGTTCGCTTCCGCCCCTGATCCATTGTTCTTTGCTATGGAAAGACCATTCGACTCTGCAAGCCATATTGATCAGCGATGTCTGAAGTGCGTTTCCAGCGGCTCGATCCTACTCTTAATGTTATTGGACAGCAACTACTTTGCAGTGAAAGACTTCGTTTAGCCGCTAGCAAGTGCTTCGTGACGAAAACGATGGCACCGAAACAACCGATGAAAGAAGCTGATAATCTCAAAATAAATGGTTCATCACTTCGTCGCACAACTACTTCTTCTTTCACGAAAACTATGTCAATACTTCAACCTCTTCTCCCACATCTCCGCTCCTCCATACCGCAACAAAAGTGGAAACCTATAATATGGCGAAAAAAAGCCAACAACGATGGTCGCTTCTACATTCACAAGTGACCTCTTTCAGACCACTAACAACTTGCATAAAAAAGGCAGATGCAATTCTCCGTACAATTACATTCTCCAGATTCGGAAAAGAAGCAATCTAGACCCCGCTTTAACTGCTTAACGATTCTGAAGATGACTTATATACCTTCTTTGACAAACCGTTTTTGGTACCTTCAGCTTAAACCTGATCCGATGACTCCATTTCACTTTACCCGACCATCAAGTTGGGGTGGCGGAAGGGATGACGGCAAAAGGAAGAAAGCTGAGTGTTGAGGTTGGGGGGGGGGGGAGGGGGGGAAGGGCTATTTGCGTCCACTTAAACAGTAAGACCCAAACCTTTTACTAACGTTACAACGCTTAACACAATATCGAAAGAAATGGCTTGGGCAAATCAAAAGGCACTGATGGACTATACCATGTGCAACTCCATTAGAAGAAAAGCTCGCATCATGCGGCAGTGAGCAATCGTCGTCCATAGGCTCATCACTGAAAACGGCAAAACTGAAACAAACGAAACCATACTGTACTCTCAAAGGCTAAAGTGAAAGACAAATAACAGCTCACTACTGGCCAACACAAGAGTTCCAGATAAAGTGCCTAGATCCCTGTCGTACCATCCATCCAAACAATAAGTGCCAAGTAAGCAAAAAGAATGCTCAAATGTTCTTTCAGAATTCACTTAGCATCGCTTCAGTGGATGGATCAGCCTCCTTATTTGCAACAAAACTCGAGCACATCTAAACGTGAAAACGTGCTCATGACCGATGATTACATAGACTTTCCAATTCATGCACTCCTAGAAAGCAAAAAACAAAAGAAAGAAAACACGAATGGAATTGAACAAGCACGAATGGAATCTACAATAGATGCTTGTCAGACGCACTTCACAGTACCCAACCATCTTAGCAGCCCGCCCAACATACTCCTCGGTGCTACTTCCTCCATCCACCCTATGTAATCAAAAAGGAGATGCAACCAGATCCCCTTGTAGTCGCTGTAAGGAATAACAGGAAAAGTTGAGATACAGCTTGCGTGCAATATCCAGGTGAAATCAAGACACGAAAGTACTGAGGGTTATGTATACCAGAAGCAAGGTCAACATGAGACGTAAGTTGCTTGTTCATGTAAGCAAATAAATAAACATACTTTTCTGGTGTTAGTAAAGTGCAGCACAATAGGATTCAAAAAGTGACCTGTTTCAGTTTGAAGCATTTTGACAGGCATGTGACGAAGGAGTGAAATGACCGTGAGCAGTACTGGTTTGAGAAAGACGGATTGATGCTCGACGAGACTGCTGTATGCTCCGCTCTGAAATGTCATCTAAATCAGAGCCTCAAATGGGCCTACCCCCTTTCCCCTCGATCGTCCTCCAGTTGAAGAGGTGGAAGTCGCAAGTCGCAGTCGGATTCACACCTCGGGCCAGAATAAGAATGAAAGTCTTTTTAAAAAGAAGAGAGGAAACGAAGGAGTGAGAGAAACGACTAAAAAAACGTTTTTTCTTCTCACTTACTGCCATCACCCCTTCGCTGTCAAGGCAATGAAACCACTGGTGTTCAGAACAATTTTTCTTCATCCGCAAACCCCTAGAACTTAGCAAACTTGCATTATTTTTCGCAGCAGTAGAAGCTCGCTTGAACTGTCACCTCATCAACGTTTCGACCTCACCTTTAAAGGCCACCTTTGCAGGTGGATAACGACTCGGGAATGCACATCACTATGACATGCTCTTTAAGTTTAAGTTTGCGCAAATTCACGTTTGCAATGCGCATCACAAGGGCGTCGTTTATGTATTTGTGCATCAACATTATAGCATGTCCCAACTAGCAACGGTCAGGATGGTCGATTTACTCCGAGAAAAGTGAGTCACTCCAGTGCTGAAATTTTCCACGCTTTTCTTAAGCTGCCTTGACGCGTTTTACACAGTCGAATGCAGAAGTGCACAAAAAGGAGCCCTCCCTCTACAATTTCTACAAGCGACGGGTAAGACAAAAGGCGCTTAGATTGTTTCATATGTTTCAATGTTTCAATACTTTCAGTGCCTAACTTAATATCGAAACTCGAAAAAAAAAAATGTCATGCATAGGACCCATAAGAACACTGCGTGTCAGAATCTCTGACATGCTTTCCAGTCGTTTTGAATTCCCACATAAACAGCTTCAAAAAATCTGCTCTTTCATTTCAATTAAGGAAAGTTGCTTTCTAAACTATTCGATCCCGAAGATCGCATGTCTAGCGAAATCCGAAACCCGATCAAATGGCTACGTGGAAATTTTGGTGGACTTCACTGGTCGATTAAAAAAGGTTCTCAACAACTCGTGTAAAACATATAAGTTGAAAAAAACTTCAAACAAGCAGCCACCCGGTGAGATTCTTCATAGAAGCATCTTTTAGGGGCAAATTCAAAACTGGAGCCAACGAAGAATTAACCAACTTTGCCTTACTAACGTGCTTAATAGTAATTAGTCTACGTGAGATGCCGTCTTGAAGTCGTAGTTCAGCCCTAATGAAATAACTGAAAAATCTCTATTGCCGCAAAGAAAAATTCGAACTTCCAATCTCAGAAGAAAAGCTTTCGAAGATGGTAAAATTTTTTTCGGGGTACGAATAAGTTCGTTAAATTCATCGCAATAACTTCTCCTTTGCAGTTGATTTTCCGGAATTTTTCCATAAGAAAATACTCAAAAATCTTCTGCTTCAAAGGAAAATGGATTACATTTTTATAGCAGATATCGTAAACCGGCTTGGAAAACTCAATCTAATTCACGATGACGAAATAAGTCACTTTTTAAAGCGAGTTTGCAAGCAAAAAACCCTACCTTGACCACTCCGCCGTTTAAATGGATTCACGACGCCCGCATCGACAGTAGTCCCATTAGAAGCGATTGTGAAGGACCGGCCAGTCCGAGTAAAAATTTGAGCAAAAGAATCAAAAATCTAAACTACTCAATGATAATCACCATCAATCTGTATATAAACACAAATAACTAGACCGTACCGACTTCTATGTCTATCTAATGAGAGCTATACTTATAAAAAAGGTACATGGAGGCACAAGTGATAGCAGTATTTCTGTAAAACAGCGGGAGATGGTGTGCAGCTGGTACTTCGAACCACTCTCAGATAGAGGGGTCCCCACTGTTATTATTATGAATTTCCTTCAACTAATCAAGAGCACGTGAAGGCGTTTCACAAACGTATAACGATACATCATAAAAAACAACAATGAACTGATAACCTGAGCATGATTTTGGGAGAGGTGCATCCTTAGGCAGTGAGCGGCGGCTCGGGTTACTTGCAGATGCGGTCGACGCAAGCTGAGATTTAATGTTTCCAGCGGATGAGTTGCACGATGCATCACCGTTTCCTTTAGGAAACGAATTCTAAGCTAATTCTCCAAGGGTAAGAACCTTTTTGAGAAAATAACGTCTCGCTTAATGCAGCTGGTTGCAAAGTAGCTAAAAGAGAGCATAAAAAAATCATCGGCAAGTGTGCTCACTCAACAATTCGTCAATTACTCAGTTGTCATTTTATTACACGTTCAGTGCTTCGCAGTCAATTCGATCAGCTCAAGGAATTTGCCCTTGCAAAAAAACTGTGGCATTAGCGCAACCTTAAGAACAAAGGTTCTTTAGCCTTTTTGAAGTGCTGTAGGATACAGTACGCATAGCGGAATATCAGGTCAAAGAGTTCCTAAGTTGTATGATTAGGACGAAATGCTTCTGATGCTAGGATCCGCGAAACAGTTCTGCTGCTTGTTCGAGATACAGTAAAAATGCAGCGAATGATTAGATGCTTCAAGCTGGAATAAAAACGATGAGGCAACTTTGCAATATTGAGTCCGAAAAAATGAGAGCGGAAAATGCTTCTTACGACCCTTTCCTATAGTATACATGCTTGGCTTAATGTTAGCACACCTCGCCTGTTTAACAGCCATCAGGTCATCTTTTTTAAGGTGCTCAATCCCTCTAAACTATCCATTTCTACTCTTACTGCATTCAGCAGCACCCGAAATGAAGTCAGGCAACATGCCGTCGCCTAAAAACAACAAGAGGAAATGTTGCAATAAAGCAGCCTGCGATTGTGCGCGGAGAGGGAAGCAGACATGGCACTATTACATTACTACCTTGGTTAGCATTCAACTCTGAACACCCCACAATTTCAAACACCACAAGCGCAGAAGCTTGAAATACGCAGAACTGTATATCTTTCAATATATCAGGTCTCAAGCCTTTACGATCATTCACCTCATATGAGAAAGTTACAGTGGTTTTAATTGCGTTAAGTATGAAATATACTGGCAGCCAGTTCAATAACAACTTTCTGAACTTTCCGTTACTTTATGCCATTATTCAGTCACTATACTACGAGTGCAGCTCGAAAATACTCCACCTTATCCTAAACAACAAATGACAATTCGCCTACTTGGCTCTTGTAATTAGTGTTGCAGAAGGAAACGGGGGAAGGGCTTACTTAACTGTCATTAAAACATGAGAATGAATCTCAGTTTCCACGGGTTAAAGCTGAGGATCTCCGATCTCAAACATTTCAGTCCTAGCTTAACTTCCCAGAACAACTAAAACTTCGAGTTAAAAATTTCCGAGATTATAGCAGCTCGGACAAGTTACGCCGCGCAACAACACTACAGCCTACCCCACCTTACACCATCGTAGGTGGCATTTAATGGTTCTTAGTGAACTGAAAATGGCAAAACGATACATAGTGCACTTAGTCCACCCACTAAGACCGGGATTTGGATGTTTCGATACGTCGAAACTGCGCCATTTCGCATTCTCTATGTGGAGAATTTAATCACCCTCCTTCTGCAATGATTGCTGACTTCTAGCTCATTAAGAACGAAGCCAAACTTTTCGACGCAACGCAAAGTCAGCACGATTGAACCTGGAAATTTTATGCAAGGAAAGCTTCCTTGCTTTACAGTAAAGCCGCCCCTCCTCCCTCCTCTCCTCCTCCTGCATTAATACACTCTTTTAATGTTTGGAAAAAGAATCTCAGTGAAGACTTATCTCTGTTAACTGAATGAGTATCTCGACGAACTCTTGGCAGTGGAGCAATAAAGCGAGTTCTCTGTTGCGCGATAGCAAATTCGGGTACAGCTTCTCAGTGCGAGAGATCGCCTCCCCAACTTTGCCCTCCAGAACAAGTTTCTGCAAGGCTGAAAAATACTGCATTAATTACCAGATGCAACAGGTTCATTACTGCAAACATCTCTCTGACGAACAGGTGCCACGGATAAACTCCTGAATCGGCTCGCGCAATCCGATGGAGGCTCACTGGGGATCAACAAAACTAGAGGTTTTCCGCTCTACGAGATGTTAACTAATAACAGTTTTGTTTACCGAGACTGAAAAAATACGAATTGGTAGTTATGACAAAACGACCTATCATTGAACTCAGCTACGCGTTCATACTCCCCTCTCTCATGAACCACTCGCAAGCCATGCATGACTAGTTTCTGAACGACCTTGAGACCTGTGCTTGTTGTTCTCGGCCATGGTAGGAACAGCCTCATCTTTAGTAAAATAAGAGTGTTGAAATACAGCCCTGCGTACTTTCGAAACTTGAAATCTCCTGCAGCACTCATATGTCATGAGATGGAATAACAATGCTGAGAAGCTTTGGTGAAGTAGTGATGAGAGGTAAGACTCGAATCCACACAAAGGCTGATTTCTTACTAGGGATCCCACTTTCACTGCTGCATCGCCGGTCTCAAACAATGAGTCGAGGTTCGTTTCCGACAGTCACCTTGATGTAACGTGTCTTCTCAAGACAGTGTTTTTTAACTTTAACCTCAAGAACTTCTTTCCAAAACACAAATAAATTACTCCAAAAAAGTTGTTCATTTTTAGTTGCACTAATTTCTCTTGCGCTGGAGAGCCGCTACATAAGAGCGGTACATCACCGACGAACATAACTATTTTCCCATTCGTATTGTGGAGGCACAATGTGCAAAAACCTGTGGTTAAGAATACAGATCCCTGTGGTGAGCCAAATTTGATACAACATTCACTAGCAGTTTCGTTCCTGGTGACCTTTTTAACACAAACAGCTTTCTAACATATTTGCTACCGTACCTCTTTGACTTTGCCTTCAGCAGCTTTTAGCAAAAGAAGGACAGCCTTTAACGCACCAATAATTTATTTGAGTATCGAGTTAAGGTACATCGACAGCTGAACATCCTCAAAAGATTCGAGAATTCGCTCACATATTTCAGCGGGGGCGCTATGTATGCAAGGGTGATTGCAGAATGCGTGCTTGTCATGTTCTCAAGAAACAAGGAACTCCTCGGATACTATCCTTAACATCCCAGTCCAGATTTTATTGAAACCTGATCTCATACAAGTCATCTTTCATAGAAGACTTTCAGAAATATCGTTGTCGTTTAATGCCCTCAGCGCCGCACTACCGTATGTCACGAAGTAAATTGCCGTATGTCACGAAGAGGATTCCTACAACATCATCCCTTGATGCCAGCACAGGACTCGTTACATTCGTTTGTAGACGCTACGTGGCTGCTTTCTTTTTCTCCCGTTCCATAGGACAAATTTAAAACACATTAGGCTTCCAAGCGATGACCCGCCTGTTTCAAACATATGCTCAAGGACGGAATCACTATATACTCTGATCAAGCTTATAACGAAATTGTACAGCCTCATGAAATCCTTCGGTTCCTCACCACTTAGCTCGATCTAAGATAATTACCTCACTGTGATGCATTCCTCCACCCATCATACAGTCTCAGAAATTTGTGGTCTTCATTATTGGTGCGTAAACGGAATCAAAATCTCATTCATCGTTCGAGCGAAAATAGTGAGCGCTCCATTTACACCACCGAAGCTATCTAAAGAACCGGAAAAGAAAAACAGGCGGTCACAAGCACAGAACGCCGCAATGCTAGATTTTTCCATTCCCGGGTTGTAAAATAGCTCTGAGCCTTCCGGCGGTGAGTCTTCCTGCTTTACTTGTAAAGATCTCTGCAGTCGAGACGCCAGAAAGACGAAGAGTGAATACATTAGTATATATATATATACATATATAAATATATATATATATATATATATATATATATATATATATATATATATATATATATATATATATATATATATATATATATATATATATATATATATATATATATATATATAATATATATCATTAACACAATTTTCCAACTGCGCAAAGCATGTTAGTGCCAACCTATGGATGCCTGCAAAGCATAATAACAAACCTAACCGCAATCTGCTCATAATTCGATCTCCTTGCCATAACTGCAATATTCAGTTTTTGGAATTGTAGATTCTTTTTTGCTCACTATAAAGTGGCATTAGCCTAAGTCCGCATGTGGTAGTTACAAATCATTTTGCATTCCACTGTATTAAACAGGGCAACGAACTAGCAATACTCAACCTCAGCTCAATACCGCAAAGAAATCGACACTGTGAAAAAACGAGGTCACAAACGTACCCCTGCGATTTTCCATTGACTCAGCCGACTCCCTTGTGTGGAACTCACTCGGTTGCGACTCGTTCGACTTGTGCTGCGTGGCTTTATAGAACGCGTTCAATGATCGACTGTAGCCCTCGTGGGCTAACCACGCAGCTATAGCACTGTAATTTTGGATGGTTTATAACTTTCATGCATCACGTAAAAAGAATAGGAACCAAAAAATGCTGAAATATGCTGAAGTTTAAAGCTGCTTTCATCATTTACAAAGAGCACAGCTTAAAGCTAAACTGTCACTAAGCTAATGAAAAGAAAAGAAAAAGCCTTCCGCTGAACAGAGTATGTTTTAAACGCGAAAATGGAAGACGTAAACTAAACGAAGGTGTTCAGCAGTGAAAGAAAAAGGAGGATACGCCCACAATAAAGGTTAAAAAGCTCACAATGCAACAGTTACAGAGCATCCCAGAATCAAAACAGTTATGGACTCTCATAACCAATTAATCAGCAGCTATTAAATCAGAGAAGCCCTCTCCTTCTCCACGTATTATAATAGAAGATATCGCCAGGAGTTCCTAGTGCATTTTTCTGCCAACTCATTTCTATATTTTATGTAATCCGAAATATTATGGAAAGCTCAGTTGAATGGTATTCTCGTCCTCCCGAAACACAACATTTCGTGAAACATGAAATTACAAGTATTTGGGTTACAGATGGCAGATTGCTTATCTATCACTTCCTTACGTGAATATTTTAGCAAAACTCAGTATATAAAAATGGGTTGCAGAGTAGGGTATTGTGTTGCAGAGTTAATAGAGAAGAGAAAATACTCACATGAAGAAAAATGCTTCCGGCGATGAGGTATTGTGTTGTTTTTTGTGGCACCGCACTTCCATTGCGTTTGATAATCGATATACAGCCACGGTGCAAATTCTTTTGCATACTGCAAAAGAAAAAGATGAACACAAGCTCGAATTGATAACTCAAAATTACTATGGAAAGAAAAGAAACAATGAAGAGAGAAAATACTTCGTTTTGTATGAGGTAATCGAAATAGGGTAGCGAAAAGGAAAGAAGCTACTCCCGCTGAACGAAAGAGATTGGGAGACTTACATGACATCCAAATATGAATCCAAAGAACGCAAATAACTCAATGAAAGAATTGGAAATTTTATGCGGACTAGAACAACTGTCGACATGAAAAGTTCGATGCATCATTCTCAGTGAAAAAAAGCGAGATAACAAAGCTTATCACTGGGAATATACTGAAACACACTAATTCCGGCAGAATATTAATCAAATTTCGACTCCACAATGGGCTTACGAAGTGGAGGATTTTCCACAAATCAGAGACGCGGAGAGGGGAGCAGATAAAGAAGGGATGCTGAGGACCTCTTCATAAATCCTAACAAACCGAAGTCACATAAAACTATACGTCAAACAGTGCATTACTTTCGCATACAATGTTCGCAATCTCGAAAACGAATGTTTTAAGAAAACCACTTTGTGCACAATAGTGCCTCAAACCTCTCAATACGTTTCCCAAATTTCATCGTGTACTATGAAACGAGCAAAAAAAAAAGCGTCAAATCAGAAAAATTTTAACGTTTGCTCTGTACGTGCAACGAAATCTGTAACCAAATTTATACTCCCATCATATCCCACCTCATGTCACTATATAACAGTCACTTTACTTCGACCATAAATTGCGACAAAACTCTAGGCATTAGCGGCGGTATATCAGCGAACAAAGCTTAAAGCTGCCATCAGTGACTGCCAATAAATACGTTAAATCCGCATGCTCCAGGGTATTTAAATACCAGAAAGAACTTGCTCATCGCCAAGTAGATCAGTTCAACGATCTCTGCCACTCCTGATACTGCTAGAATAGCCTGATAGTGATTAGGTCATCCAAGAAACTTCGAAAGCCTTCTACGAAAGTTGTTTGAAATTTGGCTAGAAAGGACAATGAGGGAAACTGCCAGGAAGGAGCCCAGAAAGCCCTGTTTATTCTGCCCAGAAAGTACTATGTATAACGACAATCATTCGCTGCAAGCTCCTTTATAACGCATAACACGAGAACTATTGCAACACGGTTCAGGAGGCCACTCTACCACACTCGATTGCAGCTTGGCGCACAACGCACCACAAGGAAGGGCTTTCTATAGCTCCCTAGTGAAAGCGCCCTCCGTGTGCCGTAATTGCAGCTTCTGTTTACCAACAATTATGCGTTTCGTAATAGTCAATTTTTTTACGACTACAGCCATACCTCAAACTGCTTTTTGTTGGTTTCCCTCAAAAGTAATGAGCACCTTAAAATCAAAGCGTAGACGTCTTATGCTTGTTCATTCACAGGCCGATTTGTCCATAAGCCATGAAATCTATTACCCGTTTTCGTAGATATATCTATATTGCAACAAAAAAGCACTTTTTTAAAAAGACCTTCATGTAACCTGTTCCCTTCTCTTCTCTACAACTGCTGAATCACTCCTCCATACTCACCTTATATCTCTAAATTCTGCTGTAAACTTGTATAACTTGTGCATAACTGAAAGTATATGAAAGTGATACAAGCACTAATGACGGGAGGTAGAACAAACATCTCACAGAGCAGAAAGATAAATAATAAGAGTTTTGAGATATGAGAGGCGCAAGAATAGACAGAATGCTCCTCATAACTTCACTGAAGAAAAGAGCACCTCTTCGCTGAGTCGAGCAGAAGTTTAAAGCAAATCCTATCGAACTCATTTTCTCGCATCCTTCTCGACGTTCAAAAGTCACATCGAGGATAAACAGACAACCAAGCACACCAATATTAACATAAGAACGGATCATTTGAGATATGCCTTTCCACGTAGCACTAGCAATAATTAAATTAAAAGTCGCTATCCACCTCAACAATAACTTTGACTGCTACGAAGATGGCCGAACAAATATCTGCAAGTTGAATACCTATACCGCCACAAATATCCCCACAAATTATTCTCGTCTTCGATTTTCAAATAAACAACGAGCTAGGCGAATGCGTGATAAGGAACGCATGTCGACTGGTAGTCGCTGAGACTGCTAACCAATCATAGGTCATTTCAGTGCGAGGGGCGGCGTTTGCTTGGTCTGCTTCAGACAACCATTATAATTGCTTTCATGTTTCGTGCGCTGAGCATAAGTGAGCGGCGTATGTGTCGCCGTATGTGAAAGCTCGCCCTGGCCGCGTTCACGAAATTACTATCCTTTGTGACTGATCAATAAAATGTCCCTGCCCATCGCAACGGACTGACTAACGTCTGCACAACGGCGGAGCTTGAAAACTACGACCCGATCCTACAACCATCTCAGAAATACAGGACTGACATCAAACGAAGTGGAAATTCGAATTCTAGCTATTTCGTAACAGCTTCATCCATCTATTCGTTCAAATTATTCAAGAAATGATTTAGAAGGCCCTACAAGTGAATTATGCCATCCCATTTTCTTTCGCCATAAAAGGCAGTTTGTTCACTAGGGGCAGTATAACTCAATCGAAAGAAAACAGAGGGTTCCGAGTAGTCCGAAACTCGAAAGCCACATTTTGGCTCTTCTGAACGCCATGTATAACCTGATCTAGCTAGCAGAACTGAGTAGGACGAAGTTGCCTAATTGGCGTTGATATCTTGAAACGATAGCAACTGTTTCGCTATGTTTCTTCTAATAATACGCCTCGTCGTCAAGCGCTCATAACAGTGGCGCCTTTTTTAGAGCCATATTCGGCGACCACAACCAACCTTTCTCCTAAGTCCTAATTCCCCTATTTTGAACAATGACACATAGAAACGGCAGCGTAGCATTAGCTGTTCGAAGCGCGAAATGGCTGCACCTATGAAGTGAGGTTTGATACGCGAAAAACATAAAGCATGAGTTGAATGCAACTTACGGGACCATAAACGCACACTTGCCTGTTCACCCCCAACCGTACATGGCCGATCGTCGCGTTGCATTTGCTGCATCTCGAGCAATGCAATGCCCGCAGCAACGTATGCACCTCGTACGGTGCGCTGCTCTTGCAAGTGTCATCTAAAATTGAAAAAAAAATTGAAAAAAAAGCGTTGCGGAACAAAGGGATTTCAACGGACGAAGGAACACGGGAATGACCGTAATCAGGCTACTGGATGAACAAAGAGAAAACTATGTGAACCGTGTGAAATAAAAAACACAAGAAATGCCACGATCAGAAATTCTTCCGTGTTCCCTTAACTTCTCTCTCTCCACTCTTCCGTCGCTCCAAAATCGCCCTCCTCTTGCCCGTCTACATCCTCCTTCCACTTTATTTCCTTCTTCAAATTCTTAAACATTCCTTAGTTTCCTAAACGGACCATCTGCATACAAGACAGTAGGAAATCTCAACCTAAATGTCATCGACCACCATCAAACTGGGGAAATAAGAAGTAGAACTTCGCAGAAAAAGGTGACCTCTTGTGAGGATGCTGTTTGTTGGCCTTGCGTACTCGACTTCGAATCCGAGTATTGAGCCATGAGATAACTCGTGGCGCGATTTCATTTGCGCCATGCTCTTCTGGAGTGAGGTGAAGTCCAAATTCAGTACATCATCCTGAAATGCTGACTTCAAGTCCTGAAATAAATAAAAATATCCCTGTAGGTATGGCATACTCAGTTGCAGTATTTCATCTAGAAAGGCCGAAAATTTGAATGTACATGTCATATAAAAATGCGGTACAAGCGGTTTGTTAACAACAGAGATATACCAATCCAAAAAACTGAATCGAGTTCCTATCATGAAAGTCTTATTTCAGAATGAGAGCTGCGAAGTGTCGAAAAATAAACAGCTATAGCCGTGGAATGTATTTTTCGAAAAAATGATATGCAAACGCTTGCAGACACCACTCAAAGTACAACGATCGTGGCATATGACCACTACCAATTGCTGCCGGCTTTACAATACTAATCATACATCGCCTGCCAATCAAATGGACCGCATCAGCAATCAATGCCTCTATTGCAAAGTTATGCAGGTGACAGCTTTTTTAAAGACCCACATTCTCAAGGTATGACTTGAGTGCAATGTTTTTTTCTCTACTGATTTCGACTGATTTTTTTTTTTTTTTTTGAATTCAAGGCATTTGCTATTAGAAGATTTTCAATGAGACAGAAGTGATGCACTTGTGAATTCTGCAATTTATTTACCTCCACACCTACTTTCACTGCGATTTGCTCTACTTCCGTTGAAAAGCGCCTTTTTTTGCTGGCAAAGTGGGCCAAGCACAGCATGACAGACTTCTCCGTTCAAGTGCTTCCAAAAAACTTCAGTTAATGACAATTCCATTGCGGAAGGGTGGTATGAGAGGAATTTATCCAATTTCTGCACATCACTTTCCAACATAACAGCTAACCTATCACACTCCTAAAAGCAATCAGTTTCTTCGACCGCATCCACTTCTGCCACTGAAATTATAACAACAAGGTAAACTGGGTGAAGTAAAGAACGAAGATGAGAAATTCTATTCATTCATTATTCAGTTAAAACATAGGGCAGCACTAGATGGAGAACAGAAGGCCTATTACAGTTGCATGATGATAGCTGAGGTCATACACTCTTGTGGGCGCTCGAAAACGCAAATACCTATGCTGTTGTTTCTGAAGCCTGGAACTTTAAGCACAAGTAACATGTGTCCTGAATAACGAACCTGAGTAAAGTTACCTGGCACCACAATGAGCCAATAGTGGCTTATTGGACCATATTCTTCGCTGGCGCATCTCAGCCTTATAAGCGCTGTGCCTGCCTCTTGCAATTCGATGAATTGGCCACGTTGACACACGGCGGTCCTGCTGCGTCTGTCCTCACGACGACCTCCCGCGGCCAGTATTCCTTCTCGGATGGTGGCAACTCTCTCACGCCTATGTGAAAAGTATATTCCATGTAGGCCTCAGAGTCGTCCATCTGAAAGTGAATAATATGCACGCAGAGCCAAAATCAGCAACATGAAAACTGTTTGGACTCACCACTTTTGAAGTGGCATTTTTCGAGTGCGCAGCAACGCTACTGAAGCATGATATGGAGCACCTTTCCAGGCAAAGCATCAATATACATGAAAAGTGGATCAGACTATTTCCTCACAGCGGCAGAAAAGTAAGAAACCAAAGATGAGCGAAAAATAAGCAAGATAGAGAACAGATCTTCGAATTTATAGCCACAAGGCTTTCAGGTCACCTCCAACACCTCCAATAGGCCAAGTTTTTTTTACAGAGAAAATGTAAACTAATATCTGTAACCCCTAATCAGTTCTGGATGAGAAAATAGGTGGGGATGTACATGTGATGTACGCCTTTGCATCTCGCTCACAAGAACAGCTAATTTCATGGATTATTAACAAATTGAAATAAGCAATACTACGATAAAATAACTAACCTGATCTTGTCGCCCGCCCGGATATTCCGTACTAGATAATTTTTCTGAATCTGTAACCCGAACGACATAAACGAAGAGGCGAACGCTGTGAAACGTATGCGATGTTTTCTACAGTTAAGTGCGTGTAAGTTTTCCCAGAGGTTGTGAAACAACATGATTTACAATAACGCTGTGAATTTTATCGAGCATACTTCGTAACTGTAGCTTTAGTGAATCCTGAGCTGATAATACTGCGCACGCAGATAGACACACAGCACACATGCGCAGAAACGATGCTGTCATAATGCGCTCATTCAAAGTCAATTTGTTAAAGCAATTCATGACTCAGTATAGACAATGGAAGTAAAACGACACTTGCGATATGAAAACGTAAATCGGCACGACCAAAGAAGCATAGAATTGCATTTAATCACAGAAATACTGAAAACTGCGGTGCAGAAGAATTTCGAAATCGAACGCGACAGCATAGCACAGCAACGAGTACGCGTACCAAATTTGCTTCGTCACGTACGTGCGGAGTTTCAAAATCTTAACAAGGAGAGGTCTAATGATCATGGATGAAGCACGTGAGGCACTTCAAAACCGAAATCGAAAGAAAAGCAGAAACTGAACATATTACTTGAAGATAACCTCCTTTCCCACCTCCAAGCCTTTGCAAAAGAGATTTGTTAACAAGCTCTTAAAAATGCAGCATACATAATATGAAAATGTCGACAGAATGATATGCGAGCAAGAAAACTCAGTCAGTTACGAAACGCACAGGACTACGTTTTTATAGCGAACGCAGCAACACGGGGCACACCACCACCGCTCACTATGTAGACTTTCACAACAAAGACGCACGCGAACACGACAGGGCAGGTTTCTCCACTACCAAGGGGCTCTTCGGAACGTGACATTTTGCGCACTCTTTCTTGCACAGAACGATGGCACCCCGGTTGCGAACCTCGAACGCAGCTGAGCTCGTGCACAACACTGCGTACACACGACTACCGTACCCTACACTGCAGGCGAGTACTAACTCCCATCAGAGGAATTCGAAAACCTGTAACCGAATCGAATAATGAAAATGTCTCCGCGGAAACTTCAGCTGAATTGAGGCGGGGAAAATGCACTTGCTGGATGACCGATCGCTCTCTCTGCAATGATCGGCATCCACTTCCCCGCCTCAACTGAGCTGGGAATTTGAACGGGATATTATTTGACATTCTGGTTACAGGTTTTCGAATTCCTGTGATGGGCTCAGTATTGGCCTGCAGAATCCAGAGTATGGTAGTCGTGCGTACGCTGTGTTGTGCACGAGCTCAGCTGCGTTCGGGGTTCGCAACCGGGTGCCACCGTTCTTCAACTAAGTTGCAAAGAAGTGCAACATAAATTTACGAAGCGGAATAGGAGGACATCATATATTGGAAATCTCTAGCTTAAAGATTTTTTCTATATGTGGCTAGCGTGATTCACCGCGACCCTGAGAAATGAAACGAAGCAGTCTCTGAGGGGAACTGGTCAATTAGACGAAAGCGGCCGCTAAATGAACACATCAAAACAATATGTGTATATATTGCAACCCTATGCAGCACACTGTATGACTCACTATACAAAGCATTTACTTCCTTTTGTATGAAATATTCTGATAAGAGTTATTACACTTATCGAAAATTAGCAAACTAATCAAAACCGATTATCATCTCATCAGTAGAGAATTACCTTATCGCACATTTCTATAAACAAAACGCGAATTTCTGAACGAATTAAGTTAAAACTGTAATGGCGCAATTTGCTTGAACTTAGATAAAAAGCGGATATAAGAGTATCAATGATTGTTAAATAAATCACGAGAAAAGCATATACAAAGAATATTCGACCACTGTGGAAATGCGAATATCTCTTGTTTTGTAAGCAATCTCTTCATACGCAAAAATAGATTTTCCCATCAATTAAATAAATTCATATGATCTTTCTGCAAAGAACGAATTATTTTAGCAGAAAATGAGTTGACTAACCGTTAATGGAAATGATTCATTGAGACGATCTTCGAGCTGTTCTATCTCTGATTTCGTTCGGTTATTGCCCATGTCAATGTCCTTTAATAAGAATATTCAGCATTCAAAATAATTAAACAACTACCATGGCTATCAAAAAGATTCCTTATACCAATTTCCATGATAAATGTCCACTTAAGCAATCCAATACAAATCTAAAAGATAAATAGCGTTCCACTAAGGTCACGATGAAGCATTTGAATGTTTTTATATTTGGTTTGCACCTAATCGTTTCTAAATTCATTTTTCCTCTTTATAAACTTAAGAACTAAATAAAAAAACATCTGCTTCATCTTCTTTATCGTTTCCCTCCATGGACCTTTCGGCGTCTTTTTTATTTTTTATATAACTCTTACTTTTTTATAATTTTTAGATGTATTGATCAACTTCGAAAGAAGCTAAAGAAGCTAAAATTGCCTTAAAAATTTGCATTTATTCTGCAAAACTAAGCAGCATTTGGCAAGAAGATGTTAAGTCATGGGAGAATTGAAGTATACCAATTCAGCCGAAATTATATCTATTGTTAGAATTGTACACACCGAACAACTATCCTAAGAAATGCAAAAAAAAAAAAAAATGTTCGGAATAAAGTGTGAAGATTGCTTTTATGCAAGTTAGCCGAAACAAAACGGAAATTCAATTAGTTGCGAAATTTATGCAAATTTTTTGCCACATTTAAGTGACCATAACTCTCTCCTCTCGATACAATTTGACGAATTTCAATGTTGCTAAAGAAAGTCATTCATTAAAGAGCATTGTAAGCACTGAAACTTGTTGCTCTAATTTCGGCGATTCCACCATAAGCGGATGGACACATAAATGCGCATGACAATATCCAAAGAATCTCTATTGCAAATGGGAGCTTCCGAAAAACGCATAAAAAGTAATTCGCTATAGAGGATTCATAGGTACGACCGCGTCAGCTAGTAAAATATTAAACCAGCATTGCGCATGTTTCCTGGCGACATATGCAACTGATTGGTTTAGTGAGAAGAAATGGAAAAAAAAAATTAGTTGAAATCAGTAAGCGCATGTTGTGCCGATCCACTTGCCAGCTTTTGTTCTTCGAAAAATACAGCCAAAACCACCTAAACAAACGACAGAGAATGAATGAAGTCGCACACTACATTCAGTTCTTTATTTGTCAAGCCCTCCTCCCACCCTCCTCTCACCCAGCACGAACTCTTCGCGTAAACCAACCAGCGTAATCACGGATGTAATTTTTTTGCTGCATTCAGGTGGAATGCACTTTTGACGCACCATCACGCATCACTGAGCGGAAGCCGACCGTGGAATGGCTCAATTCTATTGAAAATGCTTCAACATGTTATCGAATGGCAAACTGTCAACTATACTGTACGTGAAATGTTAGGTGCCGTTCTCTGATCGACTGAATTTCGAAAGAAGCCGTCAAAAATACGCTCATCCATCCCTTGTTTCTGAAGAGCCATTTTCTTTCATCGGTTAGAAAACTTGCCCTCATCACCGAGCCTTTTCTGATCAACCTAATCTCGTGCTTTTCCATCGCCATCTGTCCGGAAGCCTCCACAATGCATGGCTCAGTGAACCACGTCAATCTATTTATAAGCCGCATCCTTCCCCCTGGGCTAACCCTTTCCTCCTCATCGTTCCTCCCAAACTTATGGCGATTTCGAGACGCTGCGAACAATGTAAGCTGTAGGGTCTATAAATGGGTAAATATTGCTGAGCGATACTCGTGAAGCTTGCATATTAACACCGATATTCCCTATTTTGCAACTACGCTCTAACACGGCCGCCCAATATTTGCACAAATTGAGTAAGCATAAAAAATAACATTGGTCGAGTTTTGCGGTTTGCACTAAGCGGTGGGTAACTGTTTCAAAAGCAAGCAATTAAAATCACAGTTGCCTCGCTAAAAAAAGTAAAAAATAAAATCATTCAAATCATAAAATCAAATAAAAAAGGAATAAGGTACATACGACCAAGACGATCAAAAAGCCGGCGTCAATCAGATGATCGAAAGCACAAAAACAGATTCTCAAATTCTTCCGAGATCGAAATGCTTTCGGCAGTTCGAGTAGGCAAATACACTAGGCTCTAAAATGACATCAACATCATGAGTATTGAACACTCCGATGATCCGGAAATGAAAGAAATTATAGACTTTATTTAAGACTGAGACCTGGATAAACAACTGAAAACCTATGAGTTGGGACAAATTACGCCAATCTGAACAAGAGAATCTTATAAATCAAATATAATATCAGAGTAAATATTAACGGTTATAAGATAAAATAAGAGATCTAATTCAAAATGCCGATATTCGGAAGATTTTGGATCATAAAAGATTCCGCATGAATTTCGGAGAATAAAACAAAAATTTGATATATGATAAAAGTCGAGAATCTAGGATTGAATGAAATCTAAAGTAAATTTTCCTAGAGGTTAATGGCAATCCGTATAAAATAATGGATACCTAAAAAACTGTGCATTGAGGTAGAGCGAAGTGAAAAAGATGCATTTTTACATAAAACGCTCGATGTGAAAGGCAGCGAAATATATTTAGGCAAAAATAATGTCGACAAAAACGTCGGCGAGAAAAACAATAGAATAGTTGAATTTCAGATGTGAATCCCGTAAGGAACACATTCCCCGCACTAAACAACCACTGCTATTTCGGTGGCAATTAGTCATGTGAAAACAGCTCATCATTGAGTTATCAACAATACAATGTCTCATAAGCAATAATTTAACATCCACCATCGTATATTTCAGTTTTTATATTGACAAAGATTTATTCAGTTTGAAGATATTGTTTCGTCTTCACCTTTCCACTATTTTGGCTCCATATGGCTAACAGAGGATTCTAGTAGTAAACAAATCGGATGAATCGATATTCTTAATGATCTGGCTACAAAAACATTTGTACTGGATGAATCAAAGAGATGTTTGCATACTCACCGATTTGCCACCAGGTCCCAGAATAATACCGCGTTTTGCGCGACCCTCTTCTAGCAATTGTCCGTTGGCCGACCATGAGATATCTGGTGCAATGTCCGACAGCTTCAATTTATGGGAAGGTTCGTCCAGATTTGGTGGAACTGTAAAGTTGCAATATTGAGGATGATGAAAAACATGAACAGAGAGCTGCACAACAACGAAAGGGTGAATTCCACCTGAAAGTAAACAAGAATTTGAGTCCACGTTCCCATCAGCTCCCTACCCTCCTCTCCTCGTCATCTCCCTGCTACCAATAATGGGGAAAAAATTGTTTTGGTCTATTAAGGTGAATAGAACGAAGATGGTGCGGTTACAAGGTTGCGCATTTTAACAAAATTAGGAAGTAATGAAAGCGTTGTGCGGTGCGAATGGCACATAACAAAGAAAGCATGTTTGAAAGATATGCGCAGTTTGGTGTGTGCAAGCAGAAAGAGTCAATAAAAACAGCTAGAGCCGAGTTTTTCATTAGGTTCGATCGAAAATATCCATGGGTTTTATGTCAACTAAACAGACATCAACTGGAGTAGATTTCATGATTTAAAAGATTCATCTATGTCAATTTATTCCCGGAAAAACCACGAATTTCCAACGCAGTTTTATTTCAGTGCATTGTTTTCAAAACTAACATACCTAGCAATTACACTTGGAAGTTTTTTGACGATTCTCCAGCTGGTTCCCCGCGAAGCATTTACTACCGCCTGCATCCGTTGTTCGCGACTGCAGAATAAGTGATGTCAGATACAACCGCCAAAAAATGGAACTGCATTGCGATTCCCTACAGAGAAAATACAAAGTTCTTTCAACATGACATGCTTTCAAGTCCGAAACTAGAAGAACGGAACTAGATGCAATCACTGTTTTCATTCATTGACAAATTTCCATTGTTGACAATGAAAGATTTTAGAATTCTCTACTATGAACGTCGGTATTACTAAAATATCGCAGAAATATTTTATCATTCAAAGGTAAATGTAACAGGTAGTCGGCCCACCTCTAGTTTCCAAAAACGTGCTCACACTACGGTTGCCGTTCTCACTGACAATAGCACATCGATATTCCACACGATCTTGTCGTGTTATTTCGCTTGACGTCCATACACGATCAATTCATTATCGGCGATATTTAACTACAAATAACGGAAAATTCTCCAATCACAGAGAATGCTGAGTGTAAGCTTTTTTTTTAACTGCAGCAACTGTGGTCTTTGCTCGAATATTATGGTCAACGGTAGGACTGGAAAAGGAAAAACGAATTGCTAAAGGGATTTTCTTAAGACAGAAGTGATGCAGAAGAAGGAATAGTGAGTGAAATCGAAAAGGTATATATCGCAAAAGATTTTTCACTGCAACAGAAGGGAAACGCAGCGACATTCAACGTTTTCAACTGTCGTCAAGTGTATACCTAAGACCTACCCATTGCAACTCGCTGACTCCAAGGTTAGACAACTACCTATGAATTAAGTCATTTTTCATAATACTACCTTCTTAATAAGCAAATGGCAAAATCTTTTCGAAGAAAATCCTTACCAATTTCTCGATTTCTGTCCATCCCTCGTTTCGTTCGATCTTGAATTTGCCGCAAAAGTGCCAGTTTTTCGTTTCGCTTTTTTCAACCGTTGAATGTCAATTTGATCATTTCACCGGAGAAGTTGTCATCTGTTGTTCCGTTGAGTGGAATGCCAAACTCACTGAGATGCGAATGCCCTCTTGCCAGCTGATCAATTTGCATAACGATGTTTGATGAGTGCAAAAAATCTGAATTCAATAACCGCTGATGATAGCAATAAATCATTCAAAGTATAAGTAAATGAATTCATGAACTGATCAAAAATGATGCCTCCTGATAATAGCTCCTATGATTAGCAGCATTAGAAATGGAAAATAATCCTAATAAGCAACTTGACTATGTGCTTTTCATAGGTGGGTGTTAGCTCAGATGGATTTCACATTTCGCAACCATTCCACTTTTGACGAACTTCACATAACTATCAATTGAATATCAATGGTGACTTAAGATAGCATAAACCAATCGCATTACTTTTTTCTTGCCAGCAAGATTTCTGCTTTTATTTTTTCAACCAAAGAGTGGACCAAAGTAAATCATCGGGACCGCTTTTTTGACACCTATTACCGAATAGATTTGCCGATTCTGAACAGGAAATTGAACTTGAAAATTGCGCCCGAGCTGACGAAATATTTATTTTTTGATTGGTTTACCGTCCACCTCGTATGGTCAAGCATTACAAAGCAACTGAGCATAACGAAATAAAACTAGAATATTGCTCAGAAAATGCGATGAGATGCAACAAGAATATCCTTCAAATTATATGATATTAGATATGCGTATTGCTGTTAAATACAGGTATATCGTATTTTTTCAGGCAGTGTATTGATATTGCTCTCTATATGTGAGCGAATAAAGAGTGAGAAATTATCTTGCTTATGAACCAATATCCAATATTATTTTACGAGTGAGTGGAAATGCTAAGAAGTGAAGAAAATGAATCAAAACTACTAGAACGAGGACAAGGAAGGAAGTGGCCTTGCTATTGTCATAAGCGAGAGCCTTCGTGATTCCCTTTCAAAATTGTATGACCGACCGATTGGTTCACGTCACTGAAGCTCGACGCTGATGGCGAGTGACTTCGAGTCATCTGTTGCTGTACACCACAGATGACTAGCTACAACGCTGTGAAGAGCGTGAAAATCTTATATAGCAAAAAAAAAAAGAAAATCTTATATAGCAGCATGTTACATTCATTAATCTTAGTCAACCACACTATTATTTACATTATTAGCAGGTAATGTCAATCAAAAGAGCAAGTAAATGAGGAAAATGACGCGTTGAAAAACATGAGTGAATTTTCAAAGAACATCTCAGACACGTGCATCCCGCCAATCCTCTCCACCCGTGAAGCAAAGAAGCTCTGGAAGTTCTATCTCAACAAAACACGGCAAAGTGCACATACCGAGACAACTGGTCTTGTGGCAACCAAGCACTTCGAGTTTCACACAAGGATGCGATGAAAACTGCTCGATTCTCAACTGCAGCACTCGAGCTTCAACTGGTTGAGGAAGCACGAGCAGCTCACCTCCAACTACTGCAACATTGCGCGTCATCAGTTTCTAATAGAAATTAATTAACTACTCTTTGCACCGCATACGCATGCACGTAAGAGTAATAACAATGATGGTAACGGTATTAGTTGTCCTAACCATAATAATGACAGTGTTGATGGTTACAGTAATAAGAGCAATGGCAAAAATAGTAATTAAAATATGAACTGACCCAATGATCCCATGATATGTGAAATTATAGAAGAAAACCGTTAGGAAAAAATGATGTTGAGTAAGCACAGCTCTAGCTCATACATTACGAACACTGCATTTACACATAAGCTAAACTAGAAATCGGAAAGCTCGCTTGGAGATCGGGGTCGTCTGCGAAAACAATCGAGCGTGATCCTGTCTAAGATTGAAACAAAAATGTTCGCTGTGGTTGCCACCACTGATTACTCAATCAAAAGATCCGACCATAAAACTACCACTAAAATTGCCTACATTTGTAGGACAACCTTAAAAAGAACTATGCAGAGGTTTTTTTCGTATAGGAGAGGTGTTTTTTCTCACAAATCTTGCAAAAAATCACCCGCCTAATATACATAAGTTGCGTGAAAAGATTTCTTCGAGCTTACGAAAAAAACTAATAATAAAACTATGAACTAACAGCAACACCAAACTACAAATAACAAAATAAAAGTAAGAAAAAATGTAAAAATCATACTAATAAGAAAGTTAATAGTACAAATAATTATAAAGATAATAATAAAACCAATAACGAACTAATGATAAAACTAATAATAGAATTAATAGTGATCCTTATAATTAAATATTAAATAATAATAAAACTAAAACAATCATGAAACTAAATTGATAATAAAATTAAACTACTACTAAAAATAGCTAGTAGCAAATGTAAACTAATAATAAAACTAAGCTAATGATAAAACTGAAGTAACAATAAAACAAAACTCTTTACAAAAATAAACTAATTATCAACTTAAACTAATGTTAAAAATAAAGTGATAATAAAAGATAACTGACAATTCAACCGAATTAGTAATAAAACTAATAACAAAAGTAAACTAATAATACAAATAACTAATAAGAAAGGTAATAATAGCGCCTACTATAAAACTAGCAACAAAAAAACAATAAAACTACTGAAAAACTAATAGCAAAACTGATAATAAATCCAATAATAAAACTGATAGAAAAACTAATAGTAAAACCACTCTTAAAACTAATAATAAAAGAAATAAAAAATTAATAATAAACTAACAATAAAACCGATAGCAAAACTAATGATTCAACTAAACGAATAATAAAGAATAATCGAAAAAAAGACAAAACTAATAACAAACTGAAACTGATAGTCTTAGTAAACTCATAATAAAACAAAACTAGTCAGAAAGCTAAACTGATAGTAACAAAAAAACTAATAATAAAACTAAATCATAATCAAACAAAACTAACAGTAGATCCAAACAAATAATTCATCTAAACTAATAATATAGATAAGTAACACGAAAACCAAACTAACAATAAAACAAAACCAATAACAAAATTAGAGCAATAATAAACTCAAAATTGTGATAAAACTAAACCGATAACATAACAAAACTAACAGTTCAATTAAATCGATAATAAAACTAAACCCAATCATAAAACTAAAAAAATAATAAAACTAAACTAGAAAAAGAACAAAAGCAAACAATACAACTAAATTAATAAAAAATCTAATAAAAAAAGCTTACAATAAAACTAATAATATAAATAATAATAAAAAACAAACAACAAAACTAATAACAAACCTAAATTAAGTTAATATTAAAATGACGAGTAAAACAAATATTTCAACTGAAGTAATAATAATAAAACTAATGCAATAATAAAACCGAACGAATCATAAAACTACACTAAAAAGAAAGCAAAATTAATAATACAACTAATAACGAAACGAGAAACAAACCTAAAAATAAAAGTGAACTAATAATAAAACTAAACAATGATAAAATAGAGCTAATTATAAAAGTAAAGAAATGGTGAAACAAAACTGGTATCATAACTAAATTAATAATAAACTTGAGGCAATTGTAAAAGTTGACCTAGAACAAAACAAAAGCAACAATTCAAATAATTGATAACAAAAGTAAACTTATAAAAAAGAGAATCAGGAACGAAACTAATAATAAACAAATGACAACACAAATAATAAACTAAGAACAAATCTAATAATAAAGCAATAAGAAAATTAATAATGAACTAACAATCAATGTATATAATGAAGCGTTCACAACACTAATAATTAACTCATTATAAAAGCATTGCTAAAAGAACCAACAATAAGACCAGCACTAAAGTAACAACAAAACTAATAACAAAAATAATAAAACTAATAATAGGCAAATAATAAAACCAACAAAAATTAAGGTAGTAAGAAGCTTAACTAATAATTAACTACAAATAAAACTAATAATAAAAACTATAAGACCAATAATGAACAAAAAGAAAACAAATAACAAAAATAATAAAACTAATTATAAACTCACAAGAAAACTAATCAAGGTTAATAACAAAACCAAGAATAAACTAATAACAAACTATTAATAAACTAACATAAGATTTGGAAAAACTGGCAATAAAACTAATAATAAAGAGATAAAAAATTTGATATGAAACTAAAAACTGAACCTGCTGACAAGCAAACAATAAAACTAATAAGAAAACAACACGAATAACAGAAATAGATGAATAATAGCACGAATAATACAAACAATAGAAACAATAAGACAAATAAATGTATGAAAACGACAACGTTTGTTGAAGAGTGGCGACGACGAAACAAACTCGTCTACTACGAGTTGCAGGAATAACGACGATCAGTACCGAATCACCCAAATATATTGATCAGCAAGCGAGGCCGCAAGCCATTCACATCGATGGCTACAGTGCCGAAGGCAACATAGGTCACAACCAATACGGATGAGATAAGAATCAAGATCAAACAAGTGTGGGCATACAAGTTGTTACCCCAATGAGGATCAAGAGGGTCCCTACCGCCACGAAACTGACTTCAACACAGGAGACCACCTCCAAAGGAAGATCACTCGTAAAGAACACATTTTATTAGAGGCAATCTTCCCTTAACGACCGAGCAAAGAATAAATATATATATATATATATATATATATATATATATATAGATATATATATATATATATAATATATATATATATATATATATATATATATATATATATATATATATATATATATATATATATATATATATATATATATATATATATATATATATACCGCATATATATATATATATATATATATATATATATATATATATATATATATATAATATATATATATATACCGCATATGTCCACGCATATACACCCTAAAAAAACCTATCTAATCACACAACAAAACTAACAAAAAAACTTAACTTATAATAATAAAAAGTAACGATGAAATTATGCTCGCAATAAAACCAAATTAATAATAAAAGTAGACTAACAATAAAGCGAAACTAATAATAAAACCAAATACGAAACTAATCACTAACTACAACAAAAGCTAATAATAAAAGTAACAGAAAAGCAGCCAATTCAACTCAACCAAAAATAAACCTAAACCAATAATGAAACTTAAATAGAATAAAACAAAGCTTAAATAAAATAAAACTAAAATAAAATAAAGCTAAATAAAATAAAACTAATATAAAATAAAACCAAATTAAAATAAAACTAATACAAAATAAACTAAAATAAAATAAAACAAAATAAAACAAAACTAAAAGAAAATTAAAATAAAATAAAACTAATACAAAATAAAACTACAATAAAATAAAAGTAAAATCAAACAAAACTAAAATAGAATAAAACAAATCTAAATAAAACTAATACCAAATAAAATTAAAATAAAATAAAACCAAAATAGAATGAAAACTAAAATAAAATAAAACTAAAATAAAATAAAACTGAAATAAAATAAAACTAAAACAAAATAAAACTAAGTAAAATAAAACCAAATGAAAATAAAAATAATACAAAAAAAACTAAAATAAAATAAAAAAAAAATAAAAGAAAACTAAAATAAAATTAAAATAAAATAAAACTAAACAAAATAAAACTAAATTAAATAAAACCAAAATAGAATAAAAAAAAAATAAAATAAAACTAAAATAAAACAAAACTGAAATAAAATAAAATTAAAGTAAAATAAAACTAATACAAAAAAAACCAAAATAAAATGAAACCAAAACAAAAAAAGTAAAATAAAATTAAAAAAAAATTAAATAAAACTAAAATAAAATAAAACCAAAACAAAATAAAAAAAAATAAAATAAAACTAAAATAAAACTAAAATAAAATAAAACTAAAATAAAATAAAACTAAAGTAAAATAAAACCAAATTAAAATAAAATTAATAGAAAATAAAACTAAAATAAAATAAAAAAAATAAAATAAAACTAAAATAGAATGAAACAAAAATAAAATAAAACTAAAAAAAATAAAACTAAAACAAAATAAAACTAAAATAAAAAAAAAAACTAAAATAAAATAAAGCTAAATAAAATAAAACTGATATAAAATAAAACCAAAATAAAATAAAACTAAAAAAAAAAAACTAAAATAAAATAAAAAAAAAAAAAATAAAACTAAAATAAAATAAAAAATAAAATAAAAACTAAAACAAAAAAAAAATAAAACTAAAATAAAATAATAAAATAAAATAAAAAAAAATAAAATAAAAAAAAAAAAAAAAAAAAATAAAAAAAAAAAAAAATATAAAATAAAAAAAAAACTACTTAAAATAAATAAAAACTAAAAATAAAATAAAAAAATAAAAAAAAAATAAAATAAATAAAACTAAATAAAATAAAAAAAAAATAAAACCAAAATAAAATAAAACAAAAATAAAAATAAAACTAAAAAATAAAACTAAAATAAAATGGAACTAAAACAAAATAAAACAAAAACAAAATAAAACCAAAATAAAATGAAACCGAAATAAAATAAAACAAAAATAAAACAAAACTAAAAGAAAATAAAAACTTAAACAGAATAAAACAAAAATGAAACAAAACTAAAATTATATAAAACTGAAACAAAATAAAACTAAAATGAAATAAAACTAAATTAAAATAAAAAATAAAATAAAATAAAACTACTAAAAAATAAAACTAAATTAAAATGAAACTAAACTAAAAAAAACAAAATAAAATAAAACTATAATAAAATCAAACTGAAAGATAAAAAAAATAAATAAAACTAAAATTAAATAAAACTAAAATAAAATAAAACTAAAATAAAATAAAACTAAAATAAAATAAAACTAAAATAAAATAAAACTAAAATAAAATAAAATAAATAAAACTAAAAATAAAATAAAGCTAAAATAAAATAATACAAACATAAAATAAAACTAAAATAAAATAAAACGAAATAAAATAAAAGTAAAATAAAAATAAAGCCGAAATAAAAAAAAGCTGAAATAAAATAAAACCAAAATAAAATAAAACTAAAATAAAATTAAAATAAAATAAAACTAGAATAAAATAAAGCTAAAATAAAATAAACCAAAGTAAAATAAAACTAGTACAAAATAAAATAAAATAAAATAAAACTAAATTAAAATAAAACCAAAATAAAATAAAACTAAAATAAAATAAAACCAAATGAAATAAAACTAAAATAAAATAAAAGTAAAACAAAATAAAGCCGAAATAAAACAAAACTGAAATAAAATAAAACCAAAATAAAATAAAACTAAAGAAAATAAAACCAAATAAAATAAAAGTAAAATAAAATAAAAGTAAAAGAAAATAAAGGTGATGTTAAATAAAACCAAAATAAAATAAAACCAAACTAAAAAAAACTAAATTGAAAAAAAAACCAAAATAAAATAAAAATAAAGTAAAATAAAACTTAAATAAAAAAAACTAAAATAAAATAAAACTAAAATAAAACTAAAATAAATAAAACCAAAATAAAATAAACTGAAATAAAATGAAACAAAATTGAAATAAAAATAAAATAAAATAAACTAAAGAAAAATAAAACTAAAAGAAAATAAGCTAAAATAAAATAAAACAAAAAAGAATAAAACTAAAAGAAAATAAAACTAAAATAAAATGAAACTAAAATAAAATAAAACTAATAATATAAAACTAAAATAAAATAAAACTAAAATAAAATAAAACTAACATGAAATAAAACTAAAATAAAATAAAACTAAATTAAAATAAAACTAAAATAAAATAAAACTAAAATAAGATAAAACTAAAATCAAATAAAACTAAAATAAAATAAAACTAAAATAAATTAAATAAAATAAAACTAAAATAAAATAAAGCAAAAATCAAATAAAACCAAAGTAAAATAAAACTAGTACAAAATAAAATTAAAATAAAATAAAACAAAATTAAAAATAAAACCAAAATAAAAGAAACTAGAATAAGTTTGAGCTAAAATAAAATAAAACTCAAATGAAATAAAACTAAAATAAAATAAAACTAATGTAAAATAAAACTAAATTAAAATAAAACCAAAATAAAATAAAACTAGAAAAAAATAAAACTAAATTAAAATAAAACTAAAATAAAACAAAACTAAAATAAAATAAGACAAATAAAATAAAAACTTAAATAAATATAAAACTAAAATAAAACAAAATAAAATAAAACCAAAATAAAATAAAACTGCTTCAAAATAAAACTAAATTAAAATAAAACTAAAAAAAAAAAACTAAAATAAAATAAAACTAAAATAAAAAACAAAATAAAACTAAAATAATTAAAATAAAACAAAAATAAAATAAAACTAAAATAAAATAAATTTAAAATAAAATAAAACCAAAATAAAATAAAACTAAAATAAAATAAAACTAAAATAAAATAAAACTCAATTAAAATAAAACCAAAATAAAATAAAACTAAAAAAAATAAAACCAAAATAAAATAAAACTAAAATAAAATAAAACTAAATTAAAATAAAACCAAAATAAAATAAAAGTAAAAGAAAATAAAACTAAAATAAACAAAACTAAAATAAAATAAAACTAAAATAAAATAAAAGTAAAATAAAATAAAACTAAAGTAAAACTAAAATAAAATAAAACTAAAATAAAATAAAACTGAAATAAAAAAAAACTAAAATTAAATAAAACTAAAATAAAATAAAAGTAAAAATAAAATAAAACTAAAATAAAATAAAACTAAAATAAAATAAAACTAAATTAAAATAAAACCAAAATAAATAAAACTAAAATAAAATAAAACTAAAAAAAATAAAACTAAAATAAAATAAAACTAAAATAAAATAAAACCAAATAAAATAAAACTAATAAAATAAAACTAAAATAAAATAAAACTAAAATAAAATAAAACTAAATTAAAATAAAACCAAAATAAAATAAAACTAAAATAAAATAAAACTAAAATAAAATAAACTAAAATAAAATAAAACTAAAATAAAATAAAACTAAAAAAAAATAAAACTGAAAAATTAAATCGAAAATAAAATAAAACTAAAATAAAATAAAACCAAAATAAAATAAAACTAAAATAAAATAAAACTAAAATAAAAAAAAACCAAAATAAAATAAAACTAAAATAAAATAAAACTAAAATAAAATAAAACTAAAATAAAATAAAACTAAATTAAAATAAAACCAAAATAAAATAAACTAAAATAAAATAAAACTAAAATAAAATAAAACTAAAATAAAATAAAACTAAAATAAAATAAAACCAAAATAAAATAAAACTAAAATAAAATAAAACAAAAAAAGTAAAAATAAAATAAAATAAAACTAATGTAAAATAAACTAAAATAAAATATAAAACTAAATAACATAAAAATAAAATAAAATAAAACCAAAATAAAATAAAACTAAAAAAAATAAAACAAAAATAAAATAAACCAAAATAAAATAAAACTAAAATAAAATAAAACTAAAATAAAATAAAAAACTAAAATAAAATAAAACTAAAATAAAATAAAACTAAAATAAAATAAAACTAAAAAAAATAAAACAAAAAAAATTAAACTAATATAAAATAAAACTAAAATTAAATAAAACTAAAATAAAATAAAACTAAAATAAAATAAAACTAAAATAAAATAAAACAAAATAAAATAAAACTAAAATAAAATAAAACTAAATAAAATAAAACCAAAATAAAATAAAACTAAAATAAAATAAAACTAAAATAAAATAAAACAAAATAAAATAAAACTAAAATAAAATAAAACTAAAATAAAATAAAACTAAAATAAATAAAACTAAAATAAAATAAAACTAAAATAAAATAAAACTAAAAAAAATAAAACTAAAATAAATAAAACTAAAATAAAATAAAAACTAAAATAAAATAAAACTAAATAAAAAAAAACTAAAATTAAATAAAAACTAAAATAAATAAAACTAAAATAAAATAAAACTAAAATAAAATAAAACTAAAATAAATAAAACTAAAATAAAATAAAACTAATAGAAATAAAACTAAAATAAAATAAAACTAAATAAAATAAAACTAAAATAAAATAAAACTAAATTAAAATAAAACTAAATAAAATAAAACCAAAATAAAATAAAACTAAAATAAAATAAAACAAAATAAAATAAAACTAAAATAAAATAAAACTAAATTAAAATAAAACCAAAGTAAAATAAAACTAAAATAAAATAAAACCAAAATAAAAAAAACTAAAAAAAATAAAACTAAAATAAAATAAAACTAATGTAAAAATAAAAAAAATAAAATAAAACTAAATTAAAAAAAACTAAAATAAAATAAAACTAAATTAAAATAAAACTAAAATAAAATAAAAAACAAATAAAATAAAACTAAAATAAACAAAACTAAAATAAAATAAAACTAAAATAAAATAAAACTAAATAAAATAAAACTAAAATTAAAAAAAAGTAAAATAAAATAAAATAAAATAAACAAAATAAAATAAAACTAAAATAAAATAAAACAAAACAAAAAAAAACTAAAATAAATAAAACTAAAATAAAATAAAAAGTAAAATAAAATAAAACTAAAATAAATAAAACTAAAATAAAATAAACTAAAATAAAAAGAAAACTAAAATAAAATAAAACTAAAAAAAATAAAACTAATGTAAAATAAAACTAAATAAAATAAAACTAAATTAAAATAAAACTAAAATAAATAAAACCAAATAAAATAAAACTAAAATAAAATAAAACTAAAATAAAATAAAACTAAAAATAAAATAAAACTAAAATAAAATAAAACCAAAGTAAAATAAAACTAAAATAAAATAAAACTAAAATAAAAAATAAAACTAAAAAATTAAACTAAAAATAAAATAAAATAAAATAAAAATAAAACCAAAATAAAAAAATAAAACTTAATTAAAATAAAACTAAAATAAAATAAAACAAATTAAAATAAAACTAAAATAAAATAAAACCAAAATAAAATAAAACTAAAATAAAAAAAAAAAAAAAAAAACTAATAATATAAAAACCCAAATAAAATAAAACTAAAATAAAAAAAAGCTAAAATAAATAAAACGAAAATAAAATAAACTAAAATAAAATTAAAATAAATAAAACTAAAATAAAATAAAACAAAAATAAAATAAAACTAAAATAAAAAAAAACTAAAAGAAAATAAAACTAAAATAAAATAAAACTAAAAATAAAATAAAACTAAAATAAAATAAAACTAAATGTAAAATAAAACTAAAATAAAATAAAACTAAATTAAAATAAAACCAAAATAAAATAAACAAAATAAAATAAAACTAAAATAAAATAAAAACTAAAAAAAATAAAACTAAAATAAAATAAAACTAAAATAAAATAAACTAAATTAGAATAAAACAAAATAAAATAAAACTAAATAAAAATAAAACTAAAATAAAATAAAACTAAAATAAAATAAAACTAAAATAAATAAAACTGAAAAAATTAATCGAAAATAAAATAAAACAAGTAAATTAAAACAAAATAAAATAAAACTAAAATAAAATAAAAAACCAAAACATAAATACTAAAAAAAATAAAACTAAAATAAAAATAAAACTAAAATAAAATAAAACTAAATTAAAATAAAACCAAAATAAAATAAAGCTAAAATAAAATAAAACTAAAATAAAATAAAACTAAAATAAAATAAAACTAAAATAAAATAAAACCAAAATAAAATAAAACTAAAATAAAATAAAACAAAAAAAGTAAAATAATATAAAATAAAACTAAAGTAAAATAAAACTAAAATAAATTAAAACTAAATTATAAATAAAAAAAAAATAAAATAAAACCAAAATAAATGTAAAACTAAATAAAATAAAACACAAATAAAATAAACCAAAATAAAATAAAACTAAAATAAAATAAAACTAAAAAAAAATAAAACTAAAATAAAATAAAACCAAAATAAAATAAAACTAAAATAAAATAAAAGTAAAATAAAATAAAACAAAAAAAATAAAACAATAAAAAATAAAACAAATTTAAAATAAAACTAAAATAAAATAAAACTAAGTTAAAATAAAACTAAAAAGAAAATAAAACCAAAATAAAATAAAACTAAAATAAAATAAAACTAAAATAAAAAGAACCAAAATAAAATAAAACTAAAATAAAATAAAACAAATGGAAAATAAAACTAAAAGAAAAAAAACTAAAATAAAATAAAACTAAAATAAAATAAAACTCAATTAAAA